>JAJJWW010007045.1:0-1200000 GCA_023531295.1 Papaver armeniacum
CGAAACCGATCCAAACCCACTTCACCCAAATTATTACCCAACCCTATATTCATGAGATATTATATCTCAATCATTCCGGCTCTCAAATTGTGAAACAAACAAATACTGAATCAAGACCGAGAGAGTGAGATCGATCGAGAGATGAGAAATTCAGAGAAAATGGAACCGATGAGAAATTGAATACAAGAAAGCTCAGATGCAGAAAAGAGTTATAACGAAGATGGTGGTGTTGTTACAGGGGATTGAATCGATTAGAGATAGTGATTTGGTGCTGCTGTTGAATTCAGAAATGGATCTGGGGGTTGTTGAATCTCTGCAATGAAGCCGCTGGAAATATTCATGGGAGAAATTGAAATTGCTAATGATGAGTTCAGGGAAGAGCTGATCGAGTTGATGCCGCTGTTGGTGGTGAGAAGAATAAACTGATAGAGCAAGTTTGAGTGAATCGGTGAGAGGAGATCGAGAACTAAAGAAGCTCAGGGAGAAGATGAAATCAGAGATGGGTTCAAGATGAAGAATGGGTTGAGATCGAATCTGTGATGGGTTTATCTCAAGAACCTAATTCAAGGGTTCAATGAGATAGAGGGTATTCTTGTCTTCGTTGATTGTCTTCATGCAGTTTAGATGAGATTGCGGTGAGATGGAGATGGTGGTGCTGTCGGGTGGAGTGGCTAGGTTGTGGAATTGATTGCAGCCTTGATCAGAGAATGGCACTGGTGTTGTTACTGTGGGTTCATGGCTGGAGCAGCAGGTTAAAGTGGAGCTGTTATTGCAGCTGGTGTTGATGCTAGAGAGTATTGGCACTGGAAATGGTGTTGTTGCCTGCAATGGGTATTGTGTAAGAAGATAGAAATGGAATTAAGGTTGTCTAGGCAGAGTGGAATGGCTGGTGCTGCTGTTGATTGCAAGGCTAGAATAAGAGTTATGACTGAGGTGAACTGTGGTCATTGATTGTGAGATGGAGTTGCGTAAGATGAAATACAGCTGCAGTGTTGACAAGTTGATTCAATTGGCTGGGTTATGCAAAGGTGGTGATGCTTCTGTTACAGGGTATGATGGAATGGTGCTTGAATTATTAGATGTATGCTAGGAATTCTTAACAGGTGAAGGAAATAATGGCCTGAAATTGGCCGGGAAATCCTGATAAACAAACGAAACTCTGCCTGAATTTCTTACAGGCGAGTTAACCCGGCGATGAACCGATTCAGCTCAGTGATCCAGCCGGTCCAAATTTCACCGAGTAAGACTATTCAAGCCTAACTAAGCGGTGACTCGACTACGACTCATTCCTTTCCCTTGACCGTTGACTGACGACTAACCGTTAGTTTGACCCGTTTGACCGTTAATCTTTGACGGTTGACCAACGGAATATTCGTCGACAGAGGAGAATCTCAGGTGGCCGGCGGTGACGGATTCCGGCCTATTTCCGGCCATAATCCCAGTTTTCCGGCGAGCAAAAATTCCAGAATTTTCTATGGATTTCTCTCATGGTTGTGAAGACTTGGACTAGGAATTGGATGGAGAATTGGACTAAAATTTGGAAAGAGAAGATGGAAGAAGAGAAAGCTTGAAATTAGAAATTGAATTGCTAAAGGAAAAGGATTCTATTCCTTGGAAGATTTGGAGAATATTGAAGCCTATAAATAGAGAAGTTTTCTACATCTTTTATACACCTCTCTACACACACATCACTTGTGTTTTTGCTTGCTTTTCTAAGATTCTTCTTTTTAATTATGGGGTTTTTTATAAAATGCCCATATGGGGAAATGCTATTAAGAAAATGCCCACGTTTTTTTCATTATATATATAATGCCCATAGTTTGACCTTTTCCGTCCCGTTTTTTTGAAAAAACGGTTAACGGACGTTACGATGCACGTGGCATTAATTAAGGCTTGGGAAAAGACATTCAAGTCCCTGAACCGTGTAACTAGGACCTGGTTAAATCTGTTAAATACCCGAGCCACTACCTAGTTAAATCAAACCGTGTTAAATGCCCAACACTACCTAGTTAAATCATACGGTTGTAAACTCGTTCCAATAATGAATGGTTGAGATCACCACCTTTTGGAGGGTGTCCAAAATTGCACCACGTGCTCTCTTTCTTCTCCAGCGCCGGTCCCTTCTCCGGTCTAGAAACGACTGGTGGAAATCAAATTTGTGTTTGCATCAATTGAAAATCGATATTCATCAATTCATTTAAAACTACAACTACCCAATTAATCAATTAGCAAAAGAAATTTACATATGATGAAATCCCCAAACTTCATTAAGAACCAAGACTAAACAGCTCCAACCACTACAAAAACATCGTTCTTTCCGACCGATTTTCCAATTTTTACCACAACAAGAACCCCCAAAATTCTATCTAGTGTTGTTTGTGAATCCAAATTGAATATGAACACAGCCTTCAAAATCAGTGAAAGCAACAATAGCTCTTGTTTCAATCAACCACGTAACCAAGCAGATTACTCCCAAGCAAATCCAGGATCTAGAGATACAATCTATAACAATCGAAAAACTCTTACTTAAACCCAATTTCAAACCGTGTTTAGAAATCTCAAATCTATTGTTGTTGATGTTGGATTGGGAATAAGAAATCTACAATCGAGAGATGAACAAAATGACAACCACGAGCCTCATATCCATTTTCCCTTTCATTTACCATGTTTATTTCTCTGTAAGATTTAATCTCTCTGATTAGGAAAAAAAAAAAAATTCATCTCACACGAAGAAATCCAGTTAGCATAAGATAATTGAATGAATGAACCCTTTGACTCATCCACCTGTTTGCATCGCACTTAACACATTCCTTTCATTAAATATGTAAAACTCTATGAGCCGTCGATTAATCAACTGGACGGTGGAGGATGATAGTGCAACATTGGGCAATTTAGTAATTGTGCCCGCCAAAATATCATTTCGTCAGCCGAGAACTTGACTAAGTCTGCGAGATTTTACTGGTTTGGTGGGCCCAGACGGAAAAGCAAACGGCGTAGGCATTAAATTAAATATGAAAAAAACGTGGGCATTTTATTAAATGCATTTCCCCACATGGGCATTTTATAAAAAATCCCTTTAATTATTTGTGTGAACTTGAAAATTCTCCTTTTAATAATTATTATTTGTGTGAATTTCAAAAGCATGAGTAGCTAATTTTCTTATTGATTGAGGATGAATTCCTAGTTCTTAACATATGATTTAAGTTTTTGTTTTCAATTCTATCTTGAGATTTTTCACATAATTATCGTTTGTTTTTACTAATAGGAATGATCTTAATGACATTCATGATTGATTGATAGATTGTTTAGAGTGCACGCTAAATTGATTTGTTAATTTGATCTAAAGCTAGTGAAAGTTAGGGGATAAGTAATCGTTTCTTGACTCTTTACATAAGTAGCAAACACGAGACCTTGCGGAGGGATTCCGTGGAGCAATTGTGTGTGAAAACAACGTTAGCAAGTAGACCTTGATCTAAGAGTCTAACTACTAATATTGACCTAATAAGTTCATGAATCTTAATGCGTTTATTTAAATTACATCTAGAGTGATCTACTACTAGGTGGTTTGGTAAATAGAATCCGGTAGTCGAGAACTTCCGTGTCCGGTGATATAAGGGATTTAGGGTTTAGCACCGATCTAGTCGCTTTACCTACGGTTGGTGATAATTTGTGACTAATAACAAGTAGAAAAGAACATAACTTGATTCATTGTTTCAGAACGAAGAAGGATTCCTTGATCTTGTCTCTCTTATTGCTTTCAACTTTCGATTTTAATTGCTTTGTTTATTTTCTTTTGCTTTTTACACCCCCCTTTTTGTGACAATTTTTACAACTAGAATCTCTTGCTCCTCGTGGGAACGAACTTGACTTCCATTATATTATTTTTAATTGAGTGGAAACATTAATTAATTTGATTGCACCTACGACACGCATCAACTCCCTTAAGTGTAACACCGCCTATCACCAGGGCCAGAGCCGCTGCCTCCTCTAGCGTCTCTGCACAACCCTCTAATCACGAGAATATCTCTTCAGGTGTCACGCCCCCAGTCACCAGAGCTAGGGCCGCCACCACGACCCCGAATGCTTCTTCCAGCATGGCGCCTCCGACAACTAAGGTTCTAATTACCCCGCCGACGGGACGAGAGACCGGAGGGACCAGAGGAAGTCGCCCTTACGTCACCATCGCCGATTTGATGGAACGACAGAGACGCAGCGCGCAGAGCCCCATACAGACATGGTTTCAACACAAAAAGAGGTGCTCACCTTTATCAAAACCCTGACAGAGCGACTACCCCGTGAGTCGCATCCTCCAGAGACGCCTAGAAGCATCTCCAACAACCCTGACGCCGGCACCTCGGCAGGGCACGCCTCCACGGATGAAGAAACTCGCACTAGAGTCCCGTTGGAGAGAAATCAACCACCCAACTTCGTCACGAGAGAAGATTTGGAACAACTCCTACGCGACCGAATCAAGCATGATGAGTTCGATGTACATCATCACCAACCCCCTTACCCATACGAAATACAGAGAATCCCTCTCCCAAGGGGGTACTCTTCCCCTCAATTTACCCTGTACGATGGTACCGAGAATGCACGCGAACATGTTTCTCGTTTCCTGGAATCCTTGGGCGAACATGAATACAATCACGTTCTTCGTTTAAGGGAATTTTCAAAATCACTTACCGGAAGGGCGTATACATGGTACAACAACATCCCACCGAACAGCATTCCCAACTGGAGTAGCATGGTCACCGCGTTTACAGAAGTATTTCTTCGTGTCCGAACAAGTTACCTTTTCAGACCTCGGGAGAATGTACCGAGTGGGATAACGAACATCCGAATGATTTCGTCAAAAGGTTGTGGTTCAAGCACTCGACTGTCACAACCCAAACGTGACCGAGCAACAATTGGTAAACGCATGCATCAACGGTATGGTCCCAATCTACCGCGCCCTGCTAGAAAACTTGTGTTTCCAAACATTCTCCGAACTCCATGAGGCCGCCGGACGATCCGCAACAACGGCACCCAAAGATACCGGGAAAGGACTAGGCCAACTCGAATCGAAGACGCACGTGAAACTCGCGGGAGTAGACGCCTCATCAGCAAAAATTTAATGCCGGCTCATCCTCCGTGAACATAGTGAACGAAAGAGAAAAAGGAAAGCCGTAACTACGAGCCACCAGCCGAAACGTGAAGCGCCGGCGCAACGGGAACCCTCGCAACGGAAGATCACCACTAAAACCCCTGTGCAGCATAGTGAGGCCGGAGGAAATATCCTTGATTTCCCGTTCCCCATCGAGGAGGTGATTGACCTCTTAGAAGCCTGGGTTCAAGATGACGTCATCGATTGCCACCGCTCAAACGTCCACCAACTGAGGCTGAGATGGCAAACCCCAAATACTGCCATTACCACGGGTTCGTTCACCACCCGACTAGCGATTGCAACAGACTAAACCATATTTTCAAAGAAAGGATAGAAGCAGGAGAACTCCAACTAGGAGACGAAAGAGTGCATCGAGACCCACTCCCAATAAGAAATGCGGTTCCTCCGGGACTCGTGCAAGAGACTGTACAGTCCATGATGCGACATGTATGTGAAATTCTCTATCTTTCCAAGGTTCAGCGCCAAGATATTTTCTCAGCTCTCAATCGTGTTGTATCCAACAAACGGCTTTTTCTCCCCTCGGAATCCACGCCAAGGGCCCAAGCTTCCCAAACAAGCGAAGCGGAGAACTGGGGACTGCTGACCACGTCCCGTTTGAGAGGTAACGAATTTGACGACACGCTCATCGACACGACCTCTGACCACAACATCATTACTTTCAAGATACTAAAGGCAGCCGGATTTACAAAACAAGACGCTACCTATTTCCCGTTTGTAATTAAGAGCTTGAGAGGAGAGGCTTTGAACGCGCATGGCTACATCAACCTAGAGATCGAGATGGGAGACGCTATAACGCACAGCAAGTTCCACATTGTCAAAGAACTAGATCATGACATGATTTTGGGACGCTTGTGGATGCTCGACAACAAAGCAAAACTGGACGAACACCCTCTGCCGACATCCCTGCCCGAAGGGATTCCTAACAAATCGTCCCACGGGTTATCACATCAACGACTATTAAAGGAACCCAAGCGTCCGGAGAGGACCCGTTGGCGCTATCCCATGATTTTCAAATGCAAGTAAAGTCCGGCCGAGCAACCTTTTCGCAACCGGCCTTTTCTTCCCCATTCTGTCATGGGGACTCTACAAGCAACAACTAAGCACAAACGCTGTCAAAAAATGTGAATGGGGAGCTGGACCATTCGAACACTTTGCAAGAAGCTTGGAATCTTCTAGCGAAACCAACGAAGCCAAGGCTCAAATGGTTACATGACGTCTGAACCCGTTTTCAATCAGAGATATAGTGGTTAAGGAAAGCTCGTTTCAAGTTGGGAGGATGACAGTAAAGATGGATTTGCCCGAGGAAGGTGAAGGCGAGCTGTACCTGGTTGCGGATACCCTCTTGGGAGGATATTGCAAGCTCATCAATACCGACACACCTGAAGGCGTGATAGTTCACTCGCGATGGCTCAAGGAACCCAATCCCTAAATGTTGAACTTCCCAATCACTCCCCTTTTCAGTACTACCTTTAAATCATTCCTCTTAATAGTTGTACTTCCCCAGGATGAATACATCGTTTGTATTTTTCCCTGGAGATCTCCCCTTTTGTCAAAACAAAAATAAATAAATAAATATATCTCTTCCCGTTTAATCCTTCGAGATATTGGAGAAATACATCGAGAAAACCAGAAAACCATTGCAGGGCCATCATACAACAACCCTTTTCAAAAATATATATATATGAAACAAAAGGTTTACTGATGAAGAAGAAGGGAAAGATGTGTTTACAAAAAAAACATCAGGGAACTAAGCAGCTAACAGAAAAACAAAAGGAAGAACTAGCCCTCGAAGGATGGAGCGCAAGTCCTTTCCGGCAAAGCTATCTTCAAGCATTTCCCCCAGCAATCCTTCGAGCAACAAAGGTTCCATTCAGCGGTTTTAGCAGCGGCAACCTCAACATCCCATCCCGCAAGCCCACAAACAATAGCAGCAGTGTCCTCCCCGACAACTATTCCAAAGATACGCCACCATGACCCCTCCGGTATCATCAATAACATCTTTGACATCAACTTCAAAGGCTGTCTCGCTTCTATCATGTACTCCTTCGAAAGTTTTCTCATCGACACTTCGAAGGAAGTTTTTGATTCATTCGCATCAAAATCAAGAATCATGGCGTTCTCCTCCGCGTCCACTGAACCCAAGAGAGTCCGAACATGCACTGTTCTTCGTGAGGATAGATGGAAGGGAGGTCCTTAATAATTTCGTTAGCTTCACGGAACAAAGATTCAACCCCAACCAATACCTCCTCAAGAGAAGAAGATCGATCTCCACCGATTCTGAAGTCCTTTTCCAAAAATTAAAGGCACGGCCGTCTCTCGGGAAGATCCCATCATACACCGCAAGAAATGGAAAGATAATCAAGTTTCATCCTGTTTATACACATATAAAAAGAGGATAGCGTGAACAAAAGAGAAGAAGAAAATACACCGGCAAAGCAAAGGAAAAGGGGAATCAACAGGAAGAACCCCTTCTCAAACAAGGGAGACGATACATTCGCGTTGGGTATGAATACGGAACCTTAAAAAGGAAAGGGAGCAATGAAAGACATAATGCTTCCAGATTTTTTGGCATGGATGATGCCCTAATGGAAGCCGCACGTGAAGGAAAGCAAGATAAGGAAACTTTGCTATCGGAAGAAACTCCCTCCTTGTTTACATCGGCCCCACCAGCCAGCACACGTAATTTCCCAAGTTACGCCTACAAGCACGCACAGCTTCCACATTGCGCCGGTCTCACCAGCTAGCACACTCAGTTTCCCAACTCACGCCAACTTCCCAACGTCGCCCAAGCTGCACTGGCCCCACCAATTGTGCCAGCCTCCCGATTTGTGCAAAACTCCCGAGGCAAGGATTCCAAATCCTATTTATAAAAGGTCGAGACAAGCCCCTCAATTCTCTTTATGGTTTCTGTTGATAGTCCTGTCACCATCTTATGCTTACCTCGCAACAAAGCCCCCTGCTCCGAGCTAGCGGGGGACTTAATGTTGATGGTGGTTTTTAAACAAGGGGTAAAATCGTAAAACCTCGTGACCCAGTGTTACCCGCAACACATTAACTAAGAGCATTTAAATCAGTGTAAATAATTAATAGGGTATTTTTTCAAAATACTGCAGATTAGGGTTTTCGGCTACGTAACCCTAATTCCAAAACAAAGCCGCACCCTCGCGCACCATGGCAACAATGCCAAACCAAGCGCGCATATCTGCGCACCATGGCAACAATGCCAAACCAAGCCGCATATCGCGCACCATGGCAACAATGCCAAACCAAGCCGCATACTACGCACCATGGCAACAATGCCAAACCAAGCCGCATATCGCGCACCATGGCAACAATGCCAAACCAAGCCGCACCCCGCGCACCATGGCAACAATGCCAAACCAAGCCGCATATCTGCGCACCATAGCAACAATGCCAAACCAAGCCGCATACTGCGCACCATGGCAACAATGCCAAACCAAGCCGCACCCTGCGCACCATGGCAACAAGGCCATATTTCCAAGCCGTTATGCCTTTGGCCCACGCCAAATATAGCGCCCTAGGCTTGCAAGACTTGCAACTAGGTCAACATGGCCGTACGTGCCATTGGCACATGCCAACACGTATCACAGGCCATATTTCCAAGCCGCTATGCCTTTGGCCCACGCCAAATATAGCGCCCTAGGCTTGCAAGACTTGCAACTAGGTCAACATGGCCGTACGTGCCATTGGCACATGCCAACACGTATCGCAGGCCATATTTCCAAGCCGCTATGCCTTTGGCCCACGCCACATATAGCGCCCTAGGCTTGCAAGACTTGCAACTAGGTCAACATGGCCGTACGTGCCATTGGCACATGCCAACACGTATCGCAGGCCATATTTCCCAGCCGATATGCCTTTGTCTCACGCCAAATATAGCGCCCTAGGCTTGCAAGACTTGCAACTAGGTCAACATGGTCGTACGTGCCATCGGCACATGCCAACACGTATCGCAGGCCATATTTCCAAGCCGCTATGCCTTTGGCCCACGCCAAATATAGCGCCCTAGGCTTGCAAGACTTGCAACTAGGTCAACATGGCCGTACGTGCCATTGGCACATGCCAACACGTATTGCAAGCCATATTTCCCAGCCGCTATGCCTTTGGCCCACGCCAAATATAGCGCCCTAGGCTTGCAAGACTTGCAACTAGGTCAACATGGCCATACGTGCCATTGGCACATGCCAACACGTATCACAGGCCATATTTCCAAGCCGTTATGCCTTTGGCCCACGCCAAATATAGCGCCCTAGGCTTGCAAGACTTGCAGCTAGGTCAACATGGCCGTACGTGCCATTGGCACATGCCAACACGTATCGCAGGCCATATTTCCCAGCCGCTATGCCTTTGGCCCACGCCAAATATAGCGCCCTAGGCTTGCAAGACTTGCAACTAGGTCAACATGGCCGTACGTGCCATTGGCACATGCCAACACGTATCGCAGGCCATATTTCCCAGCCGATATGCCTTTGTCTCACGCCAAATATAGCGCCCTAGGCTTGCAAGACTTGCAACTAGGTCAACATGGCCGTACGTGCCATCGGCACATGCCAACACGTATCGCAGCCATATTTCCAAGCCGCTATGCCTTTGGCCCACGCCAAATATAGCGCCCTAGGCTTGCAAGACTTGCAACTAGGTCAACATGGCCGTACGTGCCATTGGCACATGCCAACACGTATTGCAAGCCATATTTCCCGGTAGCTATGCCTTTGGCCCACGCCAAATATAGCGCCCTAGGCTTGCAAGACTTGCAACTAGGTCAACATGGCCGTACGTGCCATTGGCACATGCCAACACGTATCACAGGCCATATTTCCAAGCCGTTATGCCTTTGGCCCACGCCAAATATAGCGCCCTAGGCTTGCAAGACTTGCAACTAGGTCAACATGGCCGTACGTGCCATTGGCACATGCCAACACGTATCGCAGGCCATATTTCCCAGCCGCTATGCCTTTGGCCCACGCCAAATATAGCGCCCTAGGCTTGCAAGACTTGCAACTAGGTCAACATGGACGTACGTGCCATTGGCACATGCCAACACGTATCACAGGCCATATTTCCAAGCCGATATGCCTTTGGCCCACGCCAAATATAGCGCCCTAGGCTTGCAAGACTTGCAACTAGGTCAACATGGCCGTACGTGCCATTGGCACATGCCAACACGTATCGCATGCCATATTTCCCAGCCGCTATGCCTTTGGCCCACGCCAAATATAGCGCCCTAGGCTTGCAAGACTTGCAACTAGGTCAACATGGCCGTACGTGCCATTGGCACATGCCAACACGTATCACAGGCCATATTTCCAAGCCGCTATGCCTTTGGCCCACGCCAAATATAGCGCCCTAGGCTTGCAAGACTTGCAACTAGGTCAACATGGCCGTACGTGCCATTGGCACATGCCAACACGTATCGCAGCCATATTTCCAAGCCGCTATGCCTTTGGCCCACGCCAAATATAGCGCCATAGGCTTGCAAGACTTGCAACTAGGTCAACATGGCCGTACGTGCCATTGGCACATGCCAACACGTATCGCAGGCCATATTTCCAAGCCGCTATGCCTTTGGCCCACGCCAAATATAGCGCCCTAGGCTTGCAAGACTTGCAACTAGGTCAACAAGGCCGTACGTGCCATTGGCACATGCCAACACGTATCGCAGGCCATATTTCCCAGCCGCTATGCCTTTGGCCCACGCCAAATATAGCGCCCTAAGCTTACAAGACTTGCAACTAGGTCAACATGGCCGTACATGCCAAACACACACGCTGGTAGCCTAACTTGCAAAACCGTGCAACCTACCACCAAGGCATTCCGCACATGCCATTGGCACATGCCAAACACACACTGGTAGCCTAACTTGCAAACCGTGCAACCTACCACCAAGGCATTTCGCACATGCCGTTGGCACATGTCACACACGCCACTAGCAGCTCTGGCATTACCACTTACGCTCGAGGTGCAACTCGCAACGAAGGCATTCCGCACATGCCATTGGCACATGCCACATGCGTCCCTAGCAGCACCACTTGCACGCAAGATGCAACCAACACTCGAGACATCAACACAAACTGGGGGATGCTTTCTAGGGTTTTGGTTTGGCGGTCACAGCATGCAGCGTACACTACGCTCACATTAAGAAAGCGTGTAAAGGGATAAAGCGGTCAAATAAAAGAGGAAATAATGGTAAAAACGTTTTCACCCATTAACACCATGCGGTTACCACCTCCTCCCATTATTTCACCCTTTACTCTCTTCCTTCATGAGGTCAGGGTACGTTTCAAATCTCGACTTGTATAAATAGGTCTTACCTATTTCCTCCAGATGACAAGTCTCGGTCAGGAGAAAAATACTACACTCTCAGAAAGGCAACTTTGCAAGCTCTCCCAAAAAAGCTTTCATCTCTTGCAAGCTTCCCAAGCTTTTACTTTGGACGATACAAGTCGAGATACTACTCTCCTTAACTATTTCGGTCTCAACGCCTTTCTTTGCTTCCCTCCCCAAATCAACCCTTCTCCTCCACTTTGTGACCGAAGCAAGTCTGGAACGGCCATTTCTTGGTTTAGGCCGGACTTGTACAGATTGATCTCTCGAATCTATAAAGTGCTCACGTGCAGCATATTTGTTTAGGGTTTGAACCAGTTTCTCACTCACCTACCGAATTTACCGAAATCGGCAGAAACGATTTTTACCCATAAACAACAGGTAAATAATATAATAACAAGATACAAACGTCTTACATAAGTTTGATAGATCCAACGAGCCCAAGAGTCTTTATACGAAAATAAAAGTTGCGGGTTTATCGTTTGACCCCAATGTTTGCCATCATTGTTGTCAGGAATCAAGTCTAACTTATCAGGGAAGTGAGGTGGGGGTGCCTTTTCATCATCAGTTTGTCCTAAGCCACCTGCTTGTGAGGATGAGCCACCGGCTATTTCCGGTTCTGGTGGAGTTTCCCACTCATCATCATCATCAGTGCTGGTTGAGTCGCTTATAGGATGATCCCGAATTGTGACCTTAGCAAGAGCGGATTTTGACGTTTACGTCGAGAAGACTTACGTTTTGATTCTTCAACATGACTTTTCCTTTTCCTTTGTCCTTTCTTGGTGCGTGAGACCTATGTTCCAACACGTTAAACCGAGTTACATACTTGGATGCCGGCATACAAAAGGAAAACACAGAAAACCGCATCTTTGAATAGACATATAAACTATGCTTAGGAATGTATACCGGCATTCTTGGCAATAAATAACTCTATGCCGGTTATACTGAATTATATATAGAAAATTCTAAGCCGTATGAAACAAAATACCGGTATAGTTTGTTACCATACCTTGAGTGCCGGAACAGATACCGGCATATAAAATATTAATACGTTGAACGCCGGTTTTAGGGAGCGAAACCGGCATAGCAAAAAAAAAATTCGATAGTGCCGGTATGATTTCCGACATACGTAGATTAAAAATCTATGCCGGTTTTCTGGAATTTTTTACACAGTTCTTAACAATTTTTTGTTTTTGATTTTCAAATTGAATTCAATTGACTAGAATTTCATTTTACTAGAATGCAATTTCAAAACCCTAAGCAGAATTTTTAATCCGTCATGAACCCTAGCATGTTTGACTTTGTGTTATATATTATGGGATAAACCCTAAAAGTACTTCAATTCAACATGAGACTTTGTGTTATACATCACTTACCGAATCAAATCTGTTACGCCCGCTTCACCAGGAGACTCTTCATGACTTTGTTGCGCATCATCAACAGGTATTTCTGGGTTGGGTTTATCACGAGATTTGCGACGAGCCATTGCTTTGGTATAGAAGATGAAAAAAATAGGGAGAGATTGAATAGATCGAATATTTTTGTTTCCAAAACCGTCATTTATATAGCATGAGTAGTTTGAAACCGACGAGCCATTAAAGAAACCCATTAGAATTTTACTCATTAAAGATTTGGTAACCGTCAAATTAGTGGAATAAAATTGTAAATCATCAAACAAGTTGAATGAAATTGTAACCGTCGAAATCCAAGATAGACAATTACATACCAATGATGCAGTATTACAAGTTCATGATTTTTTTAACTTCTTAGTGTTGGAAAACCGACGTCGAGTGTAAACATATCCATAATGCCGGTTTTAGGATACCGGCATTCAAATTAACTCATCGGGGTTGCCGGTGTTATCCGGCACACTAAAGTTTTTCTATCCAACGCCGGAACTTAATTATTGTAGACAGCTAGTCCCGGCATAGATATATAGAATATATACTTATGCCGGTATTCTGATTGTATTGTATTGTATTACGCTAACAAAATAAAATAAGCCGGAACTCTAATTTATTTCAAATGTAATCCTTGTCGCAGGGAAGCACGAATGCACTTAGCATGTGCATCAAGCCTTTAAACCACTTGGTGACCCAATCGGACGAGTTATAGTCTCGTGAGGGTTTACATAGAGATGTACCCACAAAACCTTACGAAAAACCTTAGCAAATACCACTAAACTATCAATCTTCTTAAGAAGAATCCGTTTCCGATTCACCCAGCTGGTGGTACTCAGTGACTTTGGTTACAATATGGTTCACGTTGGCTTCAAACATGAATGCTTCTCCCTTTTCTTGTAAGTAACGCGTTTTCACGGCTTCATGCTACAAAAACAACACACAAACTTTGTTGGTTACATAAAAATTGAAAAATAGTAGATTGTGTCGAATTATTCATAAATATACTTACGAGTTGTTGAGGGGACAATCTATTGTGGCTAGCGTTCTCGATCCGGTGCTTCATTTTTAGATACTCAACCACAGCATTTAGGATGATGTCGTGTCGTTGCTCGATTTGTTGAGCAGTTCTTCCTTTCGGGTTACCGTAATCGTGAATAAACTTGTTAAAAATCTTCAACCACATGGAATCCCGCATTCTGTTATCTATAGTTGAAGGACGAGTTTCGGCGTACCATGCTTGGGTGATTGCTAAATCTTCCTCGGAGTCAAACGATGCCATTTGTTGCATGTGGGATTAGGTTCTACAATAAGCTATTTATAGATGACTATTCTAGGGTTTAGGGTTTCCTAAGTTAAGATTCTCAAGGAGATATATAAGAACACATGAGTTTTGGGCATTTGGGTCCAAGTATTAGCTCTCTTTATATAGAGAAAAACCTCAACGACTAGTTTTTTTGAAATGACCCAAACTTCCGGCATTGAAGTTAATGTGTCATAGGATGCCTAAGACAAGTAAATTTCTTATCAGAGATTATCCCAAATATGTAACTACTACCAGCATGGTATAACAACATGGTTTCACGCCGGCACATAGTACCGGCGTTACATGTATAATTGCGAACATGCCGGTACTTGTTAATTTCAAATAAAACGGCTAGTTTTTTGAAAAATATGACCGTTGGTGCTTCATTTCTATATAATAACACCAAATCCTTTGCAAAATTCTAAGCAAAGCAACCACCAAATAACGAATATCCCTCTCTCAAGCTCTATTTGCGAAGTAAGTGGATTCAACTTTACTAACAAGTTGAATGAAATTGTAACCGTAAAACAAGTTGAATGAAATTGTAACCGTCAGAAATCCCAAGATAGCTAATTACATACCAATGATGCGGTATTACAAGTTCATGATTTTTTCAACTTCTTAGTGTTGGAAAACCGGCGTCGAGTGTAAACAATATTCATATGCCGGCTTGGGATACCGGCATTCAATTTAACTCATCGGGGTTTAGGTATTTGAAAGAAACTTCATTAAGCACAAACATAAGATCTCAAGCAAATTCCAACTAACAACATTTAAGGGAATAATGTTACACCTGTCGTGAAAGATCTCAAGCCAAATACACCTAACATCATTTATTGGAACAAGCAAAGCAGCTTCGAAATGCCTAAAAGGCTCTTTTCTCCACTTCGTATATGCATCCTGAGCTTCGTACCTATCACCATTGTATCTTGCAAGAAATTCGTTGTATTTGAGACATGATTTGATAAGTGCAGTTGTTCGAATGCGTACTATTTGATGAGCGTATTCAATCATGCGTTTCTTACCGTCAAACTTGTTATGCTTGTAAGAACCAGTCATTTCAAGGCCCCAAAAAACATTTGAAGGGCGTTGATCCTCCGGAAAATCCGATACTATGTAGTAATTTCTAATCTACTCTGTTTCCTCCTCAACATCTGCTTCTATCTTAGCTTCTTTTTGACGTTTAACCTCTTCCTCAGCTTTCGCTTTTATCTTATCTAATTTTTGACAATAACGTTCAAGCTTTGCTTCCTCTTCTTCTTCTCTTTTTCTCTTAATTATCTCTTCTTCCATTGTGGCAATTGACTTGGTGGTTTCTTCTTTCCTTCTTAGTTTTTCTAGTATTGTGGCAACGGAGTTGGTCGTGGTTGATGATTGATTTTCTGTCGGAGTTGACAATATTTTCCTCATATGTTTTTCTTTCTCGAGGGAATTGATGAACTTGTCAGCTGGTGATTGATAATCCATTGGAGATATATCTGTGAGGTATCAACTGCAATGGGTGTATCCATTCCTTTAAATAGATGCGGACATAACGGATCTTTTTCACTTTAGTGACGGCACTCTAAGTAACTTAGATCCCACGCCGGAACTAATGTTTTCAAGTGTATGGTTTAAAAAACTAGCGGCATTCGTAGGAGGAAGTAAAACGATGCCGGTATTTTGTTCCGGCACTGCATGGTATAACACGATGATGCCGGTAATGGGTAAAATCTTTACAGGAAACTACCCAAATATGCCTACAATACCGGCATTCTTTGTTTAATAACCTCTATGCCGGAATGGGTAAAATTCGAAGAAAAAAAAAACGGCTAGTTTTTTGAAAAATATGATTGTTGGAGCATCATTTCTATATAACATCACCCATTCCTTTGGCAAAAACTACACAAACCAAGCACCAAATAAAAAAATCATTCTCTCAAGAAAGCAAGCACGGCTCAAAGAATGGGGGATTCATCATCTACCTCTATTTGCAAAGTAAGTAGATTTCCTAACAACATGCTCTTCAATACTATGACGGAAAACTAATACAATTTTTTCTTACAGAATCATCATTGCAAGTGTCAAATTTGCAAGTCACCTTCTCACCTAGCCATGGACTGTCCATTTATTTATTCAAAGTGTAGAAGCTGTGATGGGACACGCCGGTTTTGGATTGCAAAAACTGATGATGCTGAAAATGGAAGAATGTTTCTAAGGTGTTTGAATCACCCAAAGTGCGATGAGTTTCAATGGTTTGACAAAGCGGTTGAACTAGCAGAGTCAAGAGAAAACCACAAGGGCCATTGTAAGCCTATCGATGGGTGTGATGGGTGTTATATGAATGGAAAGGAATATGTTGAAAAAGAAGAAGAGCCAATGAGGATGATCCTTGACACCCCCATTCCGGACGATGTCTTTGAACAGATTAGGGAAATGTTCAAAGGCTCCGCAATTGTTGAAAAGGGATGGAAATAGATTATCTCTAACTAAGTGCAATCTATTCATTGTTTTTTTAATTTAAAGTTTCTAATCCAATGTAGTCGATTACTTCAGACCGAAATAAAAGAGAATTTGATATGAATTAATCAAAGTGTCGGCATTGCGGAAATCAAAACAACAATGCCAGTTTTATGTCAACTCTGTAAGAGTATTTGGAAACTTTAGATACCTGCATTTTCAAAATGAATCTTACTATGCCGGTTTTCTATCACATATTTAAGAGTATTTGGACATTTGCAATACCGGCATTTACCTTAGAAAACGCAACAATGCTGGTACATGTCAGTTTCTATACAGGAACCAAACAATTTAACCTGATTGTTCCGGCATAATAATTGCTATGCCGGGACTAGGTTCCGCCAGTGTTTTGAGCATTCTGTATATGCCGGTATGGGTACATGTATTTCTAAAACTGACCTCTACTATGCCGGAACATTTTAACTTTCAAACTAGAAATCTTAACATGTTCAACATAAACCAAAGAACTAAAGAGTTAACCCACAGTACAAACCAAAACAAGTTTGAAATTGTTTTGACGTAACCAAAGACTTAAAGAGTTAACCATCACTAATTGTCATCAATTCTCTTCCACTAAATTAGTCTTTTGTTTCTTTTGGGTCGGCGCCTTCACTGTTTCCCCATACATAGCTTTGACAATAGGGTGGGTTTCTTCAATTCTATGAAGCTTTTCCTCGAGTTCCTTGATTTCTTGAAGAGATAGCACCACCCCGTCCTTATGCTTGCAACCTAACATCTTCGTAACCTTGCCAAGCCGACGTCGCTAGATTAATACATCAAACACATAATCAGTATATATGTTAATATATGATTATGTTTACATTTAATGACTATAAGCAATTAAGAAAACTTACCACCATTGCTAAAGTCCTAAGAAGGTGGGCCATCGTAGGTTGTGGAGGTGGAGGAATTTCAACAGGAGGGTTTTCTTGGTGTGGAGCTTCGACGGAGGGAGGGCGCACGACATAAGGATGTGACCATTCCAGGTAATCCCTCATGTAGCTGTCATCAACTTCATAACCATTTTCCGCAATCTCCCACTTACTAATATCAACCAAACGACGTGGCTCTCTATCCCTCCAATGTGTTGGTTCCGGTCCGGATCATACACTACATGCAACTTGTTGGGAGTTGAATTGCACCGAGAAAAGTAAAGAAGATAATTATCATCAGAGGTCGACCAAAGACGGGATAATTGCTTAAATCCATGTTGGCGCATCACACGACATGGATCGGCCATGATGTATCCTTTTGGGTGGTACAACGGCCCATGGTAAAATGCAACATCTCTTGGAATTGGACGGTATCCTCTAATCTCCTAATAAGTGTCGAACACAACGTCTTCCTTCCTCATAGTATCCAGAGCCAATCTCATATCGATGACTCGACCTTTGTTACCGGGCTTCGGATTACTGTTAAACTCAAACCTCTGAGCTCTAGGGGTATCGGGTTCAGGAAGGTCTTTGATATTCAAGAATTGGCAGTCCTTGAATAAAGTTGGGAAGTGTTCATAACACCACACCTAATCCAATGTGAACAATATACATGTGAACATAAGTAAAAAAAATACATGTCAACAATAGATTAAAGAAATTTTTACCTAGAGTAGAGTGAAATTCCCGAAAAATTGGTTTGTTTTAGCCAATGAAGCCCTTCTCGTCTCCGCCATCAAATGTGCCATGACCGCGGTGCCCCAAAAATAGCCATAGACACCTTCCAACGGGTCAAGGTACTGGAGAAAGTTTGCACTTATCCTGTTGCCATTAGTGTCAGGGAATGCCCTAGTGCCCAAGATGTATAACAGGTACGCGGCGGCTGTATACCGAATCTGTGCAGGGTCCCATCCATCCTTCAAGCTTCTAGCCTTTGTATTTTCAAACATCTTCTTAAGCATCGTCAACTTGAATGTCTTCGTCTTACTTCCGTTCGATGCTACATAAAAGCTATCCGAAGAAGTTTTGAAGTCCCAACCAAACTACTTTTGGTCAAATCGTGCAACTTCAACCAATCTAGGTCCCGAGACTCAACTTCTTCTGAAATTGATTTGCCGATAATAGTCAAGCCTAGAATGTTATGAGCATCTTCAGGAATCAAGGTCATCTCACCAAACGGGAAGTGCATTGTATCAGTTTCACCATGGTACCTTTCGACGAAGCAATTGACGGTCACAGTATCTGGATTCACGTAATTTTCAACCAAAGAATACAGACCAGAGTTCTTTACTAATGTTTGGACATCTTGATGCTCCGACGACAATTTCCACTCAGCCGCGGCTTGGTTTCGGCAAACACGCACAGCCTTAGTATGATCCTACAAATATGAGATAATACGATTAAGAGATGATGTAAAAGATAAAACAACGCACATGCACAAAATAAAAAATGCTTACATAAGTTTGAAAGATAGTACGAGCCCAAGAGTGCTTGTATCCAAATAGTACTTTCGGTTCCGGAGCTTGACCCCAAATTTTACCATCATCGCGGTCGGGTATCATGTCATCAAGGTGAGGAAGGTGACAACCTTTAACTTTGTGTTTTCCCTTGCCCTTGTCCTTGCCTTGTGTTGGTTGTTGACTAGTCCCACCAACTTCGCTTTGGCTTGCTAATTGACTTGGGGGAACTTCATCATCTTCCTCCTCACTTTCCACTTCATCATGCTCATCATCCTCAAGTGTTCCAGTACCTTCACGGATTTCAAGTGCACTACGTTCACCACCACTCTCCCAAATTGACCCTCTTGTTTGAAACCCCAAACGTTTCTTGCGACCCGCGTCTTTCCCCCGTGGAGGCAGGGACTGAGGAGTATCAAGGCCGTCTTTCCTCCTTCTCTTAGTGAGAATAGGACCTTTATTTTTCTTCGCTTCTTTGGCTCTTGACCTATAACATAAGCAAACAAAACAAACATTAGAAAAGGCATGGCAGTTTAGGAACCGGCATAACAATTCCTAAACAAACCAATGTCGATAACATGGACCAGCATTAGAACTTAAATATCGAGCATGCCGGTATCGTTGTACCGGCATTTTCTAGAAACTAAATTATGTGCCGGTATTGAGCACCATTTTAGTGATGTTCCTGTATGTTTTAAGTGTAATACCGGCATTTCCGAATTGAACTAACAGATGATCTAGGTTTCTAAATACGGCATTCACGAAACCTAGATAGAATGCCAGACACACAATTAAGTTCTGTGTGTTTTTAGTTGACTACCGGTATGGTATTCAACCCTAATTGTATCTTAGGTATAAAAATTCGATTTCGGGAATGCAAACCGGTAGTATGGTATTCGACCCAAATTCTATGCCGGTACCTAAACCGGCTTGGTATTCAAACCAAGATCCAATGCCGGTACTCTCTGTAACTCGACAGTTTCAGCTATTGTTTGCGATTCTAACCTAAACCCATGGCTACAAATCGAGTAAAACAATCATAAATGAGTTCAAAAATCACTTGCCTTCTCAGAGAAGCCATGAGTGTTTGATCATCTGGGTACGCTGCTGCGTCCTCTTCTAGTTGTTGAGCAATGTTTTCGATTCTTTGTTCATGTGTTTGTTGAGCAATGTTTTGGTTCTCGGTTTTGCTTTCGATTTGGTTCTTGGAGACATGGTTATGTTATGTTAATAGACAAAGAAATTTTTGATTCAACGATTAATCGTCGATGAAGAATGAACGATGAGGAAGAAGATGAAGAAAAAAAAAATTTGGATGAACTAACCTATGCCGGTACAAATTTGAATTGGGGGATATATGATTTGGGTTATTTGATGTTTATGTTTTAGTTGAAGGGTATAACAGTCTTTTCATAATGTTTTTAATTAATCTAAGGGTGTTTTAGTATTTTTGCCCCCAAAAAAACACCCCTTAACAGCCACCTTTGGTTGGGGGAAGTAATTCATATCCCCCAATTAGTTTCCATATCCCCCAATTACGTGTTCTTAACCAAAATACAACTCCATGTAACTTTGGGTATCCCCAATTTGTGGAGGTATCCCCACGATCCTTAATACAGTATAACTTCTTTAATACTCGAGAATATAATATTCTCGGTAAAATAATAAAGTTTCATGGTCCCGACTCGGGCCCTTAGTGCTAAAATAATAAATTCGATAAAATCATAAAATAATACATTTCAAAAGTTCCCCTTAATGATTATTGGGTCCCAAATATTATATAAAATAATAATGCTACTAGAAATATAAAAAATTAATTTCATACAAATTAAACTTCCCCAAAATATGATTTAATATTGATTTATTTTTCTTTAAAATTCAAATCCCCAATAATTGGTAATGCAATCAAAGTACCTGGCACGTTGTTATACTGCTACAAGAAGTAATTTTGAAGTGTCATTACTTGGAATGCTTGTATTTGTATTGCAATTAGTCAATAATACAATATAATACTTTACAAACTTAGTCGATATTTTATTTAACCTACAAGTATTATTCAACCTCCAAGCTAGGAATTTACTTTTTAAAATAATTATATATTATTTGATTATAAAATAATAATTTATTATATTAGGCATTGCTATCCAAAAGGGTGTTGGAACCCAGCTTGTTGCTAGGTTACCAACCAGAAGCTTTGTTTAATAACTCCTAATAATGTATTATTTAATTAATTATATCAATAATATAATATTTCTTTAAAATAATAATTTTTCTTAGTCCCAAGCCTATTATTTTATAGAAGTTATTATACTGTAAAGTACTTAGCTAAAAGTTTAACTGGTGTAAGATTAGTGTAAGAATGGGTAACTGAAATAAGGGTGTTTAAGTTGGTGGGGCTATGTTGATTTCTCCCCCAATTTGTTTCTGAACACCCAAATACTGTCGAGAACCAAACACAGTCCCTTAAAACCCTAAATCGTTCTCTCTTCCTCAGTTCTTCGAATTAAACAAGAAATCATGCCTGTCAAATGGTAAGAATGAAAACCCAAGTTTTGAATTTCATCAATTACAGTTCAAAATCAACTGATTTCCTTGTTTTGATTTCCTTTTCAGGTTATTATATTGGCAACCAAATGCAGGAATCACAGTAAACACTCAAATCCTAACTGAAATCTCACAGTGTGTTGAGAGTAGTATCAATGGTGTTAAAGGTGGGAGATGGAAATCAACACTCATATTTTACAGACCCATCACCAGAGATCAGACTTCACAGAATGATTATCCAAAAGATTTGTTGGGTGTTTCATTACCAGAACAGCCTGATAAGTACTACTTCGTATTGCGTTCTCATAGGATTGTCTTTGAAGCCGATTCTAATATTCAGTCCATTATGGAGAAAGCTCAGTCTTATAAAGCTAGGATTGCGCTTACATTCGAGGTCTGGTTTCTTGCTTTTTTTTTTTTTTTTTTTTTAATGTTTGAGCATGTTTAGAAGTTCAATTTTACTATGAAAACGATGAAAGAATGAAAGCCCCTTTTACATTTGATGCTAGTCTATGTTGAAAATGTTGAGAAAGCTCAGTCTTATAAAGCTAGGATTGCACTTAGGTTCGAGGTTCGGTTTCTTGTTTTTTTTATGTTTGAGCATGTTTAGAATTGTTACGACCAATGAGAGAAAACCCCTTTTACATTTGATGCTGCTCTATGTTGAAATGTTGCACTTATGGTTTTTACGCTTGTGCTTTTAGCGGAACTGCTGCGAATCAACTTAGATTAGCTGACGAATTGTTTTAGAAGTTTAATATCGGCTGATTTTTACTAAACTTATGCCGGTATTGAACTTTGTGAGAGAAGAAGAGAATTAGTTGATTTGTGTATTTGAGTTGGTTGTAGGCTCTAGACACTTAAAGTTATGGAGATTTTTCACTAAATTATGGGCGGTTAGTTGAAGTTGTTGAGGTTAGACTGACTAAAGTAGACCTAATGTGTTTCTGTTACACTTAACTCGTTAAATTCTGTATTTGTGTATGTTTTAGATATTCAATCTGTGCTGATGGTTTACGTTTTGATGCTGTTCTGTCATCAATGTTCAATTCATTTCACCACATAGTGAAGTTGGTTAAACGACTTACAGTGTTATACTTGTGATTTTGATTGAACTGCTTGCAAATTAAACTTACGAGTATTGATTAGCTCAGGAACTAGTTTATAGGCCTTATCTAGCTTAGCTGGGTGAAGGGGACTGTTCGCGCAAAAGATTTCTAGTGGGGAAATCCTTTACTGTTGAAACATTTGGAACAATTTCATGCTTGGATCGAGTGTGATGCTAGGTTGGGTAGGAATTTTCCCTAACAAGCTGTACTAGATAGGATCCATGGTATTCCTTCTTTCCTGACAAGGCTGTCGGCAGGGTTTAGTCTATACATAATTTTTTTGATAAATCTGAAGGAGATGGTTAGTCACATGCAATGGTTAGTAACTTAATATCTGCTGATGTTTTACTAAATATATGCTTTTACATAAATTTGCGAGAGAAGACTCGGAAGAGAATTAGTTGTTTTGTGTATTTGATTAGGTCTTAGGCTTAAAATTGTCTAGATTTTTCACTAAATTATGGGTGTTCGTTGAAGTAAGTCTGACTAAAGTAAACCTACTGTGTTCTGTTGCACTTAGCTAGAGTGTCCCTTACGTTCGAGGTTTGGTTTCTTGTTGATAGTAGTTAATTCTGTATTTTAGTACCTTTTAAATATTCAATTTCTGGTGATTGTTTACATTTGATGCTGCTCCATCATCCATGTTCATATCATTTTACCACATCCACATAGTGAAGTTGGTCAAACGACTTAGCTCTAATGTGTTACACTTGTGCTTCTAATTGAACTGCTGTAAATTAAACTTGGAATCTTGATTAGCTCAGGAATTGGTTTCTAGGCCTTAGAGCTTGATGAGAGGAAGTGCTTGCACAAGATTTTCAATAGGGGTGCAGGTAGGGAGATCCTTTCTGAACAAAATAATGCTAGGGTTGAGTTTGATGCTAGGTAAGGTCGGAATCTGCCCTAACAAGATCTACTAGCTAATATCCACTGTGGCGCGTATGGATTCTCTAAATATTCATTCTTTCCTAACAAGGCTGTCCGCAAGGGTTTAGTCTATACGTCTTTTGATAGATCTGATGGCCTGCTGCGGTTACTTACAGACATTAGTTATGAACACTTAGCAATAAAAGCAGGAGAGAGTTATCTGGCTGTTATAGGTTGTTTCACTTGAGACAACCCCCCTGAGGTGCCACTCCTTTCACTCGAGACTGTCACTGTTAGCTCTCATTTGGAGAGAACCCTACACTCAGTCCCCTGCTAAATAACATGGTTCGAGCAGTTCAGTACACAAACTTGAATCTTCGAGAAAACAGAAGTTTTGCTTGATTTGTAGATAAGTATATATTTGAGACCTTGGATTTTGTCGGATGAGTTACATCAAACACACCATTTAATACCCATCATATTGTGTAGTCTCCTGTCTCTCCACATCCTTCCTAGTTTTTTAATACTCTGTGTTAAAACCTGTTACCCAGTGTTTTTGTTTGTGTGTGTGCAGATCGATCTTAATGTAGATGCTTACCATTTAGATAGTAATCTTTCAAATATTTCTCTATGTGACTTGTACTTGCATCAAGAGATAATATTTTCTGACCTAACATGGATTGTAGCAGTAATCAAAAAGTTTGTGCCACTGCATTTCGTTCTATTGATTTATCTTCTTTCAGTATTGCATGCAAAAGCCAAATCTTAAAGGTCTCCAGTTTTGTTAATTCCCATACTTCTTCTTACAGGGGTTTCAGTATCAGCTCGGTGATTTCCAATTAAAGGTAGGAAAAGTTGCACTTACTGCTCATGCAGAAAATCTGAGGGGAATTGCTATGGAGGTAACTTCTACTCTCATTCATACTTAATTGGAGATCATCTTATTATGTAGGCTTCTAGTATAAATAATACGGGCGTTGACTGTTGGCCATGAAAGTTTGGGTGAAAAATCAGTGGAACTAGCTTTTCCCAGTAATGGTGTTCTGATTCTTAGCTAGTTGGTAATCGACAGTTAAAATGAACACAATTAGCTTCGTTGGAGAAAGAGTTACTTCTTCCAAGGAAAGGGTTTTTTATAAAAAATTTTTTTTTTTTGCTAATTGCTTCTTTTGCAGGTGGAGTATCTTCCCCTTTCATCGCTTGACAAATCCAGACAAGTCATGGAAGATTTTGTGAATATATTGCAAGAAATTGTTTCGTCGAGATCATTACCAGGTCACTTTACACATATCGAACCAAACTTTTCGGAATACAGCCTCACAGATCATTACAGTTCTCAACACACCTCACTTCAATATGCTACTGTAATGACTCAACTGCTAACTACACTAAGAAACTAGTAGCATGTGAACTGAACTTACATTATCCTACTATACATCTGTTAGACGAAGATGCATCAGTTTCAAACAGAAATTTGCACTCAATTGTCAATGTCATGTTGCATATTGGTAGAATGTAATGGAATATAGCACAATCTCTATCTTCTAACAGTGAAACTTTGATGATGTTCATCTGTTTGAGGTTATAATTCTGCCTTTCTTTAGAAAGTTAGGTAGCATTTCCTGTAAGTTGGCAAATTTTACGTCATGTGGCAGATTTTGGTCAACTGCTCTTAACCGGTCTTGTAGCTGATATCCAGAATTTAGCTGCTGGAATGGAAAGTGTGATTTTCAAACACCAATTCAAAGAAGCTGACTTTGCCGCAGGTTTTCTTGCTAAAGCGGCTGCTGCAAATGAGTTGAATCGGATAGGCTATAGTGATCCTCCTGAGAAGCTAAAAAGAACCTGTTAACAACTGATATTTTGAGAAGGGCTTGCTCTAGGATAGCGAAAGACTTTGTTAATGACTTTAATATGCTTGGTTCATCTGACAGATTATACCCACGGTAGATGTTGGTTACACTGGTAAGCCTTTGATAATACGCCTCCCACACCCTACTGAAATTTTAAGGGGGTGCGAGGCACTTTTGTCCTTCCTGGAAACTTTTGCAGAGGAAAGAAAGAATACAGTACTGCTACATGATTGTTGCCACAGATGGCCATTCAGTGAAACTTTGTGCGCTAAGAAAGAAGTTCAATTACTGCTTTTTTTTTTTTCTTCCAACTACTGCTATTCAGCCTATTCTCTTAGTTTCTAAGATAAAATCACACATGACGACTCTGAGAGTTCTTTTATAACATGATCTACGAATAAACACCAAATTCCCATCAAATCAGCAGAAGAAGAAATAAACTAAAAATAGTAAGGAACCTCCTGATGCCATGGTTACACATTTTGAGAAACCTGAAATCTCTGAAACTTATGGAATGAACAGTTGCGATAAACAACGAGTTACGGTCGACTCTTATATTTACATACCACGACTCAATCTTGCATACTTGACACACATACACACTCTCTACTCACTGACACATACATGTGTGCACCCTGCACACTGAAATCAATATCAATACAGCTCACACTATTGCCCACACCATGTTACTCCATCTTGCTTGCAATAAGAAAACATATTCTGCTATTTTCTTAATCAATTATGTTTATTTGCGAGCTGCTACCTCCTTCTCTATCTGCTCAAGAAGGCCACCAACGTAAAACAATCGAAGTGTTTCCTTCTGCACTAACCCATCCTTGTCCTTGCTGATCAAATAGAGATTTTTCCATCCTAACCAGCCTCCATACCATTCAGGATAGTCTTTAAGTGCTTTATTGGGTTTCATCAGACCCAATAACTCGTCTTCTGTTAAAGCATTCCCAGACTTCGAATGCTTGACAAAAATTTCTTCAAATTTTTCAGCGTTGAAATTTCCTTCAGCGTCATAAACACCCGTGTCCTCCTTACGCATAGCTCCGGTGATGTTTTTTACCTCAATTGGGAAAAGGAGATTAGGACATTTACCTGGACGAGTTTTCCCACTGAGACCTAGATTGAGAACAACAGCAAGAGCAGCTGACATTCCTATACCCAATCCAATAGCACGACACCCTTGATAAGTTTCCCATGGATATATAAGCCCATCTTTGTTTCTGTCGAAGAATCCTACATGCTTCTGAAGAACAGTACTCTGATTGTAATTCATAAGGGGTTCATCTATAGTAGAAGAAGGAATAGCCATGGAAGAAGAATAAAGAGATGTAGAGATCAAAAGAACAAGGTAAATAACAAGCTTTCCTTGGTAATGATTCGTATCAATTTGAGATTTCAGAATATAATGGTTTATAGACAAAGGGGACACCTGTTTTACCCAATGCTTTCGATATTAAAATCCGAATTGGAGCAGGTAGATGGTACTTTTCAATTTTTCATAACCGACAGTCATAGGGAGAAAAAGAACACGAAATTCTCACTGATTAGTTGATGGCTTATTATATTGTCAAGCAGCCAATGGTTACTTGCATGCATAATGGAAGTGGGATTATTCTAATACATTTTGAACAGCGTTGCATGACTTTAGATCTGATTGTAAAAAGTTAGTTGACGGCCTGTGTCAGTCTATAAATAGTGTGCCCTGGATTGACAGGTCGTTGTTAAAGTGTTATGGTCGGTTAAATAGTTTATTTCATGGAGTAAATAATAAAACAGCTGATAAGCTTGCGAAATTTGCTCGGTGTGCTATTTGTAACATGCAATGGTGGCGTACTCCTCCATTTCATCTTAAATATACTTTACAAGGGTCTATATATAACTTCTGTTTTTGTGATACTTTTTTTTTTATACGAAAAAGAGAATAACGGCCATTAGCAAGAAAGCCTACCCTCGGTTACATCCGTTGTGATACTGTGCTAACTCTAGCAACAGGATCATTTCTCAAAATAGAATTAGTGTTTTTACATAAATTCGGATCAAGCGATCTTTGAGGAATTTGTAAAACATGCATGATAGTAGATAAATTTTCTCCTCTCCATATAGAGTCGGTGAAGAAAGGAGTATGCGGCCGATTGGCTAAGTTAATAGCCGCATAGTTTTGTTGAGGAGTGATTCTAGTGAGCTTCCCAAGAACAAAAGTAATTGGTTGGCTTTTGGTATTGCTGCCTAGTTGATGAGTAGTTTGACCTGTGAATCTTTGCTGAACTTCCCAATTGTATTTTGTTTTGATGGTTTGTAGAGTGTCTTCGGACTCAGTAGCAAAGGTGATGTTGGCATCTTGCATTGTTTTTCCCAAGAGAGTGCTAGTTCGGCTCCTCTCGCTTGATCGTTCTTCTCTCTTTGATTCTAGTTGTGAAGTCCTTGTAGTTTCTAGTTCCCATACATTTACCTCGAGAAGGTCATAGCAACAAGAGAATAGTTAGTAAAGGAATGTGTTTCACTATTAGCCTGGTATTGATCGGGCGGGATCAATATGCATGCTAATAGTGATTCCAAATTTATTAGATAACGGTTTGTGTTGATTATGATTCTCTTGAGAGTGATTGGTATTGGTGAACTGGTAATAGAGATTATTCATGATATGCTCGGGTTTATGGTGAATCCTGGAATGGTTGCATAGATGTTGTGTAATTTCTGAGCGGTGGCATTGGGTGATGGGGTAATCTTTCTCAAGACCCAATCACATCTTGCTTTCCGGATGAACCAAGATATCGTTGCATATGTGTCATTCCAGCTAGTGTTATTGTTGTCCGCCGGAACAGTGTGTTTAGAGTCATGGAAGGAGTGGAAGGTGGTGAATAGATTATGGTGTTCTCCAAATAGCCTTTTCCAAACTTCGGAGCAAAGCGGGCGGGATATTAGGACATGTGTTGTATCTTCTTCTCCATTCTTGCAAAAGGAGCATATTGGATCAATGTAATTCGGGATGCTATTTGTTTTGGCATTAGTGGGCGAGAATATCGTGAGCACATTTCCGGATGAATAGATGGATTCTTTGGATTGGTATCAAGACTCGATTTTACTCCGGGGGCTATTTGAATATCCATAGCATATTTCTCTTGTATCCGCTTATCATATAAGGACTTGATTGAAAAATTTTTGTTGGTGGTGAGAGACCATTCGACTTGATCCCGCTCAATATGGTTATGTGGGGTTTGAAGGATGAGGGCTTGAGTTTCGGTGTGAACCATTGGTTTAGGATAGAGGTGTCCCAAACTCCATTGGTGTTGAAAAGTTGGTTTACATTGTTGAGGTTGTTTGGGCAAAGGGAAGGTTTTATGAGTCTTCCGGAGAAATTGTTAATCCATCATTGTCCTTCCAAATATGAATTTTCAAGCCATTGCCCACCTTCCAAATGTAAGTCTTGTTGAAGCATTGCTATTCCTTCGGTATTCCTTTCCATATCCAAGAGTCGGTGCTTTTTGGTTTGGTTTCTAATCTTAAGACTTCGAGTGTTGGGATAATGGGAGGCCTTCATGGTGTTGCTCCATAAAGAATCTGGAGAGTTCGAGACTAGTCTCCAAGCAATCTTAGTAAGCATGGCCATATTGAAAATTTCCATATTCTTGAAACCCAAACCTCCCGGCTCTTTGGGTTTGTTAACATGACATCCCAAGCAAAATAATAAACTCCTTTCGATTTATCCCGATCTTTATTCCGAAGAAGTCCCTTTGGATTGCATTGATCTCCTTGCAAGTAGCCTTTGGGATTTTGAAACGGTTCATCGATATATGCTAGTTGTGGAGGTTCTTGTTGTATCATTGTCATCTTCCCCGGTAGATTGAGAGATTTGTTTTCCATCCAGCCAATCTAAATTTAAGTTTGTCCACACAAGGTTTGAAAGCTTGGATTTTACTCCTGGTAGTGAAGAGCGGAGATCCAAGATATCTCATCGGTTGTGTTTATCCGTTGAACCTTCATAGTATTACTTATGTTGTCGCAATATCTGGGGTTGTATTTTTTTGAAGAAGATGCAGATTTTGAGAAGTTTATTAGTTGGCTTTGAGGACTTTCCAAACTCTTGGAAGATATGTATGAGATTATTGCATTCCTGAGATTTGCTTTGCGAGAATATCATGCGAGTCATCCGCAAAGAGAAGATGATTAATATTTGGAGCATCCTTACAAATTTTGACTCCATTGATTTGTTGTTGGGACTCAGCGTGAGTCAGATACCTGGAGAGAGCTTCCATGCAGAAGAGAAATAAATATGGGGATAGAGGGTCTCCTTGCCGTAGGCCTCTAGAGGGTTTGAAGAATTTTCCTGGTGATCCATTGACTAGAACAGCCATGCTAGTGGTGGAGATGCATTGATGGATTAGATTACACCAATGAGAACTGAATCCCATTTGGGATAAAACTCTTAGTAAAAACTCCCACTAACTTTCTGTCAAAGGCTTTTGCCATATCTATCTTTATGCCCATTATTCCATTGTTTCCTTTCTTCCCCTTTAAGGTATTCATATGGTGAATGATTTCATGGGCTATAGCTATATTATCAGAGATTTGTCTTCCGGGGATAAAGGTGATTGAAATGGGGATATTAGCTTGGGAAGAAGGGGTTTTAGTCTCGGGCAATAAGTTTAGAAATGATTTTGTAGGTTGTATTGCAGAGGGAGATGGGTCTGAATTGAGTGGTGTGGTAGGTTTTTCAGTCTTGGGAATGAGGATAGGAAGGTTGAGTTCATCTCCTTGAGTAGATGTCCAGTTGTGAAGAAGCTCTGGACCATGTGAATAATATCTTCCCCAACAATGTTCAGTTGGCTTGGAAGAAGTTTGGGGGAATCCATTGGGGCTGGGGCTTTATCTCCATCCATACTTGAAGAGAACGTTCTTGATTTCCAACGGTTCGGGGTTCGATAAAGTATGATTTTCCGGCGTAATGGTGGTGGGAATGAGTTGAAGGATGGACGGATTAATGTGAATGGGTTGGCGGTAGCCATATCGAAAAAGTGAGTGGTGAAAATGTTTGTAATTTTCTGCATTGTCTTGTATCCAAGAGCCATCCCCCTTTTGGATGGAATCTATCTTATTTCTTCGTATCTTTTCTTAGCAACAATGTGGAAGTATCCCGTATTTCTATCTCCCATCGATGTGTTGGTCTCGCTTTTAGTCTTCCAAAGGCTTCTTGAACATGTTGCCAATGTTCAACCCTGCATCTTCCGCTTTGAGCTCGGTACCTCTATTTGGTTTAAAGCTGGTTTTAGTTAACCGATCCAGGATCATTTATGCTTTTTTCTAGATTAGTCTTAATGTTGCCATAAACATCTTTATTCCATTTTTTATTTGACTTTTATGTCCCTTAACTTCCTTGCTATTTTTATGGCTAAGGAGCCTTTATGAGTTGTTTTCAGTGATCGGCTATAATGGTTTTACAATCTTCATGATTGAGCCATGGACCAAAAAAATCGAAGGGGATTTGGCCATGTCTCCATTGGGATTGGTATTGAGGATGATTGGGTTGTGATCGAGCCCATGGCTGTAAGGTTTGAGATCTTTGGTATTGGGTTGATTGTCTAGCCAAGCTTCATTTGCTAGACCTCTGTCAATCTTTGTTACGTGAGTTGATGACCAGTTCTTTTGTTTGTCAGGTAAAGGGACATTCAGTGTAGCTTAAGTCAGAGAGGTTTACTTCTTCAATCTTGCTCAGGAAAATATCAGCTTCAGTTTGATTGATTGGATGTTGACTAAATTTCTCATGTTCATGCAGAACAAAGTTACAATCCCCCATGATCAACCAAGGTAAAGTGTTAGCAGCATGAGTATTTTCAATCATTTTCCAGGAATGTAGTTTATCATTAGTAGTAAAAGGGCGCCATAATAACCAAGTAAAAAGCCAAGGATCTCCATGTTGAGGTTTAATGATTGCATTAATGTGATAATCAGAGAAGTCTTCAATAATGACATCTAGGTTGGTCTTCCAAGCCAGAACAAGACCCCCAGCAGTCTTGGCTTTGCCTTTTGGTTCAACAAACCAAAAGTTAGTGACTCCTATGTTTGCAAGGATTTTCTTTAGATTTCTAGATTGTTGTTTGGTCTCGGAGAGAAAGAGGATCTCGGGATTATGTTTATTTAGCATCTTTGTTTAGATACCTAGAAGTGTCACTTGTCCTAATCCTTGTGATTCGAGCTATAATTGAGTAGAATTGCCGGAAATATGATATAATAGGGTAAGTGAAAATGATGATTGTGTATCCTAAATTTAAGGATGTTAATCTAGCTTTGTGGTTCTCTAAAGTTTTGTATTCAATCCTCATACTTATGGTGACATGAATGTGGAATTTAACATCAAGCTTTAAATGTATTACCTGGTTGATTTCGTTTGTGTTTGCTCCCTCCAGATTACTAGTAGTGTTGGTCTGTCATTTGCTCTTCATCCAGAGGAGAGTGTTGGGTATTGCTCCTCTTAGCAGAGACTGGTGCTCATTCCATTTCATCTCCTGGTATATCTGGCTGGCTAGATAGACTGAAAATTTTCCGTTTTGGATCAACCAGCTGGGGATGATGATCAGCATCGACGGCTTTTAGGTTCCTCTCGCTTCTTCTCCTTTCCCATAAGAGTTTTTTCTGTTTGTTATGAACTTCCTTCATCTGAGATTGAATGTCAGCTAGTGAGGTATGGTTTTGAAGTTCAGTATCAGCAAATTGGTATTGGATCTTGTTATCAATTTTTGGGAAAATGACTGCGGGATCTAATGTTTCCTCTAGTTCTGAGTGGTTGTCATTGGTTTGTAGCTCTTTCTAGCAAAGCATCTTTAATATTTTTCTTTCTACCTTGAGAAGTTTTGCTTCCGTGGTTTTCTAGAAGTTTCTTGTTTTTTTCCGGCAAAGGCTATGGCTTGAGTTGGTATTTGGGATGTTTCCTTCGATAGGTTTGTCTAACCCAGCTTGGAAAGTCAGGTATTGAGGTGGACCATCCAATTCTTCACAATGGTTTCGAATAAGAGTCTGCTGCTGCGCTTCTCTCATCTTAAAAGCAAAAACTTCTTCTCCTGATTTATCCGAGTAGTGTAGTATGGTGTGTGGTTTTTTGGGGGTTGCGGAAGGAGGGAGACTTTTGTTGGGCGGAGTGGAAGTGGTGGTATGCGAAGAGAGGGAGTTCTCAGAAATAGGATTATACTCATTAGTTGAAGTTGGCTGCGATTTTCTTTTTTCTTCAGTGCACATTGGACCAGGATGGTCAAGGATTTGCAAATTTTCTGAGAATGCAATACCATTCAAAGCATAAGCTAATTCCACCCAGTGAGAGGTATTTTCATCTTCATGAGCATCAATACCATATTTGAGAGCTTTCGTAACATCTATAGTAATTTGAACTTCCATTTTTTCTCATCATCATCTCTTCCATACGCTTTCCTAGATCCTTGAAAGATTCCTCTTTGGTCCAATCGGGTTTCTTATGTCGGGAACGATGTGGGTTGGGATTCTTTTGACTAGAACCCGGATGCGAGACTTTGTAGAAATTTGCTTCATCAATGAACTGCGGGTCACTGCTTGCGGTACCTCGGTTAGGACAATGAGCTTATCGAAAATTCCTCTTGTACCCCCTTTCCGAAAACCTTATAATCTTCACTTTGCTAGTTAACTTTGATTTGATAGTAGTTTCTTCTTTTTTCCATAGAGAAATTTGAGCATTTCTGTAATTCCCGATTGTTGTTGATGAATCTTGATATTTCTCTTGTTTCATATGATACTTTCTTTGCACAATCTCCCAATGTAGACCCATTGCCAATCTATCTTCTTCTTTGGTAGGATGTTGGCTTTATTGACAAACACTTTTGGGAATAAGTCTTCTGGTATGTTTAAAGATGAGTTCATTTGTTTTACAAGGTTTCCAATACTATCAGAGGTTTTAGTTCCTGAGGAAGAGGACATGAGATTGTAAAGACTGGGTTTGTTATGGGGTTGTTTGTAGAAAAGGCTGATATAGAGTGTGGTTTTGGATTTTGGTTGTGATTGAAAGCTATTTGGATCAGCTTTAATTTGAATTTTGAAATGAAATTTGACATTTTGCAGATAGTACACTTTGTTTTTTTGTTTCAGTTGGTTGTAATGAAGAAAGGTGAGCCCCGAGTAAAGTACGTGTTATAAGATAGCGACCATGCATCAATCCAGAGTTGACCGCTAAGAGGAACCCACCCATTGTTGTTGAGGTTGATGTTGCCTTGAACTACTAGCAATCTTAGGGAGCATAACTGTAGGAAAGTACTACACCAAAACCAATTCCGTGATGCAAGTAGTAAATGACAATGTAAAAAGTAAATTGGACAACCTTGATATCTAGTTTCTGATAGGCTTGAGCTTTGGTCAAATTTTTAACTTTGCAGGTCGTGGTTGTAGTGGAGGTGTACTCTAACACGGGATAGTGACCTATGCTTTGTGTCAGGCTAGTATTCCATTTTGTTTGTTTTATATTTGGGTGTTTTATTTTGTGTGTGAGATGTGTGGTGTTCATCTTATGATAAATCAACCTAGTGGATTTACTGAAGGAGATGGTATAAGAGATGTAATTTAAGATTCTTATATTTTTGAATTGCAGAGTAATAATAACAAAAGAGGAGAGGGTTACGCATCCTACCTGGATTGGACCAATTGTTTTACCATACCTGATACATGGGCCTGAGTAATTGCAAGCTCCTTGCTTCTTTGTTAGGCACCATTCGGTGCAGTGTATGGTCGGTATTTGCGGGTCGGTAAGCGGTTCCACCTCCAAGAAATGGGTAAACCGGACCGAAAGACCAAAATCCAAGTTGTTGCCAAGTGTCTGATGCCGCCCATGCATTACCAGTAGATTGGGCTTGCGTTCTATAGGTCTCTGCCTGGGATGACTAGGTAAGGAGTTCTCCGAGATATCCACAAACTGATTTCTAGGAGAGAAGTTGAACGGTTGAGATGTGTTAACCTTTGATCTTCTCATTTCTAGAGCTTTAGCGGAGAGGAGCAGTTATGTCTTCCTATTTAGCAACTCTGTAACTTCCCCTTCCCAAAATCTGTTTTTACTGAACAATTTCCTAAGGCTACGGCTATGTCGAAGCGAGAACAAGCTTACATGGAATATGTGAGTCAGGATGATCAGCCTGCGGTATCTACAAATCGAGGTGTCAGTGGAGAGCCCTGCTACAAGAAGCCTCGGTTTGAAGTGCATGCAAGCCAGGTAAAAATTATTGAGAATTTTGTGATAGATTTTGGTTTCTGGAAGTTGATAGAAGAGATTGCGACTTGTTTTAGTAGGATTGTTAGATACCAAAATGGCATTGATTTAAAATTCTCTAACAATATGAATTGCCAGGTGATGGAAATAAATCGTGGTGGAGAAGCTCTTTCTGGCATGCATGGAGAATCTGGTGAAGAGTATGTCAAGCCAGTAGTGCCAACAGCACAAGACAAGCCGACAATACCAACCCCTGCATGACCTCTCCAAGGCTAAGGTATTTAGTTCTCAACCTGCCTCAAGCTGCATTTCGCTAAAGAGGGTTGGGTGGTGTATGCCGTTCACCCTGACAAGGGGCAGTTTATTGTTAGGGAGGGTGTTGTTCTTGTTGGAGAGGAGCAGGTTGTGGGTGGGGGTGCTAATCAAGGATTCTATTCTGCGCCCGTTCCTGCTGTTGTTAAGAGTAGAATTAGAGAGAATGATCGAATTGGCTATCCCAGTGGCGTTGTGGTCTTCCCCAATTGTCTTCTGTTGGCTCCAGAGATGCAGCAATTGGCCGAGGCTGCGTATGATCTTTCCCTCTTTGGCCCTGGTGAGGTGACTGCTTCCAATGATGTGCCAGATGATGTTGTTTTGCCAGTTTCTACACCTAGAGGTAATTTTTCTGTGTCTAGGCTGAAAGTTGATCCATAATTGGGTGGGATTGGCAATGCTAGTGTGGGTAGTCTTGTAGTTCCAGTTTAAGCAGGTGAATTTGTAGATAATGCTTTTTGGGTTTTTATATTTTGTATATTTTGGGGAACAAACGGAATTAGAATTGTTGTGGATGCTTGGATATGGTATGAAATTGTCAGTAGTTTTGATCTTTGTTATGTGTCTAATGATGGTGTGAATGTAGATGATGTTTATCTTGGTTGTTATGTAGCTAAGGGTAGTTTGGCTTACTTTTTTATGTATGATTGAGTGGTCTGATTGTTTGATTTTGGGTCTACTATTGGAGACCTGAGAAAGACAGGTCTCAGGGGGGGTTCTGATGAGGTTGTATATATAATGAAGAGTTATCTTCTTGATGATTATGATTGTTCCTAGGTAGACAAAGGGATTTTTCCACCTGGTAGTATGTTTTTGATTTGTGATAGTGCAATAGAATTGAATGTGACTAGAAAGGTGAAATAGAAAGCATAGATATTTCTCACCATAACCATATAGAGGTAGAAGTCTACCAGGGATAGCAGCATACATTTTCCAGGCAGCATAAGGCTTTACAGGTGCAACTGAAAAAATCCTCAACTAAAGTTCTCCATCTCCACTGATTACCAGAAAAACCCTGAAATTTGAATCTCAGGGAAATCAAAGAAATAGAATTTGTGAATTCAGAACTGGAGAATTGAGCTGTCAGGGCATGAGTAGCAAAAAGCATTGAAGCCAGTTCAGAATGAAACAGAAGTAAAGAGTTTGAGTTTGAGAAGGGAGAATTTGTGTTTGTTTTGTGTCTTTGAGTTTTTGAGCTACTAGATCTTCTTGAGCTTCCAGAGATTAAATTTGAAATGATTGTGTGAGTTGAGAGATTTGTGAGGTTTAGGTGATTTTTGAGAGATATGTGATTTGTGTGAGTTGTGTGATTTCGATGAATCAAAATCATAAGTTTCCTTAGTGAAAGTGAGATTGCTGCTCGAGTTGTGATGATTGAGATGATTGCAGTTGCATTGACATGGTAGAGTGACTAATTTGTGCTTCATTGAATTTCCGGTTAGAACATCCGGTTACTTTCCGGCCAAAAGTGACCGTTATAGTACCGTTGGAGGGAAAAAACAGGCGAGAAACGGGAGAGATTTCTGTTTTTGTGATACAAGTATGGTTATTTTTCACAAAAAAAAGAAAGAAGATAAGGTAGTCAATGCACTCGAGATCATCTCCAAAATTGTACTCTCCTGTTTTCGGAAAAGAGTTACCATCACTTTTTCAATTTGATAGTATTAGAATCATCAGAATTAATGTGTACTTCTAGAATCAAACTGATAGATCGTGATTCCAGGAACAATATAAAGAATATCGATGGTTTATGTCTTGTTTTCGAGACATTCGAAATACCAGTTTCATTATGGTATAAATAAGATATATATTTGGGATTTAGATTTTTAGTTACCGACTTTCGGACTTTGTACGTCTTCAAACCTAATTGTCTTATCTAAGGTGGAATTAGGATACTTGATTACGATAATTCTAATAACAACTTTAAAAAATATTTGAATCAATAAGAAGGTGGTTCTTTTTCTTCCGCTTTGATGCTTACAGTAATGGAGATTGACTTACTTGATCCTACCTTTCAATAATATTGGTAATTTCATCTCAATAAAACTAGGTCGCACCAATTTCTTGCTTTGGCGTGACCAATTTGAGTATGTATTGATCTCTACGGATCTTTATGCCTATGTTAATGGTGAAATTGTTGAACCTCCATCTCAAGTTTCGTTAATGGTGTTAAAAGTTTTAATCTGAGATAGATTTATTGGAGAAAGGCATATCGCTTTGTGGTAAGTTGTCTGAAAGAAACGCTTACACCAACAATTTCAGGAATGTTCTTGGAATAAGTTCTTCACGTCAAGTCTGGCAATATCTTGAATCGAGTTTTAGATCTCAATTTGGTGTAAAACGTAATATGCTACGAAATCAATTACATGAGTTAAGAAGGGGATCTCAACCCAATTGTGTTTTCTTACATAATCTGAAGATAATTGTTGATTCTCTAGCAGCAGTTAATGATAGAGTGTCTGATGCAGAACTTATGATGTATGTTCTTAATGGACTTGGTAGATGCTATGATACTTTTGTGGTGGCTGCTCAAAATCGTGAAACACCATATTCTTTTGGTGAATTATTGACTCATGAAAAATGACGCAGTGATCAAAATCAAGATCAAGATCAAGAAGTAGGTACTAGTTTTGATTCTACCAATCTTACAACATTCTATGGGAGAAATACTCATAATGGTGGAAATGGATAGAGTAAGTCCAAGAACTTCAAGAAGGGTGACAATACTTCAAAGAATATTGGTACTTCTAAAAATGAACCTTCATTCAAGAGTGGTGCTAGATCTACTAGATCTAATGGAGATATTTCGGATGGTCTTTGCCAAAGAAAACCATTTATTGAATTCTCAACAGTGGAGTATCAAATTTGTATAAAAACTGGACATTGGGCAAGTAGACGTTTCTTTAGGTATCATCCACCAGTTAAGTCCTCTAATACTCCAAGTGTACAAATATAGAACAAGCTTTCAGTGGTTTTCATATTAACTCAGCAGATATTTGTGATGATCCTTGTGGTGCTGCTTCTACAACTTGGATTTCTCACTCAGGGGCTTCTCGACATATAACTGGAGAAAAAGCTATACTTCATATTATTTCTGCATATAATGGTTCAGACAAAGTTGTTGTTGGCAATGTTAAGACTCTTGCTATTTCTCAAACTAGTAGTTCTACATTACATACCTGCACTTATTTTAAATTGGATAACATCTTGTTAGTACCAGAAATAGCTCAGAACTTATTGTCAGTTTTTCAGTTTACTAGGGACAGTTGATATTTTGTGTTTGATCCATGGAGCTCCGAGATTAACGATTTAAGTTCACACACCATTTTGGCTAAGGGTAAAACATTCAATAACTTGTATCACATTCAAAATTTGTCCTTCAACTCAAATACTCATGTTATATCTTTCTCTATTATGATTTCATCTCTAAATGTTTGGCATAACAGATTATAGGACACCCATCTAAGAAAATTATTCATCATTTGAGATCAAACCAGTTTCTATTACTCTAAATTCTGAATCTTCTATTCTCTTTGTCATCCATGTCAAATTGTAAAAAGTAAAAGACTTCCATTTCATCTTTCAAACACATGAATCAAATCCTTTATCTCTTATTCACTGTAATGTTTGGGTTCCATCACCAATATCTTCTTGTGCTAGTTATAAATATTATAGAGTTTTCATAGATGATGTAAGTAGATTTCACTAGATTTATATTATGAAATTGGAAAATGATGCTTACAGTCTTTACATATTTCAAAACCCTTACTGACAATTTATTTTCTACAAAAATTCTTTGGTTTCAAACTAATTATGCTTGTGATCTTGCAAAAGGAGTTTTCAAACAATTTCTTGACTCTAAGGGTATTCAGCTTAGACTTTCTTGTCCAAATACCCTAGAGCGGAATGGGCTAGAAGAAAGAAAACATATGCATATTATAGAAATGGGTAATACCCTCTTTTTTCTTTATTCTTGTCCTAAGTCATTCTGTTATGATGCTTTTGTTATTGCAACCTTTCTTATCAATTGAACTCCTACACATGTTTTATCAATGAAATCTCCATATGAAATTCTCTTTCAAGTTTAACCTGATTATTCTGTTTTAAGATTTTTGGTTCAACTTGTTTTCCTTATCTTGGTCATTACAGAACTGATAAGTAGTCTCCTAAATCATTTAACTGTGTTTTCATTGGTAATAGCCATCTGCATAAGGGTTATAAGTGTTTTGATCCTTTGTCTAGAAGATACATATCTCCAGACATGTAATTTTTGATGAGACTTCTTTCTATTATGTATCTTCTTCATCTTCGTATGTTTCCTCTTCCAATGATAGTACTCTTATCAATTCTGATTCAGAATCCCTAGATCCTGCTCTCATTCCTTCTGTTTCTCATACTCATGTTATCACTAGGTCAATGAGAGGTATTTCAAAACAAAAATAGTTTCCTGATTTTGTCTCAAGTCACTCAGTTAAGTATCTTATTCCTAATACTTTTACTTGTTTATTGGATAAGTAAAAGAAGCATCTAAAAGTGTGAAATGGATAGGATCAATGAAAGATGAAATTGAGGCTCTTAGGATGAATGAGACATGGACTAATGTAAAACCAGAACCACATATGAACAGTCTTGGTTGTAAGTGGGTTTACAAAATAATACTAGGCTAATGGGAGCGTAGATAGACTTAAATCAAAATTAGTTTCACAAGGTTACAATCACTACACCATTTTTCCCGATAAGAAACATAACCTACTTGTTTCAAAACTGGGTTGTAACAGCTATGTTCTGTTTTAAATTGAGGCGTTACATTTTATTTTGTAACGGCTTACTAGCTATTACGAATTTTGAGTTGTAACGGCGGTTGTAACAGGGAAGAGCCGTTACTACGTGTAATTCGTAACAGAGACCAGCAGTTACGAATTATTTGTAACAGAGAGGTCGTAACACTACTCGGAGAGGTCGTAATAAGATGGAGTTGATTTTGGAGAGACTTTTTCACCAGTTGTTAAGACTACAACGGTTAGAGTTGTACTTACTTTAGCTATTACCAAAGGATGAGTAGTCAAACAACTAGACGTATCTAATGCATTTTTGCATGGATATCTTTCTTAAGATGTGTATATGAAACAACCTTGAGGGTTCACAAATCGTGATTTTCCTGACCATGTATGTCATCTAAAGAAATCCTTATATGGTTGGAAGCAGGCACCAAGGGCTTAGTTTCACAGGTTCGGTGTTTTCTTACTTCAGTTTGGTTTTAAGAAGTCTAAGAATGATCATTTTACATTCACATATACAACTAAGTCAGATATGGTGGTCCTCTTACTTTATGTAGATGATATTTTGTTAACTGGTAGCTCTGTTCTATTATTCATGAATTGATTGTGGCATTGAATAAAATGTTTGCTATGAAATATTTAGGGGATCTTCACTATTTTCTGGGAATTGAAGCCTCTAGATCTGATGATGCTATTGTTTTGACACAACAAAATATAATATAGAACTGTTAAGGAAGGGAAACATGTCTAAAAGTAAACCTTGTGATGCGCCAGTTGCTAAATGTAAAAGATGTTCAGTTCATGATGCAGTTTTATTATCTGATCCTCTAGAATACAAAACAATAGTGGGAAGTCTTCAATATCTTACTGATAAGTGCATATTTCACATATATTTGGTATCAATTCCATGCTAGTATTTGTTGGTTTTCTTGCGAATTATTGTATATTACGTTTGTTTTCCCTTATTTGTGTTTCGTTAGGAGAATCGTCCAAAAGGAAGTGAATTTGCACTTAATTGTGCAATAAAAGAAGCTAGTTACAAGTAGAGAAGGGCCAAACACAAAGTGAAACTCGTTCAAGTACAAGATTTCTACTTTTCATTTTGTAGAGGACGAAAAGACGAAGTCAACGACAAAAGAACGGAGTCATTCTGAGTTCGTAGGGTGAAGTTATGAGCAAAACAAGAGTTTGGAAGGCTAAAAGGGTAAAATGGTCATTTTACATGAAACTGCTATTGGCACCCTTCTATCTGTGAAGGAGCAACCAATTTTGTCTACTTACCATGCCAGGAATATAATTGGAGTTTGAGTGCTTGTTGCAGTCAGTATTGATGTTGGCCGAAGTTTTGGACAAAAAGGTAAAATGGTCATTTATAGACACAACTTAGGAAATGCTAAGGGATAACCACTACCTGTACCGTATGCACGTTCATGATTGGAGGAATTAATTTAAGCCAAAGAGCCAATGTTACTTGTGTGGTTCGTATAAAACAAGAATGGGCCCATGACTAAGTCTTATGGGCTAGATTGGAGGTGCTAGATTAGCACATAAGTGTTGCAATTCCAAAAAAAGCGTAAAGAAAAATTTAACACTAGTTCTCTCCTAAAGATGTGCTAGCATGTGAAGTAGCATCTTTAGATAGTTACATATTTGAATGGTTCAACATGAAAAAATACCTTTTCGCGGAATGGTTCGGTGACTTTTTTTTTTTTTTGATCCGATCACTGAGATTTGTAGACATTGAATGGTTTAGGCCAGGCGCGGAATGGTTCATTTGGGCGCGGAATGGTTGGCAAGAGGTGATGTGGATTCATCTAAAGCATGCTAGACAAGACCACCATAAGACTTAGGAGGTATTTCTGACTGCTAATCTAGGTGCTAGACTAGCACCCCATAAGACTTAGTCTTAATTAATTTTGGAGCAAAAATCAGTAGAAATGAAGACATTTCTCTTCTTGCTATGGGACCCACGTATGTTTCATTTTGTTATGAAAAGAGAAAATATTCTCTTCTGCTCCACCACGTGAATGAGAGAAGATAAAGAAGCATTGGTGGGATCTATTGTTTTGGATAAAAAAAAGGGAAAATATGAGTTTGGTACAATGGGACACATTAAGTTAGATGTATTGCTAGTGTTAGTGGAAGACATATAGCTTTGCACGGATCTCGATGAAAAAAAAGTCGTTTAACTTCTACATGCACTTTATTAGGATACTTCTTGGTACATTAGGTCAGAAGCAATTATTTCCAAAACAGAAGAGAAAGGTAAAGTGGGACCCGGTGAAAGAAACATGTTTCTGACATGTTGGGGTTAATTTAAGTCTTTATAAATTTCAGATATCCCAAGTCTTCAGATTGGTCATCCACGTCATTAGGGTAACCTCCTAAGTCCACATGGTATAGCGAATCTAAATTGGCTTTTGAATGGAACAACGCCTTGAGAAAACACCGAACCGAACAACGTCAAAAGTGGTCCAAACATTTGAACGATTTAGCGTTTTGCGAATATTCCAGGGCATCAACGCGAATGGAGCAGGCGTCTTGGGAAATATTGAATAGTTCAATACGATGCCCTGGAATATTAAAAACTTCGGGCGTTCGACCACTTTTGGACGCACAATCATTCAAGGTGTTTCAATCTCATTCGCTAGTTGAATCATGAAAGCACTTGCTAGAGAGAGAAGAAATGTAAGTAGTGTTAACTTTTTTCTCACAATTATTTTTTGATTTTGCAACACTTTTTGGCCATTCTAGCAGATTCAATCTAGCCCATAGGGGTTAGCCTTAAAGTGAAATTTTAGTGTAGCACTATATTTCGATTTGGATGCACCGTCATTGTTTATTGGGTGATATTTTTTTATATGTGTCCCACTACATATTGGTCCAAAAAGGAGGCATGTGCATATTATTAAGTTGCTCCATGTGACGTCGTAACAGAAGTATTTACTTTCCCAAGCAGATAAGTTGTGCCACTGACTTCATTCAGTTATCCAGTGCAGGGTTTCCGTGAAGTGATACTACGCACACGAAGGAGATGACATAGGCGGCTATAGTTTTTAATCCTTTCCCACCGTGGTGGATTGTTGTTGGAGGGAGTGGGAGGCTATAAAAAGGGACGAAGAACACTTCTTCCTTTACCATTTTATGCGAGCGAGAAAGATGGAAACAGAGAGAGCTGGTTTCTACTACGAGCTATCATTTTAAGTTCTTCTTCTTTATTCATTTTCCAGTACTTTTTAATTATGATTAGCTAAACTTCTAATTGATTAGGGATGATTTCAAATTCCTGAATAATGAAGCATTATTTTCTTTAACCACGTTTATTTTAAGTTTTATTTAATTGTTGATTATCTTTAATATTTTTATTATTTCCTAAGAATACTGAGGGGTTATTTAAAATGATCAATTAAATTAACCAATCAATATTTCTTATACTAGTTTAAGGTTGTGTGATACGTGTAATTGTCACATCAACTCTTTACACAATTAGTAAATCGCAAGAGCTGACAGAGGGATTTTGTTAAGCAATTGTGTGTAAAGATAACACTAGTAAGAAGACCGAGCCTATGCGTCTGATGCTAGGATCAACCTGATTCACAGAGTGTAAAGCATTCGACTAATTTACACCTTGCGAACTTTTTCTTGGTGGGTTGGTTGGATAGAATCTGGTAGTCGAGCGCTTCCGTATCCAATGGCAGTACGAATCCGGAGGATAGCAGAGCTTATTGCTATTCTACGGTTGGTAACAATATAAGTTAAACAAGAAATAAATTTGTATTTAATTAAGCTTCGGTTCAGTGACGGCGAATGATTCCCTGGTCATCTTTCTCCATATTATTTTAAATCAATCTTTACTATTGTTTATTAGTTGCTTTAATTTAAAATTTTAAAAATCCCCCTTTTGGTTACTTTTAACAACTAAAAACTCCCTGCTCTTCGTGGGAACAAACTCCTTGCCATTATATTACCAGTTAATTGTGTGGAAAGAAGTAAATAATTTGTTTTGTAAACGACGCGCATCACTTATTCATACAAGGCTTGACATATGTTATGTGAATTACAGTAAAACATCTATAAAATAATAGACTTGGAACCACCCAAATCCTATTATTTTAAAGAAATATTACTTAATCGATAAAATAATAATTTATTATTTTATACATATAATAATAATATATTAATTTAAAGAATAATTCTTAATTTAAAAAATTTCTTTGAAAAAAATGGGAAATTCCATATTAAAATAATAAAAATAAAGTATCTTAGGATAAATACCGAAATAGATTTTTAAAAGTGAAAAATATAGAAAAAGATAAAAAAAAACATTAACGGAAATATTTTTAGAACGACATATATTTGTTTTTAAAGTAATAAATCTTATTAATTTCCATGAAAAAAGATTTTTATACAGAAAATTTTTGTATTTAACATACAATTTAGTTACAAACAATACATGCTTCTAAATCACAAGGATGTCTTATTATTTCTTTGATTTGAACTTCATAGAAAACAAACCAACATTGAATCATATTTTGAGAAAATTTAATGTGTATGAAAATTATTTTTATTTTCTAATGAAATTATTATTTTATATAATATTTGGGACCTATTAATGTTTAAGTGGAACTTTTGAAAGGTATTATATTATAATTTTATCGAATTTATTATTTTAGCACTAAGGGCCCGAGTCGGGACTGGAAAACTTTATTATTTTAGCGAGACAATTGCATTATCGAGTATTATCTTAAAAAACTTTTATTGTATGTTTCCCAACTATGCATGCACAAACTGATCATCATATGTTACTAGTCAAGAGGATTTTAAGATACCTAAAAGGAACTTTAGGTACTGGTATCTCTTTGCAGAAAGGTCATATTCACTCTTTATTAGCATACACTGATTCAGATTGTGCTTGTTTCCCTGATACATGAAGATCAACTCCCGGTTATGTGGTTTTCATGGTAATTCTATTGTCTCTTGGTCTTTAAAGAAACAACCAACTGTTTCTAGAAGTTCAGCTGAAGTTGAATACAAATGCCTTACTACATCTGTTACAGAGTTACAATGTCTTACGTATATTATGTTAGAACTTCACATATCAGTTCATTATCCTCTGTAAATAAAATGTGACAACCAAAGTGTTATTTGTCTTGTATCCAACCCTGTCTTCTATGCTAGGAACAAACATGTGGAAGTAGATTATCATGCAATAAGGGAACTAGTTGAAGATGGATCTCTCGGGGTATTTCATGTTATTTCTAAATATCAGTTGGCAGATGTTTTTACAAAAGGACTCTGTTATCCTACTTTCTAAAGATTACTGTCTGGCCTGATTTACTCTTCTGACATAATTGCTCATGCTTCCTCTGTTGCTACTACTTCCCCTACTAATGAAGTTTCTGACGATGCTGATTAGAATAGTTTGTTTATTTTTGTTTGGCTCTTGTTGAGTTTTTCTTTCTTTAGCATATTGGCTCTTGTTGAGCATATGTGTGTCTTTTTTACACAGTCCTTGTTGGGTGAGTGTTTTTCTTTACCATATTGCTCTTGCTGAGCACACGTGTGTTCTTTTCTAGTTAATCTGTCTGGGCTCTTGTTGAGCAGTAGTTCTCTTACAAGATGTTCTCTTACATTAAAAAGTAATCACAAAGCTCTTCGTCTCATTCTTTGTGACTCCACAATAACTTGTTTTACTACCATATAGTTAAATTATTGTGAGGTGATTGATCTTACTAGGTTGTTCTTCGGGAATATAAGACCGGTGTATCAATTGGTTCCTGTTCACCTTGATTTATCAAAAGACAGAACAAAAACTCGTAGGTATTTCTGTGGGATACAGATTTATCTATTCAATAGACTTTTATGTGTGAGACAGATTTGTTTATCAAGTCTTCGACTTTGGTTCGTAAAAACTCTTAGTTGTGGGTGAGATCAGCTAATGGAATCAAGTGTGTAGAGTCCTGATGGGATTCATAGGCGTAAGGAACGCGACTGTACCATTATCAGTGTGAGATTGGTTAGGGCTCGACTACATTCCAGTCTAAAGTTAACTTGTAGTAAGCTAGAGTTTGTAGCGGCTTAATACAGTGTGGTGTTCAAATCTGAACTAGGTCCCGGGATTTTTTTGCATTTGTGGTTTCCTCGTTAACAAAACTTCTGGTGTCTGTGTTATTTCTTTTTCGCATTGTATTTGTTTATATAATTGAAATATCACAGGTTGTGCGTAGTTAAATCAATTACATAATCCAACCTTTGGTTGTTGATACAAATTGATTGACACTTGAACATTGGTCTTTGGTACCATTCAAGTTGTTTCTCATATTAATCAGGCTCGCGGATTTCTATCTGTTTAATTTTCTGATTACTTTGAGAAACAGAGATATAACTCTTGGATATATTTTCCTTTATTGAGTCTGACTGTCTAGTTGATTCTCTTGGAATTATATTTTAGTTAGTCCATACAGATTGCCTAAACGAACTATTGGGTGTGGTTGTTGTACCCCCGCTTTTTCAACTACTTTCCATACTAATGGAGTTTTTGATGATGCTGATTAGAATAGTTTCTTTATTTTTGTTTGGCTCTTCTTGAGTTTTTCTTTCTTTAGCATATTGGATCTTGTTGAGAATATGTGCGTCTTTTTTCACTCAGGTCCTTATTGGGTGAGTGTTTCTATTTACCATATTGGCTCTTGTTGAGCACACGTGTGTTCTTTTCTTTGTTAGTTTGTCTAGGTTCTTGTTGAGCAGTAGTTCTCTTATAAATTGTTACTCTATCTGCCTATTATGTTTGAGGGGGGTGTATTAGGATATATATGTAATGGTCAAGTCATGTTGACTTGACCATAGCTGTCATGGTGTCACTGTATAAGTAACTCTCTTGTGTATTAGTGTAACTACCGAATCTATTCTATTGAGTAATAATATTACCATACATTTTATAACATTTTCATGATGCATGCTTCTGAAGAACATTTTGATTACTAATCACAAGGGGTTCTGAAGAAATAGCCATGTAATAAGAAGAATATAGGAGTAGAGATCAAAAGAACAAGGAGCTAAACAATAAGGTAACAATTCGGGTGATTGTATCATTCTTAGATATCAAGATTATGGTTTATAGAGAAAATGGACAACTAGTGTACAATATTAATATCCGAATAAGAGGTACCTGGACAGTACCTTCCATAACAAAAGTATTTCTGAATATCCCTGACGATGTATTATTTTGTGATGCAGAAAGGGGACACTCTGAATATTCATTTGATTTATTAATGATATATTTTGATGTCAAACGGCTAATGGTTAAATTTCGTGCAAATTCATGGTATGCGCATGTAACAAATCCTGTGTATTGTAATACGAAAAGTTTTGGATGCACAACGCACTAGAGATTAGAATTAGAGATTACAGTTCCCTTTTCTTGTTTTTTTTTTTCCTGGCGGTAGTTAGCTAAACTGATCTAATTATTGGAATTTCAATATGATTTTTTCATTGAGTTCTAAGTGTCGGTTGACCGGTTCATCAATCTCCATGAACATGAATTCTGTACTACCTCCATCTGTTTACCTTATCACGATTCAGTCAATGTTGTATCAAAGAAAATCTTAATAGCTAGGCAAATGACCATTTTTATTTTTATACAGTGACAAAGTTTTAGGCTGACGATACCAATGAGATTAATTTAGAATCATAAATCCTCCACGAACTTATAGAAACAACCACATAGAAACCGTACACTCGCATTTTTTCTAATGCTGAAATCCAAAAATGGCTTATGTTATTCCCAATAGGCGGGGCTACCCTTCATGTGAGAAATAATGGTTTTTATGTGATTTTTTTATGCCGTTCGTGAATAACCAGTCATTCAAAATTCGTTTAATGAACAACAAGATAAAAAAAAATCGTCGATGATGCAAATGAGATGAATATAAAATTTCTTTGATGAACAACTTGACAAATAATAATTGTTCAATGAAAAAACACTAAAGAGAGAATGGGTCAAATGCATGAAGAATTAACAATCCTGGTCGTGATGGACGAGTAAATTGTTGGTATAGTTGAAATGGACGGGTGCCAACTATTTTTGTAACAGACAAATATATCCCGGGAAACCCAATTGAAAGACAAGTAGATCTTTCTCTACAGACTTCACTAGACTCGTAGAATAAAAGCTTCTCTTTCTCTGCCATGAGAACTATTTCCTTCTTCCACCATCTCCATTATCAACACCAACAAAAACATCAATGCCACCAACATAATATCTTTCTCCATCACCAAAAACAGAAACACCAACATCATCGACACCAACACCACCATCTCCACCGCTAAAAAATACACCACCACTAGCAAATCAACATCACCGCAAAAACCTCCACTAAGAGAAGAACTGAAGAAGAACACAGAAAAAAAAAATGCCAATTTCATGTAAGTTTAAACTGGATGCACCTGGTTGCATCTTGTGTTATTGTTGGATGAAGCCAACCTTAATCTGAGTGAAACTGGTTTCATCTTGTGTTATTCTTAGATGAATTTGAATTTCTAGAAGATTAAACTGAATGAAACTGGTTGCATCTCATGTTACTCTTGGGTGAATCCAAATGTATCCAACTTCAAATTGAATGAAACCGGGCCGCATCGTGTGTTACTCTCTGGTGAATTAAGATTTATCCAACTTAAAAACTGAATGAAACTTTGTTGCATCGTGTGTTACACTTGGGTGATATCCAACTTCAAAACTGAATGAAACTGGATTGCATCGTGTGTTACTCTTGGTTGAATACGGATTTATACAACTTCAAACTGAATGAAATTGGGTTGCATCATTGAAATAAAAAATTCTATAGATAACACTGAGATTAAATCCCTCGATACTAGGGGTGGGACTTGGGTTGGTTGGGCGGGTTAGAAGGCTTGGCCGAGGCAGACCCGAGCTAGGAATCTTTTGTCGAACCCGTGGAACCCATGGAGATACTGCCCAAGTCCTCGGGTTCCTCGGGTTGGCCCAAGTGTCACTGGACATACGAGTTTGTTGATATAATAATAACAAATTTTAGTAATAATAAGATTTTATTGCTCCATTCATCTCAAATTTCCAAATAACTGATGATTATTCACAATAATATAAATTTTTTTTTTCATATTAATGAGATAAATATTTATATTTTCGTTATTAGATTTGAAGATAATATCTAAAATTACTCTAAATAGATAATAATACCAGTTATAAAAATAGTTTTATATAATAATATCTAAAAGTACTCTAAATAGATAATAATACCAGTTATAAAAATAGTTTGATATAACTATATCAGAATTGAAGATAATATCTAAAAGTACTCTAAATAGATAATAATACCAGTTATAAAAAATAGTTTTATATAACTATATCACAGTTCTTCGGGTTGGCGGGTTGTTTGGGTTAGAAATATTTGTGCCCATGCTTGCCCAAATTTAACTCGGGTTTATAAAGTTTAAGCCTAAGCCATCTCAACTGAATTGGGTTTTTATTGATGTTGTTGGTGTCTCAAATCCATTGTCTCAAAAATCCTAAATCAGTTTCTCCTAATTTCGATTACAAAAATGAATCAAAATCAATTTAAAACCCTAGAAGTCAACTTAGAAATGTTAACATAAGATTGGAGAAGATTTTGATAATGATGAACAACACCGATTTTGATTTGATGATGGGTCTCAAAAACCAAACACGTTTTTCAATCCAACACGTTTTGTATATATAAGTCGAACACTGATTTTATTAAGTTGGTAGTGGTGGTGGGAGGAGGTTGTTTCTTCCGATGATGATTTAGAATTGATGATTGTATAGTGGCGGTAGATATCTGTGGTGGTGATTAAAACTAATCTTTATTTACCATCAACTGATTCAGATAGAATTAGAAGAGGATAAAGAAAATCCATTGATGATAAAGAAACTGGTTTCGATGGAAGGTCTCTGTACCTTACGAATTTTAATAAAAGAAATAAAGAAGAATAAGGTACTTATATTGGATGTTCTCGTTATTTTAATTAGTACATGAAAGTTGGGCAGAATGCCCGAATTAGATAATTAAAAAGTATCTTTTTATTTCTGTCCATTTAAACAGTATTGAACTTTACATTTCTTTTTCACCCAGGAATTATTGTTTAAGGTTATTTGACCAATTTTGTCATGATTTATATGGGCTGATACCATTCCTACTAGGGGCTGATACCATTTCATATAGGACATAAAATCTTACACGATCCTGACCGTTGGATTGGCTAACTGGTATCACCCCTAGTAGGACTGGTGGTATCAGCCCATATAAATCGTGAATTTTGTGAACATTAAATTGAATGAATTGAACGGTGATTAATAATTTTTCCAAAAGTACTTTTAAACCTATATGTCAATAATTTTTGAAATTGGTGTTTGGTAAAAAAAATCAAAGTGCTTTTTACCCAAAGCACTTCCCAAATTCCTTAATTTTTAAAAGCTGGGGAGGAGGAGCTTTTAAAAGCTACAAAACATAAGCTTTGGTCCCACCTAAATTTAATGCTTGATTTATCCTTTTTGTCCCCATTTTATTTTGTAAATGATAAAAATTACCCTTAAATATATATACAATCAAGTTTTTATTTCTTACATTTTATTATATTTTATTTTCAAACCATTTATGATACAATTTCATTCAATTTGTCAAAAATAAAAACAAATATTAAATAATTACTTAATTTTAGTTTAGTATTTTGTTTGAAAATTATATATATATTAAAAGTGGTTAAGTAAAATTTTTTTTTTAACAATTAGTAAATTTAATATATATATATAAATTAAAAAAATCATAATATTAATTAATATAATAATAAATATTTGATAGTAAAAAAAATAATTACTTTTAAACCCAATAAAATTGAATAAAACTATTTTCAGAGATATGTATGTTTTTGTCATTTGCCACAACAACAATGGTTGAATCTCATATTTTACCAAACACACTTTGATTGCTTTTTTAATCAGCTTTAGCTTTAATTAATATTTTACCAAACGTCTAACTTTTTTTTCTCACAGCACAGCACAACAACACACAACAGAAAAGTGCTTTTATAAAAGCAGCAACAATATCAAAGTAAGAACACGCAATTGGGGGATAAAAAAACTAATTGGGGGATAGAGGAAAAAGACAAAAACTGGATTTAAATATCAAATCAGGGTCACCACTTATCTAAGTATTTTATCTAAATCCTAATGTACCCCTTACTAATCATGTTTAGTGGTTAAATATAATTAGTTAAGTTAATAGATTAGTTTGATAATCATTAGAATAAATCATTATCATTGAATTTGTTGATGCAACAACATCAAATCAAGATATTTATGATCATGAAGGTTTAGGTGAAGAACCAACCCAGGAAAGTAAACTAGCTGAACATATAAGTGCTCCAATTACTCATATAGGTATTAATGTATTGAAATTTGAATTTTTTTCATTGAATTCGCCATTGTTATACTGAAAAACTCAAGTGTCCGCGCAGATGGTCGGCATGGTAAAAGTATGAATACCATGCCGCAATGACCAAACCGGCATGGTATTCATAATTTCACCATGCCGGTACACAATATCCCCCAATTTTGAAAATTGGAAGTACACTACCGGCATAGAAAGTTCTATATCGACCATGCCGGTAGTAGTACCGGCATGGTTGATTCCCAAGTGTACCGTGCCGGTTTGAGGATAAAAACATACAGAAAACTTGTCTGAAATAATAAGTACCGGCATGGTATTCATCCTAAAACCATGCGGAACTAGTACCGAGGCATGGTATTCATCATAAAAATCACGCCGGCACTAGTATCTTCTTCTTCTTCTTCTTTAAGAACAATTCAATTCAACCTATCTTGAAGAACTTGATAGGGTTTGATTTAGATTTAGATTTTTAGTTTTAAATTTTAATTTAGATGGAAGGGTATTTTAGTATTTCCTCCCCCAAAAAAACACCCCTTAACGGATATTATTTGATAGGGTTAGTTAGGGCTGTCAATGGATAAAAATCCATCGGATATTGGCAATACCGATAAGGTTAAGGTTAAGGGTTATCGGATATCCGGTATCCGATAATATCCATCGGAATTCAAAAATTCCATATCGATAAGGTTAAGGATAAGCTATCGGATATCGGATATTATTCCGATAATTTCCGTTATCTACTCATGATACAAAAAACTTCCAATAATTTCTGATAATTTCCGTTAATATTCAACAATTTCCGATAATTTCCGTTAATATTCGATAATTTCCGATATTTACTTAGGAGAGACGTAATCAAATGGCTAAAGAGTAAACCTAAAGGGTATTAGGTATCGAAAATTTCCGAAAATTTTATGATATACTACACACTAACGGTATCGGATATTAACCTAACGGAAACTCCCTTAACCGGTACCGTTATGTTAATAAACGGATATCCGTTACGTTAAGGTTATCGGATATCGGATAACCGTTATGTCGGATATTAACCTAACGGAATCCGGATATTCGGAGACGGCTACCGGATATCGAATATCCATTGACAGCCCTACGGTTAGTAATTCATATCCCCCAAATAGTATTTTTATCGTAGGAAATACCATTAGGTCCTAGGAATAATATATTAGGGAGAGTCTAGTCCTGTTGACCCAGTCATGTGTCTGTTTGGTCCTATTTGATAATATAAATTATAGTTTGGTCCTAAAAATTATCATTTGGTCCTCAGTCGATGTCATGGATGATGTAAATATCACCTTGTAGTGGCAGAAATACCCTTTTGGATAAGGACCATATATATAGTCAATTGGTAGGAGAGAGAAATCATTTCTCAGATCTATATTCTCTTTCCTCCAGGTTCTCTCTTTCTTCTCCGCCGCTTGCAATTTTTCTAGGGTTTTTAATTTTTTTTTTCATTGCTTTGCAATTGATTCTGAGAGATGAACATACCGAGATTGATTACAAGAGATTGATTTACAATGATGTTGAAGATTAATTTACAGAGATTATGAAGAAAAATTCGAAGATTTACAAAGAGATTTTGACGAAATGCTCGATCTTCGTTGACGAGATTATGACGAAATCTCTTGCTGCTGTTGAAGATTCATCTGTTGTCGTTAAAGATTCATCTGCTGCTGTTCTTTATTCTATTTCTATTGAAGGTTTGAGTTGAATGGAGTTTGTTTGTGTGTTCATTCTCAAGAATGAACTGTGTAATCAAGAATTGTTGCTGCTGCTAAAGATGTAATCAAGAATTGATGTTGTTGTTTTGAAGATGAAGATGAAATTCATCAAACAAATGAACTATTGTCATTTGTTTTGAAGATGAAGATGAAGACGAAGATGAGTTCGATTTGCTGGTGTTCGTCTTGCTGTTGAAGATGAAGACGAACTCTATTTTGCTGTTTTTTTCTTGATCTGTTTTCTGCTGCTGCCTTTTTGATCTGTTTTACTTGATCTGTTTTCTTGATGAAGATGAACTAATGGTGTGTTGATGAAGATGAACTAATGTCGGTGATGATTAATAATGATTTTTTGAATGAACGATGTTGCTGATGTTGCTATTTTTAGAGGCGATGAAGACGACGAACAACAAACTCCTGCTGCTGTTCGTTGAAGATGGTGAAGAAGATGTAATCAAGTACTGATGCTTTTGTTTTGAAGATGAAGATGAAGTTCATCAAACAAAATGAACTGTTGCTGCTGTTTTGAAGATGAAGACGAAGATTAGTTCATCTGCTGATTTTTGTATGGAGTTCATTCCTGGAAATGAAGTTTATTTTTTTTATATTTTTGTATGGAGTTCATTTAAAGGAATGAACTCTGTTTTTTTTAAGTTTTATATGGAGTTCATTTCGGAATGAACTCTGTTTTTTTAGGTTTTATGTGGAGTTCATTTCTCGGAATGAACTCTGTTTTATTTAGGTTTTATGTGGAGTTCATTTCTCGGAATGAACTCTGTTTTTTTTAGGTTTTATATGGAGTTCATTTCTTGGAATGAACTCTGTTTTTTTAGGTTTTTATATGGAGTTCATTCCTGGGAATGAAGTCTGGTATTTTAGCTTTTTGTATGGAGTTCATTCCTGGGAATGAAGTCTGTTTTTTTTTTTTGTATGGAGTTCATTTCTCGGAATGAACTCTGTTTTTTTTAGATATTATATGGAGTTCATTTCTTGGAATGAACTCTGTTTTTTTAGGTTTTTATATGGAGTTCATTCCTGGGAATGAAGTCTGGTATTTTAGCTTTTTGTATGGAGTTCATTCGGGAATGAAGTCCAGTTTTTTAGCTTTTTGTATGGAGTTCATTCCTGGGAATGAAGTCTGGTGAAAATTGCAAAAAAAAAAATCGAGCTCCAAAACATTTGCTACAGTAAAAGTCAATTTTTAGTTACTGTAGCAAGTGAAAAAATCGTCAGGAGAGAGAAAAGGCTATTTTTGTCCATTTAAGTATTTTTAAATAATTATGGACCAAACAGTAAAGGCGTTTGACCAAAGGACTAAACAGACATGGGCCCACCTATAAAAGGACCAAGCGATATTTTTCCCATTTTTATCCCAATTGCGCGTTCCAAAGTAAGCCTAACACTGTAGTTATGTACCCTTGATTTCCGGCCCGATAGAGCCCATTAAAGGGCTCACACGGCCTTCAAATAAAAACAACGGGGCATATAAAGGGGTCAATATCGTAATATTAACTGATTAAAGAGAGTTACTCACTGTGGCTGGGGTTTTCTCTGATAAACCCCCAAAATCAGAGCTCTTGAATTGATCTTGGGGTTTAAGGAGGAAGAATCAAATCAATCACAAGAAGATGTATCTTCAGTACTGCATAAATGATAATGGTCACAAAGCTTACACTGTTAAGGTATAAACTCAATAAAAATCAAAATTCTATGTTTTTGATTCATAAATTTTGTTTATTTCTATTCATTGACGATTTATTGTTTTGGGTTCCATCTATGATTGAATTTTGATTATTTTTTATTTATGGGTCTGTTTAATTTGATTTCTAGTTTTTTATTGAGGGGTTTATCTGAAAATGCCTTAAGGACTCTACAGTTGACTGGTTATTGAAACTGAGCTTAGAAGCATGATAAGTGGACAGGGATATTTTGATTTTCACAGGGTGATTTTGCTTCATAGTTGTTGAATTCTTACTTGTGAGGATTTATCATCAAGTGTACTGGACTTAGTTGCCTAGTCTCTGATAACTTTGAACTCACCTTTCCTTCAATCAGGAATATATTAGGTTGGAGATTTTCTTATTCTCTCGAGATGAAAAGAAATGATTTTCAGTAATTAGGAAAATAAGTCAAATTTCGATGCTTGAAGCACATGATATTCGATCCCGAAGATAAGGAAGAAATCTTTGGGAAGTGGGTATGATATTATTGTTTAATTGATGCACTTATTGTGACTGGATTTTTCCAATTATTGCTAGATGCATGTGGGCATTGTTGTAAGCAACAGGTCAGAGATGCAATGCAATGTGCTGATCGTTTAGGACAGAAGCTATTTAGTTTCGTTAACAGATAGCTCCTGTAAAAACTAGAGACTAGAGTTTGGAGAAAATTAGGAAACTTCCTTACAAGATCTTGAAGCACATGCTACTGGATCGTTGCATTTGATGTTCGATCCATAAGAGAAGGAAGAAATCCTTGGGAAGTGGATATGTCATTATTATTGTTTAATTGATGCACTTATTGTGAGTCTGGATTTCTCTGATTATTTTAGTTGTTTTCTATTCTGTCTTCCTAGATGCATGTGGGCATTGTTATAAACCAGGTCAGAGATGCAGTGCAACGTGCTAATCGTTTTAAGACAGAAAGAAAGATTCTATTCAAACTATTTAATGACAATAACAGATAACTCCTGTAAAAACTAGAGAAAATTATAAAAACTTCATTACCAGATCTTGTACTCATTTCTTTCTAATAATAATCATGGCAGCTCGAGCAGTTTCGTCGCTTCTTTTCCGATCCCCCTCAAGAACTAGTACTTCGATTCTGTCGGCTTTGAAAGCAGGTTTGTCCACTAATAATAACACTGTTTTTTCTTCAATATCTTTGATTAATTAGTTAATTTTTGATTTTGTTGTACGTTTTTTTCTTCGATATCTTTGATTAATTAGTTAATTTTTGATTATTTTTTTTACGCAGCATTACTTTGTTCTTATCTAATTTAGTGCACAGATTCTCATTCATTACTAGCTAGCTATAAAATAGAGCTGCAAGAAAAGAGAAATTCAGTTGGGTGAAACCTGTTTTCTTGCAAAATGCACCCACCGTTAAACTCGTGTACATAGTACTGTTCTACATTGTCAATATATGATTCTTTCCTTATCCAAAAAGTAAGATCCTTAGTTGAACTTTCTGATTAAGTTTTTAATTTGTTATAAATAAATTTTTAGGGAAAAATGTCAACTTGGGAAGAGTTGTAAGTCGATATAGTACTTCTGCTGCACTTGAAGAACCAATTACACCACCAGTTAAAGTAAACTACACAAAACTCTTTATCAACGGGGAGTTTGTGAATTCTGCTTCAGGTTTGTTTATTTTTTAATTTCTCATTCCTTTTTGTAATGCTCTTTTTTTTTTTTTTTTTTCAATTAACCAATAATTAAGACATGAATTCAATCTTTGTCCGCCCACAGGAAAAACTTTTCCGACTCTTGACCCAAGGACAGGGAATGTTATCGCTCATGTCGCTGAAGGTGATGCAGAAGATATCAATCGGGCGGTTGCTGCTGCTCGCAAGGCTTTTGACGAGGGCCCTTGGCCAAAGATGACAGCTTATGTAACTACTCTTGATTTCATGATTTCAATTTCTCAAATTCTACTTCACTTCTGTGAGCCAAGAATTTGTTTGGTGGGATTTGAAGAGCATTGTTTTTTCATTCTTTACATTGTTTGCCATTACAGGAAAGGTCAAGGGTACTTTTGCTTTTATGGATTTGATCGATAAACATACTGATGAACTTGCAGCACTTGAGACGTGGGACAATGGGAAGACTTATGAACAGGCAGCTCAAATTGAGTTACCAATGATCTCACGCATAATTAGATATTATGCCGGTGAGTTAAATTGAATTTTACTTATGTCAAATGTAGACACTTTTTTTGTTTGACTTATTTGGATAGATGTTTTTAACATTTTGTTCTGCGTAAAACATACCAGGATGGGCGGACAAGATTCATGGTCTCACAGTTCAGGCTGATGGTCCGTACCATGTGCAAACCTTACATGAGCCCATTGGAGTTGCTGGACAAATTATTCCATGGAATTTTCCACTTCTCATGTTTGCGTGGAAGGTCGGACCCGCTTTAGCTACTGGTAACAGTATTGTCTTAAAGACAGCAGAACAAACACCTCTGTCTGCTCTCTATGCGGCGAAGCTACTCCATGAAGTGGGTTCTCTTAATTTATTTGCAGCATTTTAGTCTTCAATCCTGAATGCATCCTTTAGGTTTCTTAATTCTGTATGGTTGATTGCAGGCCGGCCTTCCTGAGGGTGTTCTCAATGTGATTTCTGGATATGGTCCAACGGCTGGTGCAGCACTTGCTAGTCATATGGATGTCGACAAGGTTTGTTTTCCTATGTTTGAGAAAGAATAATATGTATACCGAAATTTGTGAATGAACACAATAATAATATGTTCTCTCAAGCATTAACATAGAAAAGGATGACCTTTTTGCAGCTTGCTTTCACAGGATCAACTGAAACCGGCAAGATTGTTTCAGAACTGGCTGGAAGAAGCAACCTTAAGCCAGTGACTCTGGAGCTTGGAGGGAAATCTCCATTCATTGTATGTGAAGATGCCGACATTGACAAGGCTGTGGAAGCTGCCCACTTTGCTCTGTTCTTTAACCAGGTACGTGAAACTTATGGAATTTTTGCATGATATGATGGACAAACTTAACTACATAGATATGAATTATCGAATTTCATGATCCTAAACGTGATTTGTCTACAGGGACAATGCTGCTGTGCTGGGTCCCGTACTTTTGTACATGAAAAGTTTATGACGAGTTCTTAGAGAAATCAAAGGCTCGTGCTATGAAACGCGTTGTTGGTGATCCCTTCCAGAAGGGTGTCGAACAAGGTCCTCAGGTGAAATATCTCCACTTTGCATAATAGATAGTTTAATGTTCGAAAGATCATATCACTCGCTGGGTCAGGTCTTGTAGTTCGTCATCATTTCTTCTAGAGTGTTTCCATACTGATCAAGAGAAAAAACTGATTTCTCGGTTTAAAAAGCTCGATCAGTTAAGTATTTCCCTTTATTCTCTGGGTTTATTCACTAATATTTTTGCCTTCCCTAATGAATATATCAGATTGATTTAGAGCAATTTGAGAAGGTTATGAATTACATAAAATCTGGTGTTGAAAGCGGTGCCACTGTTGAAACTGGCGGTGCAAGATTTGGCGACAAGGGTTACTATATCCAGCCTACTGTCTTCTCAAATGTCCAGGTATCATATACTATTTCGACTGCATCTAAACCGCCGTCCTTTTTTACTACTACAATGTCCTTTCAAAACTGACAAAATGGAATGTTTACAAAATTAGGATAACATGTTGATCGCCAAGGATGAGATCTTTGGACCCGTGCAGAGCATCTTGAAATTCAAGTAAGCTCGAGCCCACCAGTACATTTCATCTCATTGCTTGTATAACTTTGTTTAATCTTCACTTACACAACGCTTTTTATAATTTTCCATAATTACAGAGATGTAGGCGAGGTGATCAAAAGATCGAATGCAACAACTTATGGTTTGGCTGCAGGAGTTTTCACCCAGAACATAGACACGGCAAACACCCTGACACGTGCACTGAGAGCAGGAACTATATGGATTAATTGCTTCGATGTTTTTGATGCGGCAATTCCTTTCGGTGGTTACAAGATGAGTGGGCATGGCAGAGAGAAGGGAGTTTACAGTCTTGATAACTATTTGCAAGTGAAAGCTGTGGTTACTTCTTTGAACAACCCAGCTTGGTTATAACCTTGATAAGCATTAGTATGTCTTGCTTCTCTTGTCTGTATTGTGTTTCGCTATGAAGCAAAGAACTATCAGTTAATAAAGGCTGTATGTTTTTCTGTTCTCTGCCTATTTTATGGTGTTCTGGCTCCACAGTAGGTAACTCGATGGACTTTTAAAGTTTCTTCCCAAAGCATGAACAGTATAAAAATGCTAGAATGACCGAGGTAGATTCAAAAACCTATCAATAATTCATGGTACAGGAACTAGCTTGAAAAATGAGCTCTACCTTGTCTGCTCGCCTGACTTCTCTCCCCCGTCCGTCTAACCCTGCCGTTTTCTCTCTGTCCTTTTCCTTCAACGGTCACCTTAACGGTCTTTTTCTGCCGGATGTTCTAGCCGGAAATCTCAAATGGATGTCAAATCTCATACTCTCATCTGCCAATGCAACTGCATTGAGCACAATCACATCTTTACCTGCAATTATACAATCACTGACCTAAAAACTCTCAATTACATCAACCCAATCACTCAAATAACTCAAATCACCATTCTCTTTGAACCCTGTAAGGTATTGAACCTAACAAATCTCACAAACAATTCACCCATCAGTCACAATACTAACTCATTAACTCTCTATGGATTTGAATCGGATTTACATGTTCTGCAAGTTATAAAGGATTTCAAGTTTACCCATCTCAACACAGCTCTGATTTAGCTAATACTATTCCTGCAAAGCTTCAGAACGTCTTTAATCAGAAATCCATGGGAAATCCGTCGATTTGGAATGCCATAATCTATCTGAGATCCTACCTGTTCGATTCTAAAAGGTCTTATGATTTCTCGATCTTATATGCGGATACAATTACCTCTCAATTACCTGTCTACAACTCTGGTAAGAACATTCAATCCTATCTCGTATATTCATGTAATCATTTGCTATTCTATCTCTCTGTCACAAAATTTAACTATGATACGAGTTGGATTGGATTTTTTGAAAACCCTGATAAGACTATGAACCTCATAAAACTAGTTCAAGCCTTCCTGATAACCACCCCTCAAATTCCATATGTTGCTTTATATGGTCACTATGTCAAGCCCAACACCAAATTTAAACACAACAAATTCTCAACCAAGCATATTATCAACATCCAGAACATCCAGAACTGCATAAACATTCATTTAATCACCATTGTACTTAAAACCATTGTCTTTAAAACAAATACCTTCAAACCCAAATTCAAGTATTCTAGTACTACTTGTCTATCCATGGAAAACATTTACATGATTCAGCAAAAAAACAGTGCTAGGAAGGACTACTTTACCAATGGTGGGGAATGGTGGAACTCGGTCAAGCACGGTGCAACATTCTTGACCTCATCCTTTTCAGTGCAGCTCTCCTCCTTGGCACAGAATAATTTCCCCTAGGAGGAGACAAAGGCATTACATTATCTTCAGGAACATCATTGGAATCAGTTATCTCACCTGGCCCAAAGATAGCGAGATCATAAGCAGCCTTCCGCCAATTGTTGCATCACTTTGGTGCCAGCAAGAAGCTATTGGGGAAGACGACCACATCACTGGGGAGATCAAGAAAATCATTCTCTCGAATCTTGGATTTGCTTGCAACAGGAACTGGTGCAGAATAGAAACCCTATCTTGCACCACCACAAACCACTTGCTCATCCCCAACAAGCACCACCTCCTCATTAACCACAAATTGCCCTATGTCAGGATGAACAGCATATACCACCCACCCCTCCTTTGACCCTTGAAGTTGAGGAAGTTGAGAATCCAGCACATAAGCACCGGAACTAACATGCACAAGCACCCTCCTCTCCTTGACTTCTCCAACACCTTCACCACCTGCGTGCATGCCTGGCCTTGGCTCCTCTCTGCTTCTAGTGCTTACCTCTAATACCTGTCAATTTGGAGAAAGGAGGAAATCCCAATCAACAACACCGTTACATTCACCAATAAAACTAATTACAATTATGAACCACACTATCAACACCCAGAAACCAAAATTTCTTCCATGATTATCAAAAATCAGTACCTGGTTCTCTGGCACATTAACTTTGGCCTTCTTATCTTCTGGTTCATCCCTGGATTTCTGATTCGTCAACATGGCTGGGTGATCATTCTGATTCAAATATACAGTATAATCTCGCTTAGACATAGCTTCAGATTTTGGAGATTTGACTGGAAATTGCAAAGATGGAATGTGGAAGTTTCAAAGTTATTGAGTTGGAAATTAGATTTGCTCTCTCCCCAACATGCCTTATGGATGAGAAAACCAACCGTTAACACATCTCACCCATCCAATCTCAATCTTCGAGATCAGCTAATTGAGATATCAGGGAGGCACATGCCTACTAAATACATGCAAAGAACTATTGAACGCTACCCCAGCTTATTGTCCATTTGGAGGCGACAACAAACACTTGGCAGGTTTTTGGCAAGAAGACTCCCAATTCGGGTTAACCGTGACCCGAAGGTCATAGACGGGTTTGAAATGGATAGTGGAAGCCCAATAATCTTACATCTTAGAGAACAAGATATTTACATCCTTCTGCTCAAGCCCACCCACAACCTCATGCCTTCAGCTGGAAATCGCGCATAGCTTTGGCTCCAAACCCCAAGCTACTATATCGCAAGCTTCCAGTTCAAAGGAAGGACAAGCTACAATCTCGAAAACAAGGTTTGTAGATGCACGTGTGCCAGGTATGTTAACATCCGAGATATAAATCAAAGATATTTAAGGTTCCATGACATTCATGTCATTGTCACATTGCAGTCCAAATCTAAAAGAATCTTACAGTTCCTAGGACCTCACAACACTCTTCTTACTCACCTCCACATCTGGTACCATTGTCTTAACTTCTGTAGCATGCACATCATAAATCACAGCCATCACACAAAGTACAATTTCATCACATGGATTACAAAATGCATGAACCATCACGATCAAAGTTTGACCACAAAAAATAATTTTCAATCAATAACTCATAAACTCTGTCTTTCTTTAGGTTATTATCTATTGCTTTGTAAAATTTGCTTTGTCTTCTGCTTATTTTTCAGGTCCCACCCTATCAGATTGTTAGTAGTTCAAAAGGCCACCAAGCAAAGATGTACTCCATGGCGCCAACCTCTGCAAAACCCACAGCTTCTATCTACCAAACTGCAACAAAGCAACAAACTGTACTATCTGAGTAACCCTGACCAGCAATTCAAAATTCAAATTAAAGTGCTACACAAAACTACAAATATTCCCTCCAATCCTAAAATTCTCTACATAGAGTACCATCTCAAGATAATCAACAGAGAAAACCTGAATACCCAAATTTTCATGGCCTCTTCCTCAGGAACTAAAAATACTGGAAATATAGACAACCTTGTGAGTCAAATGAACTCCTCTCTAAATTTCCCAGAAGATCTATTCCCAAAAGTTTTTATTAACAAAGCCAACATCCTACCCAAGAAAAAGATAGATTGGAAATGAGTCTTCATTGGAAGATACTGCAGCAAAATTTCTCATGAAACAAGTAGTATAACCAATTTCATCAACAACAACTGGGAACTACGACGAAATGCTGAAGTCTCTTTATGGAAGAAAAGAAGAAATTATTACCAAATCAGGTTGACTAGTATTGAGGATTACAAGGTCTTCAGAAAATGAGGAACAAGAGGAATTTTTGACAAGCTCATAGTCCTCACAGAAGTCCCTCCATCAGGACCAGACTTCATTGATGAAGCAGAATTCTACAAAGTTCTTGTTTGGGTGCTGGTGAAGAGAATCCCAATTCATATTATTCCTGATATTAGTAATATCATTGAACCAGTCGGAATCTACCAAGGTTCTAAGCAAGCTTATGGAAGAGATGAGGATGAAAAGAAACTTGAAGTCTTGATTACTCTAGATGTTATCAAAGCTTTAAAGTATGGAGTTGATGCCTATGAGGATGAGACTACTTCTCACTGGCTTGAATTAGCTTATGCCCTTAATGGTATAGCCTTCTGTAAAATCTGCAGAACTCTTGATCACCAAGCTCCCCTCTGCGTTGAGGATGAGAGAAATCCTCAGAAAACTCCAACCAATTAGTATACATCCACCTCCAAAGCAAAATACCCACCTTCACCCAATACCCCCTCACCTTCAAATAACACTCACACCTCAACAAGTAGCTGGAATGAATCTCAACCACCACCCCTTATACGCCATTATACTGACAAAGCTGGAGCAGAAGAATTTGCTATCAAAATGAGAATTTCACAACAACAGACCCTTCTTAAAAACTCTTCTAAGGAACTGGATGGATCTCCAGGGCATATAATATTCAAAGCTGGTTTAGATCAACCAAGCACTGCTGCTTATCCCACCACTAACCGTAAAGCTATTGCTCGCCAGAAGAGGCATAAGAAATTGATGGAAAACTACAGAAGCAAAGATCCTAAAATGAAGAAGAAAAACAACATCAAAGCTGCAGCAAGACATCAATACAGCAGCATCCCCACTTCCTCTGAGCTGGAGGTGACCATTGATCCCTCACCAATATTTCCAAAATTTGGAAATAACCTTCACCACCCAAATGAGGGCTTTTCCTTAATCAATACCCACCAGAACCTACCTTCTCTAGCTGATATTAAAAAGAAAATGATGGAGGATCACAACAAACAGAAAAAACTCTTATGGGAAAGGAAAAGAACTGAATTCAAACTTAAAGCAGTATATGCTGAGCAACATCCCCAATTGGTTGATCCTAAGAGAAAATTGTACAACCAACCCAGCAGTACTGAGAACCAAGCTATGCAGTGGGAGGGGCACCAATCAGCTAAGAGGAGCAACAATCAGACCACCCACATGGAGGAGGAGCACATAACAGAGACTACTACTAGCAATCTGATATGAGCTAACCCCTTTAGCATCACTCAGGTAATTTCTTACAATCTGATTTATAAAGTTAACATATTTATCATTCTTAATTTGAAATCTCATAGTTGGGATGTCCTAATCATTATCACTAGCCACTCACATATAACTCTAGGATACAGCATTATCATATTTACATATCCTACCATTTCATACTCTTGGAAATTTTATTCAATCATTGCTTGGAACTGTCAAGGCCTAAGACAAAATAACACCATTAGACACCTTGATAACATGCTAAATAAACACAAACCTGATATTATCTTCCTATCTGAAACCAAACAGCAATCTAGAAATCTTAATAAAATTTTAGGTAACATAGGTGTCACAAATTTTTGGTATGTAGAACCAAAAGGAAAAACCAAATCGGCTGGTGGATTAGTTCATGCTTGGAAAACCAACCTAGATGTCACTATAAAAGACTTTTCAGACTACCACATTAGTGAAATCATAAAACCTTTGCAAGGAGATCCTTGGTTGTTTACTGGCTACTATGGTAGCCCTTATTCTACTAATGATAAACTTAATTCCTGCAAGATGATTGAAAATACTTGTGATACTAACCCATTGCCTTGGTTAATCATGGGAGATTGTAATTTTGTCCTTCATGAGTATGAGAAGTTCTGTCAACATCCTATTGATCAAAATGAAGCTACATTATTTCTAAACAAGATTGAGGAAGCTAATCTCACTGATTTAAGTTACACTGAATGTCCTTTCACTTGGACCAACAAAAGAACTGGTTCCTAACTTACCGAGCAGATATTGGACAGAGGTCTAGCTAATGAAGCCTGGTTAGAAACTCAACCTAATACTACCATCTCCAACATCCCTGCCATTGGTTCTGATCACAATCATATTCTCCTCAATACCAATCCCTCTTGGAAACAAGGACAAATCCCTTTCAAATTCTTTGGACCTTGGCTTAACCATGAAGACTGCAAGAGCATAATAGCTGAATGCTGGAATGTTAACCACAAAGGATTTTTAGCTATAAGAATTGCTAGGAAGCTCAGAGATATCAAAGTAAGATTAAAGAAATGGAATAGAGAAGTTTATGGCAACATCAAAACAAATCTTGAAGAAAGCATCCAGCACCTTGATTGGTTAACCAAGAATCAGTTCAACTCAAATAGAGGACAAGACCTTAAATAAGCAAGACTTCAGGTTGAGCATTGGCAACATGTTCATGAATCCTTCTAGAAGACCAAAAGCAGGGACCAACATATCAAACTTGGAGATAGAAATACTGGTTACTTCCACTTGGCTACTAAAAAGAGATATAAAAGGAATAAAATTGATTTTATACAAAGAGATGATGGATCCTAGATTCAAGACAGTGCTGAAATAAACACTATTTTCACAAATCATTTCCACCATGGAAACTGCTGAAACTATAAACATCAACCCCTTCATTATAAACCTCATACCTACAACTATAACCACTCAAGAAAACCAAAACCTTATTAGAATATTTGATGCTCTGGAAATCAAAAACATCCTCTTTAGCATGGCTGGAGAAAAAGCTCCAGGACCCAATGGATTTCCCCCTAACTTCTCCAAGCTAATTGGGGCATTGTGTGAGAAGACATCATTCACATGGTCCAACATTTTTTCACTTCAGGGCACATCCTAAAAGAGATGAACTCCACCTTCATCTCTCTTATCCCTAAAATTGAGAAACCTACCACACCAGCTCACTTCAGGCCTATCTCCCTATGCAATACCACCTACAAAATCATATCTAAACTTTTAGCCCAAAGACTCAAACCCATCCTCCCTAAAATCATATCCCGTTTTCAGACTGCCTTCATACATGGCAGACAAATCTCTGAAAGTATTGCTATAGCCCATGAAATAATTCATCACATGAATGCCAGAAGAGGGAAAAAAGGAAGCAATGGAACTATGGGCATAAAAATTGATATGGCCAAAGCCTTTGACAGAGTGAATTGGGATTTCCTTCTCCAAGTCTTGTCTCAAATGGGGTTTAGCCATCAATGGTACAACTTAATACATCAATGCATATCTACTACAATCATGGTTGTTCTAGTCAATGGGTCACCAGGAAAATTCTTTAAGACTTCTAGGGGTTTGAGACAAGGGGATCCCTTATCCCCATATCTCTTCCTCTTCTGCATGGAAGCTCTTTCTAGATAATTAACTCATGCTGAATCCCAACAACAAATTCAAGGAATCAAGATCTGCAAGGATGTACCATCCATAAACCACCTTCTTTTTGCTGATGACTGCATGATCTTCTGCAAAGCCAACCTGCAGGAATGTAACAATCTCATTCAGATCTTTCATGAATTTGGGCAATCTTCAGGACAATTGATAAACTTCTCTAAGTCTGGAATATTCTTCAGTAAAAACACTGCCTCTGACTTAGCTGACAGTATAAGCACTTCTATGAATGTCCAAAAAATCAATACTTAAGACAAATATCTGGGATCCCCTTTATTCACAACTAAGAGTAAGGTTCAAGCTTTCAAGCCTTGTGTTGACAAGCTTAAATTCAGGTTTGCTGGATGGAAGACTAACCTCTCCACTGCTGGGAAGATAACTATGATCCAATCTGCTACTTCTACCTCTAGCATATGCCAGATGAACTGCTTTAAGATTCCAAAAACTATTTGCAATGAAATCAATGCTATTCAAAGAGACTTCTTCTGGAACAAAGAACATGACAAATCTAAAGGTCTCTACTACTTTGCCTTGGATGCTGTTAATAAACCTAAGGAGCTTGGGGGATTGGGCTTCAAGAATATGGAAATATTCAACTTGGCTATGCTCTCCAGGATTGCCTGGATATTAATCAAGGAACCAGATTCCCTCTGGAGCAGCACCATGAAAGCATCTCACTTCCCCAATACAAAAGTTATAAGAATGGATACCAAGCCAAAGTACAATGACTCTTGGATATGGAAAGGAATCCTGGAAGGCATAACCTTAATTCAGCAAAACTACGTTTGGAAGATTGGCAATGGAAGGAAAATTCACATCTGGGAAGACAGATGGATAGCTAGCAACTCTGCCAGAATCCCCAAACCTACCCTCTGCCCTGATAACCTCACCACTGTTAACCAACTTCTCACCACTTCTGGAGAATGGGATATTAATATCCTAAATCAATGGTTCACACCCAACATTCAACACCTAATACTTCAAACACATGTTTCCCCTTCTGATCATGATGAAATCCAGTGGTCTCTCACTCCCAATAACAAGTTTTCTTTCAAATCCCTATATGACAAACAAATCCAAGAAAAGTATGCCAATGATAGTCAGATTGCTCCATGGAATCAAATTTGGGCTCTGGACACAAGTCCATCCATTCACTTGTTCATATGGAAATGTGCCCATGGAATTCTTCCAACTAATGCTAAAACTGCCAGTATCTTGAGCTACATAAGTCCTATATGCTCCTACTGCAACAATGGAGCTGAAGATATTACTCATGCCCTTCTATCCTGCCCAGCTGCCTCTGAAGTCTGGAAGAATCTTTTCTCTGCCTGTACCTCTTTCCATCATTGGTTCAATAGCTGGTTCCAGGCTAATAATCTCTCTGCCAGCTGGAATAAAACTTATGCTACTATCTGTTGGTTCATATGGAAAGCCAGATGTGACTGGGTTTTTAGAAAAATCACTCCAGATGCTAATGTTACTGCTAGAAACATAACCCAGCACCTCTGCAGTCATTCTAGAGTGCATCATACACCAGGGCACATCATGAACAACCTATATTATCAGTCTAATAACTCTAATTCTCCTCCAGATAATTACAGCCAACACATACATGCCTCTGACAAATTTGGAATCACTATTAGCATATTGAATCTTTAGACCCATGCCATGCTACTAGTGATGCTAATACTTATACTAATTACTCTTTTGTTGCCATGTCCTTCACAGGTCAATGCATGGGAACAAGAAACTTCAAAGACCATACCTCTGTACTCAGCAGAGTAGAAAGATCAAGAAGAGGAGCTTAACTTGCCCTAACTTTGGGAAAGACTATGAGGCAAACGAATGTCAACTTTGCTGCTGAAGAGGAAGAAACATTACAAGCTATCAAATTAAGTTACCAACAGGAAGTCCAAAATAGGTTCAAATGAGGAGCAAGTATAATACAAGGCAACAACAACAACAATGCTCCAATCGATTTCATATTAGGGAAGCTCAATGTAGTTAATGCTCAAAAAAACTTTGCTGCTATAAATCTTGTAAGAATAACTAGGCAGTCTAATCACTTCTCTGACTCTACCTGGAGGGGAAGGAATCTTCAATCCATTCTGCTTGCGTTACAGAATTCCACAAACAACAATCTTCATCTGTATTACTGTAATAACACTAGTTATATTTTGAGTGACACGTCTGATGAACCTACTAGCTCAGACAGTATCCAACATGTATCCATGAGAGGGCAGCCTATCTAGGCGCCTGTTCTCTTTTTTTCTAAAAAAAAAAAAGACCGAGGTAGATTCCCACCGTCAATCCCAAATGACACCTTTAGATCTTGACTCATAGATTTTCCTCGGTCAGTGTACTCATCATCATCATGACTGTGCAGTCAATGTTTCATCCAAGAAAATATCAATAGCTTGAACTGTTTAATGAACAAAACCCAAAGTAGCGGATGTCGAGCCCATGGGCTCCAATTACACTCAATCAGGTATTGGGCCATACAATGAGGTCATCATAGTGATTTTTAATACTATGAGTAGGGGTGAGCATTTGGCCCATAATCCGAGGATTTAATCGGGACCAACCGTTCATTTGCGGATGGATGCCCGGACCGTTCGTTAATGGGTTGGATGCGGATGAGGTCATCATAGTGATTTTTATTACTATGAGTAGGGGTGAGCATTTGGCTCGTAATCCGCGGATTTAATCGGGACCAACCGCTCATTTGCGGATGGATGCCCAGACCGTTCGTTAATGGGTTGGATGCGGATGGAATTTTTGAAATCCAGCGGATTATGGATCGGTCCTGGATGAAACTTTGAAAATCCATTGGACATCCATATCCGTTGAATTAAGTGCATTTATATAGTTCTAAAAAATATTATGGATCATTTAGGAATTCTTAAGGTGTTTGCTTGGGGTGTTGTACATGGAATTTTTATCTTCCTATACATATATAGGATATGTAGGTTCCGTGAGGAGTCATTTGTGTTGGATTTATTTTCTTTATTATAAATTTTAACTAAAATAAATCAATTGGATTATCCGTATCCAATCCGTCCATCCGTGTATCCATTGGATGCAAATCCGTTGGATATGGATTGGATGCGGATGCCATATTTGAAATCCGTAATGTATTGGATTAGATGCGGATGGGGTGAAAACCGGTCCATACCGGCCCATGCTCACCCCTAACTATGAGGTTAAGGGTTTCCATTTTTTTGGGATCAAATTACCCTCAGTCAAGTATTTGGCCATACGCTAACCACCAAGTGGTCTGATGGTTGGTATGCTCCTCCCACTGTGGAGGTAGGGGTTCGAACTCCGTAATTGCCATAAATAACTCCTTATAAGGAGTTAAGGATGTAACCCAAGACCACTCTTCCAAACCATCAAAAAAAAAGTATTGGGCCATACAACAACGTCTTTTTAGTAATTTTTAACTGATTCTAAAGAGTAAATAGTGTGACTGTGAGGTTAATGAGGCTAAGGGTTTTCAATTTTTTTGGCATTAAAAGTGAACCGTGTTTTAAGGCATACAGAAAGAATTTAAGGGCAAACGAAATTGTTTTGCCATCTAGAGTAACTTTATAAGAGGTGTCTAATGGGTAGCGCAATTACCTATATATCTTTAAATGGTTTAAATTTTTAATCTACTCTTATCTTTAATATAAAAACCTGAAATCAAAAAATTAAATCAGATTTTATCCTAAATATCTCTTCTTTTTTCCTTCAGTCGAACCTCTCGTGAACCGTCGACAAATTTTTTTCATCGCCACAATTAATCGTCAATTCGTGAAAATTTGATAGTAGATTAAACGTAGCTATATAATGGTTCAGGCAAAGCAAAACAAAGGAAGTAGACGTTTTTAAATCCTCTTTTTAATCCACCAATGGAAGAACAAATTGTAGATGAAGGTGTAGAAACTGAAATTGAACCAGAAATTCAACCGACTGAAGTACCAACACCTGGAATTAGGATAAGAAAGTATATTCTACAAACCCATCTCTTATTTGTTGTTTTTGATTGATAGAATAGCTTTAATTCGTGAAAATTATAAATTTTGACGATTACACAGTAGCAAGTTCGGCTGATAGTTAAGTCGAATTATTAGCCGAACTATTCATGATATTTCACCCTGAAAGTTTTTATGAACAGTCCGTCTTATAAGTTCATATCAATTTTCAGCCGAACATAATTACATATGTTAGGCGCGCATGAAGTTTAGCCGATTCAGTTTATGATTTTTGAGCCGAATATTTGTTGTGTAGTTCGTAAATCATATATGTGTAGAAGTTCGGCTCATATTTGATATTTTGGGATAGCCGAGATTTTTGATTCGCTATAATTGTTTTACAATGAGAGTTGTACAGTTTGGCTCATGATTCTAGAGATTAAAATATAATAACATTAGTTTAGTGTTATGCATTGTCTTCAACTTTGTAGTGCGATAAAGTCCAAAATCGCATGACAGAGATGAAGAAAATACACGACACTAAAAATAACGCTACTACATTAATTATGAATATATCTTCTAATTTAAGACCCGAGTTAAGGGATTAGCGTAACTTCTCATTGATTTGCTTTAATTTTAGTCCATTGTTAAAGGTTTGTAGCTTAACATTTTTTGTTAAAAGTATTAATTAATTTTTATACTTGTTTTAGAAACAACACAGCTAAAAAGAGGAAGAAGTTGGAGGTAACACCTTCCACTTATAAAACTCCCAATCTTCGAGGAGGAGGCACACAAAAATTGGGAATAGAGGTAGATGAACTTGCAAAGATGCATGCCACTTTTGAAATTCGTGAACCACTGCCAGAGATACAAAGAGGATAAGAAGGAAGAGTTGGATAAAAAGAAGAAGGAACAGATGGTGATGTTGATGATGAAGACGAAAATGACCTCAATAAAAACCCCTGGAAAAAAAAAAGCTTGATGAACCACGAATTACAGATTTACACATTCCTCATGCATGAGTATAACGTAATTAATATAAAGTCGAGAGGATGGTTTTCCCATGGTCTTCCGAAAGATTTAGGAAATGTGTTGATTGGTTAAACATAATCTAGAAGTATACATGTATAATATTAGCATATGGTCCATCTTCTAGATTTGGCTCATAAAAATCACCATTTTGAGTTTGAGGTTGAGTTTGTGATTGGGTTTAGGTAAAATCATTCTCATAATCCAAAAATTCAGCCATCTCTGGATCATAATTGATATGTATTTTTTTGAGATTTTCTAGATGAAGATTGTCCCTCCTCATTCATTTTGATAACTTCAATCAAAATAATCTCCAAAAACTTGTTTTTTCTTTAATTCTCCTTCACCAAAACCAAGTTTTTTTTCTTCTCTCATAATACCACACAAACTTTTATAAGCAACTAATCATTAACTTTAATCACTAATGAGTATTATTAACAACTGACCATTAGTAATAACCACTAATAATATAAGGGATGTTTTGTCATTATTAAAAAAATCTGGATAGCGGGGTTTAAAAATTACTATCTAATGACCATTTTTTTTGTCCTTATTTGATATTCCTTGAAAGTTTTATGTATGCCTTCAAATACGATTCTTAAGAATTGAAAACTTTCTTTTTTCAAGATATTAATTGACTCGGCCTTCTTCTTTTCCCCAAGATCAAAGTTTTGGAATTGCTAAGGTTTTTGCAAGGAGTCAATCATACTCTTGATCAAGATGTTTATTAAGTACCACATCATTGAAAAAGTTCACACTGTTAAATTTAAAATAAAACTCTTTAACTCAAAATTTCTATTTTTCAAAATTCATGTTCTTTGTAATTCATGTTCAATCACATATATCTATTTGAGTTGGTGATTTTAGAATATGGATTCGACTTTCCAATCTGATATTTATCATATGTAATGTGTTATTTTATTTTTCGTGGACCGCCTATGGTCATGTCCTGATGGTTTTCCACTAGGATGTTACAAGCAGAACATCTGAATTACATGAGATAGATATTTGGAACACTGTCAAAAAAAATAAAAAAAATTTATTCGAAACATCTCCTTAAAGAAATGAATCGTGCATTTTCGTTTCTTATTCCTAAGGCAAACCATCCTTCTATCGCATGAAACCTATATCATTAAGCAACCCTAATTATAAAATTACAAGCATGCACCGGATGTTTGGATAGTGTCTATATCGTAGGGCTTAAAATGTAGCATTATCATAGGGGGTCGTTAAAAAAGCATATGAAACTGAAAAAGTTGTAAGCACTATCCAATAAAATCATTAACACGATGGTGATCAGGATAAGGTAATTTTTCAATAAAAGCAGCGGAACGCTTAGTTTGCCGTGACGTTATAGTCTATTTTTCATAGTCTATTGACCTTGATGGTTGACGTTAATTATTTGTTGGGTCCACTGATTGCAAAGTTATTTCGTTTTATGGTCGTCGTTATAACCGAAGTTTCTTAAAAAACAGTTCTTAGCTTCATCCCCATTAACCCCACATTTCTTACATCCCAGTATTCATCACCATTAATGGTTGCGGAATGAAATCCGGAATTTTCTTTTGGTCCACATACTGAAACCATGAAAAACCCAAATTTCCACTTTTATCTCCTAAAATTTCATAAATCAATTTGGTCTGAATTTGGAAGGCGGTGATATTCATCTAGAATTTGTTGTATCGAAGATTATAATTCAGAAATCATACGATCAGGTAATTCCGTCTAAACCCTAATATGTGTTGGATCCCAATTTATTGATTCAGTAGATTTAAATTTTTTCATTCAGTAGCTAATTTATAGGTTTACAAAGAAATCAAAGGGAATCTTCGTCTGTTACATAATACATTATCGTCTCAAAAATCAAATTAAACTAAAAAAATTACAAAATATATAGGTTCCAATTTAAACTTTGCATACATCAAACCAAAACTCAGCCGATAGTAGTAATACCAACCATTTAAACTTAACGTACCCAGACACCGTCAATCCAATCATAGTGCAGCCTCAATTCTCCAAAACCAAAACCAATGATCTCCTGTGTCCTTTTAAAATACACATAGTAAGTAGTATTTCTTTTCTCTGTAATTCGTCCGCACCACCACCCATCATTATAAAACGCGTCTACTATGTCAGAGACGTGAAAATCAAAAACGGTTTCAATCGGCTGAGCGGGTCGGATTTGGTTTATGTGAACCACCTCTGTAAGCAGGCCTTGTTCATCATCAGTTAATAAAGTGCAGTATCGCACTGCAACGTTTTCTTCAGAAATCTGCATTATCTTAGCTTTGTAATGGGAATCGAAAAACCCTTCTTCGTTAATGCTTACTTCTACCCAATCTCCAACGCTAAACTTCTGGTGTGACCACAAAAATCTTTTGTAAACGAACTTCCACTGTTTGTAAGAAATTGCATAGGACTCCATGATTTTTCTTTTGTAATAAAAGATGGTTGCAAATATATAGGTATTTTTGGATTCGTCCAGGATATATATAGGTTTGAATCGATATGTCTGATCGGATATATTTTAGAGAGACGATGGTTGGTATGTATCCCCTAGAATTTAGGAGTTTTATATCTTTTTTGACATATATGAAAGGTCCCGACTCTTTGTTTGACATGTATGAAAGGTCTTAAGCACATGTATGAAAGGTCCCGACTCTTTTTTGACATGTATGTTTCTGTACTCACTCCTTTTAATTGTTAAGCCGGCTTATGTCTACCAAGCTAACTTTCTCATAAAGTCTCACCAATACTAAACCACTGTAGCTTCCACATAATTGGAATTATAAATTTGAAATTTTTGGAACGATATTATGCGAAGCTTTTGGTATTACAAAAGATTGCTTAAGTTAAAATTTAGGCACCTAAATTCATATACATTCCTGAGATTCAATAAATGGCACTTAAATCAAAATTCATATACTTCCATAATAGCTTAAAACTTGATTAGAGGCTTAATGTTTTCCAAGAAAAAAAATTAAGTAAATTTGCAGCACCGGATATTTATAAGTAAATTTGGTCATAAGAAAATTCACCCTTTCGTTAGCCTTTTAAAGGTTCACAGATGTGGAACTCTGGGTTGAATTGATTGTAACACTCGTATTACAGTCCATGTTGTGCACCAATCTTTGCCTGGCATACATTTTGAGAATATTTTCAAGGATTCAACACTAAAGTTCTATGTAACTCCAGAAACTCGTAATTTGAGGAAGTTGAGGGTTTCTTAGTGTAGTTTTTGTGTTAATTACAATGGTAGAACATCAATTTTTCCTTTCTACAGAATTGAAGATAGCTGTTTTCATATCCTGTTAATGGTGGCTTCTTAGATCTACAGGTTTATTGAAATGCCAATTTTTATGCAATGTTGGTTTTGGTTTGTATTGCAATCATAATATTTAGTTTTATCTGGGACTTGTAATAGTTTGTGTAAACATTGGGATGCTTTCAGGTACGTCCAGTGCCTCAAAGGAGCAAGAACAAGTTTATCTTAGAACTGCTAAAGCTCTTATTCACATGGTGACAGTAGACAAAACATTATACTGGTGTTTATGGGTAAAAATCGTTTCTGCTGATTTCGGTAATTTCGGTGGGTGAGTGAGAAACTGGTTCAAACCCTAAACAAATGTGTTGCACGTGAGCACTTTATAGATTCGAGAGATCAATCTGCACAAGTCCGGCCTAAACCAAGAAATGGCCGTTCCAGACTTGCTTCGGTCACAAAGTGGAGGAGAAGGGTTGATTTGGGGAGGGAAGCAAAGAAAGGTGTTGAGGAGAGTAGTATCTCGACTTGTATCGGGAAAGTGAAAGCTTAGGAAGCTTGCAAGAGATGAAAGCTTTTTGGGAGAGCTTGCAAAGTTGCCTTTCTGAGAGTGTAGTATTTTTCTCCTGACCGAGACTTGTTGTCTGGTGGAAATAGGTAAGACCTATTTATACAAGTCGAGTTTGAAACGTACCCTGGTCTCATGAAGGAAGAGAGTAAAGGGTGAAATAATGAGAGGAGGTGGTAACCGCATGGTGTTAATGGGTGAAAACGTTTTCACCATTATTTCCTCATTTATTTGACCGCTTTATTCCTTTTCACGCTTTCTTAATGTGAGCGTAGTGTACGTGCATCTTTGTGGACCGCCAAACCAAAACCCTAGAAAGCATCCCCGGTTTGTGTTGATGTCTCGAGTGTTGGTTGCATCTTGCGTGCAAGTGGTGCTGCTAGGGACGCATGTGGCATGTGCCAATGGCATGTGCGGAATGCCTTCGTTGCGAGTTGCACCTCGAGCGTAAGTGGTAATGCCATAGCTGCTAGTGGCGTGTGTGGCATGTGCCAACGGCATGTGCGAAATGCCTTGGTGGTAGGTTGCACGGTTTGCAAGTTAGGCTACCAGCGTGTGTGTTTGGCATGTGCCAATGGCATGTGCGGAATGCCTTGGTGGTAGGTTGCACGGTTTGCAAGTTAGGATACCAGCGTGTGTGTTTGGCATGTGCCAATGGCATGTGCGGAATGCCTTGGTGGTAGGTTGCACGGTTTGCAAGTTAGGCTACCAGCGTGTGTGTTTGGCATGTGCCAATGGCAAGTATGGCCATGTTGACCTAGTTGCAAGTCTTGCAAGCCTAGGGCGCTATACTTGGCGTGGGCCAAAGTCATAGCGGCTTGGAAATATGGCCTGCGGTACGTGTTGGCATGTGCCAATGGCACGTACGGCCATGTTGACCTAGTTGCAAGTCTTGCAAGCCTAGGGCGCTATATTTGGCGTGGGCCAAAGTCATAGCGGCTTGGAAATATGGCCTGCGATACGTGTTGGCATGTGCCAATGGCACGTACGGCCATGTTGACCTAGTTGCAAGTCTTGCAAGCCTAGGGCGCTATATTTGGCGTGGGCCAAAGGCATAGCGGCTTGGAAATATGCCCTGCGATACGTGTTGGCATGTGCCAATGGCACGTACGACCATGTTGACCTAGTTGCAAGTCTTGCAAGCCTAGGGGTCTATATTTGGCGTGGGCCAATGGCATAGCGACTTAGAAATATGGCTTGCAGTACGTGTTGGCATGTGCCAGTGGAACGTACGGCCATGTTGACCTAGTTGCAAGTCTTGCAAGCCTAGGGCGCTATATTTGGTGTGGGCCAATGGCATAACGACTTAGAAATATGGCTTGCGGTACGTGTTGGCATGTGCCAATGGCACGTACGGCCATGTTGACCTAGTTGCAAGTCTTGCAAGCCTAGGGCGCTATATTTGGCGTGGGCCAATGGCATAGCGACTTAGAAATATGGCTTGCGGTACGTGTTGGCATCTGCCAATGGCACGTACGGCCATGTTGACCTAGTTGCAAGTCTTGCAAGCCTAGGGCGCTATATTTGGCGTGGGCCAATGGCATAGCGACTTAGAAATATGGCTTGCGGTACGTGTTGGCATGTGCCAATGGCACGTACGGCCATGTTGACCTAGTTGCAAGTCTTGCAAGCCTAGGGCGCTATATTTGGCGTGGGCCAATGGCATAGCGACTTAGAAATATGGCTTGCGATACGTGTTGGCATGTGCCAATGGCACGTGCGGCCATGTTGACCTAGTTGCAAGTCTTGCAAGCCTAGGGCGCTATATTTGGCGTGGGCCAATGGAATAGCGACTTAGAAATATGGCTTGCGGTACGTGTTGGCATGTGCCAATGGCACGTACGGCCATGTTGACCTAGTTTCAAGTCTTGCAAGCCTAGGGCGCTATATTTGGCGTGGGCCAATGGCATAGCGGCTCGGAAATTTGGCATTGTTGCCATGGTGCGCAGGGTGCGGCTTGGTTTGGCATTTTTGCCATGGTGCGCAGTATGCGGCTTGGTTTGGCATTGTTGCCATGGTGCGCAGTATGCGGCTTGGTTTGGCATTGTTGCCATGGTGCGCGATATATGCGGCTTGGTTTGGCATTGTTGCCATGGTGCGCAGGGTGCGGCTTGGTTTGGCATTGTTGCCATGGTGCGCAGATATGCGGCTTGGTTTGGCATTGTTGCCATGGTGCGCGATATGCGGCTTGGTTTGGCATTGTTGCCATGGTGCGCGATATGCGGCTTGGTTTGGCATTGTTGCCATGGTGCGCGAAGATGCGGCTTGGTTTGGCATTGTTGCCATGGTGCGCGAGGGTGCGGCTTGGTTTGGCATTGTTGCCATGGTGCGCGAGTGCGGCTTGGTTTGGCATTATTGCCATGGTGCGTGATGTGCGGCTTGGTTTTGGAATTAGGGTTACGTGTTGAAAACCTAACGGTATTTTGAAAAAAATACCCTATTAATTATTTACACCGAGTTAAATGCTCTTAGTTAATGTGTTGCGGGTAACACTAGGTCATGGGGTTTTACGATTTTACCCCTTGTTTAAAAACCACCATCAACATTAAGTCCCCTGCTTAGCTCGGAACAGGGGCTTTGTTGCGAGGTAAGTATAAGATGGTGACAAACTATTAACAGCAAACCGTAAAGAAAATTGATGGAGGGTTGTCTGACCTTTTATAAATAGGATTTGGAATCCTTGCCTCTGGTAGTTTTGCACAAATCGGGAGGCTGGCACAATTGGTGGGCCCGGTGCGGCAGGCGACGTTGGGAAGTTGGCGTGAGTTGGGAAACCGAGTGTGCTAGCTGGTGGACCGGCACAAAGTGTAGAAGCCGTGCGTGCTTGCAGGTCGGCGCAATTGGTGGGGCGGTGCAGCTTGGAAACCGTGCTTGCAGGCGTGACTTGGGCGACATTGGGAAGTCGCACCCTTTGTGGGCCCGTTTCTTACACGCGTGATTTTGGTAAAAGGGAAATCCTTCCCTATTTCAAAGTCTTCACGCCTATATATATATATATATAAAGCCCCTTTCTCCCCATCCTGCGCTTTATTCTTTCCTCTTTTCATACTAGCGGAAAAGAGAAACCGGCTTCCAGGTATGTCTTCGAGTACTTTTCTCTCTTTTTTTTTTTCTTTTCACGTAGGTATAAAACTTAAGAGTAGGCGCTTCCACAATCCTTGCATATGATTTCTTGGCGTGCCTCTTGTAGAAAGTATTGTATGTATGCAACCAAGGGAAATACTGCATATATTGTTTGAACCCGTAGGAAATATTGCATATATGAATTTTCGGTCTGAAAGAAATATTTGAACCCGAAGAAAATATCTGCGTGTGTATTTTGAACCCGTAGAGGATGCTCCGTATATAATTCGAACCCGAAGAAAGATATCGTAGACACACTTGTACCCGTATAGAATGCCGCGTATATAGTCTCGAACTCGAAGAAAATATTGCGTATATAGTCTTGAACCCGAATAAAAATCTTGTGTATATAGTCTTGAACCCGAATAAAATACGTCCTCCTTCCCCTTTCTTTTTTTTGTTGTTGTTGGGTACGATTATGTGTCAGGGAGATAACTTCGTCTTTCTCCGTTTGTTTTGTGCAGATATCTTATTACAGTTGTTATGAAGGAATTCGATAAGATGTTACCCGAATCAAATTTCACTTCGTCGAAGGATGCTCATAATTCCAAACCGAACACGAGATGATGAATTCTTCACTAGAGCCCTCGCCCCGCTCGGAAGAATCACCCGGGTTTCGTGCCAATTTTGCTAACCGGTGGTGAGGATGAAAGGAAGACACGCTCGGTTTGCCCGAGAGAGCACCATTCGGTTGTCTTCATAAAGAGGTGTATTCTTCTTCCAACATTGACTTGAGGATGTGTCAAAGCCCATTGCGTTCTTTTGATAGATGGGTTGAGTTCATGGTGAGCAAGGAGCATATAAATACCAACTTGACTCGAGCGCAGGTCATTGATCTTGTCAAGACTTGAAGAAATCTCAGTTAGGAAGGATATTCCAGGCTTGGTTGCTTTCATCTCCGGATGGTGTTCGGATACCCATACAATCATATGTAGATGGGGCGAGATAACTTTCTCCTTGGAGAGTGTGGCTCTCTTCTTTGAATCTTCCAAAGAAGGAATCTTAAAATCCAATTATCCGAAAGTGAGGTGAAGATGCGGGATGACCTGGCCGCTAAGTTGGGGGATTTTGCTCGGAAAGACTCCATTGCGAAGTCGAAGGATTGTGCCGGGAAAGAGGATGAAAGGTGCCCTTACGGTTGGTGGATATCTCAATGGTTTCGGACGAGTTGGAGCCTGAAATGGGAGAAAGCGGTGATCTTCATGTCGCCGCATTTTTGGCTCTGGTTGTCCAGAGACATTTTTGATGACGGTTACGGCAAGAAAGGAATAAGACCGAGTTGTTAGCGATTCTTTGTGAAGTTGGCAAAGGGTGAAGTTCTTCCCATTGGCAAGCTGTTCCTTGGTTCCCTGTATGTGCATCCGGATCACCTAGTTGCGAACATGCAAGTTTCGAATGGTTTCATGAAAGTGGATTCATATGTGCACGTTGCTTTTACGCAAGTCCGGCTATGGGAGCACTTTGAGAAGTATGCTCGAAACCGCCGCCTTCGCTTCCCGTGAGTTGGGGTGGCTCCCGAATTCTTCGATGGGTGAACAGGCGTCCAAGAGTTGGCGTGAGCTTGGTTAGTTTTCTTGATAAGTTGCATGAAATCAATTTTCGTCCATGGGGCCGGTCCACAAGTCGGTGACTCAAATTGACACTTTTGCTTCGCTCCGCTCATGTCTTTGTCTTGATGTATTTGTGAGCGTTGGTGAAAAACTGTTCATTCAAAGCCATTGCTTGCCGGTTATATGCCGTCTTTCTTCGTGGGGTCTTTCCGAGATAGCTGCTTACAATATTGACCGTCTTTGCTCGTCACATGGGTTTCGATCAAGGGGTGCCTCTTGTTTACCGGCCGGCGATCCCTAAGGATTTGTTGCGTGTCGCCCTTGACGCTTGATGCCCTTAAGCCGGTATCCGTCTTTCCTTCTTTCAAATGGGAAGAGTAACTTCGACGACCTTCGGCTATAATGAGTTTTGGTGCGACGAGTTTACTATGATCCGAGATTTTGTGAATAATGTGGTGGAAAACGTTCATTGCAAACCTTCCCCAGCAGTTCTGAAAGAGTATCCAATGTTGAGAGATCCCAAGCGAAAGTTGCCTAGCAATTCGGAAAGTCCCCAGGCCAAGGAACGGAGAACAAAGAATCGTGCTGGTGGGTTCCGGACGGTTTCACAAGATCCTCCCACGGCTCTTGTGTCTTTCAGTTCTTCCAATAACCAGGTATGTGTCGCCTCTTCATTGGTTTGTCTCAAAACACGTGAATTTGGTGAGAATATGTGTCTTGTTTCCTTGGGGCTTCGGTAGTGTTAATGCTTTATTTGCTCTTGCACGTTGCGAGGAGACGGCAATTTCTTCAAAGAACTCCAGTGAAGATTGAGCCTTCTCATAGCGATGATGAGTCGAGAGAGAAGAAGGTTCAACAAGTGAGAGTGATTCCTCCTAAGCAAAGAGTTACATTTGGGAAGTGGTTCGGTGAGTTTCGCACTTCTTTTCTTTCTTCTTTTGTTTCCTCTTTTGGGAAATATCTGACTCGAGTTCGCAGGAGGAATCCGGTTCGGAGGATGATTCGGGGATAGAGCCGCATGAAAACTTGCCTTTGGTGACCACCGCTGGTGACTTGGAGATGAGCGTTAGCCAATTGCCGGGCACAGATGTGGCTCAAACGGCGGATGATTCTCTGATGGTTGTTGCCGTAGACATGGAGGAAAACCCTCTGCGAGTCGTGAGGCCAGTGCGGCGCCATTTTTGATCCTCCGTACTTGGTTCCTTATCCGGGTCATGTCTTGGTTGGCGGCTTCGGCGTGCCGTCTAAGCACGAGGCGTTGTACACGAGAATCTGGGAGAAATACGGACATATGGCTACAACCAAGAAAGTCACTAGTCGATTTGCGCTGGTTAAGCTGTGGAAGAGGCTTTATCTTCCATCGAGGACATGCGTGAGGTGATTTGGTCACCTTTGTTTCGAAGACGTTATTGCCGATCGGGAGCACCATCGCGACGTGTGCATAGAAAAGGAGTTCAACACTCCGTGGTTTGTCGAAGGCCTTGCGAGAGATCCAAAAGTTGAAAGATGCGGCGATCGAAAGACTTTCCGCTGAGGAGATTGCTCGACAGGAGGTAGAACTCGAAAAACTTTCCAAGATGTTGACTATGAAGAGAGCGACTCTTGAAGATGCAAAGTTGACCTTCTCCAAGAAGAACAGACCTCTGTTGGATGATTTTCCTTGAATGTTTCTCCGTTAAACTTTCATTTAGGTTTTTTTTTTTTTTTTTTTTTTTTTGAAAGACATATTGGATGTTTGGTTCAAAACTTGACCTGTGATAGGCAATTTGGTAGCTTTTTAGGGTATTGGATTATTTACGGGATGAATGGTTTTGATAATATGACTCGATTATGTTTTGGGAAAGGAATATTGCTTTTATGAAAGTGTGTGCTAGCAATAGGCATAAGACTCGGTAGTATGATGGTTTTACTAAGAACCTAAAAATAGATTGTATATCTTGCCCCAGTCTGAATTTACTCACTTCATAGGTTTTGCGAACACGCCCCTCTCCATATAAAAGGCGGTTTCTTTTGGTAGCATCGTGATTAGTCCCAATTCTTTGGTAGCGTATTCAACGAGTCCTCGGTTTTCTTGTGTAGTTTTGCAACCAGTAACAGGGTCGTCTGGCGGTTGAGTCGGACCGAGTCGTAAGTCCCCAATCGCCGGTAGCATCTTCAACGAGTCCCCAATTTTCTCGTGTAGTTTTTGCAACCAGTAGCAAGGTCGTCGGTAGTTGAGTCGGATCGAGTTGCCTTCCCCTACTATCTTGACATGCGGGTCGAAGAACGAGATCGATGATCGACATTGTAGCCGATAGATCGATCCTCCCCATTGTGGTCGCCAATTGTTTATGGGTAAAAATCGTTCTGCTGATTTCGGTAATTTCGGTGGGTGAGTGAGAAACTGGTTCAAACCCTAAACAAATGTCTTGCACGTGAGCACTTTATAGATTCGAGAGATCAACTGTACAAGCCCGGCCTAAACCAAGAAATGGCCGTTCCGGACTTGCTTCGGTCACAAAGTGGAGGAGAAGGGTTGATTTGGGGAGGGAAGCAAAGAAAGGTGTTGAGGAGAGTAGTATCTCGACTTGTATCGGAAAGTGAAAGCTTAGGAAGCTTGCAAGAGATGAAAGCTTTTGGGAGAGCTTGCAAAGTTGCCTTTCCGAGAGTGTAGTATTTTTCTCTGACAGAGACTTGTTGTCCGGGGTGGAAATAGGTAAGACCTATTTATACAAGTCGAGTTTGAAACGTACTCTGGTCTCATGAAGGAAGAGAGTAAAGGGTGAAATAATGAGAGGAGGTGGTAACCGCATGGTGTTAATGGGTGAAAACGTTTTCACCATTATTTCCTCATTTATTTGACCGCTTTATTCCTTTTCACGCTTTCTTAATATGAGCGTAGTGTACGCTACATGCTGTGACCGCCAAACCAAAACCCTAGAAAGCATCCCCCAGTTTGTGTTAATGTCTCGAGTGTTGGTTGCATCTTGTGTGCAAGTGGTGCTGCTAGGGACGCATGTGGCATGTGCGGAATGCCTTCGTTGCGAGTTGCACCTTGAGCGTAAGTGGTAATGCAAGAGCTGCTAGTGGCGTGTGTGGCATGTGCCAACGGCATGTGCGAAATGCCTTGGTGGTAGGTTGCACGGTTTGCAAGTTAGGCTACCAGCGTGTGTGTTTGACATGTGCCAATGGCATGTGCGGAATGCCTTGGTGGTAGGTTGCACGGTTTGCAAGTTAGGCTACCAGCGTGTATGTTTGGCATGTGCGGAATGCCTTGGTGGTAGGTTGCACGGTTTGCAAGTTAGGCTACCAGCGTGTGTGTTTGGCATGTGCCAATGGCAAGTATGGCCATGTTGACCTAGTTGCAAATCTTGCAAGCCTAGGGCGCTATATTTGGCGTGGGCCAAAGTCATAGCGGCTTGGAAATATGGCTGCGATACGTGTTGGCATGTGCCAATGGCACGTGACGGCCATGTTGACCTAGTTGCAAGTCTTGCAAGCCTAGGGCGCTATATTTGGCGTGGGCCAAAGTCATAGCGGCTTGGAAATATGGCCTGCGATACGTGTTGGCATGTGCCAATGGCACGTACGGCCATGTTGACCTAGTTGCAAGTCTTGCAAGCCTAGGGCGCTATATTTGGCGTGGGCCAAAGGCATAGCGGCTTGGAAATATGGCCTGCGATACGTGTTGGCATGTGCCAATGGCACGTACGGCCATGTTGACCTAGTTGCAAGTCTTGCAAGCATAGGGCGCTATATTTGGCGTGGGCCAATGGCATAGCGACTTAGAAATATGGCTTGCGGTACGTGTTGGCATGTGCCAATGGCACGTACGGCCATGTTGACCTAGTTGCAAGTCTTGCAAGCCTAGGGCGCTATATTTGGCGTGGGCCAATGGCATAGCGACTTAGAAATATGGCTTGCGGTACGTGTTGGCATGTGCCAATGGCACGTACGGCCATGTTGACCTAGTTGCAAGTCTTGCAAGCCTAGGGCGCTATATTTGGCGTGGGCCAATGGCATAACGACTTAGAAATATGGCTTGCGGTACGTGTTGGCATGTGCCAATGGCACGTACGGCCATGTTGACCTAGTTGCAAGTCTTGCAAGCCTAAGGCGCGATATTTGGCGTGGGCCAATGGCATAGCGACTTAGAAATATGGCTTGCGGTACGTGTTGGCATGTGCCAATGGCACGTACGGCCATGTTGACCTAGTTGCAAGTCTTGCAAGCCTAGGGCGCTATATTTGACGTGGGCCAATGGCATAGCGACTTAGAAATATGGCTTGCGGTATGTGTTGGCATGTGCCAATGGCACGTACGGCCATGTTGACCTAGTTGCAAGTCTTGCAAGCCTAGGGCGCTATATTTGGCGTGGGCCAATGGCATAGCGACTTAGAAATATGGCTTGCGGTACGTGTTGGCATGTGCCAATGGCACGTACAGCCATGTTGACCTAGTTGCAAGTCTTGCAAGCCTAGGGCGCTATATTTGGCGTGGGCCAATGGCATAGCGGCTCGGAAATTTGGCATTGTTGCCATGGTGCGCGGGTGCGGCTTGGTTTGGCATTGTTGCCATGGTGCGCATATGCGGCTTGGTTTGGCATTGTTGCCATGGCGCGCGATATGCGGCTTGGTTTGGCATTGTTTCCATGGTGCGCAGTATGCGGCTTGGTTTGGCATTGTTGCCATGGTGCGTAGTATGCGGCTTTGTTTGGCATTGTTGCCATGGTGCGCAGGGTGCGGCTTGGTTTTGCATTGTTGCCATGGTGCGCAGTATGCGGCTTGGTTTGGCATTGTTGTCATGGTGCGCAGTATGCGGCTTGGTTTGGCATTGTTGCCATGGTGCGCGAGATGCGGCTTGGTTTGGCATTGTTGCCATGGTGCGCGATATGCGGCTTGGTTTGGCATTGTTGCCATGGTGCGCATGATATGCGGCTTGGTTAGGCATTGTTGCCATGGTGCAAAGATATGCGGCTTGGTTTGGCATTGTTGCCATGGTGCGCGATATGCGGCTTGGTTTGGCATTGTTGCCATGGTGCGCAGTGCGGCTTGGTTTGGCATTGTTGCCATGGTGCGCGGTGTGCGGCTTGGTTTTGGAATTAGGGTTACGTGTTGAAAACCTAATTGGTATTTTGAAAAAATACCCCTATTAATTATTTACACATGAGTTAAATGCTCTTAGTTAATGTGTTGCGGGTAACACTAGGTCGTGGGGTTTTACGATTTTACCCCTTGTTTAAAAACCACCATCAACAACTGGCAATCCTCCGTCTTGGAGCAATTTTAGATAGGTGAACTATACTTCTTTGATCACAATTCTGCCTTATAGATGATTACACTAACTTATGTTATTACATCGGATCGAATATGATAGTTATTGTCTAATTTGAATAATAAATCTATTTAAATGTGGATTACAGTATTAAGAAACATAATATTGGTGTGGATTTGGAACCGCAGTCTACCACTCTCGATTTTAGTCGTTAAATTTACGCCCAGTTTCTTATTAACAATTACAATAGTCTGAATATAAATAATATAGTAAATGTTGCTGCCATAAACAATTAACTCCATTGTAGCCATCTTTTCATTTGGAATGTCCACGACTGGTTCTTTTCTTACGTCGAATAAGATTCGTTGACACAACACCTTTCAGAAGTTTGATGAATATGGAAAACTCGTCCTTTTCAAGGCATTTTTATTGTGAAATTCGACTACTTTATATATATCATGATTCTTTCTTGCTGGGGTTTCCTTAGAGGTTTCTGAAATTGCAGTTGGTATTGGAGTTTGTAAAACTTGAGAAACACTTCCATTAGATTTTGTAGTTTCTGAAACTGTCGTTCTTATTGGAGCGTCTGCGACCTGTATAACATCTGCATTGAATAGAACTCTATGTTAGTTAATATAATAAATTCTTCATAATGATATTGTCTATCATAAGGGCTGTTACCTGGGTGCAAATTATTGAAGACCTCTTTGTATACAATATTTTGTGTGAAACCGAATGGTTGTTTATCTTTTTTTTTTATCAGAATATTCAAACCTTCTCTCGATGCCGTTCTAGACACTGCCATATATAACTGTCCATGAGTAAAAAATGGTGTCGGCAAATAGATGCCCACATGCTGTAGGGTCTGATCTTGGCTCTTGTTGATTGTCATAGCAAAATATACTTTTACAGGGAATTGCTTTCTTCTTAATAAGAAAGGTAAGTTTGCGCCAGCAGGGTACAATACCATCCTTGGTATGTACATATGTAAGCCAATGCGGTTCCCTGTTATGATTTGTGCTTCAATAGCCTTTCTACCAATTTGTTTTACAATTAACCGTGTTCCGTTACAAAGACTCATGCTTTCATTTATGTTATGCAGTAGCATAACCGGAACTCCAATTTTAAGTTGCAAGTGGTGGTCTGGAATTCTGGGAAATTGCAGAGAATTCAGAAATTCGGTAGGGTACAGAACATCTTGATGTTGAATGGATCCTGTCATTGGAGTAATGCTGTCTGAACTCAACAAATGATGTGTTTCTCACCGGAATGTCGAAAGACTGTGGTGATTAATTTCATCCACACTATCTTTGGTGGTTGCGAATATACATCTTTCACTTAAGTACTCTGCATATCCATATTTGTCTAGCATGCTTGAATATATGATGGAGATAATTTATTTCACGTAATCCTCATCTGGAACGATTAGGTACTCATCGGGTATTCTGATCCAAGTTTGGTCTTTCATATCGGTAAGTGCAATTGCTGGAAGATTTCCATTTCCAAGATTTAGTACCCATTTACGGAATTCTTCTTATTTTTTCGTTGCAGAGGAAAATCCGGAAATGAGGCGCATATTCTCATCCAGAATGAAGATTCTAAAATCTCTCCACAAATTCGATGTATTTATCGATGCTTGAACATTCATTTTCCTGGTTCCTTCAGGAGTCAACGGTAATATCTGCCTAAAATCTCCAGCCAAGACTATAGTTTTTCCTCCGAATACCTTTATCGGATTGTGCATCAGATCCTTGAATGTCCTATCCAGTGCTTCGAAAGCATGTTTGTGTATCATTGTCGCTTCATCCCATATTATTAGGTCAACCCTACACATCATCTTTGCCCAATATGTTCCTTTTCGTATGCCACAAACAGAGTCTTTATCAAGTTGTAAGGGTATTTTGAACAATGAATGTGTTGTCCTCCCTCCAGACAATGAGTGATGCTATTCCTGATGAAGCCACTGTTCAAACATATTTCGACCTCCATCTTAATCTGGTTGCCAACACATTGAGCAGATGTGTTTTTCCCGACCCACTACTTCCAAAGACGAAAAATGCTCCTCCTTTTTTGGCTTCGACTGCCTCTTTTACAGCCCTAAAGACATTTCTTTGTTGGATGTTCAAACCATTGTAAAGCCATAATAAATCTTCAGAAAGTTATGTTGTGTTGTAGACTGGCTCTTCATGGATGATTCCTTTTCCATTTTTTGGTCGAACTGGGTAAGGAAGCATCGGGAATTCTTTGAGAGACCTGTTGATCAGGCTCATTGATTTCTCTATTTCTAATAAAACAAAGTTTTCGAGTTGTTCATCATCGATTTCAAGATCTTCATTACCTGTTTGTTTTGTTTGTTCATGCAGATCATATCCTGAGATAGTAGTCTCCAATGTGTGCTCCACATTTCCGATGGGTTTTTGATTTCGCAAAACAATATCAGTGTGATGAACATTTCACGTAGGGACTTGCTGCACCCCCAAGCACTTGCCTCTTCAATCACTTCTCGCCATTCCTGGTCGTCTTCCATTTTTCTGAGATTTGGGAATGCAAACTGAGGTTTCTGTTTCTGTAGTGAAGGTGGTTGGTCTATATATTTAAATTACGTGAGGCACTGTGAAATTAGAGATGGTGACTGTATTTGAAGGGTTGCGACTATAGCTGTATTGTTTGTGACTTGCGACTTTTCGTTGATCTTGTAAGCCCTAATATGAAGAGGCACGTTTTGTATTTACCTGGTTTCTTTTCCTCGTGCAAAAGTAACCCTTCAATTTGCCCAATGGTAAGCGGCCAAGTAAGTTGTGCCTGTTAGAGTGGATAGCCAATCGATGTCGATGACAGGGAAAGTTAATGCTGATGTGGCTGCACCAAATTCAAGTTTAATTGTGAGGATGACATGTGGCGTTTTGGGGGTCCCTTATTATAAATAAAGATCTCTAAGACTATAATAGATTGAATAAAACCTTTCCTCAGCCGACTAATATTATAACCATTCCAGACTTCACTCTACAAAAAAAAAAAAAAAAGTATGGCGGAGCCAAGGTTTACAAAATGGGTGGGCAACTTATCGGTCAACACATATCTTAGGGGTGCAAATGGGCTAGAATGCCTATTATTCGGCTTAAATGATCATGATTGGGCTTGAAAGCCAGTTGGGGAGGGTGGGCAATTGCACACCCACCCTTCCATGTGGCTTCGGCCATGCTATCCAGTATCCATGCGATATGTCTAAAACCTTTGATATTTGATAGAGACATAGAGTAGTGACCGCTTTTTTATTTAACCCATCTTCAATTCAATAGTCAAATACAATCCAATTTTGAGCAAACCCATAAGAATGGGATATCTTTTTGAATATATAGTAATAAATTAATAATAATCCAACACCCACAGCTTGAGTATGAAGATGAACCAAAAGTGCCACAATCTCCGCATGGCCGGAAAGTCAGAGGGGATGATTTTTTTCCTCCCTGAAAAGTCAAACATCCCCACCACCACACATCAATAGTCAGGTTCTAAACGCAAACCACAAGAACACATCACACAAAATCCTAACACCCATGCCAAACCAAAAAACAAAAACAAAAACCCATGCAAAGATCACATATCCATATAGACCCACTGAAGTCCACTGAATTTTTATTTGTGAGCTATTTGGGAAATCGGTCTTGGTCACGTCTGCGTAGATCCACTGAATTTTTATTTGTCAAACTAAAATTTTACAGCAGATGTTGCTAATTCAATGAATCGGTAGAATGTGTGCGCCCTATTATCTCCTTGTGCCACCAAATGTTGTTTCGCTTGAACATGTCGCGGCCAAGATTAGCTGGATATATTCAGTCGGTGTCTCTAGTTTGATCAACCATTTATATAAAGTATATGTTTACAATATCCAAGTAACAATCTTGTTCTATCATAACCATGACTACATACGTAAGTAACAGTTATGCTTAAAAAAAATTATATATGGAACGGTTCAACATGCTTTGAAGTTTGAATATTAAAACCCTTCAAATGCAGATGACACTCCACCTCTCTAGCTAGCCTGTTTATAAATAGAGAAGGTTAGAGCGAGACAGGCTATATTGAACTCCTAAGATGTCAAGGTGCTTAGAGAAATCAGTTAGTGTTTGTAGGTCTGGTTTTGCGTTAGCATGTCATCTGTTTCTACTAATTGGCATAACTAATTGTGCTCCTCCTGAAAATCCCATAAAGTGTTCATCAAATGGTAATAACTGCACCATCACAAATTCGGTAGGTGATTTTCCAGACAGAGCAGTATGTAAAGTATCAAAAGCTACTTACCCACAAACGGAACAAGAAGTCATTTCAGCTGTAGCCATGGCTTCCATGAAAAATTACAAGGTGAAAGCTGCAACGCGGTATTCTCACAGTCAACCCAAGATGGTTTGTCCGGACGAGAGTCAGAATGGAAGTTTAGTCATAAGCACTCTGTACCTCAACCGTATATTGAGTGTCGATAATTCAGCGATGACCATGACAGTTGAATCCGGCGTATTACTTCGAGATTTGATCAATGAGGCTGCCAAAGTAGGGTTAGCACTTCCTTCTAGCCCTTATTGGTGGGGTCTAACCATTGGCGGTATGATTTCTACTGGTGCCCATGGAAGTACTATGTGGGGCGGAAGTTATGTTCATGACTATGTTATTGGACTTCGAATTGTCACACCAGCTAGTCCAGATGAAGGTTATGCCAAAGTCAGGGTTCTTGACAACAATCACCCTGACCTTAAAGCAGCTAAGTTATCCCTTGGAGTTCTTGGTATTATTTCACAGGTAATAACTAATAATTCAGATCTCAAACCCTTTAAATTTTGCACAATTATTTAGCCCGTTTTTATTATTTCACTTCATTTAGTCAATGCTCTTGATATGTGAAAATATACATTAGACATCTGTAATGTTGAAGTCAACAGTTTTAATTTAGATTCATGTTTGAGTTAATATATGTCTTCCCAAATTTATGCAGATTACATTGAAACTTCAGCCGCTTTTCAAACGATCCATAACAATTGTAAGGGAAAGCGACTCAAATTTAGCGACTCGGGCAACCACCTTCGGCAAAGAACATGAGTTTGGAGACATAACTTGGTTTCCATACCAACGAACAGTACTCTATCGACTTGATGATAGAATCTCATCAAATGCACCAGGGAATGGCCTCAATGATTTCATAGGTTTTCGTTCTCTGTTGATACCAGCTTCAGAGTCAACTAGAGCTTCAGGTACAGCTTCAGTATTTTGTTTGTTTCAACCAGATAGCTAATAGACTTAATTTGGATGTTGTATACTGGATATATAGTACTTATCTGTTGTTTGTTACTCTGACAGAGGATAGTCAAGAAGCAACAGGCAATGCGTACGGAAAATGCATCAGCGCAAGGGGAATGACATCGACATTGAGGAATACTGGATTTGGATTCACAAATGACGGTAATTTGTTTACAGGTTACCCGATAGTAGGATATCAACACCGTTTACAAGCCTCAGGAAGCTGCCTAGATAGTTCTTTGCTGGGTTCTCTAATCACAGCGTGTGTATGGGATCCAAGAATTAAGGGAACCTTTATATATAATACTGCTGTCAATCTACCGTTATCCAAAGTTAACAACTTCATCGAGGATGTACAAAAACTTAGAGACCTAGTACCCCAAGCTTTTTGCGGTTTAGAGCTTGGAAATGGGATCCTGATGAGATACGTAAAAGGTTCAGATGCTTACCTAGGTACACCAGAAGACTCCCTCGATTTCGACCTGACCTATTACAGAAGTAGAAGTGCTTTAACGCCTAGACTTTTCGAGGATATAATTGAAGAAGTAGAGCAAATGGCAGTTTTCAAGTACGGAGGAATACCACATTGGGGTAAAAATCGCAACGTTGGGTTTATTGGTTTAATCGAGAAGTTTAAACATGCAAATGAGTTCTTGAAAGTGAAAGACAGCTATGATCCTTCTGGAGTGTTTTCCAGTAAATGGACTGATCAAATACTTGGTTTAGATCAAAGTGGAGTGACCATTGTTAAAGATGGTTGTGCCCTGGATGGACTCTGTATCTGCTCAGATGATATTCACTGTGCACCAGAAAAGGGGTATGTCTGTCGACCTGGTCGAATTTATACAGATGCTAGAGTTTGTACTCACATATAATTCACTTTTAAGAGACCAGACCTTGGTCTACCAATACATATGTAACAATATATGATAATAATAATATCGTTAATGATGAGGAAATACACAAAACTGTGACTGAAATGTGCATTTCTTCCGAAAGTGTGACTGATCCCAAATATCTTCCAAAAGTGTGACTGACTTTACCTAATACCCAAGGTACCCTTTTGTTTATGGGTGAAAATGGTTTCTGCTGATTTCGGTAATTTCGGTGTGTGGGTGAGAAACGGATTTAAACCCTAAACAATGTAATGCAAGGGAGTACTTTAGATTCGAGAGATCAATCTGTACAAGTCCGGCCTAAACCAAGAAATGGTCGTTCCAGACTTGCTTCGGTCACAAAGTGGAGGAGAATAGGTTGGTTTTGGGGAGGGAAGCAAGGAAAGTGATGAGACCAGAATATTTGATTCTGGAAGAGTAGTTGTGTTACGACTTGTATCAGAAAGTGGGAAGCTAACAGATGGGAAAGTTAGCAAACGTTTTCTGAGTGGTGTATGCTCCTGACTGAACTTGTTGTTCGGTGGAAATAGGTAAGACCTATTTATACAAGTCGAAGTAAAACGTACTCTGGTCTTATTAAGGAATGGAAAAATGGGTGAATAAATGGGAGGAGGTGGTAATGTTAACGCATGGAATTGATGTTCCATAAAACCATTAACGCATGGAATTGATGTTCCATAAAAGCGTTAACGCATGGAATTGATGTTCCATAAAAAGAACGTTTCACCATTAACTCCCTGTATTTTCGACCGCCTCATCCTTATGACGGGCGTAGTGTACGCCGCACGCTGTAAACCGCCAAACCAATTCCCAGAGAGGATCCCCCAGTTTGTGATACGTGTTGATGTCTCGAACATGTAACATGTTATTGTTGCCTGGCAAGTCACGCTGGGGAGACTTGCTAGCTTGGTGACCTTCGACGGTCGAGATTTTGCATCTCAAGAGGAAAGATAGACGTTGATCGTTGCATGTTTTCGTTTTGGTAGCCGCATAGGGAAGGCCAGCATGGTGGCGCGGCTAGGTTGGCATGGCATGGTTTGGCGTGGCCAAACTTAGGTTTTGGGGCCAAAGGTTAACATGCGTCGTCTGGTAACCTTGGATGGCTAGGATTTGCTCCGGGGATTGAAGGGGGACCGTTGATCGTCGCACGCCTTCGTTTTTGGTAGCCGCGTAGGGAAGGCCAGCATGGTGGCACAGCTAGGTTGGCATGCCGTTGTCATGGCATGGTTTTGCGTGGCCAAACTTAGGTTTTCGGGCCAAAGGTTACCATGTGTTCTCTGGTGCTAGGATTTTCTCTTGGGATTGAAGGGGGACCGTTGATCGTCGCACGCCTTCGTTTTTGCATGGTGGCGCGGCTAGGTTGGCATGCCATTGGCATGGCATGGTTTGGCGTGGCCAAACTTAGGTTTTAGGGCCAAAGGTTAACATGCGTCGTCTGGTAACCTTGGATGGCTAGGATTTGCTCCTTGGATGGAAGGGGGACCGTTGATCGTCGCACGCCTTCGTTTTTGGTATCCGCGTAGGGTAGGCCAGCATGGTGGCGCGTCTAGGTTGGCATGGTTTGGTGTGGCCAAACTTAGGTTTTCGGGCCAAAGGTTACCATGCATCGTCTGGTAACCTTGGATGGCTACGATTTGCTTCTGGGATTGAAGGGGGACCGTTGATCGTCGCACGCCTTCGTTTTTGGTAGCCGCGTAGGGAAGGCCAGCATGGTGGCGCGGCTAGGTGCGTTTGGCATGGTGGGGCCAAGGGCTTAGCATGCCGTTGGCACATGACGCTACTAGCACGGCTAGGGACAAGGAAAGGTGAGGTTTGGCTTGGCATGTGGGCCAAGGGTTTGGCTTGGCATGGCGGGGCCAAGGGCTTGGCATGCCATGGGTGCATGGTGCGGCTAGCATGGATAGGGCCAAGGCAAGGTGCGGTTTGGCTTGGCATGGCGGGGCCAAGGTCTTGGCATGCCATGGGCGCATGGTGCGGCTAGCATGGCTAGGGCCAAGGAAAGGTGCGGTTTGGCTTGGCATGTGGGCCAAGGATTTCGCGTGAATGGTTTGGCTTGGCATGGCGGGGCCAAGGGCTTGGCATGCCATGGGCGCATAGTGCGGCTAGCATGGCTAGGGCCAAGGCAAGGTGCGGTTTGGCTTGGCATGGTGGGGCCAAGGGTTTGGCATGCCGTTGGCACATGGCGCGGCTAGCATGGCTAGGTCCAAGGCAAGGTGCGGTTTGGCTTGGCATGTGGGGCCAAGGGTTTGGTAGGTGCGGCTAGCATGGCTAGGGCCAAGGAAAGGTGCGTCTGGCTTGGCATGTGGGGCCAAGGGTTTGGTAGGTGCGGCTAGCATGGCTAGGGCCAAGGAAGGTGCGCTTTGGCTTGGCATGTGGGGCCAAGGATTTGGTAGGTGCGGCTGGCATGGTTGGCATGCCTTGGCGCGGTAGGTGTGGCTGGCATGGTTTGCCATTGGCACAGGGGTGCGGCTAGCATGGTTGACATGCCTTGGAGCGATGGGTGTAGCTGGCACGGTTTTCCATTGGCACAAGGGTGCAGCTAGCATGGTTGGCATGCCTTGGCGCGGTGGGTATGGCTGGCATGGTTTGCCATTGGCACAAGGGTGCGGCTAGCATGGTTGGCATGCCTTGGCGCGGTGGGTGTGGCTGGCATGGTTTGCCATTGGCACAAGGGTGCGGATAGCATGGTTGGCATGCGTTAGCGCGGTGGGTGTGGCTGGCATGGTTTTCCATTGGCACAAGGGTGCGGCTAGCATGGTTGGCATGCCTTGGCGCGGTGGGTGTGGCTGGCTTGGTTTTCCATTTGCACAAGTGTGCGGCTAGCATGGTTGGCATGCCTTGGCGTGGTGGGTCTGGCTTGCATGGTTTGCCATTGGCACAAGGGTGCGGCTAGCATGGTTGGCACGCCTTGGCGCGGTAGGATGTGGCTGGCATGATGAGCCATTGGCATGTGCGGTGTGAGAATTAGGGTTTTGGCTTGTCGAAACCCTAATTAGCATTTAAAAAAGGTACCCTGGTAATTTTCTCGCAGACAAATTAAAGGGTTCAATAAATGTGCTTGGTTTGGACATTATTACTCAAGTTCTGTGACGTCACTGTCTGGCTAGGGTTTTACGACTTTACCCCTAAGTTAAAAGCCACCATCAACATTAAGTCCCCTTATTAGCTCGGAACAGGTGCCTTGTTGCGAGGTAAGCATATGATGGTGACGGACGAGGATTTAATCGAAAACGTAGGACATGGAAGATGGTCGGGAAAGTCCGACTAACCTTATTCGAGAGGTAAGGAGAGTTCATGACCCGTGTTTGGCGGTCTTGCATAGCTTTTATTTGCTGTGTAGACCGTGAAATGGTGAGGTGAGAAGTGTCGGCTTAGTTCGGCTACTCATCATCTTGGATGGGTTAGGGAATATCATGACGCTGGCTTGGTGAGTTGGTGTCGGCGCGGCAAGTCATGGCATGGACGGCTTGGCCTGATGGGGTCGTGGCAATAGGGCGGACGGCTTGGCATGGTACGGCTATGGCAAGGCGCGGTTTGGTGAGGCGAGGCGTGTACGGACGGCTTGGTGATTCGTCTTCGCGGGCCCGGTTGCCTATTTTCCTAGCTCGGCTCAAATGGGAAGTCCTTTCCTCTTTCAAACGTTAAAGTATCACACCCTCCTATCTCGCCCGGCTTTCATTAGGGTTTTGATGAGGGGCTTCGTTTGAGGATGATTTCCCGGTCGTGATGCCACCATGTTCCGCATATTCAGTCCATGTTTCTCTTTCCTCCTTTAGGGTTTCCACAATATTTACGCCGGTGAAGTTACATCGTCTTCCCAGTTTTACAACAACGATTTCCTCTCGTTGAGTCCACCTTTCTTCATCATGTCGATCAGAAGTGAATCATCCTCGAGCCAACTAAGTTCTCCAGTAAAACGCGCGAGGCCTGACTCTTGCAACAATTCCCCCATCCGGGTCATTCGGGTCTAGAAGATCATACCAGTATGTTCTTATGGATCAACATGTGTTTTATTATTTGCTGATGAATGACAAAAGTTTTCTTCTATGTAGAGATATCCCATTGGAGCGTGCGTTACCATTATTGATGAAGATGATTTGGCTACCCCTTTTTCTTCGAGCGCGATCCTACCAACCGCTGCAGATCTGGAGAACGCTGACTTAGGAATTTCTTTCCATGAGTATCCCAATGCAGGTTTGTCGTTCGGAACCCGCATGAGGTGTCTTTCCTCTAACTACCGAAACGTTGGTGGGTTTCTGGTGCGGAAATAATTCGAGACTATTTACACAAAGATATGGAGGGTATATAGCCATATTTCCACCAGGATCATGGTGAAATATTGTTCATCTGCTTTAGTTTCCATATTAAATTGTCTCTTGCCGATGGTCGTTGAAATGGAGAGTATGTATATCTGTGCTGTCGCAGAAGCAACCATTCAAAAGTGGGAGAACATGGTGTCTACCTGTGAATCTCTGAAGTTCAACGTTAGTTGGTTGCGACATCGTCTTGAAATCATTAAAGTCGACAGAGCCGGTATTCTTGCTGGCGTGGTCCCTGCTAAAGCTATTCTGGAAGAGGAGAAAGCTCTAGCCATGGAGTCACAGAAGGTGGAAGAGTCAATCCGGAACTTGAAGAGTAGGACTGAAAGGTATCAAAGCCGGTTAAAGATGATGCTTTCGAGGGATTACAATCTATTGGATGGGCTTTTCTGAGCTATGTAGTTGTGAGATATTTGGTTTCTTTCCGGGTTTTAAGCATGTTTTTGCTCTCTCTCTTTTTTTGTATTTTTTTTTTTTTTTGAAAGAATACGGGAATTTTATTAATTTACTTCAATCAAACAAAGGAAAGAGACTTGATATTTGAGATGTGGAAGAAAAGTGAAAAGATGCCTGGCTATCCGTGTTTGTGATATGGCGGGGCGCGAGGTGATGGTCAGGCGTAGTATGCCTTAAGCCATTTTCCGTTGATGACTGCTTCCACTTTTCCTCCGTCTTCTTTAATGACTTTGTAGTACCCACGGTTGTATGCTTTCGTGACTATATAAGGCCCTTCACACTTTGCGGAGAATTTTGGTGCGGACGCGTCTTGCTGAATGTGCTTGGTAGTCTTCAGTACCAAATCTCCCACTTGAAAAACCCGAGGCTTCACGGTTTTGTTATATACTCTGGAAACCCTATTTCTGTATGCTTGTGCATGCTCTTCCGCCTTGGATCTTCTAAAATCTACGGTGTCTAATTCTGCAACTCTGGCATTCAACGCTTCAGCTTCATCCCATCGAACTTTGCTTGCTTCGGCAATCCTAGCTGATGGGATTTTGACTTCCGCTGGGTGGATGGCGTCTGCGCCGTAAACAAGGGAGTAGGGAGAGGCTCCGGTGGAACTTCTTGGTGACGTTCAGTATGCCCAGAGTTCCATTGGCAATTGCTCATGCCATGTCCGAGGATTATCATGCACCGTCCGACTGAGGATTCGGATCAGAGTTTTGTTGGTGCTTTCAACCTGTCCGTTCCCTTGAGGGTAGTACACGGTGGAGAAGACTTGCTTATTTCCGTATTCTTCGAGTAATTCCTGTACTTGCTTGTTTGAGAAAGGAGTGCCGTTGTCGGTGATGATATGTTTAGGCACGCCAAATCGACAGATAATGTACTCTTTAATGAATGCCGTGATTGTGATTCCATTCGTCCCTCGTAAGGGTATGGCTTCAACCCATTTGGTGAAATATTCGGTTGCTGTTATTATGTACTCGTGATTCTTTGAGGATGGCGGATTGATATTTCCAATGATGTTCAGTCCCCAGCTGTGAAAGGGCCACAGACTGCTTATTGAATGCCGGAGTTGACGGTACATGGATAAGGTTTCCGTGAATTTGACATTTTTTGCACCTCTGAACGAAAACAGCTGCATCATCTTCCATGGTTGGCCAGTAGTATTTCTCGTGTATCTGAAAAAATAATTTCCGTTTTCCTTGATATTCGCCTTCGTGCATCTCTTTCAGCATGATCGGGATTTCTGTTTCGTTTAAACATTGTAGCAAACTTCCTCCAAAGCTTTTACGATATAAGATTCCTTCGTAGAATACGAATCTCTCGGACCTTTGTTTTATCTTGGCTGCATCCTTCTTATTAATGGGGAGTATGCCGTCGCGAAGGTAACCGATGTATGGCTTCTTCCAGTCCCCAGCGTGACCAATATTGAAAACTTCTAATTGATGTGGCGGCGCTTGACAGTTGGAACAAGTTCTTTGAAGTAACCGAGATTGAGCTTCCATTTCTGGCCAGTAGTATCCAAGGCGTTGCAAACGGCGATAGAGTGTTACCACTAAGGTTTGCCCGCCGATCTCATTGTGGACGCGGCTGAGTTGTTGGTGTGCTTCTCCCTCCCTAAGACATCTTGACAAGGAACCGTATGGATTCCGATGATATAGCACCCCTCTGAGCATGAAGAAATTTTGTAAGGTTTTGAGACTGACCTTTCCCTGGAAAAGTGAGCTGTTAAGTTCTTGGATAATTGTTGTTCTCCAGTCATCAGCTTCATCCTCTTAGGGTTGTGAGAGCCATGTTGAAGCTACGGTTCACCTCTTTACTGTCAATATTTCCTCAAAACCTTCAAATTGCAGTTTTGATACTAGCGTGGCTAGGAAATCAGCGTGTTGGTTTCCGCTGCGCCCAATATGTGTTATGGTCGCGTCGGCGAAGTAGTTAAGCAATTTTTGTGCCTCGACTCTGTATGGGGCCAAGGTTACTTCTCTCAGTGCGTATACCCCGTTTACCTGGTTGACAAGTAATTTAGAGTCCCCTCTTATTTCCAGACGTGTGGCTCCAGCTCGTTTATCCAAGGACAACCAGATGAGAAAGGCTTCATATTCTGCTGAATTGTTGGTGCAGGGGAAGTCTAGCTTGAAGGAGTGCGAGAATACTTCACCAGCTGGGGATACTAGAACCACGCCTGCTCTTCCAGTACCGTTGTTAGGAGTAGCGGAGCCGTCAAAGAATAGTAGCCATGTTTCTTCTTGGATGAAATAGATTTCCGGAAAGTCTCCAGGGAGGTCCTCGTGTCGTGCCATGGTATTCTCTCCCGGAAACGCCGCTAGTAAATCCGCAACTGCTTGCCCTTTGATGGCTCTCGGGGACGCACAAGTTATATCGAACTCTGACATTTGGAGGAGCCATTTGGCCGGTCTTCCTATCAGGGCCGGTTTTGAGATGAGGAACTTCACCGGATCGGATTTAGATATCAGCACCACTTTATTGGACAGTAGGTAATGCCTGAATTTCTGGATGGAGTGGATCAAAGCTAAGCACGCCTTATCCTCTTTGGGATATCTAAGTTCGGCATCTCTTAATGTTCGACTGAAGTAGTATATGGGATGCTCAATCCCTTCGTCATCTTCTTGGGTGAGGAGAGCTCCGATAGCAGTGTCGCTAAATGCAGTGTAAAGGTGTAACGGTCTTCCTTGTATGGGTGATTTCATGACGGCTGGAGAAGATAATATTTGCTGAATTTTCTGAAATGCTTCCTGTTGTAGTGTGGTCCAGACAAAGCTTGCTCCTTTCTTCAGTAAGGGGGTAAACGAAGCAACAAGTTGATCCAATCCTGGTATGAAGCGGCGAATGTAGTTTATTTTACCCATGAAACTCTGGAGCTCTTTCACGGTTCGCGGTGGTGGCATCGTAAGGATGGCTTGTGTTTTGACTGGGTCAACTTTAATTCCCTAGGCAGTCACCTGGAAACCTAAGAACTTGCCCGAAGAAACACCAAAAGCACATTTCAATATATTCATCTTCAGTTTGTACTCGCGACATCTTTCGAATACCTGCCGCAGAATTCCAGCATGGGCTGCCCGAGTTCTTGACTTGACCACTATATCATCTACATAATATTCGACTTGCTTGTGCATCATATCGTGAAAAATGGTGGTCATGGCGCGTTGGTATGTGGCGCCAGTGTTTTTCAAACCGAAGGGCATCACAGTATAGTAAAAATTTCCAAGAGGGGTTCGAAAAGCCGTCTTACTTGCGTCGTGTTCGTACATATTTATTTGGTTATAGTCGTTGTATCCGTCCATGAAAGAGAACATACCATGTCCCTTGGTGGCTTCTACCAGCATGTCAATGTTTGGGAGCGAAAAATCGTCTTTATGGCAAAACTTGTTCAAATCTCTAAAATCAACATGGCACCTGATCTGAGCATTCTTCTTTTTCACCGGAACAACGTTGGCCAGCCAAGTAGGGTGGTGAATCGGTTTGATAAAACCAGCCGCTAGTAGTTTTTGAATCTCTACTTTAACCGGTTCTTCTACATCGTGCAAGAATCGCCTCGGGGTTTGCTTGACTGGTTTGGATCCTGGTATCACGTGTAAATGATGAGTGACCAATCTTTCGTCCAAGACGGGCATTCTCTCGTATTTCCATGAAAATACGTCTTGATATTCCTTGAGGAGGTCTACCAGCTTTACACGTTCGTCTGCGCACAGATCGAGCTTATAGAGATGGGTCGTGGAGATTCTTCACTCCCTACATTAACAACCTCAAGTTCATCCATAGTAGAGTTGGTCCGTCTTCAGGCCGTCGTGGTGCATCAGGTACTTCCTCCTGCGGCTCGTTACTACACTTGCGTCCCATGGGGCGGAGAGACTGTGTGGTAGTATCCCCTGTTAATTTCTAACAGCGGCGCTGATATACGGTTTTTCCCTTTTCATCGTGACCCATAATGAAAGCCCGTCCTCGCTTGGTATGGGTGTAAGCCGGACCCTGGTTCGGCAGGCGGAGGATGACGTGTCTCTCTTTCGAAGGGGTGACATGAAACCTGGTTTCTCCGTGAAGCTGTGCAAGACCATCATTTTCTTAAATGGACGTCCACTTTGGGAGTGGAGTATGGTGAGCCTTATTGGTTGTGGCCAGCGGGTCCTATCTTGGTTCAAAAATCTCCATGCCACAGATCGGCGCATAAGGAGATAATTATGCAGCGATGCGAATGACTTCTCCGTTTAACATGGTTTTCAAGCACTGGTGATACGTCGAAGGAATGATTCTGTTGTCGTAGAGCCATGGCCTTCCCAAGTATCATGTGGTAATCTGGCTCCTTCTCGATTACCTCGAACCTTACTTTGATTTGGACAGTCCTACCGATAGATTCAGGTTGACGTACCCATACGTACTGGTTTGGTTTCCTTCGAAATCGATCATTGCAGTGGACTGTCGTACAACTTCGTTCGGCTGCACCCCGGCCGTTCTGAGCGTCCTGAGGGTAACAACGTTGGAGGATGCTCCCGTGTTGAGAGCTCTTTTGAATTCCACATCCTTGATACAGGCTGTGACATGTAGGGCACAGTTGTGGCCTTCCTATGCCATCATGTCGTCGACGGTAAACGTAATATTGTTGACGGACAAATCTGGCGTTCTTGACGTTTCCAAGCGTGAAGGAACCAAGGACACGCTTAATGCTATTCGATTGATGGCGGTGAACGTCTCCATCCGTTGATCCTTTGAAAGATGTAAGAGTTCACATAAGTTTTCCACCAGTGCGCTTCCTGGCCTACGGGTTTCTGATTAGCAATGAAGCTGTTGACTTGAGAGTGATCGTTCGGGATATTAGTCCCAGTTCTGGAGTCTCCGGGGCAAGTGAACCGTTCAATTCTGCCGTTAGGTTGATGAGGAAGTCCAGTATGGCGTTAATCGCATCTTTCATCAGACCCATGTTCCTGGTGTGGATCTCCAGAACCCGCACCAAGTCAGTTAGACTTGGTATTCCATCGTCGATTGCATCGTTGGACGTTGCGTTGGGGAACGAAACATTGCCGTTCGCCTAAGTGGAACTTGAGTGCACGGATTCAGTCCTAAAACTAACCATCCTTCTGAGTTAGAGAAACGGATTCTGAAATTGATATTGGGACCGATAGATAAATCTCCCACTGCGGTCGCCAATTATTTGTGGGTAAAAATGGTTTCGGCTGATTTCGGTAATTTCGGTGTATGGGTGAGAAACGTATTTAAACCATAAACAATGTACTGCAAGGGAGTACTTTAGATTCGAGAGATCAATCTGTACAAGTCCGGCCTAAACCAAGAAGTGGCCGTTCCAGACTTGCTTTGGTCACAAAGTGGAGGAGAATGGGTTGGTTTTGGGGAGGGAAGCAAGGAAAGTGATAAGACCAGAATAGTTGATTCTGGAAGAGTAGTTGTATTACGACTTGTATCAGAAAGTGGGAAGCTAACAGATGGGAATGTTAGCAAACGTTTTCTGAGTGGTGTATGCTCCTAACTGAACTTATTATTCGGTGGAAATAGGTAAGACCTATTTATACAAGTCGAAGTGAAACGTACTCTGGTCTCATTAAGGAATGGAAAAATGGGTGAATAAATGAGAGGAGGTGGTAACGTTAACGCATGGAATTGATGTTCCATAAAACCATTAACGCATGGAATTGATGTTCCATAAAAGCGTTAACGCATGGAATTGATGTTCCATAAAAAGAACGTTTCACCATTATCTCCCTGTATTTACTGACCGCCTCATTCTTATGACACTTCCTTATGACGGGCGTAGTGTACGCCGCACGCTTTAAACCGCCAAACCAATACCCAGAAAGGATTCCCCAGTTTGTGATACGTGTTGATGTCTCGAACATGTAACATGTTGTTGTTTCCTGGCAAGTCGTGCTGGGGAGACTTGCTAGCTTGGTGACCTTCGACGGTCGAGATTTTGCATCTCACGAGGAAAGATAGCCATTGATCGTTGCACGTTTTCGTTTTGGTAGTCGCGTAGGGAATGCCATCATAGTGGCGCGTCTAGGTTGGCATGCCATTGGCATGGAATGGTTTGGCGTGACCAAACTTAGATTTTAGGGCCAAAGGTTAACATGCGTCGTCCGGTAACCTTGGATGGATAGGATTTGCTCCTGGGATTGAAGGGGAGCCGTTGATCGTCGCACGCCTTCATTTTTGGTAGTCGCGTAGGAAAGGCCAGCATGGTGGCACGGCTAGGTTGGCATGCCGTTGGCATGGCATGGTTTGGCGTGGCCAAACTTAGGTTTTTAGGTCAAAGGTTACCATGCGTTGTCAGGTAACCTTGGATGGCTAGGATTTGCTCCTGGGATTGAAGGGGGATCGTTGATCGTCGCACGCCTTCGTTTTTGGTAGTCGCATAGGGAAGGCCAACATGGTGGCGTGACTAGGTGGCATACCATTGGCATTGCATTGTTTGGCGTGGCCAAACTTAGGTTTTAAGGCCAAAGGTTAACATGCGTCGTCTGGTAACCTTGGATGGCTAGGATTTGCTCCTGGGATTGAAGGGGGACCGTTGATCGTCGCACGCCTTTGTTTTGGTAGCCGCGTAGGGAAGGCTAGCATGGTGGCGCGGCTAGGTTGGCATGCCGTTGGCATGGCATGGTTTGGTGTGGCCAAACTTAGGTTTTCGGGCCAAAGGTTACCATGCGTCGTCTAGTAACCTTTGATGGCTAGGATTTGCTCCTGGGATTGAAGGGGGGACCGTTGATCGTTGCACGCCTTCGTTTTTGGTAGTTGCGTAGGGAAGGCCAGCATGGTGGCGCGGCTGGGTGCGTTTGGCATGGAGGGGCCAAGGGCTTAGCATGCCATTGGCACATGGCGCGGCTAGGACAGCTAGGGCCAATGCAAGGTGCGGTTTGGATTGGCATGTGGGCCAAGGGTTTGGCGTGAATGGTTTGGCTTGGCATGGCGGGGCCAATGGCTTGGCATGCCATAGGCGGATAGTGCGGCTAGCATGGCTAGGGCCAAGGCAAGGTGCGATTTGGCTTGGCATGTGGGCCAAGGGTTTGGCGTGAATGGTTTGGCTTGGCATGGCGGGGCCAAGAGCTTGGCATTCCATGGGCACATGGTGCGGATAGCATGGCTAGGGCCAAGGCAATGTGCGGTTTGGCTTGTCATGGTGGGGCTAAGGGTTTTGCATGTCGTTGGCACATGGCACGGCTAGCATGGCTAGGGCCAAGGCAAGGTGCGGTTTGGCTTGGCATGTGGGGCTAAGGGTTTGATAGGTGCGGCTAGCATGACTTGGGCCAAGGCAAGGTGCAGTTTGGCTTGGCATGTGGGGCCAAGGGTTTGGTAGGTGCGGCTAGCATGGCTAGGGCCAAGGCAAGGTGCGGTTTGGCTTGGCATGTGGGGCCAAGGGTTTGGTACGTGCGGCTTGCATGGTTGGCATGCCTTGGCGCGGTAGGTGTGGCTGGCATGGTTTCCATTGGCACAGGGGTGCGGATAGCATGGTTGGCATGCCTTGGCGCGGTGAGTGTAGCTGGCACGGTTTGCCATTGGCACATGGGTGCGGCTAGCATGGTTTGCATGCCTTGGCGCGGTAGGTGTGGCTGGCATGGTTTGATATTGGCACAAGGGTGCGGCTAGCATGGTTGGCTTGCCTTGGCGCGGTGGGTGTGGCTGGCATGGCTTGCCATTGGCACAAGGGTGCGGCTAGCATGGTTGGCATGCCTTGGCGCGGTGGGTGTGGCTTGCATGGTTTTCCATTGGCACAAGGGTGCGGCTAGCATGGTTGGCATGCCTTGGCGCGGTGGGTGTGGCTGGCATGGTTTGCCAATGGCACAAGGGTGTGGCTAGCATGGTTGGCATGCCTTGGCGCGGTGGGTGTGGCTGGCATGGTTTTCCATGGCACAAGGGTGCGGCTAGCATGGTTGGTATGACTTGGCGCGGTGGGTGTGGCTGGCATGGTTTGCCATTGGCACAAGGGTGCGGCTAGCATGGTTGGCATGCCTTGGCGCGGTAGGATGTGGCTGGCATGGTGAGCTATTGGCACGTGCGGTGTGAGAATTAGGGTTTTGGCTTGTCGAAACCTAATTAGCATTAAAAAAAAGGTACCACAGTAATTTTCTCATGAGACAAATTAAAGGGTTTAATAAATGTGCTTGGTTTGGACATTATTACTCAAGTTCTGTGACATCATTGTCTGACTAGGGTTTTACGACTTTACCCCTTAGTTAAAAGCCACCATCAACACAATTATAGCCCGATGTCTATACATTTATAGCCTGATGTCCACATATTTATAGATGATGTCCACATTTTATAGATGATGTCCACATATTTTATGAATAGTGTCTGATGTCTAGACTTCGAAACATGTATGTGCACACTTATCCAACATATGATTACGGCTAGATTATGGATGTCCACATATAATATCTACACATCATTTAAAAAATGGTGGGGTATCAGTGTGTCTATATGTACACATCCATGAAGGGGTATCTACACATCCTTACCCGATGTGTACACATATGTTGTCGATATGTACACATCTGAGGACAAAATCCGGTATTTCCGTAAAAGACTAGGGCATACATGCCCGTTGACCGGTCATGGTCACACTTTTAGAAGATTTTTCAAATTGGACACACTTTTGGAAGAAATGCACATTTCAGTCATAGTTTTAGGTAAGTTTCCCGTTAATGATCCATTCTTATCTTTGTTTATACGAATGAAGAAATTTCATTAATGATTTAAGCTAAAGACATTATGTTTATCCTCCTCCACAACTCAATGAAGTTGTGAGGCCTATTCCTATGGACATGCCAAAAAAATGTTAGTTGGCATACCATGTGGCATGGCAAACGAGTTGCGCCATTATGGGAAAACCACTAAGCGACGGAGTTTCTAGCGAACGTTATTGACTCGTTGACAATATCGCCAGCGCTAAAGTCTTTATCGCCAGCGCTGCCATGAATATCGCTCGATATTGACTCTAGCGCCAACAGCTAGTTCTTTATCGCTATAGATAGGTAATTTTCAAACTCAGAACTTACCCCAAAGTTTTTGTGTAAATTTGTTTTTCTGATTCTCTCTTTTCTTAATCTAAATTTCTCTATTTCTCTCTTTCTCAATCTAAATTATTTTATCGAATTTTCCCAAATGGCACAATTTCAAACCCAACTTTATTCAACAAATTGATTTTTCTGGAGTAGTGCTTCAAGGTGCCGTTAATAAGATATGTGATAGTTAAAAGAAATAGGTAAGAAGTAAAGAAGTCTTCAAGTTTTTGGATATTAACCACGTCAAAACCGCAACTAAGAAAAGGAAAAGAAAAGTTCAAGACAAGGAAAATCAAGGCAAAACAAAATTGAAGCCAAAGAAGAAGATAAACAATCAGTTCATGAGCGCATTGATTGGAAGTTTTGTGAAATGAAGAAGATTAACAAGATGAAGAACATTGTCCCCAATTATTATTTTCAAGTCTTTCAAATTATTATTGTCTAGTTTTATGTCTTGTAAAATGACTATTAATGATTATATTGAAGTTTAATAAATTTGAAAATTTGACGAGTATTGTTGAAAATTAAGATTAATTTTATTCTTAATCCAATCTTACATTTTTAATTAGAGATATATATATTTAATAGTTTAAACAAATATTAAGACTTAATACTTAGACAATTAAGAAATTAAAACATAAGTACTTAAGTGGACAATTGAGAAATTAAAACATAAATATTGGACAATATTTGGGAAAATATCTTAAAATCTCGAAACAACTTCCAAATTGGAAGTCTTTTTCGTAGATGCGACGATATTCCGCACGACACCTTTGTTGAAGTTCCATCATGGTTTGATCATCCCTCAAATTTGGACCTTCTTGCTGAAGTAAAGCAACATACCTAGTAACTTCCTGATTTATTGTAGTTGTTGATGGTGGTTTTTAGCTTAGGGTTAAAATCGTAAAACCTTACATCTGACATGACGTCACTATGACCATGATGTGGTTGTGATAGTGGTAAATAAAGTGATTCGATTCTCGAACTTGTGAAGGATTTTTTTTAGACTTACATTCAAAAATAAAATATAAAAATCACTAATAATTATAGCAAACACTAAAAAAGTTGATATCAATATTAAAAGAACACTGAGGCTAAGATTCCACTATTTTCCAATTTCAAAGTGATTTAATCCAATATTTATATTCATGCAATTTTCTCATCCAAGTTGATTCTAAACTATTGCAACAAGTAGATTCTCAAAATAACAAGTGTAAATCGAAGCATAGAACATCAAAAACCTAGGTCCAAGTATGCTCTATCAAAAGAAATCACAATTGTTTAACAAAAATCATTCAAACAATTATCGATCAAGGCAAAATAATCATAAAAATAATTGCAATAAATAGATAAATAAGAATATATCACTTTTTGTTGGAAAAAATAGCTTCCTCTATCGCCTCAGCAATGGGGTTTAGCTCCTCATATTAACCACTTGCTCAAAATACATGTTTGTTGCTCCAAAGTTGATTAAAAAGAAGAGAAGGTATAAAACAGCGTGTTTGTAACAATTATAATTGTTACAGAACCACTGTTACAAAGAACCCTAACACAGAACTGTTTCTAACTCGTACTAATTGTTACAATAATTGTGACAAAGTGAATTGAATCTGAAAGCAAAGGTCACGGAATAAACGACTGTCTTCTTATGTTGTTCTGTGTTCTTCTTCTCCCTCTCGCCTATGTCTCTGCAACTTGATTATTTATGCTCTGTAGTGTTCTAAAACCTCCCCAAAGTGTACGTACCCCCTCTCTGACTCGCAACCAACCTATATATAGCCATCAGTCCGATTATAACTCGATGAAAGTTCGGTTTAACCTAACTTCTTTCTTCGCTGCCACGGTACGGGATTTTCTCTTCTAAATTTTGTTTATTCCTCCTACGAATCAAATCCAACTTCCCAGATACTCTCAAGAATATTATGGAATCAGAAGGCTACCATTCTTCCCTTATCTGTACGTAAATCCCATGTACGAAACCAAGAAAATTCCGATAACAATTCTTCCCTGTTTTATCCAAAGCCGGTGATATCCTCATATTCTTTCGAATCTGGCCATCGTACACTCCCTGTTATGAAGGAACAAACCTATACGAATCATTAACCATGAATATCTCTTACAAAATCTCACCCAAACCCGATCTCAGCAATCCCGTGAACTCCACACCTCTGTTTTATCAAACCAGATGATCGTCCCCGATTTGTCGAATCAAACAAGTATATCGATCTGTCCATTTTAATGGGCCCAAAGCAATTAAAATCTGTGACTGAGTCTCTCCCAAACACGTGCCTAAATCAAATCCAAATCTTCCAGTACTGTAGGAAAAATTCCCGCCATAACTTGAATTTAAATTCTTGGAGATGACCTCCCCCTATCCAAACTGGGGTGCCTATATCCGTGGGGTGGAAATAATGGCTCTGGGGTGCAAATAACGGTGGATGCCCCTTATCATTAGGGTACCCCTTATCCAATGTGAAAGGTTCGAATAGCAAGTGTCCTCCGGAGGTCCCTTTAACAACTTTTCGAGCCGATTTTTCCAAAAACATTTATTGCCCAAAAATACCTACACACACATAAAATACCATAATAAGTACAAAAATCAGCACTATCAAATTATAGAATCGAGACAAATTAGACACAAAAATGTTTCTATCAAATACCCCCAAACCTATTATTTGCTAGTCCTCGAGCAAAAATAAAATCCTAACTCACTGTCGCAGGCATCGTCGATTGCATTTAGCGTATGCAATAAGCCTTTAAACCCCTAGGTGGCCCTAGTGGCCGAGTTATAGTCTCGGGAGGGTTTACCAGAGGTGTACCCACAAAAACTTTGCTCCGGACTCTAACTATCTACGCAGAACCTTGGAAGGCACTAAAGAATCTCCTTGGTTGTCATACTTATTGACTACAGGAGGAAGTACCCTGATGCGAAATTCCAATTGTTGTACACGAGTTTGCACTCAAGCATACTAAAATTCATATATAAGTCACAGAACTCTACTCAGATAGTCGCACTATGGACATCAATATCCGGAGTCAAAACTAATCACATGGATAGATCAAGAAGATGGATATAGAAGAAAACATAGATGGTTTTGATGTTTACTGAGTGAACGGTGTTTCCCATATCTGTCTGAAGGCCTCCGCCAAAATGAACCTATCCTAATGGACTGAGATATTGGTCTGACTAATATCAACACACTGCATATACAAGGGTACCAGTGGTTGATAATCCTAACTCTAGGTTAACACAACTGGCATATACAAGGGTTCCAGTGGTCGAATTTATTGAATTTATTCTGGTTGGTCTGGTCTCTTTTTTTTTTTTTTTTTTTTTTTTTTTTTTTTTTTTATCTCAATCACTCTAATTCACCCTAGCATTGGTAACAACTTGATTCGTGAGCCCCACCTAATCACTTAGAGAAACATAGTTTAAAAACAAAACAAAATAAAAAAAAAGTGAAAAGGACTCAACGAGATATGGTGAAACTATCATGTTATTTCGACACCCGAGCTCGTGCTTTTATGAATAGACTCTTTAGATGTTTCCATCTAATCAGATTGGTTCCTCAACTCCTACAACCAAAATGCTTCCATCCACTTAGATTGGTTAGTGCCATCCTTAATAAGCATAAATTTCTAGGCTCTAGAGTTTATTTATTGTAACAAAAAGGTAACAAAAGTTTCTACCCCACCCCCAAACTTAAATCTAACATTTTCCTCAATGTTTCTAATTAAAGAACAATACCAAAAATATAAGTAACATGAGGAAATAGTAAAGAGAGAAGTCGAAAAGATAGTACCTGGGTGAAGTGTAACCAAAAACCTACAAAAATAATATACAACATACAAACCGCCTCGATGGTCAATCAAGGTAAACAGGGTCCTCCAGAGGGACCTCTTCAACATCACCGTAGGAAAAGGCTCTAAAAAGGGCTTGATCGCCGACCGTTAACATTTGAAGAACTACTACCATCCGGTGTCTCAATCTCAATAGGGCCATGAGGAAAAACAGTACGGACCACAAAAGGACCGGTCCACCGAGAGCGCAACTTCCCAGGGAATAGATGCAAACGAGTGTCATAGAACTTTTTGACCTGGAGAAAATGACTTTCGTAAAATATTCTTATCATGCACAAGTTTTATTTTGTTCTTATACTCCTTAGCACTATCGTATGCATTTCTACGAATCTCGTCCAACTCATTGAGCTGGAGCTTTCTGTGAGCTCCTGCCTTGTCAAGTGAAAGGTTAAGTTCTTAATAGCCCAATAGGCTCTATGCTCTAACTCAACAGGCAGGTGACATGCCTTGCCAAACACTAAACGATAAGGTGACATTCCAATGGGTGTCTTAAACGCAGTACGGTAAGCCCATAAGGCATCAGTAAGCCTCGACGACCAGTCTTTCCTATTATGATTAACTGTTTTCTCTAGAATACGCTTAATTTCCCTGTTGGAGACCTCTACCTGACCACTAGTCTGTGGGTGATATGGGATTGCTACTTTGTGGGTAATACCATATTGTTTCATTAAAAGTGCAAACGGTCTATTACAAAAGTGTGAACCTCCATCACTAATTATAGCTCGCGGCATACCAAAACATGTAAGTATGTTCTCTTTCAAAAACTGGACTACGACCCTGTGGTCATTTGTTTTACACGGAACTGCCTCAACCCACTTAGACACATAGTCTACAGCGACAAGTATGTAAAGATAACCAAAATAATTAGGAAATGGACCCATAAAATCAATGCCCCACACATCAAAGACCTCAATTACTAAAATAGGTTTCAAAGGCATCATATTTCTACGGGAAATGGTTCCTAACCTCTGGCAACGCTCACAAGAAACACAATGACTATGGGAGTCTTCAAACAACGAAGGCCAGTAAAAACCACACTGCAATATCTTAGCAGCAGTCTTCTTAGCACTAAAATGACCCCCACATGCATGTTCATGACAAAAGGAGATAATCTTTGGACTGGTCACTCTCGGGTACACATCTCCTAATAACTGTCCTGGACAATACTTAAACAGATAAGGATCGTCCCAAAAGAAATGCTTAACCTCGGCTAAAAACCTAGAACGATCTTGCTTACCCCAATGTTGAGGCATTCGACCAGTAACAAGATACTTCACTATATTCGCATACCAAGGTGATTAGGAAACAGAGAACAATTGTTCATCAGGAAAGCTATCCCTTATAGGAAGGGAATCATTAGGGGAACTAACAACTAGCCTAGACAAGTGGTCTGCTACTACATTTTCGGCACCCTTTTTGTCTCTAATATTTGGAAAAAATTCTTGTAACAAAAGGATCCACCTAATCAATCTAGGTTTGGTATCCTTCTTAGACAAAAGGTATTTCAAAGCAGCATGATCAGTATAGATTACGATCTTAGAACCTAATAGGTAGGATCTAAACTTATCCAAGGCAAACACGATGGCTGATAGTTCCTTCTCGGTAGTTGTATAGTTCATTTGGGCATCATTCAGAGTTTTGCTAGCATACTAAATCACATGAAGTAATTTGTTTTCTCGCTGACCTAGCATAACACCTATAGCATAATATGAGGCATCACACATAATTTCAAAGGGTAGGTTCCAGTTAGGTGCCTGGACTATTGGGGCAGCAGTGAGTAAATTCTTAAGCTTCTCAAAAGCCTCTAAACAAGCATCATCGAAGACAAACTTAACATCTTTTTCAAGCAAATTGCAAAGAGGTCTAGAAATCAAGCTAAAATCCTTAATGAATCGACGGTAAAACCTGCATGCCCTAGGAATGACCTAATATATTTTACGGTTTTTGGGACCTGTAAAGTCTTAATAAGGTTAACTTTGGCTTTATCTACTTCTATACCCTTTGAAGAAACGATGTGCCCTAACACAATTCCTGATTTAACCATGAAATGGCATTTTTCCCAATTAAGCACTAAATTGTTTTCCTTACACCTAGTCAACACTAATGTCAAATGATGCAAGCACTCATCAAAAGATGAACCAAACACTGAAAAATCATCCATAAAGACCTCTAGAAACTGTTCTACCATATCAGAAAATATGCTCATCATACAACATTGAAAAGTCGCAGGGGAATTACATAGCCCGAAAGGCATGCGTCTATACGTAAAGGTACCAAAGGGACAGGTAAAAGTGGTTTTCTCTTGGTCTTCTGGGGCAATAACGATCGATTATAATAGGAGTAGCCATCTAAGAAGCAATAATGACTATGTCCAGCTAATCTCTCTAGCATTTGGTCGATAAAAGGAAGGGGAAAGTGATCCTTCCTTGTGACCTTGTTCAATATCCTATAGTCGATACAGACACGCCATCCCGTGGTCACTCGGGTTGGGATTAACTCATTATTATCATTACGGACTACGGTGATACGATTCCTTGGGGACAACCTTTGAATCACGGGCTGACCCACTTGTCACGAAATTGGGTAGATAATACCCGCATCTAACAACTTAAGCACCTCTTTTCGAACTACCTCTTTCATGTTAGGGTTTAGTCGACGTTGCATCTCCCTAGAAGGTTTGGAGTCTTACTCTAAATGAATCTGATGCATGCACACAGTAGGACTTATACCCTTAATGTCTGCTATAGTCCACCCTAAAGCTTCCTTATTATCTTGAAGTACTTTTACTAGCCTACTTTCCTGATTACTATCCAAATAGGAGGCTACAATCACAGGTAAAGTCTCAGATGGGCCTCAAAACACATTCTTTAGAGTGTCGGGTAGTGGTTTTAGGTCCAACTTAGGAGGCTTTTCTAAAGAAGGAATTAAGCTAGTCTCAGAAACTGGTAATGGTTCGAACCTAACTTTCCATCTATCGGTGTCTAACACAGGGGTAGAATCTAATAGAGCATTCACTTGTTCAATAGTGCTATCGTCATCAAAATCTAAACCAAAATGGGATAGACAACTTTATAATGGGTCTTCAGATAAAATGTTTGGTAATGACTCCTGAACTAAGGCTTCTATCATGTTCACCTCTTCAACACATGTGTCATCTAGCTCATAAGGTAGTTTACTGACATTAAAAATGTTCATCTCCATAGTCATATTACCAAAAGATAAATTCATCACACCATTTTGACAGTTAATGATCGCATTAGACGTAGCTAAAAATGGGCGACCTAATATCACGGGTATCTGGTTCTCTAGGTTAGGGACAGGTTGGGTATCTAGGACCACGAAATCCACTGGATAAATAAACTTGTCGACCTCAATAAGAACATCCTCAATAACACCTCGAGGAATTTTAACAGACCTATCAGCTAACTGCAATGTCATCTGAGTAGGTTTCATTTCACCAAGTCCTAGTTGTAAGTACACATGGTACAGCAGTAAGTTAACACTGGATCCTAAGTCAAGTAAAGCTTTTTCTACCCGATGTTTACCTATTGTACAAGCAATGGTAGGGGAACACAGGTCTTTGTACTTTGGAGTTGTGGTGTTGAATGATTGAACTTACGTGACTAGCTAAAAGGCTTTCTTATGGATGCTAAGTTTTCGCTTTCGCGTACACATATCCTTAAGGAACTTGGCATAGCAGAATTTTCCTAATTGCATCTAATAAAGGAAGGTTTATGGTAACTTGCTTAAAAACCTCCAATATGTCATTAAAGTTCGATTCCTTCTTTGTTGGTAATAATAGTTGGGGAAATGGGGCTATAGGCACAGAATCAGACCTCTCAGGAACCGAATTGGCATAATCAGAAATTTTATCAGTCCCCTCAGCTAGTGGTGGTCCTGAGGGGTGAGATCCTGAGGGGTGAACTACAGTATGTTCACTATCGGGCATGGTTACCTAAATGTCTACTACTCTACCACTCCTAAGGGTTCTAATAGCATTCAACTGATTCGATGATTTTGCACCTACTTCATGAACTCCTCTAGGGTTGGGTAGTGTTTGACTAGGAAACTGACCGTGTGTCAATCCGTCAAAAATAATTTCACTTTCTTACGCACTAAATTTAAATGAAGCACAAGGTAAGGAAGAGTTCGTATCCACAGAGAGGCGTTTGTTGTTATGTAAATTTCAGTTTCTAAAGTAACCCAAGGTATGTTTGTTGTTTAAGAAATAAAAGTAGTTGAAAGCAAAGTAAATAGTTTGAGAAATCAATAAGGAGAAGATATTGGTCAAGGGATAGTATCATTCACAAACATGTATTTTCATCAATGATTAGAATTGGTATTTTAATCTCGTATTTATTAAAAGTCCTAGGATACCTTGATCGCAAGTATAACCCGTTAATTCCCTGTTTTCATCACAACCACATTAAAAGATGCATATGTGAATTCTTCGTCGAAAGCAACCTAAAGTGTAAAAGTACAATTAAGTTTAACTCCCTAAGAGCATTAAGTTTTATGGAATAAGACTCATCAATGCAAACGAATGTGTAAAAGCACTAGACGTTTTAACAAAAGTTATGATTCACTTGTGATTAATAGGATGTATCACTACAAGCACTAGCCACAATTATGCTACTTAGAATCGGGGATAAACAACTTTTCGTATTGAAAACCCTAATATAGCTCTAGAGATGAACACAAATCGGATTGATTAGGACTCAACCTAACAAGTTTTCAAATCTTATGACACTATTAATTGTGAATCACAAACAATAATTCTTGAGACAAAACTAATTCATTGAATCAAAAGCATGTTGAGAAATCAACTTTTATCCCATAACCAATAAGGTGTTTAGCTACTCATAGCTATGGAGTTCATCATCATCAATATTCAATAATAAACAAGGAAGAAGAAGAACAAAACCAAACCCTAGAAGTGTAAACAAAAGTGGCTCTCCAAAAATTTCCAAGCAAAAAAAGATATATCATAAGTTGTAGAAGACCTTCCCTTTTATAACTTTCTCCAACTTCTAAAATTAGGTCTAGTCTTCAAAGTCCATTAGGTGAGAATCCACCAAGCCCACAAGGATGAGAAACCCGTGTAGAAAATACGCCCCAAAAACGGTTCTTAGGAAACGGGATTGTGGCCGGAAATCGGCCGGAAAGTCGCCGGAAAACAGCCCCGGTGACTGGCAAAGTCCGCCCGGTCACCGGTCAACGAGTTGGATCGGGTCAAACCGAGTCAAGATTGGGTGAGTCAACTCAAGTCAGACCCGGTCAGGATGAATCGGACAGTCGGACTGGATCACCGAGTCGGGGTGAATCAAGTGGTTCGATTTGGCCAAAGCGATCTATTGCATAGGCTAGCTCTTGTCTGACACAATCATTGTGCGTCACCACTTTGGCCAGCCATTCCATAGCACACAGTAGCCAACAACAGCTCCTCCTGCCGGCTTAATTTGAGCTCCCTTTTCTTTTCAGCTCCACACAACACAGATTCCTTGCAAGCAACAGCACCATTAGCTTCTTAGCCTCAAGACTGCAACCCTAGCCATCATCTGTGCTTCAGCTCAAATCACAATGCATTACCATGCCAGCAACCACCAGCACATTATGATTCACTGCAATACCAGAACCCCCATAATTCAGACCCCTTTCAATGCATTCCATTACAACACAGCACAATCATCATCCACTGGCCATCTTTCCACTCTGCCATACATCACATAAAACGGATAACCAAGTTAGCACTTCCCTGGCTGTTTTCACGGCAACAAATTCCTTCCAAATTTAAGATAAATTGCGCCCAAATCTCAATATCATGTAGCCTTCTAGGTCTAGCCCTATCTGATGCCATACAACCCTGTACTGAGCCATCGAGCCATCTCCAAAACCTGCCTCAATGCCACCACAGACCCAGGCCTGCAATCCCAAGCCATCTCTCAACCCTAGACTTCTCCATTCTAAGCTTCATGGCTTCACAAACCCCCACATCATTTCTTTGTTGAATCAAAACTTCACATCATTCTCAAATCCCAGTTCTCAGAGTTGAATCCCTGTTCCAACCGCACTGATCCCAAATCCATCTTGTTTCAGCTCCAATTTCATAACCTCCCTCTTGCACTTTACTAGCTCTTCCTGTCAGCCTGTATCATCCATCTGCATCAGTCATTACCTTTTCCTCACTATAACTGCAGTATACACAACACCAAATCCACCTGAATCTTCTCCTGAGTTCAATAACACCATAGAACCCGTCTTAGCTTCGAACCCATCAAAGACAACAACAGACTCTACATCGATCTTCATACACAGTCAAGCTCAAAACCCTCCATTCCATCACCCCGAATTCAATCTAAACACAGATCTTCACTCAATCGACACGAGCATCTTTAATCGATTTCCTCACATCGATCTCCTTCATTTCTGGCCAATCGATTCATCAATAACTCCATCCCTGCATCACTTCATCTCTCAATATGGTTCCTACCCCAAGTTCTTAATGGACTTTTGTCTTCTGAATCATGTCTTGAAAATGATAGAAAGCACTCACCAGATCCATTGATGTTGCTACAAGAAGCGGGTGCTTATGAATATGGGAGAAAAACTTGGACTCCATCTTCTCTGGTTCACCCATCGATCTAAACCACCACCATCTCCTTCCTTGTCTCTGGATTGTTAACAAATCACGATCTGATTCACTCTCTCAGCAGCCATAACTCTCCTCTCGGCCGGGTGAAATGAAAGAGAGAAAGTAATTGTCTACGATTTTTAGGTCGTGTAGGAAATGAGGCTGGATATAGCCACCCAGCGAAGTGGATAAGGGGTACTCAAATAACTATAAGCACCCACGCTTCGATAAAGGCCACCTCCAATTGCTTTGGCCTGTCGGTTCCAGGTAACCAACGGCCTAATTCTCTTAAGCTCCTTGTCGCGTTTCGACTCGCTCCACATATAGCTCGCCTGTGAGATGACAATTTCGCCCTTTAGCTCAATTTGGATAATTTCTTCTTCTTTTCCTCCGTGCGACTCCATTGCACCTATAAAACTCAAAAGCACGCGTAAAATACATAATTCACACGAAAAATAGCAAAGAAAGCATAAACTCTAGATAGAAAATACGGTGTATTCTACACCTATCAGATTCCCCCACACTTAGACTTTGCTAGTCCTCGAGCAATTCAAACAAAACAATAAAATACAACAACTCCGTGTCGTCGAGGCTACGGTCACTTTTAGCATAAATAACAAGCCTTTAAACCCCTAGGTGTCCCTAGTGGACGAGTTATAGTCTCGTGAGGGTTTACTAGAGATATACCCACAAAACCTAAATATCCAACTTACTAGTTCTCTAAAGTAATGATAGTATCCAACGCGCTAAGAAGACATAGAGATTCTGCACACTAGTCATAAGAAGTTAGACACATAAATGAACATAATCTCATTCTTAAAAGTTGAGAGAGAGATAACCATCCCTTCTCGACTAAAATTCGGGTTCGGAGTGATCAAAAGTCTCGACTATGCCTCACAAGAAAGGGTTTTATGAAATTGCTCTCAATAATAAACAACTCTTTATGGGTCACACATGTGTCCAGGTTGGAATGAAGAGAGAATCCTGCGACACGTTGAATGGTAGGAAGGCTTAACCCTCCGAATGTTTTGAAAACCCACATCTTTTATATATTTTTGAAAACCCATTTTCTGACGATCTCTTCGAAAGGAAATCAACCATTTAACGAAGGTGGGAATATGCTTACTTACCTTGTTATCCGTTCGGCGTGCAGCTAGCACCACTCTCACAGCATCCATAGAAACGTCTTCGGTCTTCTATCGGTGTCTTCATCTTCGTCTTCGGTCTTCAACTCTTGATGATAACTCTCGAACTTCTTAGAATCTCGACAATATGATTATTTCCTCTAATTCCTTGTCGCTTGATACTTCATTATAGATATTCCTTCTTTCCATAGGCTTTATTGAAAGAATACAAAACTAAAAACAAACTATACAAACCATTTTTTTTTTTTTTTTTTTTCTTTTTCTTTTTTTTTTTTTTTTTTTCGTTTTTTTTTTTTCTTTTTTTTTTTTTTTTTTTTCTTTTTTCTTTTTTTTTTTTTTTTAATTTTCGTTTTTTTTTTTTTTTTTTTTTTTTTTTTTTGAGACAAGAGAAAGTAAAATACAAATAAAATAAAAAATAAAATGTAAGTACAATGCCATGGTGTAAGTACTTTACCGCTTGAATCTTCACAACTTATATGTCTTGATATCATAACTTCTCGAATTCTCATCCTTAATAATTTCCGCTCTTGTATATTAGTCTCCAACTTATAAAAATTATGCTCCCTGTTTTGTTGCTTTACTCAAATCTGAAATCTACCCATTTTATACCATTGTTTGTAAACCTCGAACATGCTCAACTTTCCTTCGAATTTGTGATGCTCCTCTTGTTGATGATGATGGTGTTTCTATGGACCTGTTGGTGTAGAGAGAGATAAGGTGGATGGTGCTAACTGCGAACAAGATCACAAGTGGAATGTAAGTTAGCAATTCGATGTCACCAACATGGTTTGATAAAAATAGCACTCAAGAGATCAAAAATAGTGCTTCTATGGTGGGAAATTGGACAGCTCACCATTCTGCCCGGAATTTACGTACGGTGACACACACTCAAAAAGCACAAATTTAGACAGGTACAAAGAATTGAAGGTTGGTGCCTCACATTATGTAACATGGGTAGTCTCCACTATAGGGGATCACTTGTTCTAATACCGAATTCAGCCTGCACCTTATTTGCCACTGGCATGGTTAAATCCAACTTTAACTCTCATACAATTAAGAAACCCGATCATGTTCTCTGTCATCTCTAAGTTCAGTCACTAGTGTGAGATTCTCGATGTAATCTTAGCGACATGTATACTATGTGATTCTAAAGAACTACAAGTTGGAGTTGTCTTATTCACTAGTTCACAAAAAAAAAGTTGAAAAATTGCAAAAAACTTACAACATAAACCACTCCCCCACACTTAAACTTTACATTGTCCTCAATGTAAATTGAATCGTCCAAAGTAAGTCAAGGTGGGAAATCCTAGCAAGAAATCAGCAAAAACAAAGTAAAAACAAAACAAGAAAAACTAAAAACAAGAAAAGAAATAAATACAAGACAAGAAATACTCATCCATTGGGTTGCCTCCCAATTAGCGCTTGGTTTAAAGTCGTCAGCCCGACTAGCTCCTTGCTTTCTATGACTCCTCCAGAGGGAGCACATCCACAAAGTTAACTCCTTCCACCACCTCGGAAGTGAAGTTCTCATAATATGGTTTCAACCGGTGCCCATTCACTTTAAGTTCCTTACCTGTAGCTATGCTACGAATTTCCACTGCACCATGAGAAAACACATTAGTAACAATAAAAGGTCCGATCCATCGTGACCTTAATTTACCCGGAAATAAATGCAAGCGAGAATTAAACAAAAGCACTTTCTGCCCTATGCAAAATTGTTTCCTAGAAATCATGTTATCATGGAATGCTTTCGTCTTTTCTTTGTAAATCCGTGAACTCTCAAATGCATCATTGCGAAGCTCCTCTAGCTCTTGGAGTTGTAACTTCCTTTGCTTTCCAGCCCCATCCATCTCCATGTTGCATTGTTTAATAGCCCAAAACGCCTTATGCTCAATTTCCACGGGTAAGTGACAAGGTTTACCATACACAAGCCTAAAAGGAGACATTCCAATAGGTGTTTTATATGCGGTTCTATACGCCCACAAAGCATCGTTAAGTCGCATGCTCCAATCCTTCCTTGTCGGGTTCACCGTCTTTTCTAGAATTGATTTCACCTCCCGGTTAGACACCTCGGCTTGTCCATTGGTTTGGGGATGATAAGGTGTTGCAATCTTATGCGACACATTGTACTTCCTTAACAAGCTTTGCAAGAACCTGTTTTTGAAGTGAGAACCCCCATCGCTAATTATCGCCCTTGGAATTCCAAACCTCGCAAAAATATTAGCTTGCACGAAATCTGAAACAACTTTAGAATCATTAGTTGGGGTGGCCTTAGCTTCCACCCATTTCGAGACATAATCAACCGCAAGTAAGATATAAAAATTTCCATGGGAGTTGACAAAAGGCCCCATAAAATCAATACCCCATACATCAAAAACTTCAATAAATTGAATAAAAGTTTGTGGCATTTGATTTCGGACACCTAGATTGCCGGTTCTTTGACACCTATCACAAGTTGTACAAAATATATGTGCATCCTTAAACAAAGTTGGCCAATAAAAACCACTTTCAAGTACCTTGTGCGCGGTTCTCTTACTCCCAAAATGTCCTCCGCAAGCATAAGAGTGACAAAAAGATAAGATAGAGTTAAATTCAGATTCGGGCACGCACCTTCGTATCACTTGGTCACTACCATGTTTCCATAAGTATGGATCATCCCATATGTATTGGTTCCCTAACCTCTTAAGTTTGTCCCTCTCAAAGACGAGACAAGTTCGTGGGATTTGTTTAGAAACTAAGTAATTGACAATATCGGCATACCATGGTTCTCCAAAGGCAATCGAGAAAAGTTGCTCGTCAGGAAACTTTCACGCAACGGGATAGTCTCCTTGTCCACAGCAAGTCGGCTCAAGTGATCCGCAACGGTGTTCTCAATCCCTTTCTTGTCTTTGATTTCAATATCAAACTCTTGCAAGAGTAAAATCCACCGTATGAGCCTCGGTTTCGCCTCTTTCTTTGTAAGCAAGTACTTAAGCGCTGCATGATCAGAAAAAACAACAACTTTTGTACCAATTAGATAAGAGCGAAACTTTTCTAAAGCAAAAACAATGGCTAATAACTCATTTTCAGTGGTTGTGTAGTTTTGTTGAGCCTCATTTAACGTTCTAGAAGCATAATAGATAGCATGAGGAAGCCTCCCCACACAAGTTGCCCAAGCACCGCACCAACCGCATAATCACTAGCATCACACATGAGTTCAAACGGCTTACTCCAATCCGGTGGTTTAATGATAGGGGCTGAAATCAAAAGCTCTTTCAAACGATTGAATGCCGCCATACATTTCTCATCAAAGTTAAAAACCACATCTTTTTGCAATAAGTTACAAAGTGGTGACGCTATTTTGGAAAAGTCCTTGATGAACCTACGATAGAAACCTGCATGACCAAGAAAAGAACGTATCTCCCTCACCGTAGTGGGAGGGGTTAGAGCACGAATAAGGTCTATCTTAGATTTATCGACTTCCAAGCCTTTAGAAGATATTATATGGCCTAAAACTATGCCATGAGTTACCATGAAATGGCACTTCTCCCAATTTAGCACAAGATTTGTTTCAACACATCGTTCAAGGATTAGAGACAAGTTGTTCAAGCAAAGGTCAAATGAATCACCAAAGACACTAAAGTCATCCATGAACACTTCGATTATGTTTTCAACATATTAGAAAAGATACTTACCATACACCTTTGAAAGGTAGCCGGAGCATTGCATAGGCCAAAAGGCATCCTTCTATAAGCAAAAGTACCGAAAGGACAAGTGAAAGTGGTTTTCTCTTGGTCCTCCGGTGCTATCACAATCTGGTTATAACCTGAATAGCCATCAAGAAAGCAATAGTATGAGTGTCCCGCTAAACGTTCAAGCATTTGATCAATAAAAGGTAAAGGAAAGTGATCTTTTCTAGTGGTGGCATTCAATTTTCTATAATCAATACAAACCCTCCAACCGGTTTGCACACGAGTTGGGACAAGTTCATTCTTATCATTCTCCACCACCGTCACACCCGATTTCTTTGGTACAACTTGTCTAGGACTCACCCACTTGCTATCGGATATGGGGTAGATAACACCCACTTCCAAAAGCTTGAGTATCTCCTTTTTCACAACTTCCATCATGGGAGGATTCACACGACGTTGCGCTTCCCTAGTAGGCTTTGCATCATCCTCCAAACGAATTTTGTGCATACAAACGGCAGGGCTAATTCCCTTGATATCGGCAATTGTCCATCCTATGGCCGTCTAAGTTTTTGCTCCTGTAAATCATTAAGCTTATTAGAAACAATCACGGGTAACTCTTCATTATCACCCAAGTACAAGTACTTAAGGTGGTCGGGAAGAGGTTTCAATTCTAAAATCGGAGATTTAACTATTGAAGGTACAAGCTTTTCATCACTGCATGGTAAAGAAATAAAAGAGATATTATGAGTTTTCGGGCATTCTTGGAGTGAATTAAGATCACCAAGAGCTTCCTTGACTTCATTACCACACTCTACACCATTATCTATGGATGTAGTTAACACGGTTTCCAAAGCATCATCACCGTTTAATTCAAACATTTGTTGTGCCAATGTATCCATCACATCAATAGAGAAACAAGAGTGGACATCGCTAGGATATCTCATCGTCTCGAAAATGTTGAAACGTATTGTTTCTCCATCAAACTCCATGGTTAGCGTTCCCTTATCCACATCAATTATGGTTTTCGCCGTTTTCATGAAAGGACGCCCAAGAAGCAATGGAAGAGACGAGTCCGGAGCACCTTCGTCCATCTCTAACACACAAAAGTCCGCTGGAAATACAAGTTGATTAACCTGCACAAGAACATCCTCAACAATACCCATTGGGTAGACATTAGATCGATCGGCTAATTGTAATACAATTTCCGCCTTTTTGAGAGGACCAAGATTAAGTGAATTATACATTGACGCAGGCATAACATTAACGGAAGCACCTAAGTCCAACATAGCTTTGTTAAAAGTTGTGTTACCAATTTTGACGGGGAATGTCGAAACTACCCGGATCCTTGCACTTAAGTGGGAGTTTGTGTTGTAAGATTGCCGAAGCATTCTCCCCACACTAAGCACTTCATTACCTTTGAGCCTTTGTTTGTTGGTACACAAGTCCTTCAACACCTTTGCATACTTTGGAACTTGCTTGATAGCATCAATGAGTGGTATGTTCACATGAATCTTTTTAAGAACGTCTAAAATCTCCTTTTCTAGTTCCGCCTTCTTAGAACTTGCAAATCTGCGAGGAAAAGGTAAAGGAGGAACATAAGTAGAAACCGGAGTTTTAGAGTTAGAAATAGGTACCTCAGAAGTTTGGGGAGAATCCTCGACTTTCTCCTCCAAAACAGGTTCCTTGGGTGTCTCCACCTCGCCCGAATCAGCAACTTCGGGTTGCACAAGTTGTGTACCGCTTCTCAACGTAATGGCATTGACACCCTCTTTTGGGTTAATAGGTTGAGAAGGAAGTCTCCCACTATTTTGTGCCTTCAAATTGTTGATATCAACCGCCATGGAGCCCATTTGTGTTTGCAACTCCTTAATAGCACTCTTAGTCTCTTGTTGACTTTCCTTGAACATGGTAGAAATACCTTGCATAAAAGTTTGAAGCTTTGCATCAATATCAGCACCTTGAGTTTGCATTGATTGTTGTGCTTGAGGTTGCTGAAATTGTTGCCTCGGCTGGAATTGTTGTTGTTGAGGTTGAAATCCACTTGAAGAGTTGAAGGTAGGTGGTTGAATTGCACCTTGCTTGTTAGCATAGCTAAAATTGGGGTGATCTCTCCATCCCGGATTGTAAGTGTTGGAGTAGGGATCATACCGTCTTGGTTGATTCGGAAAGATCGCATTAGCTTGCTCGTCTTCATAAGATTGAGGAGAAGTTGGTATAACCGCGGATGCCACTTGTTGCAACATTGCTTTGTCATGTTACCCATTTGTTGACGAAGTTCCTCCACCTCGCTCACTTCACTCACCCTTCTTAGAATCACATCTGAACCACGACTTAAGAATTGTTGTGAATTCGCTGCCATGTTTTCAATCAACTCCCTAGCTTGTGCCACCGTCTTGCTAACTAGTGCACCACCACCCGCAGAAGCGTCGATAAGATTCCTATCACTTGATTGGAGTCCTTCATAGAAGTATTGGATGATCATAGCGTCACTAAATTGGTGGTGAGGGCAGCTTGCAACCAATCTCTTGTACCTTTCCCAACATTCATATAAGGATTCTCCCACGTTTTGCTTCATCCCACAAATTTCTTTGCGAATTTGAGTAGCCTTGGATGCAGGAAAATATCTCTCCAAAAAGAGTTTCTTCAACCCATTCCATGTTGTGACACTTAGGGAGGTAAATAGTACAACCAATCCTTAGCACTTTGTCCATTAAAGAGAAACGGAAAACCTTCAACATTGCACCATCCGCCTCAACATTTCTTTGGAAGCATAGCCGTGACAATGGTGTGGAAGTCCAAAAGATGTTTGTTAGGATCTTCATTCACCATGCCATGGAATTTTGGTAATTCTCTAAGCAACCCCGGCTTTATCTCAAAAGTAGAGTTTGTTTGAATACACCCCTGTTGTGTATCAAGCCTATGAGAAGCTAAGTCCTTGAGTGAACGATTTGCATCACCCATTTCTTCTCTTTCACGTTGTCGGAAAATCTCTTCTCCTACTTCCTCCTCGTGCTCGTCCGTTGTGCCTTTACGTGGTTGGAGTATTGTGCCGCGTCTAGTAGCAATCCCGCACCTTGGATAATTCCAATCCTTAGAAGCCAGAGATCATGCACCTGCAAACAATTCTCGCAAACAAGTGAGAAACAGGACAAGAAACGAAAAGCAAAGATAAAAGCAGAAATTGTAAAAAGAAACTAAAAACTTAATAACAAGCCGTATGCCTCCCCGGCAGCGGCGCCAAAATTTGACCGTGTGTCAATCCGTCAAAAATAATTTCACTTTCTTACGCACTAAATTTAAATGAAGCACAAGGTAAGGAAGAGTTCGTATCCACAGAGAGGCGTTTGTTGTTATGTAAATTTCAGTTTCTAAAGTAACCCAAGGTATGTTTGTTGTTTAAGAAATAAAAGTAGTTGAAAGCAAAGTAAATAGTTTGAGAAATCAATAAGGAGAAGATATTGGTCAAGGGATAGTATCATTCACAAACATGTATTTTCATCAATGATTAGAATTGGTATTTTAATCTCGTATTTATTAAAAGTCCTAGGATACCTTGATCGCAAGTATAACCCGTTAATTCCCTGTTTTCATCACAACCACATTAAAAGATGCATATGTGAATTCTTCGTCGAAAGCAACCTAAAGTGTAAAAGCACAATTAAGTTTAACTCCCTAAGAGCATTAAGTTTTATGGAATAAGACTCATCAATGCAAACGAATGTGTAAAAGCACTAGACGTTTTAACAAAAGTTATGATTCACTTGTGATTAATAGGATGTATCACTACAAGCACTAGCCACAATTATGCTACTTAGAATCAGGGATAAACAACTTTTTCGTATTGAAAACCCTAATATAGCTCTAGAGATGAACACAAATCGGATTGATTCCGGACTCAACCTAACAAGTTTTCAAATCTTATGACACTATTAATTGTGAATCACAAACAATAATTCTTGAGACAAAACTAATTCATTGAATCAAAAGCATGTTGAGAAATCAACTTTTATCCCATAACCAATAAGGTGTTTAGCTACTCATAGCTATGGAGTTCATCATCATCAATATTCAATAATAAACAAGGAAGAAGAAGAACAAAACCAAACCCTAGAAGTGTAAACAAAAGTGGCTCTCCAAAAATTTCCAAGCAAAAAAAGATATATCATAAGTTGTAGAAGACCTTCCCTTTTATAACTTTCTCCAACTTCTAAAATTAGGTCTAGTCTTCAAAGTCCATTAGGTGAGAATCCACCAAGCCCACAAGGATGAGAAACCCGTGTAGAAAATACGCCCCAAAAACGGTTGCCGGAAGTCTGGGATTGTGGCCGGAAAGTCGCCGGAAAACAGCCCCGGTGACTGGCAAAGTCCGCCCGGTCACCGGTCAACGAGTTGGATCGGGTCAAACCGAGTCAAGATTGGGTGAGTCAACTCAAGTCAGACCCGGTCAGGATGAATCAGACCAGAGTCAGACCTGGATCAGCTGAGTCAGGGTGAATCAAGTGGTTCAGTTTGGCCAGGCCAGTCTATTGCATAGGCTAGCTCTTGTACAGCACAATCATTGTGCGTCACCACTTTGGCCAGCCATTCCATAGCACACAGTAGCCAACAACAGCTCCTCCTGCCGGCTTAATTTGAGCTCCCTTTTCTTTTCAGCTCCACACAACACAGATTCCTTGCAAGCAACAGCACCATTAGCTTCTTAGCCTCAAGACTGCAACCCTAGCCATCATCTGTGCTTCAGCTCAAATCACAATGCATTACCATGCCAGCAACCACCAGCACATTATGATTCACTGCAATACCAGCACCCCCATAATTCAGACCCCTTTCAATGCATTCCATTACAACACAGCACAATCATCATCCACTGGCCATCTTTCCACTCTGCCATACATCACATAAAACGGATAGCCAAGTTAGCACTTCCCTGGCTGTTTTCACGGCAACAAATTCCTTCCAAATTTAAGATAAATTGCGCCCAAATCTCAATATCCTGTAGCCTTCTAGGTCTAGCCCTATCTGATGCCATACAACCCTGTACTGAGCCATCGAGCCATCTCCAAAACCTGCCTCAATGCCACCACAGACCCAGGCCTGCAATCCCAAGCCATCTCTCAACCCTAGACTTCTCCATTCTAAGCTTCATGGCTTCACAAACCCCCACATCATTTCTTTGTTGAATCAAAACTTCACATCATTCTCAAATCCCAGTTCTCAGAGTTGAATCCCTGTTCCAACCGCACTGATCCCAAATCCATCTTGTTTCGGCCCAATTTCATAACCTCCCTCTTGCACTTTACTAGCTCTTCCGTCGACCTGTATCATCCATCTGCATCAGTCATTACCTTTTCCTCACTATAACTGCAGTATACACAACACCAAATCCACCTGAATCTTCTCCTGAGTTCAATAACACCATAGAACCCGTCTTAGCTTCGAACCCATCAAAGACAACAGCAGCTCTACATCGATCTTCATACACAGTCAAGCTCAAAACCCCTCCATTCCATCACCCTGAATTCAATCTAAACACAGATCTTCACTCAATCGACACAGAGCATCTTTAACTGATTTCCTCACATCGATCTCCTTCATTTCTGGCCAATCGATTCATCAATAACTCCATCCCTGCATCACTTCATCTCTCAATCTGGTTCCTACCCCAAGTTCTTAATGGACTTTTGTCTTCTGAATCATGTCTTGAAAATGATAGAAAGCACTCACCAGATCCATTGATGTTGCTACAAGAACTGGTGCTTATGAATATGGGAGAAAAACTTGGACTCCATCTTCTCTGGTTCACCCATCGATCTAAACCACCACCATCTCCTTCCTTGTCTCTGGATTGTTAACAAATCACGATCTGATTCACTCTCTCAGCAGCCATAACTCTCCTCTCGGCTTCAGGTGAAATGAAAGAGAGAAAGTAATTGTCTCTGATTTTTAGGTCGTGTAGGAAATGAGACTGGATATAGCCACCCAGGCGAAGTGGATAAGGGGTACTCAAATAACTATAAGCACCCACGCTTCTGATAAAGGCCACCTCCAATTGCTTTGGCCTGTCGGTTCCAGGTAACCAACAGCCTAATTCTCTTCCGCTCCCTTGTCGCGTTTCGACCTGCTCCACATATAGCTCGCCTGTGAGATGACAATTTCGCCCTTTAGCTCAATTTGGATAATTTCTTCTTCTTTTCCTCCGTGCGACTCCATTGCACCTATAAAACTCAAAAGCACGCGTAAAATACATAATTCACACGAAAAATAGCAAAGAAAGCATAAACTCTAGATAGAAAATACGGTGTATTCTACACCTATCAGAAACTTACCTCTTTCTCTCAAAGACTCATTTATCAAACCAACCTGGGTTTTCAACTCTGAAATAGCCTGACTATTTTCTTGTCCTATCCTGTTACTAGCTTGTAGACTTTATTCTATTGATAGCTGAAATTTTGCAGTTTGCTGAGTTAACAAGTTGAGAGACTCCTCTAAGCTTAGGATTTTCTTATCTGACTGATTCTGAAACTGAGTTTATCCTGAAGAATTCTTAGTATAGCCACAACCTGGGGGAGCATTAGAATTACTAAACTGACCTTGATTCTGGCCCTTAGACCACGAAAGGTTCGGATGGTTTCTCCAACCAGGATTATAGGTTTCTGAATATGGGTCAAACTTCTGACGATTATCAAATCTAGTATTATTATAAAGAGCATTGGCTTGCTCTTCATTATTCTGGCCTTCCCAAAAAGGCTCCAATCTACCACTAGTCTGACCCACTTCTAAAGCTTCTAACCTTTTTGCTATTGCAGCAATTTTGGCATCTGATTCGAAGCCTCCTTCTACCCTATTAACGTTTCCTCTGCCTAGAAGAATTGTTTTCCGGGGTTCCCTATTATTTTCCCATTGTTGGGTCTTTTCGGCGATTTCATGCAAATATGTCATCGCCTCATCAACTGTTTGGTTTTCAAACCCACCTGTACACATAGATTCTACTGTGGTCGTAGTGGAATAATCTAAACCCTCATAAAGGATCTGAACTAACCTAACCTTTTCTAGACCATGATGAGGACATTGGGCTAATAAATCATTGAACCTTTCCAAATACCTATACAAAGATTCTCCTTCTTGTTGAGAAAATGTGCAAATTTGCGTCCTAATAGACGATGTTTTGTGCCTAGGGAAAAACTTGTTTAAAAAGGCAAATGTAAGTTGTTCATACGTTTCAATTGAACCAGAAGCCAACCTATATAGCCACGATTTGGCTTTATCTATCAAGGAAAAAGGGAATAACCTGAGTTTCAAAGCATCATCATCAAGGTTTCTAATCTTTAGGGTACTACAAATTTCCTCAAAGTCCCTAACATGAAAATAGGTGTTTCATTTTCTTTCCCTAAGAAGATTGGGAACAGCTGTAAGGTCCCAGGTTTAAGTACATAATTTGCTTCTGTTTCAGCTAACCTGACACACGAGGGACGAGTAGTCCTAGTCGGGTTCAACAAATCTTTCAAAGTTGCCATTTCTGGCACTATCGGAATATTAGGGATTGTCTCCTTGAACGGACGTTCAAAAATAGACTCTTCAAAAATCGGACTTTCTAAATTGAGGTAATCGAGACGCTTAGAACTACTAGGTTTCTCTTTAACAAATCTACCTAGGGCGTCTCTTTTACGTTCAGGCATACAAAATAATTAGGAAGGAAATCAAGGCCGACTCAACCAAAACAAACCTAGAGATTTCTAGCAAATAAAAAGCATGATGGCTCCACTTATATTGTTTCTAGACCAGCTTCTAATCCTTCGAAAGGGAATTCGTTACAATTTAAGAAAACCACTCTGGAATCAATCCGAGTCAAAGTAAGTTGAATAGAGGCGAGGGAATCTCAGTGGAGCTTTGATACCCAAGGCCTCACCGGAATTACAAGGCGGCGAAGTCACGCATTCAACTCACAGAAACCATCATGAACTTCGAAATATGCTTAAAAGAGTAACCAATATTTTTCGAATGAATTTCTTATTAAGCTCGTTACCCTATCGGTCTTGTTCTAGTCAAAATTTTAAGGCTTAGGTTCGCGTAGGTTACGTGTTCCTAAGGCAGGAAAGAAGAGAATGGTGATGAAATCCGAAGCCTTATCTTGTATGGCCAGGCCTTGCCCTTTACTAGAAAATTAAAGCAGCCGTATTCAAGTCCTCAGCATATATGCAAACGAAGGAAGACAGTAACTCGCTGACAGGGGATTCGCGAGTGTTCAGAATCTTACCTCCCGTTCTAGACGGGGGTGAATCGGTTGTAGTCGACTCGGGCCACTGACTCCTATGTCAGTGTACGAACCCAAGGTGTAGAGACAATATCGTAATTGTCCTCCTTCTCTCCAAACAGTTTATATTTAAAGTACCCTTCCGTAAGGTAAAAATAAAAATAATTTCCAAAGTCCAAAGTTAAAAAAGAAAAGAAAAATTACAAAAATAATAAACCCTAACACAATTTTTTTCTTCTTTTTTAAAAAATAAATAAATAAACAAACCCTAAAAACAAAATAACTAAAATAAAATCGTCTTCTTTTCCGTTCTTTTTGCCTTAATCTTTCGCTCCAAGTCTTTACGAAATCACCAAACTCCTTGGCTGAATTTTCTTTATGATCCAGAACTTGTAGACAAAAGATAAATACCCAAAAATGTAAAAAAAAACTAAAAAAAAATAAAAAAAATAAAATCTAAAACCCTAAAAACAAGTCCACGTCGGCGGCGCCAAAAATTGATGTGGTTGTGATAGTGGTAAATAAAGTGATTCGATTCTCGAACTTGTGAAGGATTTTTTTAGACTTAAATTCAAAACTAAAATATAAAAATCACTAATAATTATAGCAAACACTGAAAAAGTTGATACAATAATTAAAAAACACTGAGGCTAAGATTCCATTATTTTCCAATTTCAAAGTGATTTAATCCAATATTTATATTCATGCAATTTTCTCATCCAAGTTGATTCTAAACTATTGCAACAAGTAGATTCTCAAAATAGCAAGTTAAATCCGAAGCATAGAACATCAAAAACCTAGGTCCAAGTATGCTCTATCAAAAGAAATCACAATTGTTTAACAAAAATCATTCAAACAATTATCGATCAAGGCAAAATAATCATAAACATAATTGCAATAAATAGATAAATAAGAATATACCACTTCTTGTTGGAAAAAATAGCTTCATATATCGCCTCAGCAACGGGGTTTAGCTCCTCATATTAACCACTTGCTCAAAATACATGTTTGTTGCTCCAAAGTTGATTAAAAAGAAGAGAAGGTATAAAACAGCGTGTTTGTAACATTTATAATTGTTACAGAACCACTGTTACAAAGAACCCTAACACAGAACTGTTGCGAACTCGTACTAATTGTTACAATAATTGTGACAAAGTGAATTGAATTTGAAAGCAAAGGTCACGGAATAAACGACTGTCTTCTTCTGTTGTTCTGTGTTCTTCTTCTCCCTCTCCCCTGTGTCTCTGCAACTTTATTATTTATGCTCTGTAGTGTTCTAAAACCTCCCCAAAGTGTACGTACCCCCTCTCTGACTCGCAACCAACCTATATATATATCCATCAGTCCAATTATAATTCGATGAAGGTTCGGTTTAACCTAACTTCTTTCTTCGCTGCCACGGTATGGGATTTTCTCTTCTAAATTTTGTTTATTCCTCCTACGAATCAAATCCAACGTCCCAGATACTCTCAAGAATATTATGGAATCAGAAGGCTACCATTCTTCCCTTATCTGTATGTAAATCCCATGTATGGAACCAAGAAAATTCCGATAACAATTCTTCCTTGTTTTATCCAAAGCCGGTGATATCCTCCTATTATTTCGAATCTGACCGTCGTACACTCCCTGTTATGAAGGAACAGACCTATACGAATCATTAACCATGAATATCTCTTACAAAATCTCACCCAAACCCGATCTCAGCAATCCCGTGAACTCCACACCTCTGTTTTATCAAACCCGATGATCTGGCCCTGATTTGTCGAATCAAACAAGTATATCAGTCCTGTCCAGCCTTAATAGGCCCAAAGCAATTAAAATCTGTGACTGAGTCTCTCCCAAACACGTCCATAAATCAAATCCAAATCTGCCAGTACTGTAGGAAAAATTCCCACCATAACTTGAATTTAAATTCTTGGAGATAACCTCCCCCTATCCAAACTGGGGTGCCTATAGCCGTGGGGCGGAAAAAATGGCTTTGTGGTGCAAATAACGATGGATGCCCCTTATCAATAGGGTACCCCTTATCCAATATGAAAGGTCCGAATAGCAAGTGTCCTCCGGAGGTCCCTTTAGCAACTTTTCGAGCCGATTTTTCCAAAAACGCCCAAAAATACCTACACACATAAAATACCATAATAAGTACAAAAATGAGCACTATCAAATTATAGAACCGAGACAAATTAGACACAAAAATGTGTCTATCAGACCAATAGCGCATTTATTGAATCAATCAACGTGCCTACGTAAGAATTTCCAGGGTACCTTATATATATATATATATATATATATATATATATATACATGTGTCATGTTCCACGACAGAACCCTTAGTATTGACTAACATCATCTTTGTATATACCAAACCCTAATTCTCGCAACACCGTGCCAATGGCAAACCATGCCAGCCACGTCTCCGCGCCAAGAAATGCCGACCATACCAGCCGCACCACCGTGCCAATGGAAAACCATGCCATCCACGTCTCCGCGCCAAGGCATGCCAACCATGCCAGCCGCACCACCATGCCAGCCACGTCTCCGTGCCAATGGCAAACCATGCCAGCCACGTCTCCGCGCCAAGGCATGCCAACCATGCCAGCCGCACCACCGTGCCAATAGCAAACCATGCCAGCCACGTCTCCGTGCCAATGGAAAACCATACAAGACACATATCCACGCCAAGGCATGCCAACCATGCTAGACGCTCCACCGTGCCAATGGCAAACCATGCCAGCCACGTCTCTGCGCCAAGGCATGCCAGTCGCTCCACCGTGCCAATGGCAAACCATGCCAGCCACGTCTCCGCGCCAAGGCATGCCAACCATGTCAGCCATTCTTTGTGCCAATGGCATGCCGGGCCAGCCACATCTCCACGCCAAAATGAAGGGTTGCAACGATCAGCGACCACCCTTCCATCTGAGATGCAGATCTCAGCCGTCCAAGTTCGCCACCAAACGCATGGCAACTTGCGGCCCAAAGCCAAACATCACGGTTTTTACCAAAACCCTAATTTTGGCTGTGCCTACACATGCCAAAGCCATGCCGGCCCTAAAACCATGCCGCTGGCTACCAAACGAAGGGTTGCACCAATCAACGACCACCCTTCCATCTGATATGCAGATCTCAGCCGTCTAAGTTCGCCACCAAATGCATGGAAACTTGCGGCCCAAAGCCAAACATCACGGTTTTTACCAAAACCCTAATTTTGGCCATGCCTACACATGCCAAAGCCATGCCGGCCCTAAAACCATGCCGCCGGCTGCCAAACGAAGGGTCGCAACGTTCAACGACCACCTTTCCATCTGAGATGCAGATCTCAGCCGTCCAAGTTCGCCACCAAACGCATGGAAACTTGCAGACCAAAGCCAAACATCACGGTTTTTACTAAAACCCTAATATTGGCCGCACCTACACATGCCACCATGCCACATCTACTAGCACGTCGCTATGCCACAGCTACTGGCATGCCACCATGCCACAGCTACTAGCACGTCGCCATGCCATGGCCACTGGCATGCTACCATACCACACAACAGCAACATGCTACACGTTTTCCACGAAAACACTCGAGACATCAACACATGTCATAAACCGGTGGATGCTCATTAGGGTATTGGTTTGGCAGTTTACAGCGTGCGACGTGCACTACGCCCATTACAAGAAAGTGTCATAAGAATGAGTCGGTTAGTAAATACAATGGAGTAATGGTGAAACGTTTCTTTCATTATGGAACATCAATTCCAGGCGTTACCCGTTACCACCTCCTTCCACTTTACTCAGCCGTTTCCATTTCTTACGAGACCAGAGTACGTTTTGTTACGACTTGTATAAATAGGTCTTACCTATTTCCACCAAAGGACAAGTTTTGGTCAGGAGCATACAACACTCAGAAATCATTTGTTAATTAGATTTCCCATCTGTTAGCTTTCACTTTCCGATACAAGTAAAACAACTACTCTTCCAGAATCAACTATTCTGGTCTCAACACTCTCTTTGCTTCCCTCCCCAAAACCAACCCTTCTCCTTCACTTTATGACCGAAGCAAGTCTGCAACGGCCATTTCTTGGTTTAGGCCGGATTTGTACAGACTGATCTCTCGAATCTTAAATAATCCCTTGTAGTACATTGTTTAGGGTTTAGACTCGTTTCTCACCCACAACACACGAAATTACTGAAACCAGCAGAAACTGTTTTCACCCTCAAACAGTAGTGAAGCGCTGACTTAACTCTAAAACATCACAATTGTTGAGGTTCATTTTTTGTTCTTTAAATTTCCCAAAAATCCTTTGCCAATATTTTTGGGGATGTAATGCATCTCCGAATAAAGTCTCAGTAAAAGAAATATAATTCCTGCAAATACATTCATCTTCCGCAGTAGTGAATTTTGGTTTTCGCATCCTAAATTGACGTTTCCTAATTTGACTTCTCCTAATTTCACTTTGCACATTGGCACGATTAACAACTCTTTGATTTTCATCAACATGTTCGTTTTCTACGAACTCATCCATGTTCATATTATCAGCCATGCTCTCTGAGGAATTGGAAGAGTGATTAAAAGAATTGGATATTGAGAAATTATAGAGAGATTTAGAAATTCTGGTGTGAGTTGAAATGAGTTTGAAATTAGATATTAATAGACGAAAAAAATGGTAGCCGTTGGATAAGGATTTGATAAGTTATGATCAGACCGGCAAGCGATAGCTTGAATGACCAGCGAGCGCTGATTTGACTATCGAGCGATAGACACTTTATCGCTCGATGGAAAGTTTGTCGTGTATGCCTATATGTTATAATTGACATATAGGCATGTGAGTTTGGCACTTTGGGATACCCATAGTGGTGCATATGTGGCAAAATCTGATGTTTGCCATATGCATAGGAATAGGCCTGGGGGACATAAGACAAGACCTAAAACTTTATATAACCCAGCATCCCTAACTAATTTATCTGCTTACTTGACTTTAGACTTCTTGTAACAAAATGTTACGGTAACTTAGAATCAAAAATAATAATTATGATTTTACCTATTTTCCATCCCCATTTTTCCTATTTCCAATATTTCTTAATTCATATCCCCAATTATTCTAAGTACCGCCCTTATATAAATTTTAATGTCCTACATCCCATCTCTAACTTTTTATTTACACCCACCGATAAAACCACCATGCAACCAACCAAAAAAGAATCTAGTTAATTTCCCATATCCCAACTCCACCAACGACCTTTACCTCTTCTACAGCATCACCATAACAGAGTAGTTGAAATCGTTCCTCAGTGCTACTCGATTGGGGAGCTTGGAGCGAGGAGTAATAAGTTCGGACTTGGAAATCGCCAAAACTCGGCTTAATACTCGTAACCTATTTATTAGAGAATCATATGTTGCTTTTTATGAGTCATGATTTGTACCTAATTAAAATTAAAATTTCCCCGATACACACAACTTCAGAGACCCATACCAAAGAAATATAAGAGGAAGGCTTTGGGCCCCACTAGTTTGTCTGTAGCTGAGAATTTTCCGAAAAATTCCAATTGAAAACCATTACTTACAATGGCAACCGTTGATAATCAACAAGTCATTTTTGGTGTTCCAAGAAGTTGATTCTTCGTATTTGTGTGGTTTGGTTTGATAGTTGTCGTACAAATGGTGTAAGGGTAAAGTCTGATATTGGGAATTAAACTCAAATAATAATTTTTGATAGGGGGAAAGCTTATTATTATATTCACCCAATATTGACACGGAGTCAAATAAGCTAAACTGAGTTCAGCTTTCCCTATAGTAAAAAAGGCTTTCCCAGTCAAAAATCTTTTCTTTTACTAAAGCAGCCTCACTAGTCACTAGTGTTTTCATAAGAACCCTGTTTTTGGGCATACCAAAATCTTTCTAGGCATACTCAATAAAGACAAAAAGGGTTTTGAAATAACAAAATCAGATATCCCCTTAACCCAAAATTTTTTAAATATCAAATCTACCCTTTACGTATTAGGGTTAGTAATCTGGATTAGTGATTAAATATTTTGTTTAGTGATTAAGATAATTTTCAGAATTATAAAGGTTGTTTAGATGAAAAAATTTGGGGGAGAAAAATAATCAAAGTTTTGGTTAAGAAGGAGAGAAAGAGAAGGAGAAAGTGAGCAAATTATAATTCTTGATACAATGGAGGATGAGGAGGGTCATTCTTTATCTAAAAAACCTAGGAAAATACATATCAACTACAACAATGATCCAGAAATGGCTGATTTCTTAGATTATGAGAATGATTTTACACAAACTCAAACTCAAGATGATAATTTTTATGAGCAAAATCCAGATGATGAATACATAGATGAGGAACCCCATGCTTATAACACACATGTACACTTCTATTTTATGTTTAATCTCACTTTTGTAGTTTGAAATCATCAAAAAATTGTATTTTTCATCATGGTTCGGCGAACCAGGACTATGTTCGGCTTAAAAATATAAGCCCAACCCACTAAATTGATGAACAATTCGGCTAGCTGAATTTGTTAATATTATATGCCGAACCTTCATTTTCCAACTTCCAACCTATTTGCAAGATCCTAGTTCGGCTTATATTAAAGTCTAATAACAAGTCGAACCTATTTCTGAGAGTTAGGTTCGGTTTTCACTCTAAATATCGTATCAACCAAACTATATATTTTTCTAAGTTCGGCTCATATTCAAAAAATCACATCAGCCAAACATGATACTGATTTTCCATGAAACACTTAAATTCATACACATTTAGGTGTTAGGCTTTTTATTACATATGTTTTCTATTGTGCAGCCTTTTCATAGGATGAACCAAACAAAAAAAAGTGGAAATTACTAAAAGTGTTAAGAAAGTGAAGTCTAATGATGGAGAATACCAAGGTCCATATTAAACTCATTAAAATCAATGAGATCTTATCTTCAACTTCAAGATAATGAAAAGACAAACACAACACAAAAATAATGAGGTCATTCCGACATCGGACGAAAAAGTTATGGCCAAAACAAGATTGAAAAACTTGAGTGTGCAAAGAGAAGGTTCGGCTGATAACTCAACAACACGAGCTAGCCGAACCTAGAGCCTTCAAATCAATGTTTTCGAAGTGTTTACAGAGAGAGGTTCGGCTTGAAAGTGATCTAATCGAGTCACCGAACTCGACAACCACATTGGGGTAAATTTCACTTCTCAGGTTCGGCTGGGGAAGGTTTGCAAGGTATTAGCCGAACCTGACACTGTTCTGGGACATATTTAATACGCATTTTGGGGTTCGGCTAAAAATTGACATTTACGGTTTAGCCGAACTGTTCATAGACACTTTCAGGGTGAAATTTCAAGAACAGTTCGGCTCAAAACTCAACTCAATTATCAGCCGAACCCGTGGTTGAATTTCCGATTCAATTTCTGGTTCAATTGTAGTTTTTACACCTTAATCTTCAATTGGTTCTTCTTCTTTAATTCATGGATTGGAAGAAGATTTAGATCACCTGACGTTTGCTTTTTTCTTTGTACGATCCATTATATAGTTCAATTTAACCGATGATCAAATTTTCACGAATCGATAATTAATTACGATGATAAAAAAAAAATCTCAGAGAAAAGGAAGGTGGTTTGGATGGAGGAAGAAGAAGAGATGTTTAGGATAGTTTATTTTTTGATTTTAGGTTCAAGGGTATATAGGTAATTGAACTACCCAATAGAAACCCCTTATAAGGTCACCTAAGATGGGGAAACTATTTTGTATGCCTTGAAAGTTTTTGGTATGCCCAAAATCAAGGTTCTTTCATAAGCCCTAGAGGTAGGGCTATCAATGGATGCTAACGTAATGGATAAAGGCTCTGCCACTGCCGTTGCCATTAAAAGTTAGCGGATATCCGTTATCCGTTAATTTTCGGCGGAAATAGGAAATTCAAAAACGTTACCGTTACGTTGGACTTACCGGATAACGGATATTTTTCCGTTACCATCCGGTATGTCACAGGACAAATACAAAACAGAACAAATACATAGAACAACTTTTAAATCCAACAAAACAGGTTGTAAATCCATGCCACACCAAAAAAAAAGACATACAGATGTTCATGCCACACAAGAAAACAAGTTTAAAATCTTCAGATGTTCTAGCAAAAGAAAAAACCATGTTTTTTGCAAAAAAAAAAAGACATCTCCATCTCCATTTGTTGCAACAACTGCAAATGCATTCCTCCTCCATCTCCAGATTCTCCACTACCAAGTGCCAACTGTATCTGCAAATGCATTCCATTCCACCTTACTCCTTAGTCCTAAACTTCTATATTTTGAAAGGAAAATCAAAAGTGTTACATTTTAAGCTGGCAAGTGACAATGTCATTGTCAGTACAATAAGCATCTAAATTGCAAATAAAAGATTAAGATGTAAGGAAACTTACTAGTAACACAACTATCATTGTCACTGAGAGTGAGATCTGGCAGCCAATCACCCAAACAAAGCAATGCTTCAACAAGATCTGGAGCTAATGAACTCCTGTGAGATGTGAGAACCGTGCCACCAATACTAGACATAGATTATGAAGCTACGTACTTGTCACTGGAACTGCCAAAACATCTCTTGCAATCCTTGAGAGAGTTGGGTACTTTGGAGCATGATTCTTCCACCAACTTAAGATATCAAACCTCATTTCTTCAATGGTTGTGCGTTTAGGAAGAACTGGTTCTGATAAGTAAGTCTCCAATTCTGATTTCTGAACCTCAAAGACATTGTTTTCCATAATAAAATCATCATAACCAAATTCATATGAAGTTGTAGTTGCACTTGCAGAGATCTCCATTCCAGCTGAACTCATTCCACTATCATAATAATCTGGAACTGTGGTGTTTGTTTCATAAGCACAGTAAAGAGCATTGAGTGCAAGCTCAAATTTGTTATAGTGACTTTGATAGTAATTGACACCATATACTATATTCATAACAAACTCCACCCATCTAGCCTTATATCTAGGATCTAAAACAACTCCAATTCCCATCAAAGTATTACTTTCTTTCCAATAGCTATAAAATTTCATCCTCATATTCTTGGCGATGTCTCTGATATACTCATGCTCACTTGATTCCCAGATCTTAATGCATCTATTAACTTCTTGCACCCCATTATAATACAAATTTGCTGTGGAATACTTAATCCCAACAAATTTGGTTGAAATGACATCAAACAATTCCAAACATTCACATATATGTATTCCTTATTGACACTCCTTGGAAGATGGTAGTATCTTGAAGTCATTATCCAATTCAGCTAGCCTAACAAAAGCTTGTCTCAAAAAAATTGCATCCTTTCGCATCTTAAAGGTGGAGTTCCACCTGGTATCCACATCTAAACCCACAGACCTTGAAGCAGGAAGCATAACTTAGGCCATTCACATTCAAATATCTCTTTCTAGCCTGACTTGACTTGACATATTTTACACACTCTCTAACTGCATCTATAAATGGAGCAGCTACTCTCATTCCCCACCCAACAATCAAGTGCAATACATGATTACTACACCTCATTTGGAACATATCTCCATTAAGAAATAAACAGTCTTTGCTATCAAGCCATTTCTTCAGATTTTCCATCATAACATTGTTGGAGCTAGCATTGTCAGCAGCTACATCAAAAATCTTATTGTCTATGTTCCAATCTAGACACACACTGATTTCACTACAGATGCTAGAACTTCTCCAGAGTGTGGTGATGGCACTAAAGTATATGCTAGTGTTTTCTTAATCAGTTTCCACTCCTCATCAATGTAATGCAGTGTCACACATAAATAACCATCCTTTGTATGCTTACATGACCACATATCTGTTGTTAAACTACATTTAGATGTAATATTCTCAAATTGTTCTTGTAATTGCAGTTTGAAATCAGTTGTTAGTCTCATGATGTCTTCCCTAACTGTATTCCTAGTGTAAAGCTTAGCAGTAGGATTCAAAGACTTAACAAACTCTCTAAAATAAGGATGCTCAACTATAGTGATTGGATAACCATGTTTAGCAATCATTTTGGCAACTAGTGTCCTAGTAACAACAACATCATACTTCCAATTGGCTAACTTGGTTTGAGCATTACCTGTTCTGGCAGAAGTAATCTTCCTTTGTCCTTTCTTATTCTCAGGCTTTTCTATGCAGATTCTGGCATGGTAATGCAAGCAGCTGGTTCCTTAGTTACTGGGAGCAGGCATCTTCTTGTGACAATGTTTGCATTCAGCTATAAGTATCCCAACCTCCTTCCCTTTTACAACCTTCTTTCCAATTTTCCTGTCAAAATCAACACATACATCAGACCTTACTGAGCGTAGTTTTTTCTTCTCTTCAGATATAATTGGGTCTTCATCTACTTCTACATCTTGTTCTTCTTCTTCTCTAGGACGAATTGCAGGTGTTGAATTAATTCCAGAACCTTGAACTTGGTTGGATGCATCAGCAACAGGTAAATGTGATGCAACTGAAAATGAGAGATTTTGTGAAAACCCAACATGGTTTGATGCTCCTCTTTCGCTTTGGGACATGATTAATTTCACAAATCTGAAATTGTGAACCCTAATTTCAGAAACCCTAAATTGAATATTGAGTTTTGAAGATTGAAATTAAACTCAATGGAAATTGAAGAAGAAAACACTAGTTTCTAATCAGTAATCACACATGATTTCTATGGAGAAGACGGTGATTTTTAAGGCAGAGGAGACGATGATTTTAGGTTTTCTCTCTTTTTCTCTTTGTTGTGCCGATAAAACTAAAGTGAAGTATGAACTGAATGAGATTCATTCGACGAATACACCCTAGGTGTAAGAGTTTACACGTGCAGTACGCACGTTTCCGGATAGCGGAACTAAACCTAACGGAAATACACGGTTCCACTACCGTTACGTTAAGAATGGATTATCCGTTAGCTTATCGGTATCGGATATCCGTTAGCTTATCGGATGGTAGCAGTAACGGATAATGGATTATCGGTATCGGATTTCGGATAATCGGTATCCATTGACGGCCCTACCTAGAGGTTTCTTTAGTTATGTATGTAGTAGTTGCAATTTCCCCCGGGTGAGGTCTAGCCCATGGGCTCAAACAACCCGCAATGAATTAACGGGCCATGGAATGAGGTCATTATAGGAAGAGAGTGTTTTATACTTTTATGAGGTTAGGGTTTTCGTTTTTTTTGAGACTGCAAACTTTCTCTCTCCTTCTTCTCCCCCAAAATCAAAGTTTTGGAATTTCTAGGGTTTTAGCAAAGAAATCAATCACACAGTCTTGATCAAGATGTATCTTCAGTACTACATCAATGACAATGGTGACAAAGTCTACACTGTTAAGGTATAAAATCAATAAACTCAAAATTTCTCTTTTCAAATTTTTTTTTTTTTTTTTTTGTCGATTTGGTTTAGTTCTTTTCAGCAGGGATATCTGGTTTAGTTATTGTTTTGCAGTATGGGTTTTGTCTATGATTGATTTTGTAGGTGTTTTTTATTTATGGGTCTGTTTGATTTCTAGTAACTCAAAAAAAAAATCTGTTTCAAAATTCAATTTTTATTTTTTTGTTTTGTTAATTTGGTTTAGTTCTTTTAACTATATCTACTATCTAGTTGAGTTGTTGTTAATGGAGTATGGGTTTTATTTTCAATTTGATTTCTGGTCATAAGTAAGTACATACTGTATGCTGAAAGTGCCTTAAGGACTCCAATATTGTATCAGATTTGGCTAAGTCCCTATTACCAGGCACATTATCCTTGTCAATTGTTTGAGACTTTGAGGAGATGAGCCAATTGTAGAGTCATTAAAGCTCATTCTGATTAGTGAAAGTGAGGTTACAGCCATGATAAGTGGAGAGGGATACACTAATTTGAAAAAAGGATTCTTTTTTGATTTACAATTTTGAGAAAATGGACGTGTTTGCTTGTATGAAGTATTTGTGTTTAGTAGTATTTGAATAGTTGAAACATGGGTAGTGGACCTTAGTGGCCTAGTTTGATAAGTTCGGAATGTATCTTTCTTTAACCGAGACCTTACCTAGGAGATTTGATTTGGAGACTATCTTATTCTTTTGAGGAGAAAAAAAAAGGATTTTCTGTAATTTCATGTTGCTTGTGTGTTGGTTCAATAGTATGTTCTCACTGTTGAGGACCTAGTTGATATATCATATGTACAATTACTGAGTTATTCTGAGACTTGAAGTATGTAAAAACCATTATCAATGCATTGTTTATTTTTTGTGTTCTGTGTCTCGTTGTGGGTTGGTTGCACTGTCGTAATCTTTTTTGCTAGCTTTAGCATCATATTCTTCAACTGCTTCTTGTTACTTATATTTGGCCTCTTGACAGAAAGAATCACCACTCGGGAAAGCAACAGAATCTGCTCATCCAGGTAATGCTTCTTGGTTTTTTGTTGTGTAATCTCCTTGTATTTTGATTTTTTTCTTAGAAAAAAAAATTATTTGCTGTGACACTGTCGATTTTGGATTTCCTCGCTATTTTTAATGCTCCATTGGTTGACCTAAAACTGCTGGATTCGTTTACAAATTTTAGTTAGTTGCCTATTAAGGATATTGATTATTGCAAATTCAGAAGGCCATAGCTTTCAGATTGTTTACTGCAAATTCAGAAGGCCTTTGCTTTAGATTTGATTGCAACTTCTGCTGTTTAGTTTAGTGTGCTAATGGTAAATTTCCTTGCATAAGCTGATTGCGTTAAATTTGCAGAAGCCGAATATGAGAATCAGCTTCCTCGCTATTGTTAAAGTTCCGCTAGTTGATCTAAAATAGCTGAATCTGTTTACAAACTTTTAGTTAGTTGCCTATTTGGAATATTGAATACTGCAAAACTGAGAAGTCTTTTCCATTGAGACTGATTGCAATTTCTGCAATTCTGCTATTTAAATTGCTTAAATTGCAACTTTTGTTTAAATTGCTTTGCATAAGCTGATTGCATTAAATTTTCAGAAGCCAAATATGAGAGTCAGTTTCCTTGCTATTTCTAATGTTCCTTTAGTTGATCTATTAGATCTAAAATAGCTGAATCTGTTTACAATGTTTAGTTAGTTGCCTATTATGAATATTGTTTACTGCAAATTGAGGAGGTCTTTGCATTTAGATTGTTAACTACAGGTTGCTTTAGGTTTGATTGATACTTCTGGAATTTTGCTGTTTAACTACAGTGTACTGATGTTAATTGCTTTTACATAAGCTGCTTTGGATCTGCTAAAGGATGTGGTGGAAGACTATATATCTGACTGAACCGTCTTCATGTTTTGAGACAGTTACTCCTGAAGTCATAATATTTGTTATGATGTGCCTGGAACAACTTGCGACAATTCAAATGCTTACTTTGTAGGATCTAGTTTCATTTTCTATCTAATGACAAGACTAAATGAGAGTGGCACTGTAAATGTACATTTTCTGTATAATTTCTGTGTTATGTGGTGTAAACGTTTAGGCATTATAGTGTATGTTTTTCATTCTCTACTTACTTTCTAACTGCTTAGACCTTGTCATTTCTCTTGCAATAATCATCATACGTTCTTGCCTGCTGCAGCTCGATTCTCCCCGGATGACAAGTACTCTAGGCAGAGAGTTCTTTTGAAGAAGCGATTCGGATTGCTGCCAACTCAGAAACCAGCACCCAAGTATTGAGAAATCCTACCCTGCTTTTCATACTAGTAGTGTTCCATTCGAAGTGTCACATGTTTTTACACTTCATTGTATTTTGAGTTAAACATGAATGATACTTAGCAGTAGCTGTAGAAGCAACGGTATTATGAATGAGTAATGTTTCTATTTAGTTGTATGTTTGAATTTTTCTTCATTTTTTTTCAAAACTGTCTAGCGCAAGTAGAATATTGATGGATCAGTGCCTGCTCTGACATATATTGATGGTGCATTCCTTTTTACCTTATCAATATGAGTGCATCCTTCAAAGTAGAATATTTGACTTTTGTGTTCTAGACTTTGCATTTTGAGATTAGTATGTTCGATATTGCTGAGCTTGATTGTACCTGCAACTTTTCATTGCAAAGTATAACAGTTTATATGTTAAAGTGGTGGAATTCAGACTGTCCTTGGCGCAGAGTCTCTGCCTCTTTTTCTAGATCTTCACAGCTTATGCTTGAAAGTGTAATATATTTATGGAAGCTTACTTTTTAAGAGGATGTTCTTTTCGGTAGCTATGTGCTTCAACTGTTATACTAAGCCAGTAGCTAGTGAAGCATGTATTGCATACTTGCCAATCTTGGGTATGTTCTAGCTTTCTTGCAATCTTGTAGTATCAGGTTTCTGAGAAAAGGTCCATCTCAGACATAACATTCTTGAACAATATAGAGTTCAACAGTTTTTTTTTTTTTTTCAAGGCCAATGCTGGCATTTATTAATCCAAATAAACTGTCGGATACATTATCACGTGGCAAGAAATTGGAAGGCAACAAGTTGATCCCAACCGCCTTTTGAATGACAACACATATCCTATGGAAAAGAAAATTCCCCCACTTTGACGAAAACCACGACCTACTTCAAAAACTCTTCAAAATCGCCAATCGCCCTTGCTGCGGAAAAATGGCCCCCCTTTCAAAAAGATAGGGTTTATTAGACCCAAGTTATGTCCCTTGGACACCTGCCTATTAGACCCAAAGTTGTCCCTTGGACACCTGCCTCCTTCGTATATCTGCATATGCAGTCTGCCATAAACTCCAGAGTCTCTGTTTTTGCCTACTTTTTGACTAGACTGCTGCTTGGCACTTGTTGTCAAGTGTGTTATCTGCGTCAATGTTGATTGGGCATTGATCTTTTTTCTTTCTGTTTTTCACATTCTGTTGAACCAAGTACCAGCAGCAGCACACAGTTCTGGCTATTCAACGATGTGAAAAGCCTCTTTTCAAGTGGTGCTAGCAATGAACCAAGTCTCAGACAATCCTTAGAGGTCATTCAACTTTAGTAATCATGATGAATTGGACGAGGCAGAGTATCCCAGATAACTCAAGTACATCAACAATAGCCATTTTCATTTTCACACTGATGAATGAATGATTTTTATCTTGAATTCTAACCAATGGCATGGGCGATACAATGAAATACTGAGATACTGATGGGTAAAAGAGCTATCTTCTAGCCACTACTTCATAAACAACTTCTGTCCGCTGTCTTTCTTCTAGCCACTACTTTATAAACAACTTCTGTCTGCTGTCGATTATCCGTTCGGAAAGAGAGGCACTAGTTCGGAAACAGTTTAACCATGCCATCAAAATGGTGACCCTTTTTGCACCCGCTCTTTTTGGAGCATTTTTAGAAATGTGGCATTAAATTGGCCGTGAAAGATTTTTAGAAATACGGTTTTAGATTGGTGTGAAAGTTATAGCTAACAACCAAATTTACTTATGCAGAAACTATTAGTATTTTTCTTTGGGAACCTTTTTCTAAGAACATGGCTTCGAATTAGCTGTAAAAGTCGTATAACCAACAACCTGCAGGAACTATTGATTTTTCTTTATTAATTAGTCGTTGTCCACTTCTGCACCCACTCTCTTTTGGAACCTATTTATAGACGTGGTTTTGAATTGGCTGTGAAAATTACAGCTAACAACCAAATACCCTTATAAACAAACTACTGGTATTTTTGTTTCGAAACTTTTTTTTAGAAACGTGGTTTTAAATTGGCTGTAAAAGTCACATAACCCAACAACCAAAATTTACTTATGCAAAAACTATCAGCTCATTTGATGTGTCATGATACTTGATTTTTCTTTATTATTAGTAGGTTTAGGTATCCATCAACATTGCTTGCTCTTTGCATAATGAACACCTTGGCTAAAATCTCATTAGTGTCAGCCTTTGAGTTGTCATTGTTTTTGTCAACATAGAACTTTTCTCCTAAATGGGCATTCCAACAAAACAGTTGTAGACTTTTTTTAAGTAAACTACAAACAGAGCAGGTGGAATATATGTATCTAAATCTATAGATTTTTAAGGTTGCTTTCATCTGAGTTTTATTGGATTGCTGTTTGGACTTTGTAAATAAATTAAAATTAAAATACGTATGTTTATAAATTCTTGGGTAATTATGAATTATTGGATTAGTATTTTGACAAAATTAGTATGTTTTATTTACACGTTTACGTTTATCATTATCATTATCATCATCAGAATCATACTAGTATTTTAGAAGAAGTCGAAGATGAACACTATTGTTAGGAAACGTGTGGAGAAGGTTAAAATAATTTTAAATGATTATCAATTCTTAATAGATTTTGTTAGATATTTTTAACTAATCAAGTGAAGATGATCTTGGATCGAAGATACTAACAAAAAAAATATGATTTGTAATGATTGACTTAGTCTGTTAATCCTTAATCTAACATAATATTGACAAATTTTAAATAATTAACATTAGCAGTTTTATTAATAAATTTAACAAAAAATCTGTTTGTTTAGTGGGACTTGCAAGGTCAGACATTGTTTTCCTTTATGTATGGGAAATGAAGCAAAACACTGTGGTTTTACGAGATTTAAACGTGTAGACGAATTTCGTACTCAGATTATCACCCGCCGACCTCCGCTGACTATCTTATAACGACATCTTTGAAGTATCATATACGTGATAATTCAGTAGGATTTTTGTGCTGACGAGTTTCGAACTCAGATCACCGAAGTCATCAACCTCCGCCGATTATATTACAGTGATGTCTGATTCTAAACACTAACGTATCCATTTCGGTATCAATTACACGTCTGTGTTATCAATTTTCAACGATAAGATCAAAACGGTACGTAAAACAGCTGATCTTGCTGACCTCCCATTTTTGTCAGTTGGTTTATGTTTAATATGGATGGATGGAGCTGTGGAAGTGGTCCATGTTGCTCACTGTGAATAACGCAAGTGGTTCACAATAAGGAATGGAAGGGAGAAAATCTAACCTACCTTTTAGGTGAAAGTAGAGAAATGGTGGCTAGGAAAAACGTGATTAAATTTTCTGCAACCAACTTGTGTTGATTTGCTTGTGACTTTGTAAAGAAAAGGAATGGTGGCTAGCAACTTGCGATTGATTTTCTGATTTCAACTCATTAACTTTACAAGATATGTACAATGCATAGTTTGATAGGGATGTAAGTATATGGCAGCTCAATCTCATCAAACTTTTTTAGTCTTAGTCCATTGGTGGTGGTGGTGGTCTTATGACAAAATCCCAAAGCTGATATGGTTTTTTGGAACTGCATAGCAACTTGCAATTTACAGCTTGACATGAAGATTTGATTGTGGAGATCTAGTTTGTCCCCTGTTGTGTTGTTTTCCCTATCTTGATTGCAAGTAAATAAAAACCAATAGAAAAAACAAATCCATATATATACCTAGAACTGTTTGGAATATATATGATGCAATATAGTACATTTTGTGTGGACTTTGCCTCTCAAGTTGTTGTGAACCGTGATGATGACAACGATCAAATTGAAATATTTTTAACTTTGATGATTTCATTTGTAAACTACAATCAGATACAAATGTGTATAAATGAAATAAATTTAATTTGATCTGTAGTAAAATTGTCCAATATGCTTACTATCAATCTTTACTGCAAGTAAGAAAATCATCTATTTTTGCATTAAAAAGAAAAGAATAAATTTACTACTCCCTCCGTCCCTATTATATGGCGGAATATTGGATTTTTCTAGTCCCACTAAATAGGCGGAATTCTAATTCCAATAAGACTTTTGACATATATGCTCTTATTTATGTTGTACGAGAAATTGTAGTGAGAATAAGACAAAGGGTAAAAACATGAAAAAACATGAAAACCAAGAATTTCTTAAATGAAGAAATTTCACCTTCTCCACCTATATATTAGGGATTGAGGGAGTAGTCTATTGACTCTTGAACTAAGTAAGATGGTAGAAATACCAAACCCTGCCATCTACCATTTTTATTTCTCAAGCAGTGTCTAGAATGTATTTCTGGAGATACAATATCATTAGTGTCGAGCATTGTACGAAAAACATGTAATCAAAAATACAGTACATCATTTTATGAAGAACAGATAATCAAAAGATACAGTCCGGTTAGTTCTGTATAGCATTACACGAAGAACATGTTACTAAAAACTTCAAATGCATCATCATTTAGACTTTCAGCAAATCACCCCTAAAATATCACCAAGGAAAAATATTGAGAAAAAATTTATTCAAAAAGATGGAATAGGTACTTCCAACAGAAGTTTTGATTTTAAGAATCAATATATTCTTATATTAAAAGACCAATATTCCTAAATATAATTTTATTCCAAATGTTGGTGGTTCCATTGAATTTGGAAAAATCAAGAAGGAAACACAGTTCATTGTGGAATTATCTATGGATTTTATACTAATTGACATTCCATAGGATTTTGTTTGGCAGAAACAAAAGTTGGTTCTGGTATATGATGGGCATATACCATAAATAAATATGTTCAATAATTACTTTCTTAACCTAATTCTTAAAGTTATTCTTATCCCTCAATTAGTAAGTTACCCGTTAAAGAAAGTTGTTCCCAGATTAGGTTTTAGAAGCTTTTATAAGCTGCCATGCTTTATGTGCACCAATTGTTATGCATGTATGTTTCTGGATATGTTATTGTGTGCTCAAAAAGCAAATCTAAAGTAGAATAGGTGTACTAAATTAAAGATCATCTTGGCTTAGTCCCGAGGCGCAACGCAAAAAGTGTTTAGAATCTTAACTCTTAACTACGTTGATCCAATTTATCAGATGGCTAACCAAAACATATCACTAGCTCACTTGTCTTCATTTGGAAAACCTGTGAAGTATTTGAAGCTTAGAGTCGAAGTTTCGCAAAACTTTGCGTTTGAGATGCTGTGAAAATTTGCATCATAGCAGGCATTGATAGAGGTGTGAAACGTGCCGTCCCGGCACAACCCAGCCCACGAAGTCACGTGTTTAGCGTGCTGTGTGATGTGCTGGTCTGGGCTGGGCCTGAGATTCAGACATGTTGTGTTGTGCGGTGCCGTGCTAGAACAATAAACGTGCTATGCGGTGTTGTGCTGTGCTAGCACAATTATTTTATGTTTTCCAAAGTAAATATGTTTTAGATATTTTACCTAGTATACGTATTATTATAGAAATAAATTTGTGTAACGAAAATAAAATGTCAAAAACTGGCTAAGACAAAGATTCTTTTGTGAAATATGCATCAAATGTGATGTATTATGTAGTATTTTATGCATGATATGGCGTGTTTTCTTCACGTGCCATGCTGTGTTGTGTCGCGTGTTGTGCCGTGCTGATGTATCTATTTATGTCTGGCACATCACAGCACACTAAGCTAACGTGATGTGCTATAAACGTGTTGAGCTCAAATTTTAACGTGATGTGCCGTAAACGTGCTGGTCCGGCCCAACTTACACCTCTAGGCATAGCCACCGTGCACTTGGTTTGCAAAATTCACATAACTAACCTTTACCCTCAAAATTGCTAACCAGAGCTATTCATGGTTTTACAAGTAACAAGGTCATTAATTTCTTTACTGGTAAATAATTTGGTGTCGATGACAATTCAACTCAGGTCATTGATATTGTCACCTAACGATTTTGCCACTGTATAAAAAAGACACTGCCAAATCATTTTGTTTTGCAAGTACAAAGTATCGTCTATTTATGTGAGGTCTTCATTAACTTTTGTAATCCCTAGCAGTCAGAGCCTTCCCCTGCTCATATTGGCTCCACTAGAGCAGATCTGAGTAGGGGAAGCTCAACCCATCCTTGATCTTCCATTAATCTTTTGTATTTTTTTTTTCCTGCTATTTATTTCAGCTTATAGGCTTGAATCTGATTGATTTTATATTCAATCTGTTTCTAGGTTTAGATCGATCAAATTTTTCCTTGTTTTCTTCTTCTGATTTATTCAAGGACTTTTTCCCTTGTTTTGATTTCAGGAACAGATATAAAATTTTTTAACTCTTTTCTTTGTTTTGGGTTTTTGTAGTTTGGATTTTTTGTTTGTTCATCTTCATTCAGTTGAAGACATGCTGAAGGGGATGATAATGTTTCTTTATGGTGAAAAATCAAATCCAGAAACAACAAGAGAATCATCAAATCTAACCAAGGAAACTAAGACGACAACAACAGTAACTAGACCAAGATCATCAACAAGTTCTTCAATCACCACAACTGCTACCAGGACTCCAAAGCCGATTCATTCCGATTTAAACCACTGAAGACCTACTCAGAAGACCCCTGTTACTTTGATTCATGTTACTTTAATTTCTGTAATGAAAAAACGAGGGTACCCAAATATACCAAAATCTTAAACTTTTCCACCTATAAGTCCTCTTACCGAAAGTGATTGTCTATGGCTGATTCGAGAGAATACAACGAATCAGTATTCACACTTTGTGTGATCGTCTAAGGATACAAGATCGAGACAATACAACAATCAAAGTGTGATTACTTGATAATAGGTTCGGACTTAACTAAACTCTATATGATCACTATCAAGTAATGCGGAGTTAACGTTTGTATAATTTACTTTAAATTATAATAACAACAATTATAATTGCGGAAAATAAAAGTAAATGACACATCAAGATTTTGTTAACGAGGAAACCGCAAATGCAGAAAAAACCCCGAGACCTAGTCCAGAATTGAATAATCTTAGAATTAAGCCACTATACAAAATCAAACAAACTTTGTATAGTTGAGACCAAGCAACTAAAACTATAGTTCACCTAGTTTCTTCAGTATCCCTGCGCTTCCGACATTCAATAAGTGCACGCACTGGAACAATTCCTTTGGTTCGTATTTCAAACAGTAATGGAACAACAAATCTGTTCGGTAACAACTCTTTTCAATCTTAGTGATATGACTTAGACAAAGGCTCTTCTGTTTAATCCAATAAACTCCTTTGTCGATTTTAGATCAATCTATCCAACAACTACCAAAAGTAGCAGATTTTAGATTATGCAATCAATAATAGGATCTACCAAGATACTAAATATTGATGCCGATCTACGCAACTAATCAATCAAATCTATCAAAGATAAACCGATTATAGTTGGATCCCAGTCGATCAAGTTTTGTGCACACCAAAGATTATGAACCCAAATCAGAAATCTTCTTCATCTTCAAATCTTCTTAAATCTTCAATAAACACCTGCACACCACAACTTGAATCTCTTGTGATCAATCACGCACAGAACGGAGTCTGTTAACAATGAATTATCACAAGATGTCTTTAGATCTACAACAGTTCTAAAGATCCCGTCGATACTTCAATCTAGTTTGAGTGAATCTTATATCAGAAAAGAAGATTCTCAAGAATAAACAAACTCGGTGCAATCAAAGTTCAACAACCTTTAGTCAATCAAATCAAATTGAAAACTAATAATACTAGAAATATCTAGTTTCCCACCAACGGTACTCGTAGAGCTTCTTGATCCCACAAAAGTCTTTAAACGAGCGGTTGTAAGAGATTTCACCTAATTAGGGTACTTTCCTCTCCGAATAGACTGCTCCACCAGTATCAACACAACAAGGTAGTTTTGTTAGCTCTTAGGATAGTTTGCTTGAAATGCAAACTTGGGTATTTATAGACCAAGGAAGTTTGGACACCAAGGAATTTCCAAAACCAAAAATATTCTCAAGATATGCAATATATTTCCTAATCCGGTTTTCATAATTCCTAGAAATGCTCTGTCCAATATTGACTGAAATCCTACTAGAAAATCTCCAATTAGTTAATGCACATTACCAATTTTTATTTTCCAGAGATATGCATTTTAATTGCTGGTAATTAAAAGCATATAAAATTAACAACCTTAATTAAAAGATTCTCAACTTATTTCGGTCTGGGATCTCCTTGAGTTATTAAGGAATATCTTTGAATAATAAAAGATAAGAGTTACTGAACATGTTCAAAGTATGTCAATATCTTATTTCTTTGTAAAGGGATAATTGGCCTTTGGTACTCAGGTTTTGTCCAACACTAGGCTTTGGTCTAACATTTGTCCAACGTTAGGATTTGGTACCTGGACTGGACGTTGACCAGCATTGGATAAGTTAAGTTCTAACTTTTGTTTAGTAATTATTAAAAAATGTATATAAAATATAATTATTAATAAGTTTACTATTACACCCTTGAGTATTCTTACTATTTACGAAATTATTTTTAGCGCATACTCTCTTAGCTTGAATTTCCCTACCAAAGACCAGCAATTCCATCACTAACTCAAATCAACAGCGGTAAATTCGGCTTCTAAAATTGTATCTGCTTCTTCCTTGTAATCTCAACAGCAACAACTCAAGATCTTATTCTCAAAATCAAACCAAACTCTCCACAAATCAAACTCATATTTTATGTTTCAAACAGTGACCACAATTCTGAAATTTTTGTCTCCTCTTGATTCACCATTTTCCCTTCTCGGCTACAGATTCTTGACATCACAACAAAAAGCAGCAACCTTCAAAGCAACAACATATTTACCTACTTCTCTATCACCATTATCAAATCGAACAGATCAACTTCTAATTCTTCTCACTGTTCACCAACAACACCACCAGAATCAAGCCCTTAATTCATCATTAGAACCCAAAATCAACTACCATATTCAATTCAACCAAAAATCTTCAAATCCAATCCAAATCTTACCCCGAAATCACCACCAGAGTTCCTATATGTTCGTCCTGGATCTCCTCCATCAAAACCCATCTCTAATATCTACAAACTGTAAAAACCAAATAAAAAAATAATAAACTTTCACTGATGATAAAGTACTATCTGAGCATTTGATATCAAAGGGTCATGAACCCAAATTGAAATCTCAACTGAAAACCTTATTGAAACCTATATTGAATCGATTTTATCATCAACACAAATTAAATCGATTCTGCCATGAACCTGAGTTGAAACCCCTATTGAATCTCCACTGAGACCCCTATTGAATCGATTATGTCATCAGCTCAGACTGAAACTCAAATAAAATCCAAACCCTAGTTTCAGTTTTAATTTGAAACCTCAATTCTTCGTGACATCAAAATCCTAACTGAACCCTAATCACTTCTGCAACAATAATAGTAAATCACATAACCTCCTTTTGCCTTCTTCTTTCATCAAAATCAAACCCTATATTCTAAATCTCTGCAAAAATAATTTTCTTCATCATTTGATCCAAGTATTTCAAATCCTCCTACCGTGATGGGTTTCAACGAAAAAAAGAAAAAGAAAAAAAATATACAACGAAGATTACAGCGGAGACGGCAATAGAAGGGAGATTAGGAGAGGGGAGAAAGAAAAAGAGAGAAGAGAAAACCCCGTGTGAATAAGCCAGCACTAGATATGAAAAAGAGAATGATTAATCATGACCGTAGAAGGAAGTGTTTAGATTAGAATCATCGGATCCTAGACCCAATTTAGGGGTAGACTTGTAAACTCATAATTTTGCAGGATTTTTATTTGATAAAATTAATAAAAGTCTAGTCAGAAACGGTCAACACGGGTCAATATCCAGTCCAGGTACCAAGCACTAACGTTGGACAAATGTTAGACCAAAGCCTAGTCTTGGACAAAACCTGAGTACCAAAGGCCAATTATCCCCTTTGTAAATCCTCTTTCATATTTACAATCTTGGAACCGATTATACCACACTTCCAAACAAGTTTAGAACTGGTTCATCTGATTTCCAAGAACTATGTGATTGATCAAATCAACATACTAATCATGGGTTTACGGTTCTACCAAATACAAGGATCGATTCTACCTTAATATGGTTACTGGGACCGGTTACATCAGTTACCAAATTGGTTACATCAATTACCAGGACCGGTTACCATATTCTCATGGTATTACTTGTGGTCGGTCACACCAGTTACCATGGCCGGTTACACCAATTACCAGGACCGGTTACACCAATTACAAGGATCGATTACACATTCTTTTGTGATCGGCCACACCAATTACTAGGATCGGTTACACTAATTACTAGGATCGGTCACACCAATTACAAATATCGATCATACCATCTTAGGTGATTACTTAGGATCTGATACACTAATAAAAGTCAGACCAATACATAAGTCAGGCATTGTGATTAGTTTTACCAAGATACATAACAAGTTATGATCGTATCTACTAACTCACACATATTGGTAATCCAAATATATGCAATGAATAACAATACCAATAAGCCTAGAGATTTCCCTTGCGATTCATAAAACAAGTTCATGAATGTACTTCCTTTAAACGAATGTAAACATTTTTCCTAGGACGAAATATTTACCCATACCCATACACATAATCACAATAACATTCATACGATTATGTCGATGTCTTATATACGAAGTTCAAAGATAAGCGTTATACTTCGTATTATAATTCCTTAACACTATGTCTACTAGAGTATAATCATTCACAGCTTCACAGTTGTGTTTTCAATATAACACGACTTGAAAGATACGTTGGGAATGAAACAGTTCAAGTCAAAATATTACTAACCTCAAGAGGAAGGATGATGTCGTCGATGTAGCTTGTTACTTCTTCACATTCTTCAAGTCTTCGAGTAATACTTATATGATCTCATTATCCTAATCTTTCTATCCTAACCTATACGAAGTTGTCTCTAGTACATAATCAAGCGACTCTTTAATTGAGTTTTGATTCACTAAAATATGACAACCAAACTTGACATACAACCGCTTGGTGGGTTCAACCGAGCTATGCTCTAACAATCTCCCCCTTTGTCAATTTTAGTGACAAAACTCTTACAATCATATGAATAGACAAATTACAAAAATTCATTATACATACACTTGATTCCAAGTTTCATTAGCACAATACCCTGCATATATTTAATCCATAAATGCCGCTGTTGACATTTAAATAACAAAGCTAATACTCCCCCTAAAGGTGAGATAGGTAGATTTTCAATCCGCACATCTTTGTTTTTTCCCTTTGTAGTCCAAATAACTACGATCATCATATGATATGTTTCTCCCCCTTAGTCAATGCTTTACTCTTTCGTTAGATATAACGTTTAAGCACCATTGTCATTTCCTAAGTGATTACAAATCACTTGTTTACTCCATATATTTCTCCCCCTTTTTGTATCAAAATGACAAAGGTCCTACAAAATACCAAAAACCGAAAGGATCTTACAATCTTAAAGAATTCTACAACCTATAAGAGTTAAGCACGAGGGTTTCACATACCTCTTTAAATAACCAATATCAAAACCGAAACTACAACTAATTTGGTTTTAATATGTTATCAAGGAAACAATTTCCCGAAGCAATTTTCCCTAATTTTTTAACAAATTGACTAAGAAAACTTAGCTCTCTTGCTAAACCGATTGCACAAGTACAATCGCTTGTTTCGATAAGACCAAAATTAATAAAGATCAGAATTAACTTTATTTTTCTTATCATGCACTAATTATTCAGACAATAACTTAGACCTTTCACTTTAGACAAGACAAATACTAGGTTAGTTAACTAATATTTCTTGTCAAGGCATTCGATTAGACTTGAATAACCGAATCCTTTACTTTTGATAAGTCTAACTAAGATCAGAATTAACTTAGTTTCTCGTATCCGGAATCGAATTGGACTAAACAAATGATCCCGTATTTTGTTAAGACATAAACAGTACATACAAACAAATAAATTGACTTGCACAATTATTTTTCTTAACCGGAAACAATTGAAATAAGCATAGACATTAAAGCACCACAATTGCACCGAAATTTCGTTAAGTCTAAAACAATTGATACCAAACAATAAAGAAAGATATCAAACCAGTTTTTCTTAACCGGATATAATTGAGTCACACACACACATACGTCCATACACACATAATGGAATAAATATCAATTGTACCGAATTTTGTTAAGCAAAAGCAAAATATATGCAATAAACTCATCCTTTTCTTAAACAGGAAAACGATTAACTAACAAATTTGTTACCTCAAATTCCGCATCCTCTTCTCTCCCGAAAGATATATCATTAAGCGCAAGTTCAAGTTAGAACTCTCCACCATTATGTTGTCATCCTCTCACAAGAACAAAAGAACAACAACAACAACAACCTTTACCAGAGAAAGATTGAATCGGTTTTAAATAATGCAAATAACAAAATTTGAAAACCCGAAACATAAGGTACTAGTGTACCTTAACTACGCCAATAGATTTCCTTAGATTTTCAAAGGTTGCCCTATCTAATGGCTTAGTGAGAATATCTGCTAGTTGAGGTTCAGAGGGAACATATTCTAGTTTGATAATTCCATTCTCATATAACTCCCTGATAAAATGATATCTAATATCAATGTGTTTAGTACAAGAATGTTCTACAGGATTTTCTGTTAGACGAATGTCACTTGAGTTATCACAAAGAATACTCATAGTTGGAGTATTTATGCCATAGTCAATGAGCATTTGTTTCATCCACAGATGTTGGGTTCAACATGTACTCACATCAATATATTCTGCTTCACAGGTTGATAAAGACTGTGAGTTTTGTTTCTTACTATGCCAAGCCACAAGGTTTTGACCAACATAGAAACAGCCACCAGAAGTGCTTTTTCTATCTTCTACACATCCTGCCCAGTCAGCATCTGAATAGGCAACAAGACTGTTGTTCGTATCCATAGAATATGACAAACCATATTCCAGTGTACCATTAATGTATGATATGATTCGTTTTACAGCTTTTAGATTTGCTTGAAACCTGGCACAACATCCTACAGTGAAAGAAATGTCTGGATCGGTATAATTTTTGATCAACCGATTTTTCTTCTAGACTGGACTGAAGTTTTCTAGTAGTTGGCATTGGGGTTACCATAGGTGTTGCACCTCTTAGCTCAAACTTTTCAACCAAATTCCTTGCATATTTTTCTTGGGAAAGTTAAAATATTATCCTTTTGTTGCTATATTTGCAAACCAAGAAAATATGATAATTCTCCAACATTACTCATTTCGAATTCTCCACTCATAAGGTTTAGGAATTCATCTGTTAGAGATTTTGAGGTGGATCCGTAGATGATATCATCTACATAAATTTGAGCTATAAGAACATTCTTTCCATTCCACTTGGTGAAAAGTGTCTTATCATCACCTCCCCTAGAAAATCCTTTTTGAAGTAAAAAGGAAGTCACTTATCATACCAAGCTCTTGGGGCTTGTTTTAGGCCATATAAAGCCTTTTTGAGTTTGAGGACATGATCTGGAAATAATGGATCTTCAAATCCTTTTGGTTGAGCAACAAAAACTTCTTCTTTTAAATCCCCATTGAAAAATCCAGATTCAATATCCATTTGAAAAAGTTTTATTTTAAGATTACAGGCATAAGCAAGTAAAAGTCCAATTGATTCTAAACGAGCAACAGGAGCAAAAGTTTCATCAAAGTCAATACCTTCAATTTGTGAATATCCTTGTGCAACGAGTCTGGCTTTGTTTCGTACAACTGTTCCAAATTCGTCTGATTTGTTCTTAAAAATCCACTTTGTTCCAACAACATTTATTCCTTCAGGTTTATGAACTAGTTCTCATACACCTTGCCTTTCGAATTGATTAAGTTCCTCATGCATTAAGATTACCCAAGCAGGATCACTGAGAGCTTCTTCAACATATTTTGGTTCTATTGAAGAAAGAAAGCAAGTGTAGTGCCAGACATTCTGGAGTTCCCTTCGAGTCATAACTCTAGCATTGGCATATCCAATGATATCTTTAGTGGAGTGTCTTTGATGCACCCACCTAGCAGGTTTGTGGACAATATTTTCAGTATCATTGGGTTGTTCAACAATACTATCATTGTCATCTTTATCATCAACGTCACTAACCAGAGGAACAATTGCTGGTTCTTGTACAATATGTTTTTCTTTACTAACAGTTTCTGAAGGAGGAAGCTCAGTATCAATGTCATTATCTTGATGAAAGTCACTAATATCATCAATAACAACATTAATAAATTCCATCATTACTTTGGTTCTGAGTTTATATACTCTGAATGCACGACTATCAGAAGCATACCCAAGAAAATTCCTTCATCACTTTTAGAATCAAATTTTCCTATGTGTTCTTTGTCCTTAAGTATATAACATTTGCTTCCGAAAACCCTCAAATAACTCACATTGGGTTTTCTTCCATACCATAATTCATAAGGAGTATTTAGAGTTTTTGACCTTAGGTAAACTCTATTAATAAGATAGCAAGCTGTGAATACCGCATCTCCCCAAAAAGTTAATGGTAAGTTTTTATTGTGAAGCATTACTCTTGCTATTTCTTGAATATTTCTACTCTTTCTTTCAGCCACACCATTTGCTTGAGGTGTAACAGGAGCAGAAAATTGATGAGAAATCCCAAGTTGATTGCAGTATTCATATACTTTCGTATCTTTGAATTATGTACCACGATCGCTCCTTATTCTTTTTAGTTTGCGACCTTGTTCACTTTGGATTCTATTTACAATAATATTAGATTCCTCAAGCGTGTCATTTTTGTGTTTTAGGAAGGAAACCCATGTGAACCGTGTGTAATCATCTACCATTACTAAACTATATTTCTTTCCTCCAACAGTTGTTTGTTGTATAGGACCAAAAAGGTCCATATGAATGAGATCGAGAAGAGCACGAGTGGATATGTCTCGAGAAAGTTTATGTGAAATTTTTCCTTGCTTACCCTTTTGAAAAGCACCACATACACCTTCTACTTTAGTATTTATTTTAGGAACGCCTCTAACAAGTTCACAATTAATGAGTTTTCCCAGCATTCGGTAGCTGATATGACCAAATCGTTCATGCCACAAATGGGTTGACTCTACCTTGGTCAAGTTATAGTATAAATTAGACTGTATATCAAGAAGATAATAGTTATTTATACTTCTTCGTCCACGAAAAATTATTTTCCCAGACTTATCTTCAATATCACATCCTCCCATATTGAAAATCACTTTACGACCCTTATCACAAATTTGACTGACTGAAAGAAGATTAGCTTTCATTCCTTTGACATAAACTACATCATGAATTTCAGAAATACCTGGAAGTTTAATAGTTCCCTTTTTGCTAATAAGATAGCTGCTTCCATCCCCAAACGTTACAGATCCTCCCTTGTAGTCTTCAGTCTTTGTGAACCAAGAAAGATCACCTGTCATATGTCTACTACAACCACTATCTAGAAACCATTGGAATTGAGAAGTGGTTTGAGTGCGAATGCTCCTAGGCATTGTTTAGCAATTTTTCCAGATTGTTTTGATTCTTGATGAGTATGCATTGTTAAGTTCTTATATAGTCTCTTAACACGTTTAATCAGATTTTTTGCACTACAGATCTTCTAAGTTAAACCATACCAACCCCTTTTAAGAAGGTCTTTAGATAGCTTCTTCTTACTCGATTTCAAATGTCGAGATGCTAGTATTGAAGATTTGTTAGACTTCCTTACATGAAGGTCTTCTGTATTCTTCACCAGTCCTCTATCAATCATGATATTACTGATATCTTCAGTATGTGACTAGTTCTCTTCTTTTTTCTTCTAGCATCTTGACAAGTATCGAATAATGTTTTTTCAGAATCTTCTGGAAGAGAGTTTAGTATCTTCGAAACGTTAACTGAATCATCTATCAGATTCATTTCTTATAGGTTGGATCGAACCAAACACATATTGTTAGATCTTTTCGTGTTTTCCTTCTCTGATACCAATTGAAAAAACAAGGGTACCCAAATATACCACAATCTTAAACTTTTTCACCTATAAGTCCTCTTACCAAAAGTGATTGTCTATGGACTGGGTCGAGACAATACAACGAATCGGTATTCACACTTTGTGTGATCGTCTATGGATACAAGATCGAGACAATACAACAATCAAAGTGTGATTACTTGATAATAGGTTCGGACTTAACCAAACTCTATAGGATCCTTATCAAGTAATACAGAGTTAACGTTTGTGTAATTTACTTTAAATTATAATAACAACAATTATAATTGCGGAAAACAAAATTAAATGACACAACAAGATTTTGTTAACGAGAAAACCGCAAATGCAGAAAAAACCCCGGACCTAGTCCAGAATTGAATACTCTCAGAATTAAGCCGCTATACAAAATCAAACAAACTTCGTATAGTTGAGACCAGGCAACTAAAACTATAGTTCACCTAGTTTCTTCAGTATCCCTGCGCTTCCGACATTCAATAAGTGCACGCACTGGAACAATTCCTTTGGTTCGTATTCCAAACAGTAAAGGAACAACAAATCTGTTCGGTAACAACTCTTTTCAATCTTAGTGATATGAGTTAAACAAAGGCTCTTATGTTTAATCCAATAAACTCATTTGTCGGGTTTAGATCAATCTATCCAAAAACTACCAAAAGTAGCAGAGTTTAGATTATGCAATCAATAATAAGATCTACCAAGATACTTAATACTGATGCCGATCTACGCAACTAATCAATTAAATCTATCAAAGATAAACCGATTATACTTGGATCCCAGCCGATCAAGTTTTGTGCACACCAAAGATTATGAACCCAAATCAGAAATCATCTTCGTCTTCAAATATTCTTAAATCTTCAATAAACACCTGCACACCACAACTTGAATCTTTTGTGATCAACACTACACCATTTTTCCCGATTAGCAACTAAATTTTGCAACAGCTCTTACGCAGTTGTGAATTCGCAACTGATTTTGCAACGGCTTTGAAATTCGTAATTCTTTGGCGTGAGTCTTGTAAATTCGCAGAATCGCTAAGTAGCTGTTGCAATTTGCAACTGCTGAGAAAGCCACATGTGCTGCCTGTTTGTGTGCTAGGTAACAATGGCACTCACTTGTGCGACCCGGCTGTGTGCCTGGTAACACCTAAAACCTTACACCTGTATTTACGTGTGTAAATCTTCACCGTAGATATAGTTGTTAGAATAATATCTATACCATTCAATTTACCCTAACCCATATACACTTACCTCTCTTCATCTTCCCTCTTCACTTCACTTCACTCTTCTTCTTTCTCTAGTCGACTTCAGTTTCTTAGACTAAAGAAATCTGAAGTTCTCATTCTTTGTCAGACTGAAAAACTCGATTAACACCTCAATTTTCGGTCAAAATCTCAATCAAACCATTTCGTTTTAGGTGAAGAAGATTACTGTGTTTGCTTAACCTAGGGTTCTTAGAAAATTTTCTTTATTTCATGAGGTTAGTTTGCGATAATTGAGAGACTTTACCACTGGGTTTTATTTGATTTGTTCTTTTGCTTCTTAGATTTGAGTTTGAGAGTTTTCTGATGATGATGACTTATCTTCTTCCTCAACAAATAAAAACTAGGTTAGGGTTTCTTCAAATCGAGATCTCCTTCTGTTCATTTGTACTAAGGTTTCTGATTATTTATTTATTTTGTTTTAATTTAAGTTTGTATAAACATCCAGTAGCTAACTATATAGACTTTAGGGTTTCTGTTAGATTGGTAGTTCAAATTTTGATTTATGTTTCGGGGGTTTTAGTACCCATCCTTCAATTTCTTCACTCTCTCTGCATTAAAATTGACTATTGAATGTTCTTGATCCTCTATTGTTGTGTAGGTATGAAGGAACAGTTGGGGATAATTTAGATGATGGAAAAGGACTGTATGTTGCTCAAAAGGAGCTTGTCAAATATCTTCTGTGGTTATAGGTATGAAAGTGAATGGGTGCAGAACAATATGATTCAGTAAGCAATTTTCACTTTGAATTTTTTTTGTATTCGGTTGTCTCACATGGTAGTAGCTCAATACAATTTTCCATCTGAAATATGCCCTAACTAACTTGGTAGCTTAACTTGGTAGCTTAAAAGCTGTTAACTAATTTGATTTGTCCAAAAGATGCTTCTTCTATTTGTTATTATTAATGTTTTGTTAAATTTGTTTTTGAAGTGTAGATATTACCACCTTGTGCGTGAATGGAGTATCAATCCTTTTTCGCATATGCATCTATGAATTTAGTTCATTGTTACGATAGTATATGAATTTAGTCACTTCTGTTTTGATGATAGTTTACCAAATATGTTTGCTATCAAGAGATATCGCTAATGTGATTGTTTGGCTTTACAGATGCCAAACGTTTAATTGGTAGGATATTCAGTGACACCAAAGTCCCTTCCTACTACGAAGATTCTCAGCGTCAAGCTACAAAGGATGCTGGATCCATTGCTGGTCTTAATGCTATGAGTATCATCAATGAGACTACAGCCGCTGCCATTGCCTATGGTCGCCACCAGTGTTAGGGAGAAGAATATTCTTATCTTCGATCTTGGAGGCGGTACCTTTGATGTCTCTCTTCTTACTACTGAGGAGGGTATCTTTGAAGTTAAAGCTACAACAGGAGACACTGATCTTGTTGGTGAGGACTTTGACAACAGAATGGTGAACCACTTTGTTCAGGAATTCAAGAGAAAGAATAAGAAGGATATCAGTGTAAACCCCAGGGATCTTGGAAGATTGAAAACATCTAGTGAAATAGCAAAGATGACTCTATCATCCACTGCCCAGACTACCGTTAAAATTGACGATCATCTACAGGCTTCTGAATATGAGGTTGGTTAGTAATGTAATCTTGTAATAGTACTAGCCCTTTTTAATTTTCGATGTTTGTTTTTCTTTTCTTCGATATCACTAACTAATACTAGTTTGTTTGTATGTATGGACTTTGCAAAATGAATTGAGAATTCATAAGAAGATTACCAGTACACTATGAAAAGAAATCAGGTAATGATGGATGATTTGACACTAACTGTAACATTAGCTATATGTAATGCTTCTCTTTCTCAATGAGTGAATATATATTACATGGGTATGGTTGCTTTTTATTGTGTTGTTTTACTGTTATATGACTAATAGTAAAGTTAGGTACTTGAACTTATTACAATAAACAGGTTGATGCTTTTCAGTGCCACCTTTCCAACTGAGATACAGGTTCGTCCTTGCAATAATTAAGCCTTGGAATTTGAATGACAGCATTATCTGATCTGCAAGAAGGTAATATAACCCCATTTAAAAACTCTTGCTTTTCACCCCTATGTGTGTTGTTGGACTAACAATATTGTTTATTTCAATTTTAAAGCTGAAGAATAGCTCTAATGGTGCTCAACTGGTTATTTACTGCATTTGATGAATGATACAACTCTGGATGCACAACATGGATTTCTTGAGTGTCTCTGGATCCATACCCTTGATAGAGGTGATTGACCTTGTCTTGACCCCATTCTTGAAATTATTGTGAATCTGGATCCAATAGTTGTATATAATTAGAAGTTTTTGTTGTGAATCTTGTGATCATTTCTAAGTTATCAGTATAATCGAATAAGAATCAAGCTTTCTATACCTTGATAATCACTACTCCATTTGATACTTTGTGTATTCTTTTGTTCTGCATATGAAAGTGAGAGATGCTCTAAGTTCTGCTATGAGGAATGGTTGTGAGCATATGATAGGCGCATCTTTTTTGAAGTTAGTTTACTTTGCGTCTCTAACGTCCGTAGTTAAGGACTTGTTCCACGGCTTGCATCATTTCATGGTAAGTCATTTAAACTATTATCGACCCAACAATGTGACAAGTTCTTTGATATCTTATTCAGATAAGCCCCAAGTAGAAGCTAAAATTAGAAGCTATATCCGAATAGCACCAATGATGTATTGTTCTCTTTTTTATTATGCAGGGGTGTCATGGGATCGAATATAAAATCGCAATCTGCAATGCCAGCATCATATGTTGCCTCGACTAGTTCACATGTTCAGGCGTGTTCATCTGGTCATGGAGTTGGTTCAGCTGGTCATTTAAATTTATCTCTTGAAACCACATTTGTTAACTTAAGTTCACCTGGTGACCACTAGAGGATTATTTTTGCTGGTTCCATAATCTTTAGTAGTTACTATGTTGACCATCTTAAACGTGGCCCTGCTTACTGATTCTAGGTTACACAGCCTTTAAGAGAAGCATGCTATGTTCACATGAATATCTTTAATCTAATTGTGTATCCCTGTCTGTTAAAATGTGATTCCTTAGTGACAGAGAGCTGATGACCTTTGTCAGATCTAATGTGGTTGTTTGCTATCAGTTCTGTTATATTCACTACACAGGGTTTGAGTCTTTTTTTCTTATACTTGTTGTATTGGTTAAATATTGCAGGACCTGGTAGGTGTTACATGCAGATTAAGAACAAGCCTTAACCAAAGTGAAGGTACTATCGTGGTGTACCTGGCCCAAAGATTAGGATTTATGATGTTGGCATGAATAAGAAAGGAGTTGATGAGTTCCCTTTCTGTGTCTATTTGATGAGTTGGGAGAAGGAGAATGTCTCCAGTGGGGCTTTGGAGGCTGCCCGTATTGCTTTCAACAAGTACATCACCAAGTTTGCTGGAAGGATGCTTTTCGTTTGAGAGTCAGGGTACATCCTTTCCATGTCTTGCGTATCATCAATCTCTTGTTTAGAAATATCATTTGTTTATATACATTTGATACGTTATGAGCTTCCTAGATGCTAGCTTTTATCATCTCTGTCGTTCTCTAGAATTTGACCTCATAACTAAACTTGAGAAATATACTGAAATTTTCTATCTTTTGGTTGTTCATATCATTCTTCAGAAACTTAAGAAATATCTCCTGAAAGTTATCATGTTCTCATTATTTAGAAACTGAACTTCATTGGGTATTGATTGTATGTTATTGGCCTGAATATATTGTTCAAATGGAAAACTTTGCTCTTCAGTGCGCACTCAATGCGTCTCTCATTTGGATTTGGCCTGAACTTGTCCTGAAAATGTTGCAGGGAACTATTGACTAGGTCAAAAACAAATTGACTTGACTTTTTTTTTATGTTGCAAAAATTTAGCAACGGCCAACAACTGTTACTAAATTTAGAACCAGAATAAAAAAACTGGGTCCGGCTAACACTACACCAAATTCTCGGATTAGTAACAGGAATTCGTAACGGCTTTGGGGCCGTTACAAATTTGCCGTTACAAATGGCCGTTACAAAAACATCGTAACAGGCTGAAGCCGTTACTAAATTTTAAAAAAATCGTAACAGGGCCAAGCCGTTTTAAATTTTTTATAGGCGTGCCACTCACACGCTTGGTCACACTTGGGTCGTAACACTTGCAGTTTGTGCATGTGCCATTCATATGCTTGCTATTCTTTTTCAACCCAAGAATCGTTGAACTACAGGATATATCATCCCCTCCCCTAACCTAGATAATATTTTCTCTGCTCTCGACTTTTCATTTTCACTTTCATTTCTTTTCTATTTTCTACCGCGCCTCCCTTTTCTTCCGTCTCACTGCAGATTAATCATTCGATATTTGAAGAACTAATCTTCAATCGTCTGCTCATCGAGTTTAGGGTTTTGATTTAAGTTTCTATCTGTGTAAGTCATCATCAGTTGGGTTTCATAATCTGTTAAATTAGATTTTAGGGTTCCATCGAAATTAGGGTTTTGTTCTTGATTTGGTTTCGATTTGTAGGTGTTGTTGAATGATGTATTTGGTTTATTCGTGAGAAAGCAGACGGTAAATCCTACTATAATCCCTATTTCTCGTATCATTAATTTTCGTTATTTCTTGATTTTTTGGTGATTTTTTTAGGCTGAAATAAATTGTTTCGATTTTGATTTACGGTTTGATCTCGAGGAGTATTCTTCGCTAGAGAGCTTTTGAAGATGGTTACTCGATGTTGAAGTTAGGGTTACTCCTATCATCCTATGGGAAATGGAATCATCATTAGATCTAACTCAAGGTTTTGATTTAGTTTTTGTGATATATTTGAATCGAAAGTAGAGTTTTTAATCATACTTGTGTTACTAAATCGGGTTTTGTTTATTTGTTTTGATTGAAGGGTTGTGAGTATTGGTTGAAGGGTTGAGATCTCTTGTTTTTTCCTAGAGAGCCAGTGGATTTACAAAGGGTATGTCAATAATTTTGTGTAGCAATTGATAAGCTTGATGGATCGATAGTTAATGTGATAGTTATCTAAACGAGGTTGAAATGTTTCATTTTGTAGGCAAAGTGTGAAAGTCTTTCAGTCGAATCGGCTTTCAGACTTGCAAATTTAGGTTCGTGGACTACTACCGAATTTTTTGGATATAGTCTTGGTCCGAGGTTGATGCATTTCAATTCTTCTTACTGCTGGATCATTTAAATTTTGTGTATTTTGATGGATGTGTTTGTGTTCAGATATGTGCGGTTGCTCAAATCAGAAGCGCATTGGCTTATGCAACCCACCCATTTTTTGCAGAAGCAGTGCTTCAGTTGAGGCTTGCATCTTTAGTACCTTTTAGCTATTAGGATCAGATGGGTGTTTGCTGGGAGTGTAATTCGTCTTAATCCATCATTAAGAAGCATTCAACAACCATTGAGGTGAATTATTATCAAATTTCCTTGTATCTATCAAAGTTTTGATCTTCCCTTGTATCAAGTCTTTAACTCTTTACTGCTGGATTACTTAACTTTTGTGTATCATGATGGATGTGTTTGTTTGCAGATATGTGAGGTTGCTCGAATCAGAAGAACATTGGTTTATGCAACCCACACATTTTTTTCAGAAGCAGTGCTTCGAGTTGAGGCTTGCGGTGTTAGTTAGTAATGACACATTTGTTAGGAACAGAGGGGTGTTTCTTTGGGAGTATCATTCGTATTAATCCATCATTAAGAAGCATTGAAGCAACCATTGAGGTGAGTTATTATCATAATTTGTAGTTAATAGTCACATGATACACGAAATGTGTTTTATTAAAGGTAAAATGCATCAGGTCACTAGAGGTGTATTGGAGCAGGCATCACTGTTTGAACTTTTGTACTTCGGTTGTTTGCATGTTCTTAATGGCTTCTTATTGTATCTGTTTTACGGCTTTACCCAATCATTTTTTTGTTGCCATCCTTTCTCATGATTTCTTTTTTGAACTTCACATGTAGAAGGTGAGCAATGTTATGACTAAATCAGTTTCTCTTTTGATTATTGTTACTGGCCATTGGGAAAGAAAAGAAACTGGCAATCGTCTAGGAATGGGAACCAACATGTACCCCTTATCTGCATTGCCAGTCGGGCAAGGATGAATCATTGCAGAAAAAAGCGGATGGTTTCGCTTTTGTTTTTTCCCGGCATCTTGTTATTATGGCTATTTAATTTGGTTTCATGTTTCTTTTCAGCGTATATCTTGATTGGACCCTTTCTGTTTTCATTCGGAACAACGAGATCTAATAACATCTGTTGGCTAGAAACACATATGTTATAATATGAAGGGACAGGATGTCTAAAATTATCCAAAAGGATGTCTTCACGAGCTTGTACTTAAGTACGCAGTATTATGTTTGATCTAATAGAAAGGGAAAATAAACCGAAGATATAACAAAAGAGTATTTAAATTCAAAGTATAGTTCTTTGTCGATATGGTACACATTTCATAGTAATGCGCTTAGGTACGCACGTCATAATAGATCTTACGTTAATATAGCGCTTCGCACTTTTGCATAAATAAGCAATACAATTAGTTGATAAGCAAAACGACATGATAATCATAATTAAGAAGGAAAGAGCACAAAGAATTAATTTTATTATAAATACGAATATGTTATGCGAGAGTTCATGGATGTTTAGAGTTAATCATTTTCTTTTCGGGTTGAGTTGTTGACTACTTCTAGGAGGTGCATCAAAAGGAGAAATCGGATGAACGTGATTGCAGTTTACCTAAAGTAACGCAAGCAATTAAAATTTCAACCGCAAGAGTGTTATGACTCAAAATAGAGTATTTGATGGAAGTCCTTTTTAAAGGAAAACATTTCGAAGAAGTAAAAAGAGGTATGCTCTATTAAATTTAAACTAAAACATAAGGAGACATTTATGAACTGGATAGTGTTCCATCTTATATATGTTGCTTCTTGATGTAACACTATCCAGTTCTTGGTAAGTAATGCGAGATATTGGATATTATGTGTCTTGTAACTCAATTATTTGGTATCTTTATCTGTTTGTGTATGCAATTGAGCTTCGAGAAAGATGATTGCCGCATGAACATATTCTCATTTCTTCTTAGAACAATCAGAGAAGCCGCAAACTCCATTTGAGGTTAATCGATTATTATCATGGAAATACCGACAAGACAATGGATTCGATGGATACAAAGTCTGTAATCCAGTTTAGGTTGCATGGAACGTCTGGGTTATTGTCAAAAGATTGAGATGGAAGCTGCAATTCAAGCTAAAGTCGATGTCGCAGAAGCAAAGATGAAAGGTGCAGTTGGTGCCAAAATGAGAGAAGGACATACGATACAACACAAGCGATGATTGACGCTGAAACCAAGAAGGAAGAGATTAAGGTTAAGCCGAGATTAAGATCGTTGATAACCCAAGGGATGCTGATATTGCTTAAGCCGATCTTTGAATTGGCTACCAAGAAGGCTAGATATTGCTTAAGGCGATCTTTCAATTGGCTACCAAGAAGGCCGGATGGGCACAATTAGCTGAATTGTATCAAGTAGAGTCTGTCAAGGCTGCCGCCATAAAGAAGGCGAGTTGATATAGAGGTTGAGTTGAACTACGACCGAGAAATTGGTGCCAAACCGAGAGAAGAACAGTGTACAAAATGCAACAAAGATTGATTTGAAACCAAGATTATCTCGACTCAAAGGCAAGGACAAGGGAAGAAGGAAGGGATTAGGATTAAGGCCGAGATTAGGATCTTTGAAAACCCAAGGAAGCGTCTTTTGAATTAGCATGAATGGGAAGAATTAGTGAATCGGCTCAAGGAGAAGTGGTAAAGGCTGTTGCCATTAAAGAAGTGAGTTGCGAGAGAGAGAGGTAGAAGTGAAGAATGCACAGACTCGGATTGAAAAATTGAAGGCCGAGCATCTTAGTGAAGCTAGCAAAGATGGAATATGATGTCAAGGTAAAATTTTCTGCCTTGACTTTGATTCCATTATCTAGGAAAAATATTTACTCAACGGATATGAAAAACATGTCTTTAGTCGCATATCAGTAGCGAGTAATTCTTATCTTCCTAAAATTAGCAGTATAATATATAATGGCTTGCATCTTTAAACCTATTTTTAGGGAGTAGTAAAAACATGTCTTTAGTCGCATATCAGTAGCGAGTAATTCTTACACTGGAAATTATGTCTGATTTATTTCAGAGAGCAGTTGTGGCTTATGTGATAGATGTCTTATCAGTCCTTGCAACCTCTTATCAGTCCTTGCAACCTTCGTAAAAGCTGTTACTGATAAACCAACCGCAGAAGATTTTGAGACAGAAATAGTATGCAAGCTAGAGCAGGCAAAGACATTTATGTGAGTTTTGCATATGTTAGTTTTATCTTATATGCTCTTAAGTTCTCTTAAGTGTCTAAGGACATTGTATTCCCTCGAAACTTAGGTATTCTCTTAAGTTGTTATTGTTGAAAGAATATGACTATTATTGTTGTTGAATGTGTGATTGGATTTGGTTGAATTGAATGAAATATTTTTTTCAGCGTGTTTACAGGGAAAAAATGAATCGCTGGTAAATGTTGGACTGGTCAAAATTGGTCAAGCATTGACTAATTTTGACCCGTTCAATGTTGATAGCGGTAATTTTTCTTTGTTACATAAAAAGTTTGTAACGGATCTTCAACGTTACGACGGCGTTGTTGCAAAAAAAAAAAATTGTAACGGCCCTAAGCTGTTACCACGTGGCAAATTCGTAACGGCTTACACCTGTTACGAGGGCCGTTACAACAGAAATTCGTAACGGCTACAAAGCCGTTACAAAAAAAATGTAACACCCACTTTTGCAACAGGGGAGGGCCGTTACAACCCGTTTTAGTAACGGCCTGGTTCTGTTTCTAATCCCATAATTTGGTGTAGTGTAAGATTAGCCGTTCTAAGTTTCGCAACTGCTACGGAGCTATTGTGAATTTTCGATTTCGCAACTGCTTGAAGCTGTTGCGACGAGAATTTAGCAACAACGTACAACTGTTGATAAATCTATTCGCAACAGCTAAAACAGTTGCAAAGTCGCAAAATAAAACAGTTGGCTGAACCGAAAACCGTTGCGAAAAAAATTTCGCAACGACTTAAGAGCTGTTGCATAATAAATGCAACGCCACATTTCGCAACGGCTGGCTGCTATTGCAAGTCCATATTGCAACAGCAGGAAGCCGTTGCTAATCCACAAAAATGGTGTAGTGCAATCACGCAAAGAACGGAGTCTGTTAACAATGGATTATCACAAGATGTCTTTAGATCTACAAACAGTTCTAAAGATCCCGTCGACACTTCGATCCAGTTTGAGTGAATCTTATTTCAGAAGAGAAGATTCTCAAGAATAAACAAACTAGGTGCAATCAAAGTTCAACAACCGTTAGTCAATCAAATCAAATCGAAAAACTAATAATACTGCAATTATCTAGTTTCCCACCAACGGTACTCATAGAGCTTCTTGATCCCACAGAAGTCTTTACACGAGCGGTCGTAAGAGATTTCTCCTAATTAGGGTACTTTCCTCTCCGAATAGACGGCTCCACCAGTAACAACACAACAAGGTAGTTTTGCTGGCTCTTAGGATAGTTTGCTTGAAATGTAAACTTGGGTATTTATAGACCAAGGAAGTTTGGACACCAAGGAATTTCCAAAACCGAAAATATTCTCAAGATATGCAATATATTTCCAAATCCGGTTTTCATAATTCCTAGAAATGCTCTGTCCAATGTTGACCGAAATCCTGCTAGAAAATCTCCAATTAGTAAATGCACATTACCAATTTTTATTTTCCAAAGATATGCATTTTAATTGCTAGTAATTAAAAACATATAAAATTAACGACCTTAATTAAAAGATTCTCAACTTATTTCGGTCCGGGATCTCCTTGAGTTATTAAGGAATATCTTTGAACAATAAAAGATAAGAGATACTGAACATGTTCAAAGTATGTCGACATCTTATTTCTTTGTAAATCCTCTTTCATATTTATAATCTTGGAACCGATTATACCACACTTCCAAATAAGTTTAGAACTCGGTTCATCGATTTCCAAGAACTTTGTGATTGATCAAATCTACACACTAATCATGGGTTTACGGTTCTACCAAACACAAGGATCGGTTCTACCTTAATATGGTTACTGGGACCGGTAACATCAGTTACCAAATTGGTTACTTCAATTACCAGGACCGGTTACCATATTCTCATGGTATTACTTGTGATCGGTCACACCAGTTACCAGGATCGTTTACACCAATTACCAGGACCAGTTACACCAATTAAAAGGATCGATTACACATTCTTTTGTGATCGGCCACACCAATTACTAGGATCGGTTACACCAATTACTAGGATCGGTTACACCGATTACAAATATCAATCATACCATCTTAGGTGATTACTTAGGATCGGTTACACTAATAAAAGTCATACCAATAAATAAGTCAGGCATTGTGACTAGTTTTACCAAGATACATAACAAGTTATGATCGGTTCTACTAACTCACACATATTGGTAATCCAAAGATATGCAATGAATAACAATACCAATAAGCCTAGTGATTTCCCTTTCAATTCATAAAACAAGTTCATGAATGTACTTCCTTTAAACGAATGTAAACATTATTTCCTAGGACGAAATCTTCACACATACCCATACACATAATTACAATAGCATTCATACGATTATGTCGATGTCTTATATACGAAGTTCAAAAGATAAGTGTTATACTTCGTATTGTAATTCCTTAACACTATGTCTACTAGAGTATAATCATTCGCAGCTTCACAGTTGTGTTTTCAATATAGCACGACTTTAAAGATACGTTGGGAATAAAACAGTTCAAGTCAAAATATTACTAACCTCAAAAGGAAGGATGATGTCGTCGATGTAGCTTGTTACTTCTTCACATTCTTCAAGTCTTCGAGTAATACTTGTATGTCTCATTATCCTAATATTTCTAGCCTAACCTATACGAAGTTGTCTCTAGTACATAATCAAGCGAATCTTTAATTGAGTTTTGATTCACTAAAATATGACAACCAAGCTTGACATACAACCGCTTGGTGGGTTCAACCGAGCTATGCTCTAACATGTAAATACTGGTATTTTGAAAACCTTAGTTCATGGTACTTGAATGTACATGTTCTTGAAAACATCTGGTTAGACCTGATCCAGTCACTGTTTTGTCTAGTGATTCATATTGATTTTGTTTCAAAATCAATTTGGCTTGTTGATGTTACTTGGCCCTCTAGGAACTTTGAAATGGTATTAAATTTTGTAAGAATTGAAATGTTCAAGAACCGGTGGAGATACACAATAGAGTTGATGAATGTAATATGATCATAAAAATCTGTTGTAAGGTTTCCGATTTCCAAAATCGGCGTTTACAATATATCCGAGGTTCGCCTCTTTTCTGAAAAGAAGAAAAAAAAAAAAGTTGATCAAACAAAAAATCATTCAAGTCAAATAAGTCATCCAAGTATACAGCGAATATCTACATCCCCATGTGAATTCGACATAGGACCTTAGCTACAGAAGAGTTTGTTATTAGTTGACAATAACTAATAACTCTCTCTGTCTACCTTAATTATATAAACCTCAATAATTTTATAAAAAAAATATCGATTCGACATGATATTTGTAGCTTGGATTCTACATGAAAATTAGGGTCATCATGGTTGACGTGTAATGTCATGTTATCTTCGTATTTAGTATCAACCAACCATATTAGTACATTGTTACACATGAGACATTCATGACAAATTGACAGTATATCTAATCAAATAATTCATTCTAGATATGTATTTTTAGGACTTATCTTAAATAGTTTTCATATTTTAAACGTTTCGTGTTTCAAACTTATTTAGGCCTAAATCTTTGGAATTCTAGTCATGAAATGTAATACTCAATCGTTTTACACATGCAATTTTTACTACGACCATGGGGTGATTTAATCTTGCCTACACTGTTTTTTTCTTAATCGATTAGAGAATTGGCTGATAGAATAATAAAAATATAATTTCCAATAAACAAATAAAAAGGAACTCATGAGGCGAAGAATAAAATGTCTCATAATATATTAATATTGGCATTGTGGTAGCCCATGAAATTATAAGCAATAACGGAAAATGGGTCATTTGCCCAAATCCCATAAGCATGGGAGTAATGGAGTTGTAAAACATAGATCTGGGTGAAAAAGACACAAAAAAATTTAGTCATATATACTATTTACTTTAAATTTTATTCTTTATCGTATCATTTTCTCTCTTCAATTCAAAATTAATCGCGAAAACGGTCTTAAACTGGTGGGGATGGTGTTGCTGATAGTGGCAGGAGAGGAGATGGTGGTGCATGTGCAGGTGTTGTTGGTGACGGTAGTGATGGCGGTGGTGCTGGTTGTGGTGGTGGCTATGATGGTGACGGTGGCGGTGTGGTGTTGTTGCTATTGGTGTTAGTCATGGTGCCGATGGTGGAATCGAAGAGGGAAGGAAGATCGACTCACTGTCATATTTTAGATTGGGCCAGGCCCAAATAGGATATTAAAAGAACGATTTTTGGGCACCACTGTTTTTTTAAGGACCATTGTTTTTTTTTTTGGGAAAGATATTTGAAGTAAAACTAAGTCACCCCTTATCCATATATTTATCTTAATACCAAAATTATCCTTTTCAATTATGTTAGTGTAATGATTAGTTGAATCATTAGTTAACATAATTAATGATTAGTGAAAGATTAAATCAAAAAAAAAAAATTAAATCAATATATAGGTTTTCAGAGAAAAGTTTGGTTAGGAGAAAAAAATTGCTTGGTTCGGTTAGGAAAAAAAAATTGCGACGTAACCGAACCTTAGTTTAGTTAGGAATTTTTTTCGCGACGTAACCGAACTTTTCTCTGAAATAAAAAAACTCCATTAAAACTAAGTTCGGCTATCTGCGCTTAGCCGAACTATTGTATACGGAAAAAGTTCGGTTAGGAAATATTTTTTTTTTTTTGCGAAACAGCCGAACTATTCTTCATGTTCTTCATTTCCAGCAAGTTCGGCTAATTCGACAAAGTTTTTCCACAAAATTCCTAACCGAACTTACTACTGTAACTTCCATTTTCAACCCATGACTACAACTCAAAATTTTCAATCAAAAACGAATTAAATGTAATGGGTTTGTGGGAAAATACTTATGGACGAGTTTGTTTACAAAAGATTGATTAATAGACGATAAAAATTTAATGAATTTACAACGATGAAAATTTGATGATTTTGATTAGATTTGTATATGATCAAGTTTAGATGATCATAAATTGATGAAGAAGAGAAGAAGAAAAATTGTAGAATAGAGGAAGAAGAAGTGGTAGAGTTATAATTTTAGTTAGGTTAAAGGGTAAACTAGTCATCTCCACCTTTTAAGACACCCCTTATAACTATAGGGCAGGTGGCCTAATCAAACCATGGTCAAAAAAAAAAAAAAATGGTGCCCAAAAAATCCTTCTATTAACACCAATGAATTTGAATTGTTGGTTATTTGACCCACTGTCATATTTAACTTATCTTCTGAACCCAAAAATTCAAATCCAAAGGTTAATTAACCAAAAAACTGAATAACACATAAGTCGAATCTGATTGGTGGCAACCAAGCATGATATGTCGAAAGCTTTCGACAAAATTTAGGCGAGGCTTTTTATTTCTAAGATCAGCGAGCGTCCCATATGGTAACCAACCTCTGTTACAAATCAATATCTACTGCTGATATTGGTTACTAGTATTTGTTTCTTTAAAAGAAAATGGTCCCCCCTAAAACTTTTGCTATTCTTGATTTGTCCACGTGTACTCATTACACCCATTCTAATTTTTTGGACCAATTTCATTTCATTTCATCCGAAAGAAAACAAAATATATCTCACCTAATAAATACAACTATGCTTCAAAAAAAAAAAAAAAGAAAAAAAATAAAAAAGAAATTTACAAATACAAATCAATAAAATTGATAAATCAAATTAAACATTCTTCCTTTTACGTCTGTTCAAGTGATTCTACGATGTTGATTACCTTTTGCCGAAATGTAATATTATAGATCAAAAAACCACTAAGAATATGTATTGTCTAAAATATTCAGAACTGAAGCTTGAATAGTTGAATTTCTGACCTCCAAATTTATGAAACGTAGTTTAGTTAATAAATATTTCCCTTTATCATATGTAATTAGTCCCATGATGTTAAAATGTATAATTATCGACGACAAAATAATTAAGATTAAAGTATGTGAAATTGAGAGATTTAGAAATTCTGACATCAAGAGTGGGTGAATTAGCTACTAGTTAGTAAATTTATTTCGCTAATCCTAGACTCTTAGTATGGTAATTTTGTATGAATTAGATCCTAATTACTTCATTTTTACAAATTAATTATCATAATCATTTTTGAAAAAGAAAAGGCTAATTTTCTTATTTTATTTTTGTTTTGCTAAAAATAAAATATGAAGTGGCAGACAGAAGGATGTCCATCTGATGAAGACGTCAAGCAAGATATCGAAAAGTACCACTAATGACGTCATAAATCCACCCCTTCTCTTTAAACGAATCTTTCTTATTAAATCCACCCCAATATCCCTTTTTCCCATCTCTCTTCTCTATATAAACTTCTCATAAACACTCAGAAACAAAGAATTTGCAGAGAAAAAGAAAAAAAATTCTCAACCAAAACCCAATCTTCCAATCCTCAACAAAAATAAAGAATTGAAGAAGAAAAAAAATGATAGCATATTTGGAGCAGTTTGTATCAGAATCAGACAGTAATACAAAGTTGCAAGAACAAGAAGAAGAAGAAGATGGAAACAACAACAACAAGATTTTATTATGCAGAGAAATGGAGTTGCAAGGAAGTATTGATTTTGATTGTAATAACAGTGGTAGCAGTAATTTCGCTGCAGCTTGTAAAGATTTCGGTGGTTTGAATCAGAGTAGACCGTTAGGTGTTATTAAACCAGTTGGTACAGATGATTTAGTACGAGTTATCAGAAGTGTCATATCATCATCATCAGCATCATCATCAAGTAATAATAATTTGACTGTTGCTGTTAGAGGTAATGGTCATTCCATTAATGGTCAAGCCATGACTGATTCAAACGGTCTGGTTATTTTGATGAGAGAAATCAATCCTCAGATTCAAATTGTCACAAGAAATCATCATAACAGTAGTTGCAGTAATGGTGGTTGTGGTGGTGGTGATGTTTTTGTTGATGTTGGTGGCGGGGTATTATGGGAAGATGTTTTGTTACATTGTTATTACTCTTCTGGCCTTGCTCCAAGGTAAAAAAAAAAACAAACAAAAGAACTTCTTTCTTGTTTTTACCTTTTACCATCTTCTTTGCAATTTTTGATGATGATCATGATGATTGATGATCATGATGATTGATTTTTTGTATAGGTCATGGACAGACTATTTAGGGTTAACAGTGGGAGGGACATTATCTAATGCTGGCATAAGCGGACAAGCGTTTCGATACGGACCACAAACATCAAACGTAACGGAATTAGAAGTCTTAACGGGGAAAGGAGAAATCGTAACCTGTTCAGAAAACCAGAATTCCGAGCTGTTTTTCGGTGTTTTGGGTGGTTTAGGCCAGTTCGGTATCATCACAAGAGCCAGAATTGTACTTCAACCAGCCCCCCGCATGGTAATCAAATTTCCATTTTTTTGTACATTTCATTGTAACGTTACATGCATGGAGGAATGTAACATTTCGGTTTTTGTTTCTTCAAATCAAACAGGTTAGATGGATAAGAATGGTGTATAGTGAGTTCGATGATTATACAAATGATGCCGAGTTATTAACAACTCGGGCTGAGTGTGACTCGTTCGATTACATTGAAGGATTCGTATTCGTCAACAGTGATGACCCGGTCAACGGCTGGTCTTCAGTCCCACTCTGTCCAAACAAACCATTTGACAAGTGTCGGATACCCAAAACCGCCGGTCCGGTTCTCTACTGTCTGGAAGTGGCTCTGCATTACAGAAACGGAGATAATGTCGACACTATTGATAAGGTACTTAACGATCTATTAATCTTTAATTACTCTGCTAATTATCTGACCGTTAATTGGAATTGAGATTGTGCTGCTGCAATAAATTTTTGATGCCGACTGCACAATCTATGTGTATCTTTTCGCTAGATTTTCTGACCTGAAGTGTTTTCCTATTTTCCCTGTTTATTGATTTATTTACGACCTTTGCCATTGGCTTTCTGTAACATTATCTCCTTTCCGCCGTCAGAAAAGATTTGCCTCGGATTCTTCGAAGTCCCGCTTGTGTTAATAAAGTAACTTTGTAGTAAAGAGAGGGTAAAATGGTAAAATGTCCCAAACTTACCCATCTTTTAGGACCCACATATACAGAAATATACAGATGATCCCATCATTTTCAAGATACACTAAATCAAGAAAGGCACAAAATGACAAAAAAGTCCCTAACACTTCGTCTTTATTGTTTTAAATATATTCCAGGTTGTAAGTAAGATGATCGGACGGCTGAGATTTATAAGGAATCTACAATTTGAACTGGATTTAAGCTATGTGGAGTTCTTATTACGTGTGAAGCAACAAGAAGAAGAAGCTAAAGCTAATGGCATATGGGACAACCCTCACCCTTGGTTGAATCTATTGATCTCAAAGAAGGATATATCTGGTTTTGATCAAACGGTGTTTAAGAAGATTCTGAAAGATGGTATTGGAGGGCCCATGTTGATTTATCCTCTCTTGAAATCCAAGTAAGTAAAAAAAAAAAATTCACCTTTTGAATTTTTTTGAAAATAAAATCAACGGCTGAGATGAATTAGAAAACAACTTTTGTTTTTGGGAATATTTGTACCATGGGGGTGGGACATCGATCTTGATTGATGCGCCAGGCTCCCAAACTTTTTTAACCTTTCTGTCTAGTCTTATTTGATTTTGACCATTGATATGTGACGGGGCCCACAAGTCAACATTTAGATTTGTCCGCCACGTGTATGATGTATATCGGGGGTCCTCATTCATCCACTTGTACGGCAGTTGATTGATAGGTGTATGTGACTACGTGTCCGCTTTTCATCGACCAATGAAAGATGACGGTGGGACGCATCAAACAAGGTCCATTTTGATGATCTTTTGTCAACTGTTGGGTAGAGATTCGTCAAGATCTCCGGTCCCATTTTTACATCACACTTACGTGTGCGTAAGATATTGGCTGTCTTGCGTATTCAGTAGTTAGTCCCCGCCGTACGCTATCAGAGATACGGTTGGGTCCACAGTTGCGTCACGTAATTTAATATCACGTGACCGGAATGGTTGAAACCAATGGTCAAGATTGAGTGTGTAGGTAAAACGAAAACATCACAAGTTAGGCAGCTTCTAGGGGCATTTTTGTTGTTTTCGAATTTTATTTTAAATGTATTTGAAGTACATCTAATTACGTATACCAAGAGATCTCCTCCACTTACTATTTTGGTTTTATTGTCATCAGGTGGGATACAAGGACATCAGTTGTATTACCAGAAGGAGAAATATTTTATCTAGTGGCATTATTGAGATTTCACCTGCCAATGGGCCCATCAGTACAAGATATGATCACACAGAATCAAGAGATACTTCAGTGTTGTACCAAACAAGGATTTGATTTCAAGCTCTATCTCCCTCACTACCGTTCAGATGATCAGTGGAGATCTCATTTCGGTAATCAATGGTCTAGGTTTGTTGAAAGGAAAGCTAGGTTTGATCCGATGGCTATTCTTGCTCCTGGTCAGAAGATTTTCTCAAGGAATAGCAATCCGCTTTTATAGCGGGTTTTTGTTGTTGGCTCGGACCGACTGATCGATGATGACCGGGCTATATATAGGCCCGGTTTGAAGATGATGATGAATGATTGAAGAAGATCAGAAGAATATTATTTTTGTTGCTTTTTTAATTATTTTTCTTTTTTGCATATTTCATGGACATTGATCTATAAACAATGCGGGACAATGTAAATGGATATTTTTAGTGGAAACCATTTTTTTTTAGTAGTTGCATTATCTTTGTTCACATCTCTATTCTCCAAACAGTTCACTCTTCAACATTATGGGGTTATAAACTCTCGTTGTGTTGCTCCACAGTTCTGCCTATTATAGTATACTGCTCTTATAGTATTCATCCAGTGAGGTAAATAGTTCAAGTATGAAAGCCAGTCTCGAACTATTCTTATTTTATTTTTATTTTATTTTTCTTGGAAAGAAAAATTATTTAGAATTAGTTTTTTTCGACGGTGTTTTGGATTTTATGAAATATTTTTAACTTAATTTAGTCGAAAATTAGTGTTATATAATTTGTAGAAGAATAAATATTTTTTATTGGGTGCAAATTCTTCTGCTTGTTACTACATAAGCTCTCACAGTGCTTGGCCTCGTATCTCTAACGGTATTTGATAGGAATTATCGATTGTTGTCTTAGGTTTTTTTGGTCGAATGTTGTTAGCTTCAAAGGAACTACTTATCTTAAAGTTCATACAAAAAAAGTTAAGCATAAAACATAATTAATAAAGTGTTCTCTTAGTTAATGATGAGTAGACAAATCCAATGTGGTAAGCAATTTAGATATGCTTCACCTAAAAACCAACTCAATTAGATTTCTAATTAACAAATTAGTATAGATGATCATTGAGAAGTAAACAATAATATTAATCAAACCTAAAAACAAAACAAAACAAAATCATGAAATCAGGTCACATAATCCAATCTAGCACTTCTAAATGTTTTTTTTTTCCTCATCACCAACCAAACAGACAAAAAAGAGAAGAATAAAACTATGTCTCATTATGGATTTAGGGTCCAATGATCATGTTCTTGAATGTAATCATCCATAAATCCACAATGGATCAAACACACTAATAATATATTATATAAATAAATCTAATAATTAGTTAAGATCATAACTAAGAATAGGTTAAACCAATACTGCGTGCCATGCCATACACTTAGATATCACTTCATCGTCATAGTTTGTCATTCCAAATCATTATCTTGTCAGATTATTCATTAACTTAATTTATTTCGCTTAGTTTATACTAATAGTACTTAGTACTCTTGGGGAATAATTACGTGCATCATGAATCATATCTTATGCACTTAAATTGATAAACTCACCATAAAGACAAATCATCAACCATTATTTACAGCTATGCTACTTTGGTTTATGTAGACTAGTAAGGCCACATGTGCGATGCACATACTTGAATTGAATTCTTTTAACAACACCAAATTTGATAATAATGAAGAAAAAAAAATCTTAATTTTTTTTTAATATCCTTGTTTGTACTCATTACGTAGATAGATAATTTAAATAGCTTTCCAAATATATTAATTTTACGAAAATCCGATGTGTATTTTTAAAGATATCTAAATTTTAATTTTTTTGATTTATTTTTAAAACAATGGCATTCCTGTAAATATACAAATATTAACTAAAAGTTTATTTAATTGGGGTATTATTGTCATGTGAAAAGGCTTCACAGAAATAAGTATTCACAAAAGAATTAACTCTTTTCTTTATATTAGTATACTAGGCCTTGACCCGTGCCGTAACGGCACGGGAGTTGATCATTGTCTATATGTTCATTGCCCAATTTATATCACCAAAACATGTCTTGCCGCGGATCATATATAAAAAAAAAAAAAGATACATAACCCATTGGTTGCCCTCCATCAAATCCAAAATGGTCTTGTACCAAAAGACAATAGGTAAACTTCACTTAGGTGGCCACAAATACGTTTTCACTTTTGGCATAACAATGTTTTTTGTTCTTAATTCGTGATTCCATTTTTTTTTTCGACAAGTATGAAAATTGGAATCGATTAGATGTTAACCCTTACCCGGGGAAGCAGGTATTCCCATCCGATGTTTAATTCTGTGACTCTTTAACCCAACCGCAGTACCTATCGGAAAAATGAAATTGCAGTAATCACAATGACTCTGCCGATTGATGATATGTCATCTGCTTAGAGAAGTTCTTCTCCTTCTCTAAATGTTATTCCAAAACGTTATCATGCACGATGCTATACCACGGAGCTATATCAGATTGATTGATTTTTTTTTCCTTTTCTACACGGATTAACGTCAGGCTAATGTGGAAATCGCTGGAATCAAATCGAGATAAGTTGGACCAGAAATAACATCAATGCCACTATTAGCTTCTCACCGTAACGGCCGGTGACTGGATTACATTTTAGGGCCTTGTTGTTCCAAAACTTATGTTGTCCGCAAATTAAGAGAATTTGGGAGGTTAACCCGAAGGTGAAGTTTCTTATTCTTAGTTTGTTACATGCAAATTAAGAGAGAACTTGAAAACAACAATCCATCCTAAGGGAGCTCTAAAATAAGCACATGACGCGATGGATTGTGCATTAACCTATTACTATGGGTTAATGCAATTTGTTTCCATGGTTTTTTTTTTTTTTTTTTGAGAATTGCTAGGTTGACCGTAATAGGTGTTTAGAAGAAACCACCGAATGAAACATATAATGGGACCAATCAAAAAGCTGTTACCATCCCAATAACATATACATTACACTATCAACGTTAAATTTTTATCGGGTTGTTTTTAGGGTAAATTGCGGTCAGCCTGTACAATCTTTTTTTTTTTTTTTTATTATTATTATTATTATTATTATTATTATAACCAGCTTATTTTCACATAGAGTAAGAATTCCCCACTACCTGACTACCACACTGACCACCTACACTACCACCACCAGAACCGCCCATCACCACTACCTCATCACCATCATCACCGGCTCCATGGACCACCAACAAATACTACCCAATTAATATGATTATTAACAAATTTATTATTTATTTAATGAAAGTATTTATTAGGATAATCATAAGACATTTATAAGGAAACATTAATAAAATATTAATGATGAAAGTATATTCATTAAGAAAATTGTGAGACATCTATTAAATTAAGATATTTATGATGTAAGAAGATATTTATAATGAAATTTAATGAAAGTATATTAATTAACATAATTATAAGACATTTATAATGAGAGATTAATAAAATATTCATTGTAAAAAATTAATGATAGAATAATGATGTAAACAACCACAACCATAGATTTAGCTTCCCCAAGAATGAATCCAGAGCGTCCTTTATCTAAGCTAAGTTGTCCATGCTTTGTTTTATATTAGAGATAAGATAAGATTAGGGACGGGCCTAGCAAGGGGCTAACCCGGGCTATAGCCCGTCCCTAAATTTGTCCCGGAAAAAAATCACAATAGAAAATTTTTGAAAAATTATTTATAGCCCCTATATTAGTACATATTTAATCTTCAGCCCACACTATAATTATTTTTATCCCCCTATAATTCTACATATTTAATTTTCAGCACACCTAAGATATAATTACGAGCTAAATTTTGTTAAAAACGAAAAGAAATTCTACTAATTATCTCCCATTTTACTTCTACAAACTATAAAAAAGATTCCGTTATCGCATTTTGCTACCAAATTTTTTCCTTTTATTTTTAATTGCGCATCCATTTAGTGTTCTATGGGTGGATTACATTAGCCATTAGCCATGCGTTTCGTTCCAAAAAAAATTTGGCGCGGCCTTTGGCCGCTTTAAAAATTATTGACATTTTAGCCCTACCCAAGAAATTTTCTTGGGTCAGTCCCTGAGTAAGATATACATATTATTTAGTAGTAGTAAGATTTTGATTTCGGCATCTTTTTAAATTTTTGTTAGCCGCTAGGAAAAATTAGTTTGGAGGACGAATAATATAAAGAACCCGAATTAACTGAAATTAGTTTGGAGGACGAATAATATAAAGAACCCGAAATAACCGACTCATGATCCTGATTTTGCACGAAAACCCTATGCATAGGATGCATGATGCTTTAGAGTTTGAACAGAAGTTGTACGTAACCTAAAACTTAAACACAGTTACGCAGGTAGACAGAGTGGAGTACGGAGTGGCTATGGTATCTTCATGCTAGACAGACCTTGAGAAAACTTATAATGTTTTCTTAAATCATTCTTAGTATTGGTTATTTAGGTGATGCGAGACTGTTCTAACACGACGGATTTCAGGAGGAAGACTGCACACTTGGACATTGAAAGAGAAAAACAGAGAAGTTTTGAGGATTCACACCCATCATGTGAGCACACCAATTTGTCTTTGTCCATGGATTTCGATCGAAATAATTCCACATTCCACCTAAAGTCAAACAAGTTCAAACCTTTTTTTTTTTTTTTTTAATTACTAAGGTGATGATTTTTTTGGAGATGGAATTAAGGTAATTAATTAGAACACTTTGATGATAAATTAAGGTTTTTGTTCTCATCATGATTGAGGATTTATAAGGTCGCAGTTCGAATCTATTCGACAATGGTGGCAACTTCGGTCAAAACCCTTTAACACTTCCACATGGGATGAATTTTATTTTGGGGGCTACTTGATTATTTTCATCTAGATGGTGAGATAAAGGACAAATTAGCTAGATTGTGGTCTAAGTTGCATTGACTAGTAAAATCTTCATGACAGGTCCTTGTAATGCTTTTATCTTTTTCTTCTCTCAAGTCTCTATTGTCCATGCACAACAGAGATTCTTCTTCTTTTTTCTTCTCTTCCACATACATGCAATTAAAATCAAATTTACTTTTTCTTGTTTGTTCTGTCTTTTAAGTCTTCTCAGTTCACGTTGTCGTGCAACACAAACGTAGAATCAATCTAAAAAGTAGTGATTGAAATTTGAAACTATATACAAAGCAAAGAAGAAAGTAATGCTGCCAATGCCAGGACCATAGACAACCTGGCCAAGGACCCTAAATGGTCATTATATTAAGCAAACATTTGCTGGTAGGAAGCAAGTGATGACCAATCAGTACGTCATAAAATGTGTTAAGGGAGGGAAACAAAAGTTGGAAGTTTATTGCATGAAATCACGTTGCATGGGCACATATATCTTAGTAAAAGCAAAAGAGTTAGTTAATGGATTCCCTAAGTTACATTTCTTTTCATCTTTATCGATGGGATTTTGTGTGGATTTAGGGTTTCTTTATAGGTAGATATAGGTATTAGCTAAAGATATTGTTGCATTGCTAGAATTCAGACCTTTGTTTAATCTTTTTTGCATGGTTCAGAAGAAAATCTTCACTTCTCTAATTAGAAGACCATATACTTTGATCTTCTTTTTATGCTATAGGAAGACCTCTTTAGTTATTTTGCTTTTTCTTCTCGTAGTACTCTTTATGAAGAACACTGAACATATATATAGATTCTTCTTCAGTATTATGCAAAATCAATTCTACTTTTTTCTTCCTTCTTCTGTGTCTCCTAAGTCTTTTATGCTCACGTTGTCATGCAACACAAACTCAGAACCAATCTATCTATATCTGAAAAGTAGCGACAAATCAAACTGCAAAGCAAAGCAAAGCAAATAAGAAAGTAATGCTGCATGATCAAAAAAAAGAAAGTAATGCTGCGGCAATGCCAAGGCCAACTGACTTTCTAAACTTATCAATAATATGGTCATTATTATTATGTATGCAAACATTGTATTTCTCGTACAAACCAATTGACCAATGAGTAGCTGAGTAAATGGTTAAAGTTTTGAATTTATCCCATGCAATCACGTTGCATGAGCACACATATCTAAGTGGAAAGCAAAAGTGCTAATTGATTCTCTAGATTCGTTTCTCATCTTTATCGATGGGATTTTGTGAGGATTTAGGGAGCTCCATTCCATAGGTATAATTAGCTAAAGATATTGCTGTTGCGTTTCTCGAATCAGATCTTTGTTTAATCTTTTTGCATGGTTCAGAAGAAAATCTTGAAGAAGATGTTGTACTCGATGTTGATAATGAACAATGCTAGCCTAGCAGTTATCCGAAGAATCCTCTTTTCCTTTTCTGTTGTTCAAAAATCTTCACTCAAAAGCTGTAAAGTATATTAATTTAGTGTATTCTTTAAATTTGCACCAAAATCAATGAAGATGTATACAAATAAAGGGACCATCGTTCATACTGTTACGAAGAGTTACCGGCTGCTACAAAGAGTTACCAAATTTCGTTGATGCTTTCTGCACTTCATAACATAGATTGTTTGAGAACACTTGCATACATTCCGGCAGAAATTGGTACTCCTATAAGGCTTAGTCCTATGGGCTAGATATCTAGCTTCTAGATTGGCCATCCACGTCAGCCTGGGCAACCTCCTAAGTCTTATGGGCTAGATATCTAGCTGCTAGATTGGCCATCCACGTCATCTGTGAGCGCCGAACCATTCGGCGTTTTTTCTGAGAGCCGAACCATTCGGCGTTTTGAGCACTTTTTCAGCGCCGAACCATTCGGCGTTTAAATCTCAACCGTTAGATTTTTGTGATTTTTGTGATCGCCGAACCATTCGGCGTTTTGAGCACTTTTTGAGCGCCGAACCATTCGGCGTTTCAATCTCGCTGATAGTTGGAATGCGAGCAAATTCTTGGAGAGAGAAGTAGCCAGATTGAGTGTTAACTTTTTTCCCACACTTTTTTCATGATTTGCAACACTTTTTGGCCAATCTAACCGTCCAATCTATGCCATAGGGGTTAGCCTAACAGCCTTGTTTCAATTTAGAGTACTCGTATTCATATTAGGCAGACCTTTTTGATGCTTGTTTTGGAATGAGTTATTCAGTGTCTGAATCCTACCAAAGTTACCAGTTCAGCGGTTAAAATCCAAAACTGACCAGTTATTCAGTGTCCGGTGGAGTAGACCGGTTTTGAAGTCTTTTGACTCTTCTACAATAATTGAATTTTTAGTTCATTCTACTCTTTAGAGGTTTGTCAAACAATTCATCATATTGTTGTTTACTTTGTAGATTGTGATACTACAACAATTAATTTCAAATGGAACTTTTTTTCAATCTAAATAAAAATATCACAGATATGGAGTTGATGATGAGTGGAAATATTTGAAATAAATTTAAAACTCCAAAAATAGTTTATGGGACACTATCCTTTCAAAGGCATACAAAGCCAACAAAATCTATCCACTAACATCAGCCTAGTGGTAGTATCAAAAAGTAGCAAAAATAAAACTCGATTCCCATACCTATATCCCTATTGCCTATTCCTTTCAAGCTTCTCTTTTTGAAAACAAAATTTTGAAGTATTTTAGATTGATTATAGAATTTGTTGTATTAAGCTTAAGAGATATTCTGATTTCTGACAAACAAACTTTATACATATGAGAAAATCTCCACTTTATTCTTTATCAAAAGTACTGTTTAGAAAATTTGGAAGGAAAAAAAAAAACGATATAAAGAAGAATAGTTTTAGCAGTAGTAATGTCCATGGAAATGAAAGCTTCGAAAAAGAAAGATTTGCAAGACCAACACAAAAGTCCAAACCCTAAAAGAGTGAACCCCCCACACCCACCACCATGTTTTCATCCTTTGGCATTTTTTATACGAACTTTTTAGGTTTCGGTCGTAAAAAGAAAAGAGATGAGAATGAGATCTAACAATGAGTTCTTGTAAATAATGGTGATGGGGAAATTTTCTCAATAATTGTGGTTGTGTGCATAAGCTGTCATCACTACAAAACATTCCCCAAATTCTTGATTTCTTTACGTGGCAGTGAAGTGAACTGATGTAGTTAGGGCAAATGGTGACCTTTCTTAGAGGACTGATCCATCATGTCTTTGTAACAAGTAGTGGTGGCAAATTTGAAAACAGGACTCAGCATAATTCTAGTGGGGGGCACATCAATATGAACGATAATTACAAAGTCAAATAGAGAAAAGAGAAAACGAACAGTTTTTGTCTGAAATTTTCGTTCTTTTAGATTGAGGAGGAGCTGATACTTTTAGATCGAGTGTTCTTTCTCTTTGTTTTTTTTCTTTCTAATAATTTCTGGATAAACTAGCTCAGTTAAGAATGTTTGTTCTTATGTATTAATAGCATATTCATATTAAAGTTTATGGTTCAGCCGGCCTTGTGCTTTCACAAAATTGGTTAAAAAAACCAAAATTAATAATTCCTGGGTGAAAAAAATATTTAGATTTTGATACTGTTTAAATAGTCAGGATGTAACCAGTTTCATCCTACCTATTTTCAAATTCCTTTTCTTATTTTTAATTTACATCGTGGATGCATAGGTTTTCATCCTCATTATTTTTTAAGTTTAAGCCAGGATGAATCCAGTTTCATCCTTGCTATTTTTTTGTGTCTATTTTACCCATAATAATTTTTACTCGTCCGTTTGAACCATGTTTTAAATTTTTTTGGACAAATGACCCATTTTCCGTTGTTCCTTACATTCACGAACAATTTGGTTTTTCTCAAGGATCCTTAGAGCGTCCACAATGGACGACCAAAACTAAAAATATGGTACATAAACCAACAACAGTGGGACGGAGTAAAGACTAAAAAGTGGAGTAAAACCAAATATCAGACTATATTTGGTCTGGAATCCGGACTAAAACCATATTTGATCGAGTACAAGTTAAAATACGTTTGAGGTGAGGCGGCTGTATATTTTCCGTGCCGTATAGTGAGGCGTAGATATAAGTTACGTCTCAGTGAGGCAGATATATAAAGTGATCCTGATGGGGCGGATGTATAAAGTGATCCTGATGTATACCTCTGTCCAAGCTTGGGACGAATTATATGTGCGCTAGACCAAATTTGCTCTTCCACCCTAGCGTAACACCACGCAATTGCTCTTAGCGACCATATAAGACCAATTTGTGCAATCGTGTAAATTAATCATTTATGGATGCGTCGACTTTTTTCTTTATAATTTCATACTAAACTAGCTTAATTGCCAGTGTTTGTTTCAAAATATTTTGTTCAGTCTGGTTCTTCGCTATCAAGAAACAAAAAGCTTTGGGTTTGGCCATATAAGAACAACTTGTGAACTCATGCAGAATATATCCTTTACAGATGCATCACTAGTAATGGAAGCTAACACTAGTACAAAGACTAATCATTATCAACTACTAGTTGATAATTTTTTTGATTTGTGTCACGGGCTTGGGCCTGACCTTAGCAAACCTAGACCAATTTTTTTCGAACCGTTTTTTAGGGACCATGGTTTTCTTGGGGGACCATGGTCCTATTTTTAGTAAGACATTTAGAAGTAAATCTAGATCACCCCTTATCTAGATATTTTTATTAATACCGAAATTACCCTCCCGATTAATTTTGGGTAATGATTAGCTAGTGTTAATAATAGTTAGTGTAAAGATTAGTGAAATAATTAAGTTAAAGATAATTAGTGAGATTAAAAAATCAGATGAGTTTTTTTTTTTAAAAGAAGTAGGATTATTGAGAGAGTAAAGTTAGAGAAGATGAACAAGTAAAACATGGATTTTACCAACCACAACCGGAGGAAGAGTATTTGGGTACCTAGGTATGCTTCAAACTTAGATAATGTTGGTTGAATTGATCCAAAATTTCAAAAAAAAATGTGAATTTGTTGAGTATGTTTGGGCTTGTTCGGTTACCTTGTGTGAAGAACATGTAACCGAACTCATCTGAAAGTGTAGTTCGGTTACTTTTTCTAAACACGCAGGTTACCGAACTCTCCAATAATAGAGGTTTTTTGAAGTTCGGTTAACGGACATGTTACCGAACTTTGTAAATAGGATTACAATGTTATGTTCGGTTTGGCCGAAATGTAACCGAACTTTAGGGTCTATAAGTTCGGTTAGTTTGCAACCAATAGCTAACCGAACTTATGTAAAATCATATTGCACATTAGTGTACAAAGTTCGGTTGTTTCGCAAATTTCATACCAACCAATATCTAACCGAACTACACATAATTAGTTAAGAGTTCGGTTTGTCAAGGTTTTTTGCGAACAAACCGAACATAGTGGGCAAAGTTCGGTTAAATTGAAACTCAACATAGTGGGAAAAATAGCATAGTTCGGTTACATTGGATTTTTTTTTTTAATTTTTTTGGTAATATTGCTAAAGTTCGGTTAGAAAATAGTTTTAGCCTTCTTTGCGAACCAACCGAACATAGTGGGTAAAGTTCGGTTAAATCAAAAATCAACATAGTGGGAAAAATAACACAGTTCGGTTACATTTTTTTTTTTTTTTTTTTTTTTTGGGTAATATCGGTAAAGTTCGGTTAGAAAATAGTTTTAGCCTTCTTTGCGAACCAACCGAACATAGTGGGTAAAGTTCGGTTAAATCAAAAATCAACATAGTGGGAAAAATAGCACAGTTGGTTACATTTTTTTTTTTTTTTTTTTGGGAAATATTGGTAAAGTTCGGTTAGAAAATAGTTTTAGCCTTCTTTGCAAACCAACCGAACTTTGAGTTCGGTTAAGAAAAAATTAATTCGTGATAACCGAAGTGTTCTTCGTGTTCTTGGTTTCAGAATGTTCGGTTAGCAAACTAGTTTTTTTTTAAGCTATTCCTAACCGAACATGCCACTGTAACTTCCATTTAAACCATATTTTGATGACTACTGCTCAAAATTTCAATCAAAAACGAATTAGAAGTAATGGGTTTGTGGGAAAATACTTATGGATAGTTTTTTTTATAAAAGATTGATTAATCGATGATGAAAATTCAATGAATCGACCAGGCTAAAAATTTGATGATTTTGATTAGATTTGGATATGATTGGGGTTAGATGATCATAAATTGATGAAGAAGAGAAGAAGAAAAATTATAGAATAGAGGAAGAAGAAGTTGTAGATTAGTTATAATTTTAATTAGGTAATAGAGTAAATATGTTAATGATTTAAATTAAGTTATGTATATAGAGGTGGTGGTGGTGGTTGGCGGCGGTGGTGGGAGGAGGTGGTGGTTATTAGGTTAGTTTTAGATTAAATTAGGTTAAGGGTAGGTTAGTCATTTCCACATTTTAAGACCATGGGGAAGGTGACCTAACTATAGGGAAGGTGACCTAATAAGACCATGGTCCCCTCAAAAAAACCATGGTCCCCAAAAAATGGTTCTTTTTTTCATTCTTGCGTGATTGGTCCACCAACCTCTAGCTATAAGGGGAGAGTTGAGTGTTAGAATATGGGCATCCAACTCAAAACCAATTGGCAATGAGTGGAGAGGCCATAAGGATTATAAACCGCAGGATCTTAGATTGCCCAAATAATATAAGACTAATAATCTCAACATTGAGGGCTCGACCTCCCTCTTGCAACAAGAATGAGGGGAACACGATTGACTATTGTAGAATACAAGAAAATAGGACCTCTACCGCCTTATTGAAGGTGAAAAAGTATATCATAGACCATATTTACTTAAAACTTGGCAAGTAATTCACAAAATCAGCTCTACCAAATAGGAAAACATAAAGGCCTATAACTCCACTGGAGTCGAATTTGAGAGAAGAGCCAAGCATGACATCGAGCAACTTGCATCGTGTTCAAATGCTGCAGTCATTTACGGAGCATTTCTCGAGAATGCATGAAATGTACTGCTAGCTAGTGGTTCTCGGCTTCTCGCACTGTCTCATATGAGAAGAGGGACAAAAGTAGCAACACAAAATTTCTGAGGCCCAATATTGGTTGTCTAGATTGAGGCCTAAAAGGCTAGCTTCAACCATATACCGCTAATCCAGTCCATACTAAATCCGTAGATATTCTTCAGAAAACTAACGTGGATTTCATAGGTTCTCACTTTTTAGGATGGTGCGAGTCTGATTTCCTGAGGCAGATTGTAGAAGGTGATAATAGCCAAATGAAAAACCCATCTGTGATTCACATGCCATACGGGAAATGGGCTTATGTCCAAAATGAGCTACATGGAAGTTCTGTACGGATTGGTTTTGAAATAATCTTTTATAGTGCATCGAGTACCAAGGCATTGACAATTCTATGCAAGATACCCTTTTTCACAATAATGTACACCATTTTATATAATCAATCGTGCATGAGAGTTAACCGGCCATTAGCTGCCCGCCAGATAATGAACGGGTTGTTCCAAAGTTGACTAATAGCATCTACAGATTTTGGTTACCCATAATCCTAAACCATGGTATTGAAACTTAAAATGATAAGAATCCTTACAAGGAAGCCATTGTTATTTTCTTTGTGCTTTGTGCCTCTACTTGTTTATTCTTCTTACATGTCGGGTTTATCAGCTACTTCCAGCAACCAGCGTGACAACAAAGAAGAACCCTATATGAGCAATAATCAGAGTATTCTTCAGAAGCATGCCGCATTCTTCGATAGGAACAAAGACGGTGTAATATATCCATGGGAAACATTTCAAGGGTGTCGTGCAATTGGATTGGGTATGGGAATATCCACAGCTCTTGCTGTTTTTGTCAATCTGGCTCTCAGCGGATCAACTCGTCCCGGTAAATTTCCTAATCTCTTATTCCCCATTGAGGTACAAAATATTGTCAAAGGTAAGCATACTAGCAACACAGGTGTTTACGATGCCGAAGGGAACTTCGACCATGCAAAATTTGAAGAGATTTTTCAGAAGCATTCAAAGGCTAATGTAGATGCTTTAACAGCGGATGAGTTATCGGGTATGTTGAAATCTAACCGAGTTCCTAAAGACTATAGAGGTTCGGTTGGAAGCTGGGTAGAATGGAAGACTTTCTTTTCCGTTTGCAAGGACAAGAATGGATTACTGCAGAAGGAAACTCTTCGAGCATTCTACACCGGTGACCTTTTTGAGCAGATGGAGCAGGAGAGAGCTCGTAAATAAGCGTAAATATTGATTAAGAACATGTTTTCTTATTGCAAGCAAGATGGTTATGTTGTCTGACTCTCACAGGCATCCGCTGCAATTCACCAATAAATTTTATCTTACAATGTGTAATATTTGTTTCGTTCGTCTCATCATCGTAAAGTGTGTGGTTTTTATTTAACTTTAAATGAAATTGAGTGTTTGCAAATGTAGTCGCAACAAATTTCACAACTACACCTAAGTAAAATCAATAGAACAATCTAAGTAATCATCTTCAAAATCATAAGAACTTTTATTGAAATCTTTAGCTTAAATACAAATTTGGGAGAAAACCCTAACTTGGAAAGCAAATAATATTTCTCTCTCCTAAATATCTTGTCTAAACACTCAAAAGGATGTCTGCCTCTATACAAAATCGCTCGGCTCCTTATATAGGAGTTTACATAGTGGAGGACAGCTAATAAAGGAACGAGTAATTGGGGGATATGGGAATTAATTGGGGGATATGAATTACTTCCCCCAACCCATGATTTCGGCTAAGGGGTGACCATTGGTTATGAAAATACTAAAATACCCTTCCCACAAAATAAAAATCAAAAACTTAAAATCAAAAAACAAAATCATATCCCCATTTCCATCTCCACTTCTTATTAATCTTATTTAGGGGTGGAGCTTTGAAACCCAAATATTTCCCATTCCGTTTCAAATTCTAAACTCTCCCCACTCTATATCAAATTCTCTTCTCTTTACTTAGAAAACCAATTTTTTTTTTATTCGGAAGTGATGAAGATCATGTGAAAGTGATGATGACCATGCCGAATTGATGAAGACCATGCCGGGTACCATGTTCCCAAGATATATGCTTCATCAATTAGGCATGGTCTTCATCACTTCCTTTTTGAATTTTTTCTAGTATTAATTAGTCCACCGCAGGCATGGTCGGGTTGATATGAAGACCATGCCGGTATTGTTTTCAAGCATGGTCTTCATATCAACTGACCATGCCGGCAGTGGACTGATTAATACCGAAAAAATTCAAAAAGGAAGTGATGAAGACCATGCCGGAATTGATGAAGACTATATGTCGGAACATGATACCCCAGATGCTCGAGAATTTCCTATCAATGCCTAGGTAGTCAAGTGAAAAAATAAATCAACATTATGGATACTTGTCATCCCTGTTCCTAAGCATAGAAATTTAAGCAAAATACTATGCCGGAACATGTACTGATAGACACATTTTTGTGTCTGAATTGTCCTCATTGTCTCTATTGTTGGAACTCGATTTTTGTACTAATTTTGTGTTTTTATGTATTTTTAGGTATTTTTGGAAATAAATATTTTTTGGAAAATTCGGCTCGAAAAGTTGCTCGGAGCACCTCCGGAGGACAAGTGATATTCGGACTCCCACTTTGGATAAGGGGTAACCCAATTACTAAGGGGCACCCAACTGATATTCGCACCCCCAGCCGTTGGATAAGGGGTGACCTTCTTCTCCATTTCAAATCCTGTTTTTTTGGCGGGAAAATGGTGTCACCACTGGCAGATTTTGTTCTCGTCATTTGGAGGGGCTATAATGCGATTCAATTGCTAAAATTTCATGGGATGACTTGAATAAGCATAACAGGCGTGATGTGGGTTGATTTGTCGTCCAAATTTGGCTAGATAACTCGCGAGGAAGAAAACATGGCAGCACGACAACGGGTGAAGAGTTCACGGGATTTCGTGTGATTGCAGTGATTATTACTCATTCTACAGCGTTTATGGAACGTGTTGTGGTCTGTCTGGAGTGTGCTAGCCTACATGCAACGTAAGAAGAAGATGAAGAAGTAAATAATCCCGTAAAAATGGAAATATTTTATTCCCGAGTAATGAGAGAATTTGAGGAGTTATTGTCGTGATTTCCTGCCCCTGTCGAGTATAAAAGAAGCTCTTGGAGGTCATAGAAGGAGGACGGAGAGTTTGGGAGGATTTGGTACGCTACAAGAGCCGGAAAATCAAGTTTCAGAGAATCGAGTTCTGCTGCTGCATCTGTGAAGAACGTGAAGAACAGACTCTCAAGGACAGTCGTTTTTAAACAGTGAAAAGGACTACCGAGCGTGGGTCGCAGCTGTCGTAACAGCCGCACTTCATATCTATCGTAGTCTGTAACAGAGTTTGCAACACCTATAACTGTTGCAAACCCGGTTTTTATCATTTCCTTTTGTGCATCATTTGTAAACCTCTTTTGAGCAATAAAAATGGATTTTGAGCGTGTTTCCAACATGATGAGCTAGAACCCATCACTGGGACGACGGAGGAAGACGAACTTCATACATGGGTAATTTTAATTAATTCTTTTTATGACTTTTGCACTGATTAAAAATTGAATTATGATTTGATAAAATTGGTTGTTATTCAATTAGATAGGTTATGCTTTGTTTAGATAATCTATGCTTAGGGATACAATTAATCTTTTGAGAATCAACTTTGGCAAAAATAAGAGTCCATGTTTTTATTTGTTGAGCTATAATTGTTAAAAGAATTAATATTTGAACCTTTTGTTATGAGTTTGGCGGAATCCTGAATCCCAGTAACTCTCTCCGTCCTGTGACAATTTTTGTATATATTTTTCTTTTACTTTCTTTTATTAATTCTTAAAATCAATCTCGTCAAGTCCGAGTGAACGACAACCTTACTACCACTTTCTACAACATTATTGAGTCACATCAATTTTTGGCGCCGCCGACGCGGACTTGTGTATAGATTTGTTTTTAGTTTTTTTTTTTTTATTATTTGTTCCTTTTTACGCGTTTTTGGTTTTTTTCTATTTGCTTTCAGACTTGGTGCGGAGCTTATATAAAAGAGAAAGTGTTGAAAAGTAAAGTGAAGCCAAAGAAAGAAAGAAGAAAGAAAATCCAAGGGAGTGAAGAGGAAAATTTTGTATATAGTGTGATTAATTTTTTTTTATTTTTTTTTAGAAACTGTAATTAGGTAATTATCTTTTTAATTTTTTTTTTTTTTTTTTTTTTTTTTTTGGACTTCTTAATTTTGGACTTTATTTTTGGACTGTCGGACATTTTTTTTTAAAACCCTAAGGAAGGGTTATTTAAATTTAAATCAGCATGTGGAAGGACGGTGATTACGATATCACCTCGGCCCCTCGGGTTCGTACATGACATAGGAGTCGTGGCCCGAGTCGACCTCAACGGTTCATCCCCCGTATGGAACGGGAGGTAAGAATTCTAAACACCCGCGAATCCCCTTTCAGCGGGTTTACTGGATGATTTTGTATGCATATATGTTGAGGTATTGAAAATGGCTGCTTTAAATTCCTAGTAAAGGGCAAGGACTGGCCATACAAGATAAGGGTTCGGATTTCATCACCGTTCTCTTCTTGCCCGCCTTAGGAAAACGAAACCAAACACGAACCTAAGCCTAAAATTTTGACTAGAACGAGACCTATAGGGTAACGAGCTTAATAGGAAAGTCGTTCGAAAAATATTGGTTACTCTTTTGAGCATACTCGAAGTTCATGATGGTTTCTGTGAGTTGAATGCGTGACTGCGCCGCCTTGAAATGCGGTGAGGCCTTGGGTATCAAAGCTCCACGCAGCTTCCCTCGCCTCTATTCAACTTACTTAAACTCGGATTGATTCCAGAGGGGTTCGCTCAGATTGTAACGAATTCCCTTTCGAAGGATTAGAAGCTGGTCTAGAAAACAATCTAAGTGGAGCCATCATGCTTTTTGTTTGCTAGAAATCAGAGGTTTTTTACGTGGTCGAGTCAGCCTTGTTTGTGTTTGTATAGAATTCCCTTGCGCTAGGATGTCAAACTGGTATTATAATAGCCATCACAATGAATATGAATATCCAACCGAACAATATGGACATCACTCTTTTTATGACCATAGTGTGAATAGTGGTTGGGAACGCCAAACTTTTGAAGGTTATGGGTCATACCATGGTGATCCCAATTACTATCCACACGCCAACCGGTCGTACGAGCAGAATTCTTCTCTAATAGAGTCAACATGTAAGTTAGCTGAGACGACACGTAAGTTTGCAGAAATGAATAACTTAGTTATGGACGAAAGCAATGCAACGAGTGAAATTTCTTTCCTAGATTCAATAAGGAAGTCATGTGAGTCGAGTCACGATACATTAAGGAAGTCATGTGAGTCGAGTCACGATACCATAATGAAGTCATATGAGTCGATTCGAAAGCTTTTATTTGAGGCCCGTAACGGAACTGCTCGAGATAATCTTAGTGTTTCCAATAGTACCCCTGAAAATGAGGATAGTTATTTACATAATCAAGATGACGAGGATAAAATTGGTAACACTACTTGTCTAAATGAGGTTCAACCATTTTCATATTATTATAATGATGATTATGATGAGGATAGTGTTGATGAAGAATTTGAAATAAATAGGCATAGTGATCAGGAAATTGTTACCCCAATTGAGCTTTATAACGATAATATTTCTAGTTTAAATCCAAATAATTTTAACAATTATTCACCTATTCAAAAGGACGAGGATTTGACTAGAGATACCCCCGTTTTAGACGATGCAGTATTTCCTTTTGATTACGAAGCCAAGGATGGTTTAGAGGAACGAGTATATTTTGAGTCTAGCGATTTAGAAACAATAGACTTAGAAAAAGAAAATGAACTCGTAGAGATGAGTGAGGATGTACCTGACTTAGAAGAATCAATTGAACATTTTCAGGAATCAGATGACCTTGAAATTAGGGAAGTTGTGACTAGTCTTTCTAGAGACACTGAAAACTCTAAGTTTGGGGGTGATTATCATTCTCCTTGTGCCTTAACTCTTAGTAAAGTCCCTAACTTGGGACTTGACATATGTGCCTCAACCATTTTAAAAGATTATCTTAATACACTTTTTCCTGAACCTAGTTGTGTCCATAAAAAAGTTCAGTTGTTAGAAACCCATCCTCTGGTTGATGTGGTTAACCCAGGCTATGATACCACAATTGAATTTGTGTTCCCACCAAAAACCTTTCTTCCAATTGTGGGAATGTATAAGTTTCAGATGTGTCAATTATTAAGTTTTGAGACTAAACCTAATTACTTTAGGATATTAGGGTCGACACATTTGCTTAAGGAAGACCACCAATCTTATTGTGGTCAACTGTATAAGTCAAAACTGTTTGACTTAGAGGATCCCAAGATTATTCGGAGTTATTGTTATGTGCTTCTAAGTTCTTAATTGAGTATTTCCAGACTCTACAACCTGATCTTAAGAATCCTTCTATTGAGGAAGTCCAGCCCATGAAAACATTTTATTTAGACCCTTTTATAGAGCCTGAACCCGAACCACAACTAGATGTAGTTGTCTTAAACAAAACAATATATAAGGGTGTGTTGGATATCTTCCGGGTCTGTGCAGCTTTCCTCTTCTTGTGGTTAGCACTTTTTGATCCAGATGACCCGCAGTTATTCCGACTGTTGCTATATGATTCTTCGAGGTGACTAATCCTTTCCAATGTATGGCTGAAGACTTTAAACTTAGCACTTCTTGGGAGGTAACCCATGCTCTTGCAACACGGTAATATCTTTCCTTACTCTTTTCTTCAAGTGGTAACAGTTTCTCATTGTTCATACTTTTAATTTCATCTTTAAAACATTGAGGACAATGTCAGATTTAAGTTTGGGGGTGGGGAAGAACTTTTTAGTTGCACTTTTGAAACTTCTAGCGTCACATGGTATCCGGTTAGCTAAGTTTACATATTGTTTCTCACCGAAAAGATAGAAATTGGAATGCTAGGGATAACAACCTATTGAGACATTAGAGAAAAAGACATTGAGATCATTGAAATTCGGAGAGAACTTGTTCCTTTTAGAGGGTAATGTTGATGGACCTAACCATCCATGATAGAAAGGCAAGTAGGTCAGAAATGCCGTAAAGACAAAGCAACCTCACAATGTAGTCTTGGTTACTGGATTACGACTCTCTCTCAGTAGAAACTTATCATCATCAACAAACGGAGCGACATCAAAATCTATAAAGAAAGTTGAAGACGTTTAAGGTTTAGAATCAACAATAGAAAATCAGAATCAAATGATATAAGTTGTTGAAGTTCATGATACTAAGACATTATAAGTTGCAAAGATCCAAGTGTTAAATTCCTTCTGTAATGGCCATGTAAATTTTTGTCTTGTTATTACTCAAAAAAAAAAAAAAATTGAAGAAAAAAAAAAATTGAAGAAAAAAAAAAAATTGAAGAAAAAAAAAAATGAAATCATTACATTCTTTTTGTTCTACAATTAGTTTTTGTTCAATAAGGCCATAGGAAGTAGAAATTTTTATGTCAAGCAAGAAATCAAAGAGAAGAGTTAATTGTCAAGGTTCTACGAGGTTCAAGAGTTTATCATCAATAGTTGAAGACCGAAGAAGACGTTGTTTCTACTGAGCACTATGAGAGAATCGAAGAAAGATACATTTGGTTGCTTTGTTAGTCCACTTTCAATCTGGCACAAGATCTTTCTAGCACGGTTTAACTCATCACACGTAATTAGTCCAAATTGTAGCAGATGTCCCTCTCATCTTTTTTCTCTCCTAATCTTATCCACTGTAAATCACGGACGCATCTTACAATGTTTATCTAGTCGGTAGCGGATATCTCTTTATCTAGCAAGTGTTGCAGATGTGTCTCCCTTTTCTTGGATACTTTAGAGTCGACACCATTAATTTCTCTCGGCATTCTAGTCACTTGGAGATAGGTCGAGAATTTGTATGTCCTCATAGCTCTTTGGATACTTGTGACCAATTAGAAGTAAAGGTTTTGTGGGTACACCTCTGGTAAACCCTCCGGAGACAACACTCCGCCACTAGGGCCACCTAGGGATTCAAATGATTTTTATTTTCTAGAATAAATTTGCTCGAGGACTAGCAAATAATAAGTTTGGGGTGTTTGATAGACACATTTTTGTGTCTGAATTGTCCTCATTGTCTCTATTGTTGGAACTCGATTTTTGTACTAATTTTGTGTTTTTATGTATTTTTAGGTATTTTTGGAAATAAATATTTTTTGGAAAATTCGGCTCGAAAAGTTGCTCGGAGCACCTCCGGAGGACAAGTGATATTCGGACTCCCACTTTGGATAAGGGGTAACCCAATTACTAAGGGGCACCCAACTGATATTCGCACCCCCAGCCGTTGGATAAGGGGTGACCTTCTTCTCCATTTCAAATCCTGTTTTTTGGCGGGAAAATGGTGTCACCACTGGCAGATTTTGTTCTCGTCATTTGGAGGGGCTATAATGCGATTCAATTGCTAAAATTTCATGGGATGACTTGAATAAGCATAAAAGGCGTGATGTGGGTTGATTTGTCGTCCAAATTTGGCTAGATAACTCGCGAGGAAGAAAACATGGCAGCACGACAACGGGTGAAGAGTTCACGGGATTTCGTGTGATTGCAGTGATTATTACTCATTCTACAGCGTTTATGGAACGTGTTGTGGTCTGTCTGGAGTGTGCTAGCCTACATGCAACGTAAGAAGAAGATGAAGAAGGAAATAATCCCGTAAAAATGGAAATATTTTATTCCCGAGTAATGAGAGAATTTGAGGAGTTATTGTCGTGATTTCCGCCGCTGTCGAGTATAAAAGAAGCTCTTGGAGGTCATAGAAGGAGGACGGAGAGTTTGGGAGGATTTGGTACGCTACAAGAGCCGGAAAATCAAGTTTCGAGAATCGAGTTCTCGTCGCCTGCATCTCGTGAAGAACGTGAAGAACAGACTCTCAAGGACAAGTCGTTTTAAAAAGTGAAAAGGACTACCGAGCGTGGTCGCAGACTGTCAAGTAATAACCGCACTTCATATCTATCGTAGTTCAGAATGCAGTTTGCAACACCTATAATCGTTGCAAACCCGGTTTTTATCATTTCCTTTTGTGCATCATTTGTAAACCTCTTTTGAGCAATAAAAATGGATTTTGAGCGTGTTTCCAACATGATGAGCTAGAACCCATCACTGGGACGACGGAGGAAGACGAACTTCATACATGGGTAATTTTAATTAATTCTTTTTATGACTTTTGCACTGATTAAAAATTGAATTATGATTTGATAAAATTGGTTGTTATTCAATTAGATAGGTTATGCTTTGTTTAGATAATCTATGCTTAGGGATACAATTAATCTTTTGAGAATCAACTTTGGCAAAAATAAGAGTCCATGTTTTTATTTGTTGAGCTATAATTGTTAAAAGAATTAATATTTGAACCTTTTGTTATGAGTTTATAATCCCGAATCCCAAGAACTCTCTCCGTCTCCGTGACAATTTTTGTATATATTTTTCTTTTACTTTCTTTTATTAATTCTTAAAATCAATCTCGTCAAGTCCGAGTGAACGACAACCTTACTACCACTTTCTACAACATTATTGAGTCACATCATGTACCGGCATGCTCGAAAACTAGATTACCATGCCGGTACCTGTTCAAAACCAGAAAAAAATCAACTTTTGAAGATCAAAACCAGAATTGCAAACAATTTATGAACATTTCCAACAATTGCCCGCATGGGTTTTTGGTTGAATACCATGCCGGCACCAAGCTTTTTCAAATTGCAACAATGGTGGATTCAAAGAAGAAAAATCAAATTTTCAACCTCTTATTAGCGGTAATTCTCTCATCACAATCATCTTTCATTTTCAAAAAAAAAAATCCACTCAATTGTGAGTTGTTATCATTAATCGAAGATTGAAGATATGATTGTTGTTGTAATTGAGTTAAAGATTCAGCAGCTGCAAATCTCTCATCACAATCATCTTCCATTTTCCAAAAAAAAAAAAATTCTACTCAAATTTTTTTTCCCTCATTCTACTCTCAACTAACCCACACAAATTCAAATAAACATAAATACACAAATTATATCCCCCAAATTATTAATATTTTACTAATCAGGATTAATTACTAATTATGATTAGGGAGGGTTAGATTAGGAATTAATAATTTAATTATATAAGGGGTAACCCAGCTAGGATATTTGGATCCCTATTTTGTCATTTAGCTATATCCCCCAGTTAGTTTTCATATCCCCCAATTACTCGTTCTAATAAAGCCCTTAATTTCGGATCTGGCGTGCGTCAATATCGCGCGAACTTTATTATTGACGCACGGTTTCTTTACTACCGCACGACTCTTCACACTTTACTCGCGATTTAGGTGACGTCATCTGATGAGTCATTCCAGATAAGTTGTACGCGGTCGTATTCGCTCAGTCCTTATGGTCATTGTTTCGCATATTTGATTGGTGTGCGGTATTTTTTACCCACATTTTGCCTCTTCTCATATCGTTCTTTTGGTAAAGAGAGCGGTATGAGAAACTCTAATTTTATTCTGCCGCGCCCGCTCATCTTTTCGTATTCTCTTCATCCGACAGACTTCCGGGATTCAAGCTTAACCGTCTACACATATTGACTTTCTCCTTTTTAACCGGCACGTCTTGAATTAACCGGTTGTATTTTTTCTCTATTTATTAACTGGAACGAGGAGAGATAAATTTTTTTTTCTTTCCTTTTTCTTCTCTGACAATCATCTGTAAACCTTCATCATCTTCCTCTTCTCAAAACCTTAATTTTCTTCATCTTCTCCAAGTCTTGATTTTGCTGCCGTTCTTATGGATTCTCACCCAAGGTTAGTGTATTTTGCCACTATTGCTACCTTATTTCCTCTTTTTTATTCCCTACTGCCATTACTAACCAGCCATTGTTTTATTCCCATATATTGGTTTTGTTTCAGCAAAAGTTCCTCTTCTACTGGTAGTCTTCATGTTATAGTTACAAACCCTAAATCTGTTTTGGGTTCTAAAAATGATGAAGCTCTCAAGAGGAAGCCTTCGCATGAAAAGGTAGTAAGAAACATCTTCTTTTATTTTAAACAATATTGTTTCCTCTGTTTCTTATCTGCATTGTTCTGCGAAGGATACCGAGTGCGATATTGTTCGCGAGAAGAAGAAAGTTAAGAGGGTTCGCAAAGCTCCCACAGTCAACAATTCTCTTTCCATTCCAAATCTCGACTATCAACCGCGTTCTCAACAACAGGTTTCTTCTGATGATGCTGTTAATATCCCTGCAAGAGATGTCATCCTTCAAGCAGATGCGAATATTTCCGTGCTTTCGATAAATGCTATCCCCTATGATGATGCTGTTGCCTCAGTTCCCTCGGTTGTCTCCACTCTTCGGAAGGAAATTCTCACTCCAATGAATCTACCTTGGTTGACGTTGCTTCTACCTTTTCTTTTGAGAATGTGTCCGCACAAAAGGTGGATAAAACTGTTTCTACCTTTGTGAATATTCCTTTATCAGCATAAACGGAGAATGTTACCGCTCATTCTTCTAAGGTTATTTCTCTCTTTTTAGAGGCTGCCTTTGCTGATAAGGGGGTTTTGGAGGAAGTAAATTCTGCTACTCAAGATTTTTCATATATCATCAGTGTTGCTCACTTAATTATCTTCTAATGATCCTGTTAAGCTGCGCATTTGCGACGCTTTGTCCAAGATGTTATGCGAATCTCCACCAAACAAATCAACTAGGAGTGAGATTTTCTCATAGTTTGATCTCAGCGTCCATCTTGCCCTCGATCTCTTGGTATGTACTCTTTCGCTTATGCTTTTCTATTCATTCTACTTTATCTTATCTTTACTCTTATTTTATTGCTTTTTTAAGAATCTCGTCGCCGCATAGTCCAAGCTGAAGGATTTTCTGAATCTTGTAATACCATTCTGGAACTTTCTCGCCCTAACACCAAGTTAAAGGAGGATCTTGGTAAATTAGAACGTGAACTCCGAACTGCAACCCTTGACTCGAAAATCTTCGCAACAAGAATCAAGAACTCCGAGGTATGTTTACTTCTATCTTGTCGATTACTTTAGAGAAGCTTGTACTTTATGTGTTTATCTCTACTTTATCTTATCAATTACTTAAGAGGAGTTCGTATTCATATCTTGAGTATCTTCGTATGTTTGTTAAGACTTAAATCAGAAGCATGTTATGTTGAGATATAGTTATCAACATTCTGCTGAAGATGCTCGTGCAGACAATGAGAAATTTCAGAATCAAATAGATCAACTAGTTAATAATCACTCGTATTCGCTTGATCAAATCGAGAATCTAAAAAATGAGAATCTTTGCTTATATAATCAGAGTATTTATGGACTTCCAAGTATCCTATCTCTTTGGAATGTTGTATAGTGCTGATTTAAGATATCAATCTTGATTAGATGAAAATCACATTTTGGCCGCAGAGAATCGATCTTTTTTAAAGAAAGAGGCGATGTTTTCGCGTCAATATCTTATTCTCCAAAAGATTTGTGACGATCAAGGAAAATCCCTTCGCGTACTGAGAGATCAACATGATGAGTCTACGAAGAAATTAACTTCAGAGAAGGAGAAGATTATCCAGAGCAAGATAAATTTGACTGTGAAGATGAATATACTTTGAAGAATACGCACAACTAAAGGGATCTCACGATATTCTTGTGAAAGAAAAGTCTTCTCTTACTCAAAATGAAAAGAAAATTCGCTCCCGTCTTCAAGGTTTAATCGGTGATGATTTTGATACGGTTATGGAAAATATGAAAAATAGTAGTCTCGCTTTATCTCAATACCTCATCTCTCAAAGGGAAGGTAGTCATATTAAGCTGACTGCCTCAGTTTCCTTGCACTTTCTAATTATTCTCATTTTTTGTCTGCGTAATTTTCGATACAGTAATAATTAGGTGTCTTTTTTGCAGAATCTGAAAGAACGCACCAGTCTACCATCTGCAAATTGAGGTATGATCTGACTAAAGATAACAGATACCGCGGAAAACTTTCAGTCTTACTTGTCGCTTCCAGAGGCAGAGCGAATAGGAGATGTTCATATCTTGAGAACTTCATGGCAGTTGCCCTAGAGAACACCAAGAAGGGTGCTGCGCGAGAAGCTCATGTTAAGGCCCAAATTCTCGCAAACCAAGTTTGCCTTGATAATTTAATCCCTCCAGTAGATGTGAAACCTCTTGATGTGGATGCGGATGAGGAGCTTCCAGAGCCTGATAGCGATTACTTTTATGTGAGTGATGATGATGAAAGTGGATAGAATAGAGGCGGAGAAACTATTCTTCAAGAGGGTCATCTTGAAAAGGATGTGTTTGGTGGTGATCTTCCTACATGCCCAAGTTCTGATGTTAATCCCAATTCCGAGGTTGGTGCTGAAGCAGCTACACCAGATCAGAACATTTCTCCAAATGACGCTTAGCTTTTTCTTTCTTCACTTCCTTGTGCGTCCGGATGTATTTTTAACTTTGAACAAGGAGAATAATACCTCCTTCTTGTTATTCCCATACTTGCCTCTTATTATTCTCCCTATGAGAAATATTCTGTAGGAAATACCATATAGTCCTAGGAATAATATATTAGAGAGAGTTTAGTCTTGTTGACCCAGTCATGTGTCTATTTGGTTCTTTTTGGGAAAATATATTATAGTTTGGTCCTTGAGATTATGGTTTGGTCCTAAGGTGATGTCATGGATGATGTAAATGTCATCCGGTAATGGCAGAAATACCCTTATATTATTGTTTGGTCCTAGAAAATAATGGTTTGGTCCTAGGGGGACCACATATATCCAAAAATCAATAGCAAAATATCTCATTTTTCATATTCAGATTCTCTCTCTTCTTTTCCAGATCTAGTTTTTCTTTCCTCTCGAATCTTTTTTCTCTGCTGCTGTTGAACGCAACCAAGACGATGATGTTTTCTTTTTATTGTTGTTTTGTTAAAGATGATGATGTGTTGTAGTTGAAGATGATAAAGATGATGTTGATGATGTTATTGAAGACGATGTTTGTTGTTGCTGTTGTTGATTACGATCTTGATTTTTGAATATTTTTTCTCTGCTGTTGATGATGACGATGAAGAAGATGAAGATCTGTTGCTGCCGCTGCTGTTGACGATGAAGACGATGGTGTTGATCTTGATTTTTGAATGTTTTTTGTCTCTGCTGCCGATTGTGATGATGAAGAAGATAAAGATCTGTTGCTGCTGCTTCTGTTGATGATGCAATTCATCAAAAAAATGAACCAAATCTGCTATTGCTGCTGCTGTTGATGATGAAGACGGTAGTGTTTTTGAAGACATCGAAGAAGATGAAGATGATGATGTTGTTCATTTTTACAAATGAACTCTGTTTTTTTAGGTTTTTATCCGGAGTTCATTTCTGGAATGAACTTTGTTTTTTTAGGTTTTTATATGGAGTTCATTTCTGGAATGAACTCTGTTTTTATAGGTTTTTATATGGAGTTCATTTCTGGAATGAACTCTGGTTTTTTTAGGTTTTTATATGGAGTTTATTTCTGGAATGAACTCTGTTTTTTAGGTTTTTATATGGAGTTCATTTTTGGAATGAACTCTGTTTTTTTAGGTTTTTATATGGAGTTCATTTCTTGAATGAACTCTGTTTTTTTAGGTTTCTACGATAGAACTTCGATAAATTAATTACTTCGTTAAAATAATAAAATTCTCCTGTCCCAAATAGGCTTTTACAGGCTAAATTTTAACTCGATAAATTAATAACTTCGCTAAAATAATAATTTTCTCCGGTCCCAAAGATATTAATTTATCGAAGTTTTACTGTATATGGAGTTCATTTCTGGAATGAACTCTGTTCTTTTAGGTTTTTATATGGAGTTCATTTCTGGAATGAACTCGTTTTTTTTAGGTTTTTATATGGAGTTCATTTCTGGAATGAACTTTGTTTTTAGGTTTTTATATGGAGTTCATTTCTGGAATGAACTCTGGTTTATATAGGTGATTTCTGAAAAAATAAGTAGAAATTAATAGGAGTTCATTTTGAAGAATGAACTGCTACAAAAAAATAAATAAAAATTAACACGGAAGGGTATTTTTGTCAATTTAATATTTTTAATTGTGGACCAAACAGTAAAGGCGTTTTTCCAAAGGAATAAACTGACATGGGCCCACCTAAAAAAGGACCAAACGATATTTTTCCCAAATATTCTTTAGTAGCGTCCTTTGCTCTATTATTATGTCCTGCAAAACAATATTAGTTTCAATTTTATTTTTCTCATGAGGTCTTATTGAGCCTCCCTAAGTAAAGGTCTTATTTTTCCTAAGATATGATTTTGCTTCTGTGCGACGAGATCGCAGGCGGTCTTTACATTTGCATGCAATGACGCATTGATCCCGCCTTATCATCTTCTCGTATTATTGCCTCTACAGGTTGTATTGACGCGCAAATACGACAAGTCTTCATACCTCTGTGAGTGACATTTGCGTCTTTTGACACAATTCAGCTCCCTAGTGGAGGGTGTCGTCCTTATATTCCCCCTGACTGCCCCTTCAAGGAAGCTTACCCCTACCGGGTTAGGGTGGGCTCTTCTTATCCAGTGATGCAACAATCAGTTGTTTTCGCAGCCTCTTATCCCTCCACCGACATGGCTTGTGGTTACGAGACAGCACCCTTAGTGCATCATAGTCAAGACTTGCCAAGAGCGGTCAGGTACGCTCCAGACGGCCCATGCACTCTTGACTCAACCGTGTACCCGGCGCCCTGATCGAGTTTCTGCACTTCTTAGGAGAGACCTTGTCACCTTAATCTTTCGATTTAGGCGCCTCTCCTGGATGGGCTTTCATTTCACCCCAAATCTCCATGACTCAAGCTCCAGGGTCGGTGTAGCTTTCACCTGAGTCATGCTAATAGGTTTTCCCCAATAATGACGCGCATTTGGTCTTATTATTGCCTCTTGCTGTATGCGATCTAAGGTGCACGCCACAATTGGATGCCTATCCTCCCTAGTTAGAGTCTTTACTTGTTTCCTTCTATTAAGGTCTTATTATAAGGTCTTATTTTTGCCTTTTTGTTGAGACATGAATTATGTATAAAAGAGCGAAGTCTTTGATTTTATTCATATGCTTGAATAGTACATCTTTGTTGAGTGTGGAAAATTTTGCATCTTCAGCTGCGTGTGCTTCATTTGAGTTGCATGGAATTGCCTTCTTCATGTGTGCGGTTACTACCGCATGACTTACGGATAATATTTTTTCAAATATAATCTGTTCCACAGATGCTCAAGTTTGCTACCAGTGTTTCTCCCTTCAGGATCCATCAACTCATATGCTTCATTTCCCACTATCCTCTTTATTATGTATGGTCCATCCCATCGTTTCTCCAGCTTTCCATCTCCTCCTTTCTGATAAGGCGGTATTTCTCTCAATACTAGATCTCCTGGATGAAATTCTCTTTCTTTGACGCGCTTGTTATATTCTCGAGCTATCCTTTTGTGGTAATTTTCCATATGTTGTAGGAATGATGACTTCGGTTGGTAGCACCGCCTCAACTCCATATGTTAGGCAAAACGGTGACATTCCTGAAGCCTCTCTCCGAGTTGTTCAGTATGCCCATACTGCATTATGCACTTGTTCGCACCATCCTTTATTATATCCTTCCAACTTCTTCTTCAATATATCTGCAATTATTTTGTTAGTTGCCTCAGCCTGTCCATTGCTCTGTGGGTGTAAAGGAGTGTATTTTCCGCTTTGGATTTTGAACGCGTTAAATAGCATTTCTATGTTTTCGCCCTCAAACTGTTTTTCATTATCGGAGACTAATTGTACAGGAATTCCAAATCAACAAATGATATTTTCGAATATTAATGTGAACACATCTCTATCTCGAATATGCTGCACTGCTTTTACTTCTGCCCATTTTGTGAAGTAGTCTATTGCTACTATCAAGTATCTTCTTTGCCCAGTTCTTGGTATGAATGGACCCACAATATCAATCCTCTATTTTGCAAATGGCCATACACTTGTTGACGAGTTTAGTACCGCTCCAGGTGCGTGTATCTTTTTCCGTGTCGTTGGCATTCTACGCATCGCCTAGATACCTCTTTCGCGTCCTCATGCATGTAGGGCCAGTAATATCCATGTATCTTCGCTCTATAAGCTAGAGACCTTCCTCCACTATGGTTCCTTGCGTCTCCATAATGCAATGCCTTTAAGATTTGCATTCCTTCTTTCCGCGTTAAACATCTAAGTGATGTTCCTAGGAAGGATTTTCGATAGAGCACGCCTTCTCTTAATTCATAATTTGTCGCTCGGCTTTATAACTTGTGCGCCTCTAATCTGTTTCTTGGTACTTCTCCCTTTTCTAGATATAAGTGAAGTTCCTTTCTCCAATCTATACCTTCTTCTGCTATATCTTCCACCATCATTACATTTGCGTCTTCTTCTTGCTTCTTGATTGAAGGGAAATTGAGCGTCTCTACTTTGATATACCTTGCGGTAGGGTCTATTAACATGGATGCGATGAATGCCAATGCGTCTGCTAATCTATTATCATTCCTACATATATGTCTCCATTTTACTTTTGTAATTTTTGCTGATAGTTCTTCGACAAGATGTTTGTACTTTTGTAGGGATGCATGGTTCATTTGTGATGTATATTCCTAGTATTTGGCGTATTACTAGCTGTGAATCACTTGTTATCCTGATGTCCTGCAACTCCATTTCTACTGCAAGTCTTAACGCATGCACTAAGCCCTCATACTCTTTCTCATTATGTGTGGATGAGAACTCTAATCTAAATGTATGTGCCACTCTTGCCCCCTGCGGTGATATGATCACAATCCCTATACAATTACCTTCTCCATTTACTGATACGTCAACAAATATTTCCCATCTCTTTGAATTACGTTCTGTTAACATGTCTCTGGGATTTCCTTGCTCTTCGTCGAAGTCCATCATTTCTTCTACCCCTTCCGCTTCTTCTAATGAAAATTATGATAAGAAATCTGCGATGACTTGAGATTTTGGCGAAGACAATGTTTCATATTTGATTCCAAAGTGTCCTACTTGCGCGTTCCATCTTTCTATTATTCCTGATCTTTTTGAGTTCTTCATTACAGATTCAATTGGTACTTTGGTGAGCACTTTAATTGGGTGAGCTTGAAAGTAAGTGTGAAGCTTTTGTGTTGCATAAACCAATGCGAGGATAAGCTTTTCTATCTTTGAATAATTGTTTTCTACGGAAATATAAGTTTTGCTGATGTAATAAATTGGTTTTTCAATTCCTTCATCTAAGTGAAGTAATACAACACTTAATACATGCGGTGTTGATGCTAGATATATTAATAACTCATCTCCTGGTTCTGCTCTCTGCAAGATGGATAAATTCATCAACTCATCTTTTATACTTTGGAACGCCTTCTCACATTCATCCGTCTACTCGAAATTGGTTCCTTTTTTTCAGGATTTTGAAAAAGTGCTTGCATTTATCTGATGAGCGAGAAATGAAACGTCCTAATGAAGCTAATATACCGTTCAACTTCTGTACGTCTTTTATTGTTGATGGTGATGGCATATCACGAACCACCTGCAATTTTTCTGAATCTACTTGTATTCCTTCCTTTGATATGGTATAACCTAGGAATTTCCCTGATGCTACTCCAAGGATACATTTTGCTGGGTTTATCTTCATTTTGAATTGCCGCATCTATTCGAATATTTCTTTTAAGTTATCAACATGGTCACCCGCCTTCTTGCTTTTCACCAACATGTCATCCACGTACACCTCCAGTGTTGTATGTATCCACTTTTCGAATATCTTCTCTACCATCCTTTGATATGTTGCACCTGCATTTCTTAAACCAAAAGGAATTCTTGTATAACAATATAATCCCCTAGGTGCAAATAACGCTGTATGTTCTTGATCTTAATCTGCCAAAGGAATCTTATTATAGCCTGAGTATCCATCCATTAATGATAGCCTTTCGTGACCTGCTACAGCTTCCACAGTTTGGGGTATATCTGGTAGTAGGAAGCTGTCTTTAGGGCATGCTTTATTTAAATCGCTAAAGTCGATACAGATCCGCATCCCTTTATTCTTTTTTGGAACCACCACCAAATTTGTTATCCACTCTAGGTACTTTGCTGGTCTAATTATTCCTGCATCTAACATCTTTTGCAATTCTGCTTCTATTTGAGGATGGTATGTCATTGCTATTTTCCAAATCCTTTGCTTGAATGGCCTTGCGTTCTTGTTGCTACTTAAATTTGACACGCAATAGAAGGATCTATACCTCGCATTTCCTCCATACTCTATGCGAAGACATCCGCATATTCTCTTAATAGGTTAACTGTCTTTTCTTTTCCTCTTTATCCATCATAGTTCCAATTTTCAGTATCTTTGGCTCTTCTGTTGTTCCAATATTGATGTCCTTTGTCGACTCTGCTTCTATGAAATTCGCTTTTGGTTCTATTACTGGTTAAGGTTCTTTAATTATGTGAGTTGGTTCTCCTTCTTTTTCTGGAATCTCGCTTGGTATTCCTTTGCCTTCTTGCGCTCTTCATGTAAATCCTTAGCTCCTCCTCCTTTCTCAATTATTTTTCCTTCTTCCAGCGATCTTTTCGCTTCTTTGCACGTCCTTCGTTATTCCTCACATCTACGATATTGAAAAGCTTCGCACTCCCTGTATCTCCCTCCTATTCCACTTGGTATTGGGAATCGTATGCACTGATGAAGAGTTGATACTACACCTTTTATCGCATGTACCCATGGTTATCCCAATAGCGTGTTGTATGGTGACTCTACATCGACCATGCGTAATGTTACATGCGTTTCTATTTCTCCCAATAATATTCGCATGATTATCTCACCTTTTGGTTTTGTTGTCCCTTTGTTAAAATCGTGAATGTTTTCTGTAGAGCGCGTCATATCTGCGTCCGTGTACCCCATACCTTTGAATGCGTGATAGAATAAATATCTACCGAACTGCCCGTATCGACCAAGGTTCTATCTATCGCCCAATTTCTGATTCTTTCGCTCCTTCATTTCTTTCTTTTCGCTCTGTAGTTATTGTAATCACCAAGGGATATGTTCGTCTTAAGTTTTCTTCCGGGATCTCATCTGCTGCAAACGTTATCTTCCTCTTTCCCCACTCCTTTGAAGGAGATACTTTATCTACCGTCATTGTCTTCCTTCCTTCATAATCGCGCTTGTGTATTCTTCCTGTTTTTCTTGCGTAGAAATCCACATCAGAGATATTCGTTTTAGTTATTGAAATACATTGTATACTTCTGCCTCCTTCTTTCGGTCTAATCATCTTTATTTCTTCCGCCTGGGTGGTAACACCTGCTTGGTTCTTGCAATTTTTCCTTGATTGGATCTGGCCTTGGATTTGCTTATAGATTTTGTTTCTTTCCTCCATTTATATGAACTTGACAATTTAAATATTCCTTCTTACTGTTATTCGTCTTAAAACAATATCTTCTCTTAATGAACTAAAGAATCAGAACTTTTATGAATGATAATCACTCTTTTGGGATGGAAACTTTATTAAAACTCACAAAGATTGAAAATAAGACCATAAAAAGCTATGAAAATACTTGAATGTCTTTTGATTTAATCTCACCAACAGGGTATATCATCCGAGCTAATTTCTAGCGCCAAAATATAGTTGCAAACACCCTAAGTAAAATAAATAGAACAATCTAAGTAATCATCTTGAAAATCATAAGAACTTTTATTGAAATCTTTAGCCTGGCATTCTTAGGGGCGACCCCAAAAGAATTAGGGGCGACACAAAATGACAAAAAAGGTCACCCAAACCTAAAATAAGGCCACCCCTTATCTCAAATTTTTCGAAATGGCAAATATGCCATCCCTAATCGGTAGTTAAGTCTATAGTAGGGAGAAATTTTTTATATAGAGGAGATTCCATTTTCACATGATTGAGAACAACCAGAATCGGTAGTTTCATGATGTTTATTGCCTCCCGATTATGGTAGTAGCCCCAAATTCAAATTTTTCAAAAACCAATGGAATTTTGGATTTCTTTGTTTTCACTATCGGTAGTTTGATGATGTTTATTGCCTACCGATTGTACAATCGGTAGTTTGATGATGTTTATTGCCTACCAATTATGGTAGTAGCCCCAAGTTCGAAATTTTCAAAAACCAATAGGAATTTTAGATTTCTTTATTTTCACAATCGGTAGTTTCATGATATTTATTGCCCACCGATTGTACAATCGGTAGTTTCATGATGTTTATTGCCTCCCGATTATGGTAGTAGCCCCAAATTCGAAATTTTCAAAAACCAATAGGAATTTTAGATTTCTCTATTTTCACAATCGGTAGTTTCATAATATTTATTGTCTATCGATTGTACAATCGGCAGTTTCCTGATGTTTATTGCCTCCCGATTATGGTAGTAGCCCCAAATTCGAAATTTTCAAAAATCAATAGATATTTTAGATTTCTCTATTTTCACAATCGGTAGTTTCATGATATTTATTGCGTCCCGATTATGGTAGTAGCCCCAAATTCAAATTTTTCAAAAACCAATGGAATTTTGGATTTCTTTGTTTTTACAATCGGTAGTTTGATGATGTTTATTTCCTACCGATTGTACAATCGGTAGTTTGATGATGTTATTGCCTACCGATTATGGAGTAGCCCCAAAATTAATTATTTCGAAACAAAGCTATAGGAAGAGAAGAACATAGTCACAATCGGTAGATAATTTTTTCTTTCTAAACTACCGATTATGAAGGGACATATAAGTATTTTAACCTATTTTGTCATTTTGTGTCGCCCCTAATTCATTTGGGGTCGCCCCTAAAAATACCAGGATCTTTAGCTTAGATACAAATTTGGGAGAAAACCCTAACTTGGAAAGCAAATAATCTTTCTCTCTCCTAAATATCTTGTCAAAAGGATCTCTGCCTCTATACAAAATCGCTCGGCTCCTTATATAGGAGTTTACATAGTGGAGGAAAGCTAATAAAACCCTTAATATCGGATCTGGCGTGCGTCAATATCGTGCGGACTTTATTATTGACGCACGGTTTCTTTACTACCGCCCGACTCTTCACACTTTACTCGTGATTTAGGTGACATCATCTGATGCGTCATTCCAGATAAGTTGTACGCGGTCGTATTCGCTCAGTCCTTATGGTCATTGTTTCGCATATTTGATTGGTGTGCGGTATTTTGTACCCACAGCAAATTTGCTCCCTTAAGCAATATCCCAAATGGTATTGTATCATACGCACTGATATTACGCACTGATATTAAATTAGAGAACAAACATACATACATACAGTAGAGAACAAACGTAAAAAAAATCCCTCAACAATTACAGGTTTGCTCAAAGATTGCCAGAAAATGGAACAATCCAGTAAATATTTTTTTGATTACACAAAGATACAGGAATGAAATATTGATATAAGCAGATTAATAACTTGAACAGTATTGTTCAAGATCAGAATCCGCAATATGAAACAATATAGGATTGAATTGTTTCTGGATTCAGTCCTCCTTATAGTTATTATTATTCATAATTACTGATTGGATATTTTTATACTTCCGAAAGAGACTTCCCCAGTACGTAGAATGAACCATTTCAACAAACAACGGGAGCTGCAACTTTGCAAACAAGGTCACAGGAATACAACCAAAAACGGCTATAGGAATTGGAGCCCATGCGAATTTGTCTCCAAGCACAAGAAATAACGATGCCCCAAAAGCTACCAATATGGTAGCCATTGATATAAAGAGAGTTGCCAAACCTATTATCATTTTCTGGGGCAAGGACCTGAGAAAATCCTCTTCAGCATATCGGGAAGTATATACCGCTAAAAACATAAGAACGGATGTGACCGAAGAGAATAAAGCCAGGGCATCTGCTATTGCAAAGATCGTAAATGGAGTCTTTCCCAGAAAAACTGGGACGCCATTCTTACTGCTATTTGTATCACTGATATTACCTCCAGGGACCGTAAAAACTGCTGCAAATGCAACAGTAGCAATTAGGGCCGCTACTACCATGCACGAACCCGACGTATCTTTCATCCATTCTTCTGCTTTGTCTAACAGTGTTTTGTGTTGCTGTGCGAATATGTACTGTGCTGTATGCCCATCTTTATTTCTCTTGAACTTATCTTCCACGGGTAAAATGCTTTCAACACCCTGCGTGAAGTTTAAGTGACCAGAAATGTTAAATTAGTACTCAGCAAAAGAACAAGACAATTGCTCTTCAATGTCGAACGAAAGACCATACCTTAAACCACTGTAACTCTCGTTGCATCTGAAGTGCTAAACCAGAGACCAAATTAAGTTGAACAGGAGATGCTAACTTGGCAGCCTGATGCAAGATAGTATTATTGTACCTATCTTTTCTAGACACTACAGCAGTTTTGTTTTTTCCGCTAGCTTTAAATATGAGATTCAATGTCATTTTATTTCGCTCAGCAATAGCCATTTGTATCAGTGTTTCTCCCGCAAAACTGTACCATACCAGGTAATCAAACTTCTCAAGACACTGTGCTACAAACTCTACATTGCCATGCGTTATAGCTGTCTTTATGATGTTCGGATTTTTATCGAAATACTCTACTATCTGCGTCCTGTCCCTTGTTTCATCGAGTTGCCCCAACATTTCATTAACTAATGCAACGGCTTGTTTGTGCATCAACTTTTGGTTGTGTAAGTGCTTTATATGGTACACTGAAATACAATAAAAATGATCCCACTAATAAGAAATACAGTCTTGCTTGTAATTAATCAGTACGATCCGTCCTCTGAAAAGCCGTACTTAAGTATGTACGGCAGTCGTACCTAGTTTAGGACTCAAAAGTACCTGATCAGCTAAATCTTATAATTGTAGAACATCAAATTTAAACCTGAGGGGGAAAAAATGTATTCAGACCTCGTTTTATATAGGGCATGAGACAGGATGAGAAGAGCATGTTCTTTCTCCCTTTATGATCTCCAGTTGAGGAGACTTCTGAGCTCACTAAACAATTATCCTCAACTAGAACTTCGATACCTTCAGTGCTTTCTAAAAGGTTCTCTTCATCTCTTTCAGTACCTTCTACGCATTTGAAAGTGTTCTGTCCACCATAGTTATATGTAGGACGCATGTCCACCTGAATTACTGTACCACACCCCACATTTGTATTTAGATACACTTCTGAGAGCAGATAAGTTAATGATGAAGGTAAAAAAACAATAAAAAATGATGTACGTAGGGTGATTACTAACATGGATAAATGTAGCTTTGCCACCAAGTAAGCTTTGCACCGCTTAAAAATGCAAACGGTCTTTGAACCATCATCTCTAATCCGCAAACATCATGTAACGATGATACTTCGGTAGCCAAATTCGGAAACCTTTTGATAATAGATAATGCCATATCTACAATTGAAACGTTTAAGAGTTTCAGGAAAAAGAACAAACAACAAGAGTGTTAGTTAACACGGAAAATGGGTTATTTGTCCAAAAAAATTTAAAACATGGTTCAAATGGACGAGTAAAAGTTATTATGAGTGAAATGGACACAAAAAAAAATAGCAAGGATGAAACTGGATTAATCCTGGCTTAAACTTAAAAAATAGCGAGGATGAAACTGGATGCATCCTGATGTAAATTGAAAATAAGAAAAATAATTTGAAAATGGGTAGGATCAAACTGGTTACATCTGGCTATTTTTATATTTTTGTCCATTTAAACAGTATCAAAATATAAATGTCTTTTTCACCCATGAATTGTTGATTTTGGTCTTTTTAACCAATGTTGTGTAACTAAATTGATTTATGGGGCTTGAGGTCATGTTTTGCTTACTTTTTTCTCGGTATCGACCAATAAATGTGCCATGGTAGCTTCAATTAAATGTGAAATTTGTTACTTACCGTAGAAACTGGCATCAATAGCTTTGCACAATAACTTGGCCCCTTCACGCGGAGCGAATGGACTTGGGCGGCCAACGTCTTTAGTCACGGAGTAAAGATATTCAACTGTCTCCTTTTGCCCAGCTACAACAGACTGGAGAGCAACTTCGAGGGGTACCCTTCTCTTTTGATCGCGTATTTGAGGCAAGTATTGGTTCTTATTGACCAACACCGCGGCAACCTTAGAGCATCCATGAACGGCAGCATAGTGAAGTGCTGTATTACCACGCCGTTTAGTTTTATATGCTAGTGCTTCCGATGGCATAATGTCTACAATCTTCTCTACAAACTTCTGACGATCATTGATTACAGCTACATGCAACGCGGTTTCTGAATCAACAGAGATCAGTTCCGTTTTTGCATTTGGATTCTTGTTGAAGAACTCATTAGCCGTTTCCCAGTCACCTTTAACTGCTGCGTCATATAGCGGCTCGTATCCTTCCAAGACATGTTTTTTGTTAATCAGCTCAATACTTTTTTCTGAATCCAAAGAGTAACAAATTTGTCAGATTAAACGATTAAAATTAAAATTTAATTTTATACGGCTTCTAAACAAACCGAGCAAATAATTCTTAATGTGAGGTGAATTTAATTATCAGCTTACCAGAGACGATATTTTGTTTCACGGTTGCTGGCTGTCCTGTAGAATTGTTAAGTTGCGCCTGTCTTTGACGATGCTGAAGTGGTTGTTGATCCTGTCCATTACCATCGTTTGGCACCACATCTGTGATCTCCTCATATTTAACAGACGATGACGATGGCTTTTTTATTTTTGTTGCTTCTGACTTATATGTAGCAGTACTAGTATTGCCGACGACAGTTTTTGGTGGCAGTGGTGTTGACGCTATATCATATATGCACCAAATCGAAGAGATATATAAGAAAGAGTTAAGAGTCGATCGAAGAGATGAATAATTATAGGCTATTGAGCAGAATTTTGATACCTTGCTGCTGCTGTTGCTGTTGGTGGTGGTGGTTAGGATAACCCGATGATGATGTTGAGTCTCGGACAACTCTATGATCTCCTTTGCCATGTCGGTAATTATGGGCATCACCAGTACTAGTACTGCTTCTTAGAGTGTCTAACATTTGGTGTTGAGATTCAACGAGTGTTTTAAGTAGTGTTTTAATCTCTTTGATTTCTTCAACTACCTGCCCAAAACGATCGACTTGGCCGTAGCCTGGGTTCCGCGGAGCGTACATCATTTCCGGGTGAGGTCGATAATCATTACCGTATCCTCTGGCATACATGGTTTGTAGAAGAGGAAATTCTTAAGAATTCTCTGTTTCTGCATGAAAGCAAAAGCGAGCTAGAGAAAAGGTTATGTTTTGGTCAGTTTCTTTCTATAGTCTCTGAAACATACATGGGCAAGTTCTATGCTGAGATTCATCTATAAATTTAGAAAGTCAACTTTGGCGGAGTTCTTTTTCTTGGTGCACCTATCATTTTTGAAAAAATATACATTAGGTACAACTATTGCATATACGACATAGTTGATTGAATAATTTATTATGCTGTCCAGCGACTTTGAATATACTTACCGTTTACTTCCTGTCTTACTAAAAGGTTTATTAGAGAAGCTTCTGCATAGTTAAATTATATTTTTGTTACCAACGGTGCTACACACACCGTGATATCACCGGTACACACATCCCTAGGGACCCCACCAGGAGAAAGAGGTAGTTGGTTTTTTGTGTTTGGTGGGCCCACTATTTTTTGTGAGTGGGTGTGATATCACCGTGATTTTATCACGGTGAATCTAGACTTATTCTTTTGTTACGGCTTTCCAATAGAGAAATGGAGTTGACGTGAATAATTGAGTGAAAGTCTTCTCATGTCGATCTGATCAACGGTCGGAAGTTTCGATGCTAAATTGCAAACTTATCAATTCCGAGTTACAATAATTTTTTATCAATTGGCAGTTTTTTCCGTTAAATTAATTCAAATAGACATTGGTATACATCGGTACCATGTCAGTATCCAATAACTAGAGTAGCGATACACGGTTAGTAGAAGACATAAAATATATATATATATATATGGTAGATCGGATATGTGAACTAAGTCATTGGGCCGACCGAGCGAAGCGAGGGAGGACCTTTATATGGCCACTTTTTTGGAAATTGTAAGTCATCAGTTGACACAAAAAGATTGGATTTTGGTGTCCCAAACCATTTTCAATCAACAATGAAAGGACTAAAGAGCCCCTATATGCTTCTATTTCTCACTAAAGTAAGTGTAAATACAACATAAAATGAAGGGTAATCGCATAAATTTCGTGGGCAGAAAAAAGGACACGGAGGTTGGAAGTATTTTAATTATTGAGGGGTAGTTTAGTAAAACCCAAGGTAAATTGACCTAAAGGTTGCAGGGTCGATTCTCGGCCACCTCATTCTTTTTCTTTTCCTTTTTTTTTTCCCTTCTTCATTCTTCTTCATCCATGAAACCGAGAGAGGAATCGAGACAGAGAATAATTACAACTCAAGGGGCAAAATTTTCAATATGTTCCTTTCTTTCTTCTTCTTTCTCCTCTCGAAGGAGGCGTTGCTGTCTGAGAGTTAGAGATGCAGAGAAATTCATGGGAGATATTGGAGGTTGTGAGGAATTCGGCTGTTGAATTTCTAGGAGGGGATTTGATGACGACAGAACTGATATGGGTTTGATGGAAACGAGGAATATGAAGCTGATAACTGAAATTCAATCTAAGATGGTGGATTTGAAGATGAACATGAACCTGGATCGAGACAAGATTACAAGGAAGCTGATATGAGTGGAATAGAGAGATGATGAAGCCGTTGTTAAGAAATTAGCTATGGAAAAGAGAATTTAGGGTTCCTGAAACTGCAATTAGGGCATGATGTTTTTGTTGATGGTTTGTATTAATTGATGGAGATAAATGGTGGAGATTCATGGGCATTCTGAAGTTCAAAAAGTTTAGAAAGAAAAGGTTTTGTTCGAATTGGATCTGGGATCTAAATTTGAGTTGCAGGGAATGAATTTGAGTTATGAATTGATAGTATCAATTGCAGGGGCTAATTGGGTTTGCAGAGATGATGTGTGTAAGTGGTGCCGGTAAAGATGCAGTTGCAATGGTAAATGGTTGATGCTGATGTTGTTATTGTTATTGGTTTGCAAGCAACTGCAGTAATGGGTGTTATGGAGTTTATGTTGTAGTTTGGTGGTGATTAACGAGATATGTTGCAGGCGAACTGAAATGGGAGTTGCAGTGGTCGTTGATTTCTTTATTCAAGTTGGTGATGTTCTTAACAAAGAAAAGGGATCTGAGTTTAATATCAGTGAAGGCAACAATGGCTAATTTGTAGGCAGCAGCATCAAGTGGGCTCTGGTACTGGAATTGATTGAGAAATGGAGGTGTATATGCTGAATGATTTGAATTTGTTATTTATGTGGATTTTGGTTCAAAGTGCTGCGGCAGATTAATGTAGATGAGTTGAGAAGATACAGATGATGGAGGAACGAGATAAAAGGGTGGTGTTCTGGTATCTGGAGTTGGGGTTTGTGGTGAATTTATTTTGTGAACTCGTGGTGTTCGATTGAGAGCAGTAGGCAGCGAACAACGAGAAATTAGTGGAGTTATGTGTTGGTTGAATGGTCGTGATTAAATTGTAGCTGGATAGAAAGTTGTAGTCGTGAACGGAAGAAGGAAGCAAACAAATTGCCTGAGATGATGTGGTTGAGGGATTACAGATGCACTTTGAGATTTTTGATGTGGTTTGGAAATTGAATTTATTTAGCAGATTTTGTGCTTGTTGTGCAATCGGTGGAGGTGCTTGATCGAGAAGTAAATGAGAACGGGAAGAGGCTTAGATGGTCATGGAACATCATTTGGCTGAAGCTCTCTTACTCGTGGTGGCTAGATAGACAGAAGATGGAATCAAGCTTGGGTTAGTGGTGGTTTGTATTATGCACCCTTAAATTAGTGATCGTCTATATGTGGCTTACAGTTCTACGAGGCTACTGTGATCGTTGGGTGAAGATGAGATGATGTGATTCAAGTGGTAGTTCTACAATGGTCAAATGAGTGGTGGACAATGATACTGGAATCTAAGTTTAAGAGATGTTGCTGCTGCCATTGAGTTGATGGGTTTTGCTCGAGATGTGTTGTAATCTGCAACTGAAGAACAAGGAGAAGAGGATGAAGCTGTCCATTGAGAACAACAAGAAGTTGGTGCTGCAGTGAAGAATGAATTAGATGTATGCTAGGATTTTCTTACAGGGAATTGAAGAAAATGCCTAAAAAATGGCCTGAGAATTGCCTGGAAAATGGACAGAACTCTGCCGGATTTTCATGCCGACGAGTCAACTCAGAACCTATGACCGATCCACTTTACTAAGTAAGATCCAGTAAGCCCGAATAAGGTAGCTAACTCGGATGACTCTCTTTGCCTTAACCCTTGACTAACTGGAAACCGTTAGTTTGACAGTTAAATACAGTTAAATACAATGGATCAGTGACAGAATAATCCGTCGACTGAGGGAAGATTCCAGTGACCGGTGGTGACTCTTTGGCCAGACTCCGGCAACGATAATGGAAATGGAATTCGGGCGATCCAAATTCACAGAATTTTTCTAATAAGTATTTCTCATGTGCTTGAAAACCTAGATTTGGAATTGGATAAAAAATTGGGCTTTGAATTTAGTAAGAGAAGAAGGCGAGCTTTACAATTTCGCTTTACAATTTTACAAATCCGACTTTGTGCCATTATGGCGGAATTAAATTGTGAGTACAAAATTTAATTTTGTCAATTTTTTTCGGTCGGCCCTCCCACCGTGTCAACGGTTATACTAGTTAATATATACGGGTAACTTTGAAAAATTAATTTTCGATAAATTAATTATTTCGTTTAAATAATAATTTTATTTTGATCCTAATTAAGTTTGTATAAGTCAAATTTTAACTCGATAAATTAAATTAATTACGTCGCTAAAATAAGAATGTTGTTTGGTCTATTAACTTGTCAAAATTTCACTATACATCCTATTAGGTGTTTTAATATATTGCATGGCTTTTTATACAGGCGTAGTAGCAACTGCCAAGTAATTAACCAAATAACATTTGGTGTTGAGATTCTACTACTATTATGGTTGTGTTTTATGGGTGTATCACCGACTCAACATAAAACAGACGGACAATGTTGTCAGCCCTGTCAATATTGTAATCCTATTTCTGCTCCAAAGCAGGTGCAATTTATAGCAACGATTGCAATAAGTTCGAGGACTAGGACGATGCCAGTGTCGCCAGCAAATAGATCCTACACCATTTTTAAGGATGAGCGACGGACCACGCTGTTGCTGACTAGGGTCGTAACGGCTGTTCTCTGTTGCAAAACACCAAATTGCAATTTTCACAACGGCATGAGATCCGTTGCGCATCTCGGTCAGCAACGGGGATTCGGCTGCGTTCTAAAGTTTCTATTTGCAACAGAAAATACACGTTGCTAAGATGTTGCTAATTACAGGGGAATTAGATATTATTGGTGCTGGTTCTAATTTAGCAACAGATGAATGATGTTGTTAATGTTTTGCAACATTTAAAGAAAGGTCAAGTCTTCATTGACCTGGTCAAAATCTACTTCACCCCACATTTCCCCCCTGCAATTACCCAGTTTCCCTGCAGTGCCTGATTAATCAAGATTTCTGATTCAATCATATTCAGCATGCCCACAAAGACAAACTACAATCTTCTTTCAATTGACATACAAAAAATTACATTAAGAATCATCGATCGATTATATCAAAAAAAAAAAACAAAACAAAACAAAAAGAGATTCTTCAATTGTTCTGAATTTTGTATCAGTAGGAGATAAAAATGTATACAAAGTATCACAACTAAGTTATTGAGGTGATGAAGACCCAAAATGTTGCAACTGACATACAATGTTGAGGTTCATAAATGGATGTGTGACCTGGTTTATGTGAACTGAAAGAGGCATTGAAAAATACAAGAAGATGGACTACTCAGTGAGTAAGAAGATTAAACTTCAGCAGATGTATTTGCAACAATCTTCCTAGATGAATATCGGAGGAGTCTTTCATATTTCCTGGGAAAAACTTCAGGCTGTTAGGAACCAGAGTTGCTCAATCATACATATGCGCACATGATGCTGCAAGATATATTTGTTAACACATATGAAGGCCTAAAAAACTTGTTACCTTGATAGTTTAAGCACATGTGAACAAGAGAACTCATTGCCCCTGGAGGATTTGCTCTGACCTGTACAAATCCAAGCAGGTACACTTAAGAAATTGCAGTTATTAATTGAACTTGCAAAGAAGAAGAAATGAAAGGCAATGGATGAAGAAAACACATGTGATATTTCTACCCAGAAACTTAAAGAAGCATATATCAGTTTCTCTTTGGCAGAGATACAAGTAACGGAGCATATAATTCATGTAGGATATTTCTAGGGAAAAGAAGTGTAACATACCATATTAACTCGAACAGTACTTTTGACTTCCTTTGCACTACTACCAAGTAGGAAATCAGAGGGTGTTCCGTGATTGTTCCATATGAATCAAGGCGGGACTCATGGCACATATGCTTGTAGTTCGAGAATTTCCCCCAACAGAAGGTTGCAATATTTGTGTAAGCTTTGAATCTCGGCATGGTACATGACCCAACCTTCCTCCAGTACTGTATAAGCAGATAAAAGCTAGCTATTAGAGTATGACAGAATAGAAACACATATAGAGGACTTCGAGTTGTTTACATATCTATCCACCTGAGTCTTCTTATCAGTCATTAGAGTGAGAAGGCTGCGGTTGATATGAGACCCTTCATTCAGTCTCGTCCTATCTGTTTTCGTTTGAGCTGCTCGCACACTTCCAGCGAGGTCCACAAGATTCTGCAAACATAGCCAGTAGACCAATTAGTATCGGTAAGCTCCAATTCACAGATCTATAGAAGGGAAAAGAAGTGTAACATACCAGAGTTGCTATGAATGACTTTACACGGGTGGATTTTTCGCGGAGACAACTCTCTATGGTCTGAAAGCAAATGGTTTTAACACCTTGTTAGTTTTTTAGTTTTATGACTTTATCCTTTCTGTAAGATTTTATTAGCCTCGTCAGAATCACTTGAAACTTAAGATACAGTACTCACTGACATTAAAGGAAAAAAAAGGCCTGATCTACCTCTAATTCACTAATGACATTACATGAAACAGACATGAAAAATTCAAACAATATTCAGACTTAACGACATCCACAAAAATCAACTAATTGAAGTACCAAACTCGTTTAAGGCAGATCCTCCGACTTGTCTTTGAGCTGCAAATATAAATCATGGTGAATACAGCGACGACTTTGCATTGCCGAATAAAAAATAAAACCACCTAACAAGTAAAGCATCTACAGTTGCTCACCTTCACAAATTTTTATTAAACTGTTCAGATGATTACTATCCTTCGCTACTTCTTCAACCAGCTTTTCAACAATTGTCCCTTTCTACAATCAAATAAAAGTATACAGAACAATTCCAATATGTCAAAAAGATTAAAAAAAAAAAATGAATGAAGGAGACTTAAAGTTGGTAAAATGATGGCAAGCAATACCTCTGGATCGTCCAGAAGGCGAAGAGGGCCAGAGTCTCGATTCAACAAAAGTCCATATCTGTCTCGTTATAGATCTCCAATCCAGAAATCTTTAGTACAAAATCTCTTTCTGGAGACTGCACATACCACCGCGTAATAATCCTTCGATAAGCAACACGTGACAGTGTTCTTTTGGAAGAGGTCAGAGCAGCCGCCTCATTCCCTGATGTCTGATTCTACCCATGCGCAAGTATCTCTTTCTCCTGCCTAGCACTGGTGCAAATATTCCGAACGCACTATTGCAAATGGCACTATTTTCTAAAACTTGGATATTGATTCAAAGATCAAGGTTACGGGACCTAGTGATAATTATGTGAATTAACATTTTTGTGTCGTCTTTTATCTCATTTTAAGGCTCCTAAAAAATTTCATTAACTCACTTAATTAATCAGCTGGTTCCATAACTTGTGTTATGAACTTCCTTTTTCTCACAGTTTTATACTTTTATATCTTATTTGCATCCATTTAGAAGATTATTTTTTCCCATTTTCTCATAGATAGAGCCCTAGCTCCGAAACTGACTGCAAAAACAGCTTGTTTCGATCTATGATCAAATCACGGGCCGTGAGTACATATCTTTAACTGTTAAGGGAGGATTGTGAAAAGCCCCTAACTAGACTAAACAGATTAAGCTGTCATTATTTAAATTTGTAGCTATTTGAGAAAAACAAAAAGAAACTAGTGGTGGATGAACTGAATAAGGCAAAAAGGTACGTTACTACTTGGCTAATCCACTGCTTTACTCTCCTGTTGCAGGTACTCCATTAGTGTGACTCGAAGATTTTTGGTTCATTCATAGTTGATTGGTTAAATGCCAACTGCTTAAATATCAAATGCTTCTTTCAGCTAAACAAAAGAATAAACTTACGTTTCTAATGTGATTGTCTATGTCCTTGGCAGCACTATCAGTAATTGCCTTCACGTTAAATGTCTTACCACTACTGGTTTGACCGTATGCAAAAATCGCTGCTGCGAAAAGAAACAGATTGGCAATATACATTTGCCAAAAATCAATATATTGAATCACTAACAAGTAGGGAGACTGCTGTGTATAGAAGAACATCTCTCACCATTAACTCAAGTAAGAGGAGATAACGCAACATCCTTTGCTCCTTCCTCATAAACTCTCTCAGTAAAGCAATTCATATCAAATACACGATCTGACATTGGTACACAAAAAAGTAAACTCAAATATCAGCATTCTGAATTCACTACTTTCAAGCACAATAAAACAAAAGAACTCATTACATTAAGTAATTATACCAAGAGAGTAAGGCACCATAGACCGTTCGTTGTTTAAATTCTTAGACAAAATTGTATGCTCATCACTACACTCCCACGCAACTTGGTCATTTGTGGCTTGTTCTCTTCTGCTCAAAGGTCTAACTCTTACCGTCACAAATATGTTCTCCTCGCGAACTTTTGGTACTCCGGGAGTTCCCGGGGTCCTCGCAGCGGTTCGTACTCCCTTTGACGCCGATTTCAGAGGTGTTCTAATCATAGCCTATCAATAACAACAACAACCTGCAATCACAAATTGTGACATTAGAGTAAAATCCAAATGGTTACCATATTGACTGGAAAGGTTTACAACATTAGCCGAAAAAAATCACATCAATTGCCACATTCTGGGATTAATTTCTACAAGCAATTGTACATAAAACCAATGATCTAATACAAAATGGAAGCCCTAAAAGTTCCAATCAAGAAAATGCCACCACCGCACCCAAAATTACCACCAGTACCAAGCACCACCACCTACAACTACCGCCAGTACTATCATCCACCACCACCTACAACCTCCACCACCCACAACCTGGTTGGATTATCTCAAATATTTGAGAATGTAATGAGTATTACCGATCTTAACACTAATAGAAATCCAATCAAAAATCGAAGTGGATTCAAAGTTACTAGGTTTTTGAACCCCAAAAAAAAAATTCTGTATATTTTATGAACAAAATCCATTAGAACTGGAAAATAATCGAAATAAAAGAATCACAAGAGATGAATCTAAGATTATTATGGTCTGATTTTGGGGGTTCTGCAGAGCGAAAAAGAGAGTAGAAACGGGGAAGAGCAGAAACTACAGTGTTCATGGAGAAATCCATTTACAAACAGATTTCTAGAGCTACTAATCAACTTTACCTGGTTGGATTTCAGTTAAAGCAGATCTACATTGAGAGAGAGAAGGAATAAATTCGTGGTTGAGAAAGAGATTGGGAAATAAAAGAGAAGGAGGGATAAACCCGCTGCTATAAAATAATAAGCCCTGGTGGTACCGACCACACATGCACATCGCACGCCCAGATTTCCCGTGGTTGCTATTCGCAACCTACGCTTCGCGGTTGCGAAATTAGCAACGGTTTTGCAACAGACTTTAGCAACAGAAAGTAGTAACGGTACTGTCCTACAATAAATAGTACACCAAAAATATGACAGATTTGGCCTGTCCTAATTTCCGCATTATGGACTAGTATAAGAAAAGCGCTTGTGCCGTTTAACCCAATGGCTGGTAGATTAAAAGAGCTGAAGACGGTCGCATTGAAGTCGATTGTAACGAGGAAGGTGTTTTACTTGTCGACGCTGAAACAACTTCAGTTATTGATGATTTTGGCGATTTTGTTCCTACTATTTGGGAACTAAGACAACTTATTCCCACTATTGATTATTCCGGACATATTTATTCATACCCTCTCCTAGTTTGTAGGTACATTTTTTTTATCGGAGTGGATCGACTAAAAGTTCCCCACTTCTTAGAACCATAGCCTATTTCCTTTCGTATCTTCTTTTGTTAATGCATCTGTCATATGTTTTGTCATTAAGGATTTTAACATACTCATTTTCGACCAACTTTATGGAATCTTATAATCTTCGACACCAACTCTGGGTAGTATTGAGTTTGATAGATGTTTGTAACATGAGTAAAAATGCAACATATTGGGTCAGATTGCTACTATGGTCACTCTGAATTTACATGATGCCTTTTATTTTATACTAATGTCTAAGCTAATCAATAAACTGATATAGGTGTACCACATCAGAGTGGCAAAGGAAACATTAACTCCCAAGAATTAGTGGATTCAGATAACGAAATAAAAAAGAAAAGACGTTCTGAGATTGACCTGCAACAGAGAAATCTTCGGTTACATAGACTTGCATGAAATCGTGCATACCGATTACTGAGGCGCCGAAAATCACTTCTCTTAAGGTGTCGAAGTCCAAGAATTGAACATAATCGACTCCTACAAGAGAATCCGAGCTGTGATGGACTCGTTAATGTGTCAGTAACATATGTCTCCTGTGATGTAGCGAAAGCAACTGCCTCAACTGGAATTCTGAGGTAATTTTTCAAAAAACTCTATTCATCATTGTGACATTGGTTACGCATTTGTTAGGGATACGACATTGGTTAGGCATCAGTTCGAAGAGAGGTGATTGTTATCTTATACTCTTGAGAGTACAACATTGATGTGCATAGGAGTTGAAAAGCGTAGGTAACTATATTGGGAAATTTGTTAATTCTTCTAGATTGAATTATGAAGTCAACTTCATATGCGCTGTACGTACGGTATACGTTCTTTGTTGATTATGTATCGTAGGTTGTATCTGTTAAACCATATAGGTTTGTGAAGTTAAGTAGTCAAGCAAAAATATCACATACCTTTAGAATTGATTGTAAAGTATAAACTCATGTTGCTAAATTTTGTATATTATGTTTTAGGTTGACTGTGAGTTCAGAGACCGATGAACAGGAAAACATGTTCGATGTTCAGTTAACTGGACCACCTCTTCAACCTTCTCCACTTTCACATGATGTACGTCAGAGAAGACACGAAGTATCACGTACAGTGCAACAAAGGATTGTTATGTGCTCAATAATTTGATTCAAAGAAGGAACTGACGTCTGCGTCAAACAAGTTATGAAGATATACAATCCAACGCTCAAAAGTTCAAAAAATCGATGGATGAGATTTGATGGGGTCGTTGTGAGGAGTGCAAGACGAAGTTTCTTGATATTCCGACTAAAGGGATCTGTAATTTTTGTGAGAAAGACAAAAAGCAACATCCAGGAGGAGTTTTGCTATTTAGTGAAGAAAATAATATGGATCCAGGAGACGTGCCAGACGATTTATCTCGATTGACTGATCTCGAGAAGCTCTTGATTGCTCGTGTCCACCCGATGATGTCCGTGTATAGAGTTAAAGGATAGCAGTACAAGTACGGAGGAAATGTGATAAACTTTGTACAGGATGTGAATGAAATTGCAAAGGTACTTCCGCATAAACCAAGTGAATTGGCTACGATTTTAATTGTGAACAGGACTGGTAGTAGATCGCCAAAAAAATTTGTAGTGCGTCGAGAATTTGTTCGAAAAGCTTTGTGGTGGTGGAAAGGGAATCATTTGTATTATCAAGATATAGAAATTAATGAAGCTAATATTGATGGTTTGCCCGAAGATGATGTCCCTGATGACCTTCTGTGTATGAATGACGATGATGATAAGTTGCAAGAACACGACGATGACCACAATGGGCCTCCAGAATTGCAAGAATAAGGTGTTCTCCATGTTCATGATTTCCAAACGGTATGTTCAATTCTTTTGTTGTTCTTCGTTATTTGGTTTAGTGCCTAGCTTAAGGGTTCTGTTTTTGTTCTTTTTCATCTTCTTCGTCTATTATATATCCTGTGAGTAAGCTGATCAATATCGTTTCAGAAACAGCATAATAAAACACTCAAATTACTAAACCAATATTGTTACTCTGTTAGTTCTGTAACTCTTAAGGATTTTCTCAAAATCTAACTATGAGGATTACTGATTTTGTAGGTACAATTAGTGCATTTGTACAACCCGATCAGCGGAAGTGTATCATGAGAGATTTGGAAGGAGTTGAAGCAGATAAGACTAATGCAGATCTTCCTTTCACGGGTGAAGTTGTAAATGAGTTTACGAAAGTAGGTTATATTACTATGGCCTTTCCGACTCTTTTCCCGTATGGTAGGGCGGATTTGAGAGAGTACACACCTCGAAAGGTTGGTGAATGTCAGTACTTTCAATACCTAATGATATATCAAGATGGACGTTTTGCCCGAGATTTCAGGTTTCGTTATTTTGCACTCAACTCATCAACTAGGTGGCACGCCTTATCATTGGGGTCTGTGTATGTGAAGCTTAATCCAACATATGGTGAACTATCAATCGAATCTATTCGATACATGGTTACGTTCGGCGATATCCAGTTATTGTCGCGTGTTTCTTATTATGCAAAGCAGATACGAGGTACGAGGGCTTATTGGTACAGTAGATTGAAATAACTCATAGCAATGGTCAAGCAATTGGGTTCACCCATTATCTTTTTCACTCTTACTGCCGCGAATTTGCAATGGACGGAACTCTATGCCATTCTTGATCCGGAAAACAGATTGGGAAATCTGAATCCCATGGAAAGAAGGCGAGAAAGGGGAAGACTTTTGAATGAAAACCTATTAGTCGCTTCTTGGTTTTTTGCAAAAGAGGGTAGATATTTTTTTCAAAGAACATTTGAAGAAGGAATTATGTGTAGTCGACCATTGGTATAGATATGAATGGCAGAACCGAGGAAGTGGGCACGTCCACAGCTTCCTGTGGCTCAAGGATAGACCGGTTTTTTCTGATATTGGGGCAGATGAGGCAGTACGGAAGGCGATGAGTGATTAATTTGACAAGCTCATATGCACGACAAACCCCGATCCAGCTTTCACAATCAACATACAAGACCATCTGTGTGCAAAGAAGCTTCCTTTGGGATCAAATGTCGAAGATGATGATACTGACTACGCTTATCTTGTTAACTTTGTGATGCAGCACACAAAATGTGAACTTATTGCCTAAGAAAAATAAACATAACAAAGAAACAGGTTTTTCTTAATAACCATATAGCTAGACATATTACTGTTTTTGGAAATATTTTCATTTCGTACAGCTTGAATTACATTCCAATTCACCGTACGTACAGGCTTATCGATTCAGATTTCCAAGAGAGCTATCATATGCTTCTAATATTGTCGAGCAACCGCCTAACAGTAACATGTATATATTCGTTGGTCAGAAAAACGACACACGGGTGAATTCTCACAACCGAGCGGTTCTACAAACATGGAGAGGGAATATCGATTGGTCTGCTGTAACGACCATAGATTCTGTTACTCAATACTTTGGTAAGTATGCACCAAAGTCCGAACCTGCTTCAAATAACTACACTGATACTTTGCGTGGGATTGTGGATGATAAGCTGCGACCTTGTCTCAATTCTACATCTGCAATCAAGCGGCTGTTCATGAAAAGTACATCAGAGAGGGATATATCCGCGCAAGAAGTTTGCCACCTATTGATGGGTTGGCATTTGACAGAATCATCAAGAAAGGTAGTGCTTCTGAACCTAAGTGAGACAATTTTATTTTCATCACAACTGGGGTGGAAGCGACATGTTGGCAGTGGAGAACACGGGTTAACCAATCCTGCTTTCTTTAGAATATATTTAGAAAGGCCTGATAACTTACGCAATATGTCTCTGATAAAAGTATCAAAGACGCATAACTTTGATCGTGGACGGTGGAAGAAATACAAAGTCGAGTGTGTGGTCAGGATTGTACCTGAAATAGGAGGTAAAGTAATGCCCAATACTGATCAGTTCGAATCTTTTTGTAGACAACAAGTGTTACTCAACAGTTGTTACAAAAGTTTGGAAGAAGCGAAAGTGGGTTTCCTGACATGGGAAGAATGTTATGTCGAACATCGCTGTGCCAATGAAAATGAGGATGGGGAACTTTCCATGGTTGAGGATGAATTCGAGGAAGAAATTGATTCAGGAGATGAAACAGTAAAGGAGGAATGGATGATCTCATTGCGAATGGCACCCAATTTTGGGCCAGTAGTCGGCATTGAGCTTGGAATAAGGTCGATTGATAAGAACCATGATTTGGAAGAAGGATCTCTTTGTTTCCCTTTGACATAGGAGGACAAAGCATTCACTAGCAGATTAGGAGAAGTAGGACATGAGGTACATTCAAGCACCGGTGTAGACACTTGTCTTACTGTTTTGTCCGATCAATAAAAGGCGGCTCTAAATATGATTCAAAAATCTCTTAATGACGATTTAAGCATCTGGTTGATTGTTAGTGGATGAGCTGGCATAGGAAAATCAACACTTATATATTAACACCATTGTTCGTTCAACGAGAGAGATGTTCGGGAACGATAAAGCTGTGAGGATCATGGCTCCCACAGGTGTAGCTGCTTTCAACATTGGCGGTTCCACTATTCACCATGAACTTGCCATAAGGACCGATAGGAATCAGTCATACAAGAAGTTGGAGACGCAGCGATGCGGTCGTATGAAGGTAATTTATACTTCAAGTTTTGTCTAGCACCAGAACATATAAACATTAGACAATTAAACTATACATATTGATATAACTTAGGGTGAAATAACTTAGGTTGCACCAGGATAACTAATCTAATTCAGTTTTTTCGAGGTCATATGACTTAGGTTGTTACACCAGGGAAAAACTATTAGAAGCACAAGGACGTGACTATTTGTTATTTTTTTTTAATAGGTTTATTTCGGTGGTACAAAGTTGATAATTATAGATGAGTACAGTATGATTGGCAAAAGAATTCTCGGAAACATTGATCTTCGATGCAGAGATATTTTTGCAACTGATGAGTCATTTGAAAAATTTTCGATTGTGCTTGTGGCGACATCCGACAGCTTCCACCAGTCTTTGATTATCCGTTATATGCTCAAGGTGGGAGAGATCGAGACTTGGAACTGACAGGCTATGATGCATACTCTGTGTTTGAGCATTGTTTCCATCTTAAAGAAGTCTTCCGAACAACAATTTAGAGAAGCATTATTAAGATTGAGCGATGGAAAATCTACTATAGAAGATTGGGAGTTGTTTAAAAGTAGAGATTACATGAAGCTCACAGTTCAAGAGAAAGATAACTTTAAGAATGTGATTCATTTATTTCCTAAAAAGGAGGACGCTGCTGCCTATAACTATAAACAACTTGAAAAGCTTGGGTATCCTGTTGCTTGTTGATGTAGTTTTGAAAGTGGTAAGTAAAAGTTCGTTCAACTCGGACTTGTGTAGACTCGATTTCAGACTTAAAAATAGAAAACACTAAAAATAAAGAAAATATATTCACAATTTTGTCACGTATCGAGAGATACTAGGACTTCAGATTCCACCATTAATAACATTCAATTGGTTCGTATAATGACTCATAACAATTCTAGCTCTTTTGTTGACTCTTTTCTTTGCCAGAAGTAGATTTTATAAAAAATTAGATGTAAATCATAAGCATAGAGCATCAAGAGTTCTTAGACTAAGCATACGCTATCAGACAAAATCACAACTAATCAAGAAAATCATAAATCAATTAAAACAAGTGCAAAAGTCATAAAGAATCAAATATAGTTACCAAAAAATTGTGAAATAAGTCCATCATATCAGTGTTGGGGTTTAGCTCCTCATATTAACCACTTGCTCAAAATACATGTTTGTTGCTCCAAAGTTGATTAAAAAGAAGAGATGGTATAAGACAACGTGTTTGTAACAGTTATAATTGTTACAGAACCACTGTTACAGAGAAACCTTAACAGAACTGTTGCAAATTCAAATTATTTGTTGGAAAAATTGTTACAAAGGTGATGAATTTGAAAGAATAGGTAACAGATTAAGCAACTGTCTTTTTCTGCTGTTCTCTGGTTCTTCTTCTTCCTCTAGTCTGTGTCTCTGCAACTCGATTGTTTTCTCTCTGCAATGCTTCTAAACCTCTCCAAAGTGAACGTAACTCTTGCTAAACTTTCCAAAGAGCCTATATATACTCAACAAGGTTGTTGAATCTCGAAGAAATCTCCAAAAATAACTTTTTTCTTCGGCATGAATTCACGGGATTTTCTTCTCTGCCAAAACTTATGTACGCGTCCTCCAAACCAAATCAAACGCCTCATATTCTATCTAGATACTATCGAATCCAACAACACGCTTTCCTCCCTTATTTTCACGTACTTTCCATGTACATAAACTTCCGATAATAATCCACCCCTGTTTTATCAAAGTTCGGCAGTCTAACCTCCTCTGCATTATCCGAACTCTCTAATTCCCTCTCAAGACTGAATCAAGACTAAATACATCCAATCCTGGCGTAAAATCCTCTCCAAATCCTCCACAGAAATCCAAAACTCCGACAATATTTCTTCGCCTCTGTTTTGTGTAAACTCGATCTCTGTCCCTTCTTTTTCGATTCTACAGCTCATACCTTCTCTGTTTGACCGAAACAAGGTAATCCCAATCCATAGCTAACACTAATTCCGCCATAAACTCGATCAAAATCTCGCCTGGGAGTTCCAGTGCAAAACTTAAATTTGAATTCAGTTTTCCCGCCAAAAGTCTAGAAGAAGAAAGAGTCACCCCCTATCCAGAGTGGGGGAGCGAATAGCAGCTGCCTTGGGGGATGTCCTGGGGTGCCCCTTATCCAATGTGGATGCCAAATAACAATTCCTCCGGGTGCTTTAGACAACTTTTCGAACCGATTTTTTCCAAAAATGTTTATTGGCCAAAAATACCTACACACACATAAAACACCATAATAAGTACAAAAATGAGAACTATTAATATATAGAATCGAGATAATTTAGACACAAAAATGTGTCTATCAAATACCCCCAAACTTATTATTTGCTAGTCCTAGAGCAAAAATAAAATAAAAATAAAATCCTAACTCACTGTCGCAGGCATCGTCGATTGCATTTAGCGTATGCAATAAGCCTTTAAACCCCTAGGTGTCCCTAGTGGCCGAGTTATAGTCTCGGGAGGGTTTACCAGAGGTGTACCCACAAAAACTTTACCTGCACCTAGCTATCTATGCAGAACCTTGGAAGGCAATAAAGAATCTCCTTGGTTGGCATACTTATTGACTACAGGAGGAAGTACCCTGATGCGAAATTCCAATTGCTGTACACGAGTTTGCACTCAAGCATACTAAAATTCATATATAAGTCACACAGCTCTACTCAGGTAGTCTCACTATGGACATCAATATAACGGAGTCAAAACTAATCACATGGATAGATCAAGAAGATGGATATAGAGAAAAACATAGATGGTTTTGATGTTTACTAAGTGAACGGTGTTTCCCATATCTGTTTGAAGGCCTCTGCCAGAATGAACATATCCTAATGGACTAAGATACTAGTCTGACTAATATCAACACACTGCCATATACAAGGGAACCAGTGGTCGATAATCCTAACTCTAGATCAACACAACTGGCATATACAAGGGTTACAGTGGTCGACTTTATTGAATTTATTCCGATTGGTCTGATGGTCTGGTCTCAATTTCTCTTTCTCTATTTTTTTTCACTTTTTTTTTTTTTTTTTTTTTTGTATCTCAATCACACTAATTCACCCTAGCATTGGTAACAACTTGATTCGTGAGCCCCACCTAATCACTTAGAGAAACATAGTTTAAAAACAAAACAAAATAAAAACAGAAGTGAAAAGGACTCGATGAGATATGGTGAAACTATCATGTTATTTCTAACACTTGAGCTCTGTGCTTTTATAAATAGACTCTTTAGATGTTTCCATCTAATCAGATTGGTTCTTCAACTCCTACAACCAAAATGCTTCCATCCACTTAGATTGGTTAGTGCCATCCTTAATAAGCATAAATTTTTAGGCTCTGGAGTTTAACAACGCAACTAAAATGTTTTTCCCATACCCCCAGACTTAAATCTAACATTTTCCTCAATGTTCTAAAGATAAAATTAAAAGCATGAACAAGGAGAAACTGTTACCATTTAAAGCAAAGAGATAAGGAAAGATATTACCGTGTCGCATGAATGTTGGGTTACCTCCCAAGAAGTGCTAAGTTTAACGTCTTCAGCCTATATATACTCAACAGGGTTGTTGAATGATGGTTATTTTCAATGATGTTGTAGTAATAGGTTGTTCAAGACTTGTGAAAGCAGATTTTTTAGACTTAATTTTCGAAAATAAAAATAACAAGCTCAATTAAAAGTTGTTTGGAAATTATGGAGAGGTCGGGGCTAGGATTCCGCTATTTACCAATTTCAAAGTGATACTAATTACAATCATGCAATTTCACACGTTTAATTTGATTCTCAACTATTGCAAAAGTAGATTTTTTAGAAACAACAAATGTTAATCCAAAGCATGGGATATCAAAACCCTAGGGCAAGCATATTCCATCAATAGAAAATACAATTGTTTAACAAAAATCATAAAATCTATTTTCAATCTAGGCAAATAATCATAATTAAAAATTGCACAAATTAAATAATTAAGAATTACCACTTTTTCATTGGCAAGATAGCTTCCTCCGTCGCCCCGCAGGATGGGGTCTAGCTCATCATGTTGGAAACACGCTCAAAAATCATTTTTATTTCTCAAAGGAGGTGTACAAATGATGAAATGGAGAAAATGATGAAAATCGGGTATTTGCAACGATTATAAGTGTTGCAAACACTGTTACAAAGAAGGTTAAAAACCGTTAATGCTTTTAAGTCTCGCTTCCTCCGTATTACGACCCACGCCGAAGTGTCGTTGTCACCGTAGAAAAACGACGGTTCCTCGTGCGTTGATATTCTTCGTGTTCTCTGTGCAAAGAACAAAGCAGAGAAATATTTTGTAACTCGATTTCTATTGCTCGTTCTTCTCCAAAACTCTCCCAAACTCTCTCGTAACTCTTCTCTATGCTCCAATAGGCCTTTTTATACTCTCATGCACGAGAAATCTCCTCCATAACTCCAAATATTTTCTTCATTACTTCGCTTTAAAGAAAATATTTCGGGGATATTTTCTTAACCTTTTTAATCTCCTCCGAGCCTTGATTTGCTTCAAACACACTCCTACACGCCGATATATCTTCCAGAGTGGTATAACACTTGAGAAGGTGCACGAAAATCTCTTGAACACACATTGGGCGCCGGAAAACCCGAGAGACTCGTTTTCTCCCATGCGAGATTCTAGCCAAAGTTAGTCGAGAAAAAGCCTATACCAGCCATGTTTAGCCAAGAGGAACAAACCCAAATCATTCCAAATTTCTTTAGTCTCACTACATCAAGCCCAAAATCGAAACTCAGTTCCGCCAGCGAGAACTTATTTTTCCCGCCAATTCTTCATTTTCAAACGAAGAAGGAGGAGGTGCCCTTTAACCACAGAATTGGAGGTGCGAATATCAGTTGGGTGCCCCTTAGTAATTGGGTTACCCCTTATCCAAAGTGGGAGTCCGAATATCAAATGTCCTCCGGGGGTGTTCCGAGCAACTTTTCGAGCCGAATTTTCCAAAAATATTTATTTCCAAAAATACCTAAAAATACGTAAAAACACAATATTAGTACAAAAATCGAGTTCCAACAATACCAACACTCGAGGAAAATTCACACACAAAAATGTGTCTATCGATACCCCCAAACTTATTATTTGCTAGTCCTCGAGAAAATTTATTCTAGAAAATAAAAATCATTTGAACCCCTAGGTGGCCCTAGTATGAGTGTTGTCTCCGGAGGGTTTACCAGAGGTGTACCCACAAAACCTTTACTCCTGCACCCTAGCTATCTACGAAAAACCTTGGAAGGCACTAAAGAATCTCCTTGGTTGCCATACAATATTGACTATAGGAGGAAGTACCCCGATGCGAAATTCCAATTCTTTGTACACGAGTTTGCACTCAAGCATACTAAAATTCATATATAAGTCACAGCTCTACTCGAGATAGTCGCACTATGGACATCAATACCCGGAGTCAAAACTAATCACATGGATAGATCAAGAAGATGGATATAGAGAAAAACATAGATGGTTTTAATGTTTACTAAGTGAACGGTGTTTCCCATATCTCGTCAAGGCCTCCGCCAAAATGAACCTATCTTAATGGACCGAGATACTAGTTCGACTAATATCAACACACCGGCATATACAAGGGAACCAAGTGGTCGATAATCCTAACTCTAGGTCAACACAACCGGCATATACAAGGGTTCCGGTGGTCGACTTTATTGAATTTATTCCGTTTGTCCGATGGTCCGGTCTCAAATTTTTTTTTTTTTTTTTTTTTTTCATTTTTTTTTTTTTTTTGGTATCTCAATCACTCTAATTCACCATAGCATTGGTAACAACTTGATTCGTGGGCCCACCTAATCACTTAGAGCAACATAGTTTAAAAAGAACAAAATAAAATAAAAACCGAAGTGAAAAGGACTCAACGAGATATGGTGAAACTATCATGTTATTTCTAACACCCGAGCTCGTGCTTTTATGAATAGACTCTTTAGATGTTGCCATCTAATCGATTGGTTCCTCAACTCCTACAACCAAAATGCTTCCATCCACTTAGATTGGTTAGTGCCATCCTTAATAAACATAAATTTCTAGGCTCGGAGTTTATTTATTGCAACTAAAAAGTTTTTCCCATACCCCCAAACTTAAATCTAACATTGTCCTCAATGTTCTAAAGATGAAATTGAAAACATGAACAAGGAGAAACTACACGCTATGAAGGAAATGAGGAAAAATATTACCGCGTTGCATGAGCAAGGGGTACCTCCCAAGGAGTGCTAAGTTTAAAGTCTTCAGCCAGACATCAAATACCTCAAAAAGGATCTTCACCTTCCAAAGTCATACACCAATAGCCGAAATAGTTGTGGGTCCATAAGACCAAATAGGGCTAACACCAATATCGATAACCGCACCGGTTCGAGAAAAATGAATAGAAGGAGCACATCCTCGTCTAAGGTTTCGTCAAGACAACTAGGTTCATCCGGGTAGCATAATTGAGCTTCATATGTGTATCTTGATAAATAGATTCATCCGAAAACGGTCTCTAATACTCGGGTTACCTCCCGGATGAGATCGGAGGATCGGGTTGTTGAGTCCGAATAGACTCGAGTAATATCTCAGACGCACAAAGCTCGAGTCCCAAGTTAGGGACTTCAATTAGGGATACAAGACGATCACTAGAGTCATCATTACCCCTAAACTTAGGGTGAACAAAATCCTCAGATAGACCAAAATCTATGGGATGGATTCTAGGGTCCATAAAGTCAGCACAATAACTAGCTTCTTTGGGAGATCGGTCATCTAAACGAACAACATCATCATATAAGGGATTATCAAAGAAAATCTCTAATATAGGCTCATCAACTAAGGTGTTCGTCATGGTTACCTCCTCCGAGGCAATCGAAAGGTTCATCAAATAATGGATTATCAAACATAGTGCAAAGCTAAAGGATCAGAACTAGAGTGCTAATCATGTTCACCACTTCTAAATCATCCATCTCGAAGACTTAATGACATTAAAGACATTTAGCTCAAGAGTCATATTACCAAAAGATATGTTCATAAGTCCGGTTCTACAATTGATGACGACATTAGATGTGGCTAAGAATAGACGACCTAAAATCACCGGTATTTGAGCACTTGGGTCCTGAACAGGTTGGGTATCTAGAACAACAAAATCCACTGGATATATGAACCTATCAACCTCAATCGAACATCCTCAATGACACCACGAGGAACTTTGACAGACCTATCGCCTAATCAAGTGTCATTTTGGTCGATTTCAACTTACCAAGTCCTAGTCGGGTGTATACATGATACAGAGTAAGTTAACACTAGCTCCTAAGTCAAGTAAAGCTTTATCGACCATGTGATTACCAATCGCACAAGATATGGTGGGGCATCCAGTGGTCCTTATACTTAGGAGGTGTTTGGTTCATAAGAATGGAACTTACTTGACCACTAAAAAGGCTTTCTTTTGGACATTGCTTACGCTTTCGTGTACAAAGATCTTTAAGGAACTTGGCATAAGCATCATCCGCCTAATTGCTTCTAATAACGGAATATTGATGTTCAATGCTTAAATGTTTCCATTATCTCGTTGAATGTCGACTCCTTCTTTGTTGGGGATAACAATCGCGGATATGGGGCTCTAGGCACAAAGGTAGTCCTAACAGAATTTCTTGGGACTCGCTTAGGGATTTTTTCGTTTCCTCACTACGGGTTCCTCTTGGGCCGTAGATGTGGAACTTCGTGATGTCCACTAGGCATGGCTACCTTATTGTCTACCGTTTTACCGCTCCTAAGGGTTTTTATCGAGTTCACATGGTTTGATGATTCCTCACCAACTAAAGATATTTGATGGACCCCCCTAGGATTGGGTTGAGATTGACTAGGAAACTTACCTTCTTCTCTCTCACTTAAATACTTAGATATTTGGCCGACTTGAAGTTCTAATTTAGCAAGAGTCTGGAAATTATCCTTATGGTTCTGCCCGGTTTCTTGTTGAAAGCTAAGGTGGTTGGCTGATAACATAGTAAGAGCTTCTTCTAAGGTAGAGATCTTTTTCTCAGAAGTGTTCAAACGGGTTTGACCCGAAGGGTTCCCGAGTATAACCAAAACCCGGGGAGGCTGAGAATTACTAGATCGTCCTTGATTCTCGGGCCCTTAGACCAAGAAAATTAGGATGGTTTCTCCAAACTGTGGTTGTAGGTCTCTCGAGTAGGGGTCAAACTTCCGACGGTTCTCAAACCTAGCGTTTTTATAGACAAAGATGGGCTTGTTCTTCACTAACATGACCTTCCCAAAATGAGTTATCGGGCTCTATTCCACAACTAGAGACTTGAGAGGCTCTATTAGGTTCAACAAGGGACCTATTTTTAGACTGACCCATTTCCAAAGCTTCTAACCTTCTAGACAAAGCAGCTAACTTAGCATCTGACTTGAAGCTTGTATCTACCACATCGGTGCCACTTCTATTGACCAAAAGTCTTTTAGTGGGTTCAACACAAGGTTCCCACTGTTGGGATTTTTCAGCGATAGTTCCTAAGAAGGTAAAAGCATCATCAGCAGTTTTATTTGTGAATTCACCGGCACACATAGACTCGACCATGGATTTAGTCGAATAGTCTAAACCATTATAAATAATCTCCACAAGTTTTATCTTATCAAATCCATGGTGAGGACACTGGGATAGGAGATCATTGAATCTCTCTAAAAACCTATAAAGAGACTCTCCCTCTTGTTGCACACTAGCACTAATTTTCTCGCGTATGAATAATTGCAGTTTTATGCTTAGGGTAGAATTTCATATAGAAAGCTGCAGTCATTTCCTCGCCATGTTTCAATGGATCCAGATGGTAGGTTGTTCACCAGTCTTGGCTTTATCTCTCAAGGAAAAGGGAAACATCTTAAGTTTCAAGACTTCACCGCAAGGTCTTTTATTCTAACCTGTCCCGCAAATTTCCTCAAAGTCCCTAATATGAAAATAAGGGTTCTCATCATCTTTTCCTAAGAATATAGGGATCATCCGAAGAAGACTAGGTTTTATCTCGAAATTAGCCGTATTGGCTGGCAATTTAATACACGAAGCTCGGTTGGTCCTAGTTGGGAACATGTAATCTTTCAAAGTAGCCATCGCTTAGCACAAATGAAGTACTAGGGTACTTTCCTCACAAATAGACAGATTCTCAAAACTGAAGTTTCCAAAAACGGGGCTCTCAAAAGAAGAGTCTTCGAGTTCCCCTCCTTCGCAAGAAGAACTACTAGGTTTGTCACTAATCAAACGACCTAGAGTGTTTCTTTTCCAAGCCCGTTCTTTAAAGACCTCGGGCATACACTAAAAAAAATAAAACAAAAAGAAAAATCCTAAAAGGAAGGGAAGTTCTATGCAAGCACAAACAAGGCCGACTCCACCACAAAAACCTAATGATATCTAGCAAACAAAAAGCATGATGGCTCCACTTAGATTTTTCAGACCACTTCTAATCGTTCGAAAGGGAATTCGTTACAATTTAAGCAAACCCATCTGGATCAATCCGAGTCAAAGTAAGTTGAATCAAGGCGAGGGAAGCTCAGTGGAGCTTTGATACCCAAGGCCTTACCGCTATTACAAGGCGGCAGCTCACGCATTCAACTTCACAGAGACCATCATGAACTTCAAAGTATGCTAAAAGAGTAACCAATATTTTTCGGAAGACTTTCCTACTAAGCTCGTTACCCTATCGTTCTCGTTCTATTCCATATTTTAAGGCTTAGGTTCGCATTAAGTATTGTTTTCCTAAGGCGGGCAATAAGAGAACAATGATGAAATCCGAACCCTTATCTTATATGGCCAGTCCTTGCCCTTTACTAGGAAATTAAAAACAGCCGTTTTCAAGTCCTCAACATATATTCACACGAAGGAAGACAGAAACTCGCGGCAGGGGATTCGCGAGTGTTTCGACAAACTTACCTCCTCCCGTACTGGACGGGGATGAACCGTTGTAATCGACTCGGGCCACGACTCCTATGTCATGTACGAACCCGAGGGGCCGAGGTGATATCGTAATCACCGTCCTTCTCTGCAAACAGTTTAATATTTAATACTACCCTTCCGTAGGGTTTTAAAAAAAATAAGGAATGTCCGAATGTCCAAGTCCAAAAAGTAAAAGAAGAGGAAAGTCTAAAAAAATAAATAAAAATATCTAAAAAAAATAAAAATGCCTCTCTTTATAAAATATAAAAAAATCTTCTTCTTTCGCTCCTTTCTCTTTGTCTTTAACTTTAAATCTTTCAATATCCACCAAAAGCTTTGGAAAATTTTTCTTTCGCTCCAAATCCCAAAATCTGAAAGGAAAAGACAAAAACCCAAAAACGTAAAGAAGAACAAATAAATAAAAACCTAAAAGAAAATCTAAAAACTCTAGCCTAAAGACAAGTCCCCGGCGGCGCCAAAAATTGATGGTTATTTTCAATGATGTTGTAGTAATAGGTTCGTTCAATACTTGTGAAAGCATTTTTTTTAGACTTAATTTTCGTAAATAAAAATAACAAGCTCAATTAAAAAGTTGTTTGGAAATTATGGAGAGGCTGGGGCTAGGATTCCGCTATTTACCAATTTCAAAGTGATACTAATTACAATCATGCAATTTCACACGGTTAATTTGATTCTCAACTATTGCAAAAGTAGATTTTTTAGAAACAACAAATGTTAATCCAAAGCATGGGATATCAAAACCCTAGGGCAAGCATATTCCATCAATAGAAAATACAATTGTTTAACAAAAATCATAAAATCTATTTTCAATCTAGGCAAATAATCATAATTAAAAATTGCACAAATTAAATAATTAAGAATTACCACTTTTTCATTGGCAAGATAGCTTCCTCCGTCGCCCCAGAGGATGGGCTCTAGCTCATCATGTTGGAAACACGCTCAAAAATCATTTTTATTGCTCAAAGGAGGTGTACAAATGATGAAATGGAGAAAATGATGAAAATCGGGTATTTGCAACGATTATAAGTGTTGCAAACACTGTTACAAAGAAGGTTAAAACCGTTAATGCTTTTAAGTCTCGCTCTCCGTATTACGACCCACGCCGAAGTGTCGTTGTCACCGTAGAAAAACGACGGTTCCCTCGTGCGTTGATGTTCTTCGTGTTCTTGGTGCAGCAACAAAGCAGAGAAATATTTTGTAACTCGATTTCTATTGCTCTGTTCTTCTCCAAAACTCTCCCAAACTCTTTGTAACTCTTCTCTATGCTCCAATAGGCCTTTTTATACTCTCATGCACGAGAAATCTCCTCCATAACTCCAAATATTTTCTTCATTACTCTGCTTTAAAGAAAATATTCTGGGGATATTTTCTTAACCTTTTTAATCTCCTCCGAGCCTTGATTTGCTTCAAACACACTCCCTACACGCCGATATATCTTCCAGAGTGGTATAACACGGAGCGGTGCACGAAAATCTCTTGAACACACATTCATAGCTCTAAAACCCGAGAGACTCTGTTTTCTCCCATGCGAGATTCTAGCCAAAGTTAGTCGAGAAAAAAGCCTATACCAGCCCCCGTTTAGCCAAGAGGAACAAACCCAAATCATTCCACCCTTTAGTCTCACTACATCAAGCCCAAAATCGAAACTCGGTTCGCCAGGGCGAGAACTTATTTTTCCCGCCAATTCTTCATTTTCAAACGAAGAAGGAGGAGGTGCCCCTTAACCAGCAGCTGGGGTGCGAATATCGATTGGGTGCCCCTTAGTAATTGGGTTACCCCTTATCCAAAGTGGGAGTCCGAATATCAAATGTCCTCAGGGGTGTTCCGAGCAACTTTTCGAGCCGAATTTTCCAAATAATATTTATTTCCAAAATTACCTAAAAATACATAAAAACACAATATTAGTACAAAAATCGAGTTCCAACAATACCAACACCGAGGACAATTCGGACACAAAAAATGTGTATCATTGAATCTCAAGAAATCTCCAAAATAACTCTTTTCTTCTAAGATGAATTCACGGGATTTTCTTCTCTCGCCAAAACTTATGTACGCATCCTCCAAACCAAATTGAACGCCTCATATTATCTCTAAGATACTATCGAATCCAACAACACGCTTTCCTCCCTTATTTTCACGTACTTTCCATGAACATAGACTTCCGATAATAATCCACCCCGTTTTATCAAAGTCCTAGCCTAACCTCCTCTCGCATTATCCGAACTCTAATTCCCTCTCAAGACCGAATCAAGACTAAATACATCCAATCTCGGCGTAAAATTCTCTCCAAATCCTCCACGAAATCCAAAACTCCGACAATATTTCTTCGCCTCGTTTTGAGTAAACTCGATCTCTGTCCCTTCTTTTCGATTCTACAAACTCATACCTTCTGTTTGACCGAAACGGTTAATCCCAATCCGTAGCTAACACTAATTCCGCCATAAACTCGATCAAAATCTCGCCTAGGAGTTCCACCGCAAAACCGAAATTTGAATTCAGTTTTCCGCCAAAAGTCTAGAAGAAGAAAGGGTCACCCCTATCCGAGTGGGGGTGCGAATAGCGCCTGCCTTGGGGATGTCCTGGGTGCCCCTTATCCAAATTGTGGATGCTAAATAACAATTCCTCCGGTGCTTTAGATAACTTTTCGAGCCGATTTTTTCCAAAATGTTTATTGGCCAAAAATACCTACTCACACATAAAACACCATAATAAGTACAAAATGAGAAATATCAATATATAGAATCGAGATAATTTAGACAAAAAAATGTGTCTATCACTTGTGTTATGTCAAATAATAATTATCAAACAGTTGAGCATGCAAGTATCGATGATGCAGAATGGTTGAAGAAAATAGTCTTGTTGTCTAAAGAATCAGGGTAATGTTGAGAAAGAATATCTGCGCGGAATTTGGTTTGGTTAATAGTTCGACAGGAACCGTTGTGGATGTTGTGTATGAAGACAAAAAAAAACCACCCACTCATATGCCCATTGTTGTTATGGTAAGGTTTTACAAGTACACTGGTCCACAGTTATACGAAGAACCGAATGTAAATGTGATCCCGATCATTCCCTCCATTACAAACTGGATATCTTCTTCGGGGGTAACATGTCAGCGTAAACAGTTTCCCCTCATCTTGTTTTGGGCAATCACGGTGTATAAAAGCCAAGGGTTAACACTTGATCAGGCAGTGGTGGATATAGGAGCAAAGGAGAGTCTTGGATAAACATTTGTGGCATTGTCGCATACAAGAAGACTTTCAGATCTTGCATTTCACTCCGTGTTTAGTTTTGAAAGAATATCTAAAATTGCTGAATGCAAGGCACTTCCAGAAAGGCGCCAAGAAGAGAAACGATTGCAAGAATTATCGCAACACTGTATAGTCTAAGGTTTGTACGTTTTCAGCCTGATTCCGGTGATAAATAGTGAGCAAATATTATTTTGTCAAAATTTAATTTTTCGTCAATTTCTTCGTTCGGCCTTTCCACCGTGGAAACGGTCATCTAGTGAGTATTACCGATCTTAACACTAATAGAACATAATCCACTAGAACTGGAAAATAATCGAAATAAAAGAATCACAAGAGATGAATCTAAGATTATTATGGTCTGATTTTGGGGGTTCTGCAGAGCGAAAAAGAAAGTAGAAACAGGGAAGAGCAGAAATTGCAAGGTGTTCATAGAGAAATCCATTAACAAACAATTTTCTAAAGCTACTAATCAACTTTACCCGGTTGGATTTCAGTTGAATACGAGTTCTTCAAAGCAGAGGGTCAATGGGTTCAAAGCCAATACCAAAGACTTCTTTAAAGCATATTTACATTGAGAGAGAGAAGGAATAAATTTGTGGTTGAAAAGAGATATGAAATAAAAGAGAAAGGAGGGATAAACCCGCTGCTCTAAAATAATCCCCGGTGTTACCTACCACACATGCACATCGCACGCCTAGAATTCCCGTGGTTGCTACTCGCAACCTACCCCTTCGCAGTTGCGAAATTAGCAACGGTTTTGCAATAAAATTTAGCAAATAAAATTAGTAAATCAGATCTGTCCTATAATAAATAGTACAACAAAAATATGATGATACGGCCTATCTTAATTTCCGCATTATGGACTAGTATAAGTAAAGCGCTTGTGCCGTTTAACCCAATGGATGGTAGATTAAAAGGGATGAAGATGGTCGCATTGAAGTCGATTGTAACGAGAAAGGTGTTTTACTTGTCGATCATTTGAAATAACTTCGATTATTGGTGATTTTGGCGATTTTGTTCCTACTATTTCGGATTTCAAACAACTTATTCCCGCCGTCGATTATTCCGGAAATATATCTTCATACCTTCTCCTGGTTTGTAGGTACATTTGTTTATCGGAGTGGATCGAATTAAAGTTCCTCACTTCTTGGAACCATAGCCTATTTCCTTTCGTATCTTCTTTCGTTAATGCATCATCATATGTTTTGTCATTAAGGATTTTAACATGCTTATTTTCGACCAACTTTATGGAATCTTATAATATTTCACACCAACTCTTGGTAGTATTGAGTTTGATAGATGTTTGTAACATGAGTAAAAATACAACATATTGGGTCAGATTGCTACTTGAACCACAATTTGGGTCTCGTTCAAGTCTGCCATTCAGCCAACCAATTCAGTATACATGATAACCGAATATGCCGGCCAGTCAATGGTTAAAGTCAACGATTAGTCAATGGTCAAAGTCAGCGACCTGTCAACCGTCAAAGTCAACGGCCGGTCAACCGTCAGTCAACTGTCGAAGCCATGTTGTCAGTCGTGTTTCCAATCAAATTTTCATCCACGCTGCTAGCCTGTTTCCATCTATGTTTCCTACCGCGCTGCCATCCAGAATTCAGCCATGTTGCCAATCGTGCTATTAGCCAGCCTTCATCCGTATTGCCAGCTATCCATTCTCCAGTCATGTTTCCAGTCAAGGCATTATGCCAGTCAAAAGATCGCTTGATTGAACCAACATCAAAAAGTCAACCTTGTCGGTCAAAGTCAAGTTCGTTGGTCAAACCCGCTGGCCTATGTCAACTTTGCATGTTTCTAACGATCCAGTGGAAAAGCCCTGGAAGAAGATTCTAGATGACTTGCTGGCCAAGTTGATGAAGGGAAGTTCTGGAATATTCCAGATAACTTGCTAACTAAGTTAATCATATATGAAGTTTATCTCGAAATTATGGTTTAACCCATATATTCATCTCGTATAAATAAGGGAATCTCAACCCTTAAGGAGATACAAGAAAATAAACCAACAAACCCTAAAAGGGATCCGAAATTATTGTAATTGATAGATCAATAAAATATCTCTCCTCACGGTACTTGTCCGTGGATTTAGGTGAAAAGTTGGACTTGCCATAAAAGGAGAAAGCCAAGCTTTTATTTTTGTTAGTTTTTAGTTTCTTTATTTTTGGACTTGCACATATTGTTTGTTTATTTTTTTAATATTTTATTAATAAAAAAAATAACACGTGCACACACCAATTGCATCGTCGACTCACCGATTTTAGGAAAACTCGTGGATTAGTAAGTTGAACCCGTGCCTTGGGCCTTATGGGAGTTACCAAATGAAAGTCCACAAACCTCAGCCTCGTACCTTTGGGTATATTTTGCTGTGGTAACTCGATCCTACCCATTTTAGTCAATGTTGCATTTGCATGTGCACAATAGAATGTCGAATCGGGTATTATAATAGCCAATACAATGATTATTCGATCGAGCAACATGGACATTATCCTTATTATGACCATAGTGTGGATAGTGGTTGGGAAGACCAGCCTTTTGAAGGATATGGGTCATACCATAGTGTGCCCAATTACTATTCACATGCATACCTGGTCATACGAGCAAAATTCTATACTTCTCCTCTAGAAGAGGCACATAAGATACTTGAGTCAACACGTAAGTTACTTGTGTCGGAACATAAGTTAGCTGGACACAAATGACTTAGTTATGGATGAAAGAATCAGTAACAATGAGTGAACCTTCTTTAGAAGATAACCTCAGGAAGTTAGCTGAGTCAACATGTAAGTTAACTGAGTCAACACGTGAGTTTGCTGAGTCAACACGTGGGTTTGATTTAGAGACGGAAGAAAGAATTGCTCGAATTACACTGAATTGCCAATACATTGCTTCACAAATCACCCTTGAAAATGAGGAATTTTTTTTTTTTACATAATCAAGAAGACGAGGTTAGAATTGGAAGCAATACTTTATATAAGGTTCGACCATCTTCATATTACTATGATGATGAGAATAGTGTTGATGAAGAATTTGAAATAAGTAGGCATAGTGATCAGGAATTTTCCACTCCAATTGAGATTTATAATGATAATGTTATTTCTAGTTCAAATCCAAATAATTTTAATAATTATTCACCTTTTCAAAAGGACGATGATTTGACTAAAGATAACACTTCCTTAGATGATGTAGTATTTCCTTTCGATTACGAAGCCAATTATGGTTTAGAAGAACGGGTATATTTTGAGTCTAGCGATTTAGAAACAAATAAGACTTAGAAAAAGAAAATGAACTCGTAGAGATGAGTGAGGATGAACCCGACTTAGAAGAATCAATTGACCATTTTCGTGAATCGATGACCTTGAAATTGGGAAGTTGTAACTAGTTTTTCTAGAGATACCGAAAACTTTAAGTTTGGGGTGATTATCATTCTCCATGTGCTTTAACTCTTAGAAAGGTCCCTCACTTGGGACTTGACATATGTGCCTCAACCATTTTAAAAGATTATCTTCATACACGTTTTTCCGAGCCTAGTGATGTCCATAAGGAAGTTCGGTTGTTAGAAACTCATCCTCTGGTTGATGTGGTTTACCAGGGCTATGATACCTGCATTGATTTTGTTTTCCCACCAAATATTTTTCAACCAATTGTGGGAACGTATAAGTTTCAGATGTGTCAATTATTTAGTTTTGAGACTAAACCTAAGTACTTTAGGAGAATCGACACATTTGCCTAAACCTTACCACCACTTTCATCGTGGTCAATTGTGTGAGTCAAACCTGATTGACTTTAAGGATCCGCAGTTATTTAGGTTATTATTATGTGCTTCTAAGTTTTTACTTGAGTTTTTCTAGACTCTAATACCTGAATCGGATCTTAGATATGAGGAAATGCAACCCATGAAAATATTTTATTTAGACCCCAGTTATAGAACTTGAACTCGAACCACAACTAGATGTAGTTTTCTTAAACAGAAACTAGACATGGGTGTGTTTTATTTGTTTATTCTCTTGGAACGTTGCAGATTCCTTTTATTTGTGATAGCTTTATTTGGTTTTGATGACCCACGTAAATTAGGCTATTACTTTACGATTCTATGAGGTGACTAATCCTTTCTTAGTCTGGCTGAAGACGTTAAACTTAGCACTTTTTGGGAGGTAACCCATGCTCATGCAACACGGTAATATCTTTCCTTAACTCTTTTGCTTCAAATGGTAACAGTTTCTCCTTGTTCATGCTTTTAATTTCATCTTTAGAACATTGACGACAATGTTAGATATAAGTTTGGAGGTATGGGAGAAACTTTTTAGTTGCATTATTAAACTCCAGAGCCTAGAAAATTATGCTTATTAATGATGGCACTAACCAATATAAGTGGATGGAAGCATTTTGGTTGTAGGAGTTGAGAAACCAATCTGATTAGATGGAAACATCTGAAGAGTCTATTCATAAAAGCACAGAGCTCAGGTGTTAGGATTAAAGATAAAACATGGTAGTTTCGCCATATCTCGTTGAATCCTTTTCACTTCTATTTTTATTTTGTTTTCTTTAAAATATGTTTCTCTAAGTGGTTAGGTGGGGCTCACAATTCAAGTTGTTACCACTGCTAGGGTGAAATAGAGTGATTGAGATACAAAAAAAAAACAAAAAAAACAACAAAAACAAAAGGAAAAAAAAAAGAAAGAAAAAGATAGACCAGACCATTAGACCAACCAGAATAAATTCAATAAAATCGATGACTGGTTCCCTTGTATATGCCAGTTGTGTTGATATTAGTCCAGGACAAGTATCTCGGTCCATTAGGATAGGTTCATTTTGGCAAAGTGGCCTTCTACGGATATGGGAAACACCGTTCACCTTAGTCAACATCAAAACCATCTACGTTTTCTCTACATCCATCTTCATAATCTATCCATGTGATTGGTTGATTAGGTTATGATGTCCAGAAACTATCTGAGTAGAGCTCTGTCACTTATTTATGAATTTTCGTATGCTTGAGTGCAAACTCGTGTACAACAATTGGAATTTCGCATCAGGGTACTTCCTACTGTAGTCAATAAGTATGCCTTCCAAGGTTCTGCATAGATATCTAGGGTATGGAGTGTAAAGGTTTTGTGGGTATATCTCTGGTAAGCCCTCTCGAGACTATAACTCGGCCACTAGGGCCACCTACGGGTTTAAAGGCTTATTGCATACGCTAAATGCAATCGACGATGCTCGCGATGGTGAGTTAGGATTTTATTTTCTAGATTTGATTTGCTCGAGGACTAGCAAATAATAAGTTTGGGGGTATTTGATAGACGCATTTATGTGTCTATATTAGTCTCAATTCTCTGTAACGTTAGTACAAGATTTTGTGCTTATTTTGGTATTTTATGTCTTTGTAGGTGTTTTTGGAGAAATAAACATGTGTGGAGAAATCGTCTCGAAAAGTTGCTAAAGGCACATCCGGAGGACATTTGCTAAAGGGACCCCCATTTTGGATAAGGGGCAACTCAATTGCTAAGGGGCAACCAAACTGCTAATCGCACCCTTGTCTGGTTAATGGCACTCCGTCTCCTACCTTTTGAATTTGAGTTTTAAGGAAGTGAACTTTCAACCGCGGAAGTTTCAAATTTATGTGATGGAGATTTAATCGGGTTTTCTTGTGGATTCGAATTGACCGGCGCTTGGTTTATCAAAACAGTATTTGATATAGGCTTGTAAATCAACAATTGGGTCGTATCATCGAGTTTGGAAAGAACAAAGGAGGAGAATATTTCTCTCTCGCGAACTCTCGTGATGGATTTTTGGGTCGATTATTTCGTGGATATGGATCATGATTACCTGTTTGGATAAAACAGTGGTCATGAACTGTCTTATAACGGAAAATACAAGAATACTTCGATTCATATCTCGACAAAACAGGGATGTCAGAATATCGGGTTTTCTGTTTTATAATCGGAAGTTACATGGGATTAAAGGGAAGATATATGTTCCACAGGATTCTATTACGTCACAGAGATAATTTTGGAGGTGTTAAACAACCCAGAAACGCGTATAGGTGAAGCAGAAAAGGAAGGAAAGACGGAGACGTTAGGAGGAATTAAAACACGATAAACAAGGAATTACTCGACCCTGTGAGTGTATAAAAGGGTTGTACCGGGTCCCGGTAAAGAGTGGTCGAGAGTTTGGGGATGATAGAATCGGAGCAAGAGAAGCGCAGTGAAGTTGCAGAATATTCACCGCCGCTTGTGAAGAAGAGAAGTCAAGAACATTGGACAGAGGAAGACAGTCGCAGAGGCAGTTTTATTTAAACAACACAACAGAAGTATCGATGTTCAACAGATCACATATATCCCAAGCTTGCCATCTTTCTCTCTGTAACAGTTCAACACCCGTTGTAACAGCTGTTTGTAATTCCACTGCAGCGTTGCAAAGTGTCTGCTTTATTAGTTTTCTCTTGTTTTTCTCCTATTTGAGCTATGAATAACTATTTTGAGCACGTGAATGATAAGCACGTAAGTGCTACATTTTTACGCCCATATGTACATTCGTCAGGTCTCGTTATTTACCTAATAATATTGTTTTAAGGCTTTTATAGGAAACACAAGCAATTTTATTTGCCTGAAGAACAAATGGTTAAACAAGGAGCTAAACCACGTTTGCTAGAAATATGAGCAAAGTCACTCACGGAACCACCTGCTTGGCTACATTTTTTTCACATCCAGGGAGTTACAAAGTTTGCCCTGTAGACGATCCCGGCCCACTAGTGGCTGAAGGGAAATGGAAGACGTGGCCACTTCCTCCATCACAATTATCTATGGAATGTTATCCTCTTCTTCAAAGCAAAATAAATCTGCATTTCTTATCAAACAGAGGTCTTGTCTTAAAGCAGTTTTATAGAATGGGAATGGATGATACCGTGATCGAATTTCGGGAGTTGTTTCATGCGAATCCGCACTACTCTCTCGGCATCTCGTTATGACAAAGAACAAGGAAGCGGAGGTGGGCGGTTGCTGGTGGTGTTTGGTGGTCCGAAATGTGGGACTCGATCTCGAAATTTGAGATGGAAATGAAGAAGGAATTAGGGGTCTTGTATGCAATCCAAGTTTAGATCGAAAACCGTATCTCGTGGTATTCGATTGAGAAGAAATTGGCTCCGATTCGAGATATGAATTAGGTCTGAATTTTGAGGGTTAAATGATGTACTTCGATGGGTATTATCAACAACAAATCATGGGGTTTTCATGTGGTTTGAATGGTGATTGTTTTGACGTTCGTCGAATATGTAGCCGACGAGAGAACAACAGTATTTGAAGTTGAAGTTAGCCGTGAATTGGCTAATTCTATACAATTCATATTTTGGGGGTTTTGATGAGTGGTGTTTGCCTTGATTTGTTGGAAGAATATGGTCTAAATTCAATCCAAAGATTCAAAGGAGAAGAGAAAGGAGATGACCGGTGGTACGAGTAGTCAAGTCCGAGGTTTTAAATGTTAGTGGTAGTGGTGGTCTCCCTAGTTGTCTACGACATCAATAGCAATTCTGCAGATGGAAATGAAGATGAGATCGATTGTTTTTGGGTGGTGATACTAAGATGAGAAATGACAAGGAGGTAATGATTTAAGATTTTTCTTAGTTTTCGTAGTAGTAACTAAGATTCGTTTCTCTCATACTTGCGAAGATTAAATTTAAAGGTTTAAAGAAAATAATAAACAAAGGCGAGAGTCACCGGGTCTAGGATTCCACCGCATTCATATTAATAGGTTCAATTATTATTCTTCAAAGAATTATCGCTCAATAAACAAAACAACAAGGACTCTTATTTTTGCCAAGGTAGATTCTCCAAACATTAGTTATAAATCGTAAGCATGGGCCATCAAACATCTAAGCAAGCATGACCCATCTAATAAAATGATAACTAATTTTTTCAAATCATAAAACAATTTAAAATAAATGCAAAAGTCATATAAAGAATTAATTAAAATTACCCACGTATGAAATTCGGCTTCCTCCGTCGACCCGCCAGTTGTAGGGGCTTAGCTACTCATGATGTAGACACACTCAAAATTCATTTTTATTGCCCAAATGGTGTTTACAAAGAAGAGAAAATGAGAAAATCAAATTAAACCAGGAATTTGCAACGTTTATAAGCGTTGCGAACCCATGTTACAAAGACTAACAAAGTGAACTGTCATTTGGATGACAGCCTCTTATCTCTTCCGCATAAACGCGCTTTTTTACGACTTGTCTTTGATAGTCTGTTCTTCGTGTTCTTCTTCGTCGCTACAGATTTCTCTCTCGCAAAGAATTCTCTTGACTCGTAGCCTCCCTCAATCACTCGATATCCTTCTACCCAACAAACGAAATCTCACGTAATAACTACCAATAATTCTCCCATTGCTCTAAGTAGTAAAGAATATTTTCTTGGGAATATTTTCTTCCCTTTATTCTCTTTTCACAAGTCAACTCGGTAGCTAAATTTCTCCCGACACGAAACCAACGCGTTCTCAGCGAAGTTAACGTTCTACGTACACATACCACCTTTCAAAACAGGATAGAAACTCCCTAGAATAACTCACAAAATGTGCTTGCCCTGTTTTCTCTAACTCGGTGAATTATTCGAATCCAGCTCACATACCTATCCTGTTTAATTGAAACAGGATTATTCCAAGCCCAAGAAGCATCCAACTCCGTGTACAACTCGTCCAAACCAAAACCAGGGAATACCGCAGCTCGCCGTGAACTTTCTACACCACTGATTCCTCCAACAAGATTATGCAGCCAAAATTAATCGATTCCAAGGACCTTACCAGACTTGTTTAACTCCACTAAGCTCATTCCAATCAAATCCAGTGATTCAATCTCACTGAAATTCTTCAGGAGTCGAACCCTAATTTCCCCCGAAATGGTTTACTTTAAATCCATCACTCTAGCCAATTCCAATCGAAACGGAACCCATTACCAGTCCTGTTAGATCAATTACAATAAACCCATTTAATTTCAGCCCTTTAGTCTCTTTAAATCACGCCCAATTTCCAAACCCTAATTCTGTTTCCATTAAAACCAATTTCCCGCCAAAACTAAAAATTCCAAAGGTTGAAGATGACTGCCCCTTATCCAATCCGAGAGTGAGAATAGTAATTAGGGTGCCCCTTAGTAATTGGGTGCCCCTTATCCAAAACCGAGAGTCCGAATAACAAGAGTCCTCCGGGGTACAAAAACCACTTTTCGAGCAACTTTCTCCGTAAGAGCTTATTTCACAAAAACACCTACAAACAAGTTTATTAGTGATAAAATGAGTTCCAATTTAATGTATTTATGGGTGAAAATGCGTCGCACTTTCGTGCTCACCAAAATCCCCCACACTTACATTTTGCTAGTCCTCGAGCAAAACAAAAAATTGACCCGCTACACAACCTGGTCATGACAAATGCCATAAACAAGACGCGACAAGCAAATTTTTTTTTTTTGGAGACCCGCTACATACTGGTCATAATAAGGAAATAAAAATAGACCCGCTACACAAACCGGGTCATAAGCTTAAAACCTATAATAAATTTATTATTATTTTTTTATATAGACCCGCTACACAGCTGGTCATAACCCTAACAATAATATTTTTTTTATAGACCCGCTCCACAGCTGATCATTTTTTTTGGACCCGCTCAACAGTTGGTCACAATAAGCAAGAAAAATCCTGAAAAAGAAAAATAAAAAGTTAATAACCACTCCCCCACACTTAAATATTACATTGTCCTCAATGTAATTGAGTCATCCAACGTAAAAATTAAGATGGGAAATTAAAAATAAAATAAACAAACATAAATAAATAAATAATTATACCTACTGGACTGTACAAAAACGGATCTCCAAAAATTAACAGCCTGAAAATTTGGTGATCGACCCAAAATACAATATTTACAAACGACGGTTTCACAATTATTTTATGAAAAAATGGGGACACGAAACCGTCGATAAAAACAAAATTTACCCCTAAACCAAGTTTTTACTGCACATGGAAGTGCGTAAAGAACAAAGTATGGGGATTCCATTGAGACTGGGAAAATTTCAACTGGCTCATGCACGGTATTAGAAATAGGCAAATCCTTTGGGTACTTAGATGCAAAGTAATCCAACAATACTTTAGAAGCACACATTTCTAACCCTAAATTAGGCAACTTTTGGAAGTCTAGTGGTCTAGAAACAACCTTCTAAGTCGGGTGAATGATCTTGTGAGGTAGATTCATCCATGGAATTAGGCGAATCATCCACACAATCATCCACAGTGGTCATTTATATGTTCTGTTTGGAACAGAGAGTTACTACCGCATTCATCATCATCAAAGCCAAATAATCTTTGACATTCAAGAACTCTCAATCTTTGTTCCAAACTAGGCGATGTGTGTTTGTAATACTTCTCATATATAGTTTCATGTGATTCTTCACTTACCTCATGTGGAGAAGAAACTCCATACCATTTCCTACGCATATATTCAGCAAGCGCCATCTCAGATGAGGTTTCCTGATAATTTGACTTCCTACGCATATATTCCGCCAACAAATCATAGTAGGTGACGTCTCCTCAGAAGAAGTCATCATCCTCAAAAATTCCCTGAAAATAAATACAAAAAGAAACGCATAAAAAGGAAAAAGAAAATATTGTACAAAAAAAAAAAAAAAAAAAAAAAACCAAAAAATTAATATAAAAACAAACTGCGTCGCAATCTGCCGCCAAAATGATTTAAGATTTTTCTTAGTTTTCGTAGTAGTAATTAAGATTCGTTCTCTCAGACTTGCGAAGATTAAATTTAAAGGTTTAAAGAAAATAATAAACAAAGGCGAGAGTCACTGGGTCTAGGATTCCACCGCATTCATATTAATAGGTTCAATTATTATTCTTCAGAGAATTATCGCTCAATAAAAAAAACAACAAGGACTCTTATTTTTTCCAAGGTAGATTCTCCAAACATTAGTTATAAATCGTAAGCATGGGCCATCAAACATCTAAGCAAGCATGACCCATCTAATAAAATGATAACTAATTTTTTCAAATCATAAAACAATTTAAAATAAATGCAAAAGTCATATAAAGAATTAATTAAAATTACCCACGTATGAAATTCGGCTTCCTCCGTCGACCCGAGTGTAGGGGCTTAGCTACTCATGATGTAGACACACTCAAAATTCATTTTTATTACCCAAATGGTGTTTACAAAGAAGAGAAAAATGAGAAAATCAAATTAAACCGGAATTTGCAATGTTTATAAGCGTTGCAAACCCACTGTTACAAAGACTAACAGGAACTGTCATTTGGATGATGATCTTATCTCTTCCGCATAAACGAGCAGCTTTTTTACGTGTCTTTGATAGTCCATTCTTCGTGTTCTTCTTTGTTTCTTTGCTGATTTCTCCGCAGCAATTCTCTCGACTCGTAGCCTCCCCAATCACTCAATATCCTTCTATGACTCCAGGAATCATTTATATACCCAATGTAAACGAAATCTCACGTAATAACTACCAATAATTCTCCCATTGCTCTAAATAAAGAATATTTTATTGGGAATATTTTCTTCCCTTTATTCTCTTTTCACACGTCAACCGGTAGCTAAATTTGTCCCGACACGACACCAACACGTTCTCTTAAGTTAACGTTCTCCGGACACATACCACCTTTCAAAACAGGATAGAAAATCCCGAGAATAACTCACAAAATGTGCTTGCCCCTGTTTCTCTAACTCGGTGAATTATTCGAATCCAGCCACATACCTATCCTGTTTAATTGAAACAGATTATTCCAAGCCCAAGAAGCATCCAAATCCGTGTACGACTCGTCCAAACCAAAACCAGGGAATACCGCAGCTCGCCGTGAACTTTCTACACCACTGATTCCTCCAACAAGATTATGCAGCCAAAATTAATCGATTCCAAGGACCTTTGGATTTGTTTAACTCCATTAAGCTCATTCCAATTAAATCCAAGTGATTCAATCTCACCGAAATTCTTCAGAGTCGAACCCTAATTTCCCCCGAAATGGTTTACTTTAAATCCATCACTCTAGCCAATTTCAATCGAAACGGAACCCATTACCAGTCCTGTTAGATCAATTACAATAAACCCATTTAATTTCAGCCCTTTAGTCTCTTTAAATCACGCCCAATTTCCAAACCCTAATTCTGCTTTCCATTAAAACCAATTTCCCGCCAAAATCGAAAATTCAAAAGGTTGAAGATGTTGCCCTTTATCCAATCCGAGAGTGCGAATAGTAATTAGGTTGCCCCTTAGTAATTGGGTGCCCCTTATCCAAAACCAAGAGTCCGAATAACAAGAGTCCTCCGGGTTACAAAAACCACTTTTCGAGCAACTTTCTCCATAAGAGCTTATTTCACAAAAACACCTACAAACAAATTTATTAGTGATAAAATGAGTTCCAGCTAATGTATTTATGGGTGAAAATGCGTCGCACTTTCGTGCTCACCAGGTAAAGATGGGTGTGTTAGCCATATGGGTGTTGTTTGGTTGCTCTATACACAAAGTTTAGGCATGAATAAGAGTTGTTGATATGTAGAAGGCTGAAATATGAATTAACGGATGGAATGTTGTCATCAATTCAGTTAATGGGAGTGATGCTCAGTTGGTTACAGAGAAGGGATGGGTAATACTGATGTTTAGTGCAGTCGGAGGTGGTGGTGGATTGGGAAAGCTCGTGTGTAATAAAAGAAGTGGAGGTGCAATGGCCGGACTATGAAGGGGCCATAATTTAGAAAGTGTAAGTTGGTGGATGGATGGGCCTAGGAAATTTTACTAGGGTTGGATTTCTACACGCGTATCTCGCTATATATAAACAAGAGCAAAGTCGAATGGTGGGAGGCCGTAATCGGGAAGAAACTAGGGTTTGTTATTCTCGCTTATATTTTGCTTTCTTCGTATGCTTAGCTTAATACCGTCTTTATCATTTTTGAATTGATTTTAAGAAATCCATGTCTAGCTAAATCTATTGTTAGGGTGAAGGATGAACTTGTAGGTTATATATTACTTGTGTTCTCAAACAATGGTTTCAAAAATAAAAGCTTAATCGTAATGTTTGTGTTTCTCAAAATTGGATTGCTTGTTTAATGAGTTTTTCATGTCTTATGCCATGTATATTTCATAGTTGAATTCTTTAACAATATCCATATGGAACCTTGGTGATATATGATTTATGATAATTCCTTGACTATGTATGCCATGTATGCCTAGTACTTTGGATTTCTATCTTTAGGTTGTGAACAAACATATCCTTTTGATAATTCTTGTCTATAACTCTTAAATGAAAATATCTTCCGTGTTTCAATAGCTAGGTTTGCTATTGCACATGAAGGTAATTTATACTTCAAGTTTTGTCTAGATTTAACATATAAACATTAGACAAATAAACTATACATATTGATATAACTTAGGGTGAAATAACTTAGGTTGCACCAGGATAACTAATCTAATTCAGCTTTTTTCGAGGTCATATGACTTAGGTTGTTACACTGTGGAAAAACTATTAGAAGCACAAGGACGTGACTATTTGTTATTTTTTTAATAGGTTTATTTCGGTGGTACAAAGTTGATAATTATAGATGAGTACAGTATGATTGGCAAAAGAATTCTCGGAAACATTGATCTTCGATGCAGAGATATTTTTGCAACTGATGAGTCATTTGAAAAATTTTCGATTGTGCTTGTGGCGACATCCGATACTCTTCCACCAGTCTTTGATTATCCGTTATATGCTCAATGGAGAGATCGAGACTTGGAACCGACAGTGCTATGATGCATACTCTGTGTTTGAGCATTGTTTCCATCTTAAAGAAGTCTTCCAACAACAATTTAGAGAAGCATTGTTAAGATTGAGCGATGGAAAATCTACTATAGAAGATTGGGAGTTGTTTAAAAGTAGAGATTACATGAAGCTCACAGTTCAAGAGAAAGATAACTTTAAGAATGTGATTCATTTATTTCCTAAAAAGGAGGACGCTGCTGCCTATAACTATAAACAACTTGAAAAGCTTGGGTATCCTGTTGCTTGTTGATGTAGTTTTGAAAGTGGTAAGTAAAAGTTCGTTCAACTCGGACTTGTGTAGACTCGATTTCAGACTTAAAAATAGAAAACACTAAAAATAAAGAAAATATATTCACAATTTTGTCACGTATCGAGAGATACTAGGACTTCAGATTCCACCATTAATCACATTCAATTGGTTCATATAATGACTCATAACAATTCTAGCTCTTTTGTTGACTCTTTTCTTTGCCAAAAGTAGATTTTATAAAGAATTAGATGTAAATCATAAGCATAGCGCATCAAGAGTTCTTAGACTAAGCATACGCTATCAGACAAAATCACAACTAATCAAGAAAAATCATAAATCAATTAAAACAAGTGCAAAAGTCATAAAGAATCAAATATAGTTACCAAAAAATTGTGAAATAAGTCCATCATATCAGTGTTGGGGTTTAGCTCCTCATATTAACCACTTGCTCAAAATACATGTTTGTTGCTCCAAAGTTGATTAAAAAGAAGAGATGGTATAAGACAACGTGTTTGTAACAGTTATAATTGTTACAGAACCACTGTTACAGAGAAACCTTAACAGAACTGTTGCAAATTCAAATTATTTGTTGGAAAAATTGTTACAAAGGTGATGAATTTGAAAGAATAGGTAACAGATTAAGCAACTGTCTTTTTCTGCTGTTCTCTGGTTCTTCTTCTTCCTCTAGTCTGTGTCTCGCAACTCGATTGTTTTTCTCGCAATGCTTCTAAACCTCTCCAAAGTGAACGTACCTCTTGCTAAACTTTCCAAAGAGCCTATATACTCAACAAGGTTGTTGAATCTCAAGAAATCTCCAAAAATAACTTTTCTTCCCAGATGAATTCACTGGATTTTCTTCTCTTCCAAAACTTATGTACGCGTCCCCTCCAAACCAAATCAAACGCCTCATATTCTATCTAGATACTATCGAATCCAACAACACGCTTTCCTCCCTTATTTTCACGTACTTTCCATGTACATAAACTTCCGATAATAATCCACCCCTGTTTTATCAAAGTTCTATAGTCTAACCTCCTCTCGCATTATCCGAACTCTAATTCCCTCAAGATGAATCAAGACTAAATACATCCAATCCTCGGCGTAAAATCCTCTCCAAATCCTCCACAGAAATCCAAAATTCCGACAATATTTCTTCGCCTCTGTTTTGTGTAAACTCGATCTCTGTCCCTTCTTTTTCGATTCTACAGCTCATACCTTCTCTGTTTGACCGAAACAAGGTAATCCCAATCCATAGCTAACACTAATTCCGCCATAAACTCGATCAAAATCTCGCCTGGGAGTTCCAAAGGCAAAACTTAAATTTGAATTCGGCTTTTCCCGCCAAAAGTCTAGAAGAAGAAAGAGTCACCCCTATCCAGAGGGGGAGCGAATAGCACTGCCTTGGGGGATGTCCTGGGGTGCCCCTTATCCAATGTGGATGCCAAATAACAATTCCTCCGGGTGCTTTAGACAACTTTTCGAACCGATTTTTTCCAAAAATGTTTATTGGCCAAAAATACCTACACACACATAAAACACCATAATAAGTACAAAAATGAGAACTATTAATATATAAAATCGAGATAATTTATACACTAAAATGTGTCTATCAAATACCCCAAACTTATTATTTGCTAGTCCTAGAGCAAAAATAAAATAAAAATAAAATCCTAACTCACTGTCGCAGCATCGTCGATTGCATTTAGCGTATGCAATAAGCCTTTAAACCCCTAGGGTGTCCCTAGTGGCCGAGTTATAGTCTCGGAGGGTTTACCGAGGTGTACCCACAAAAACTTTACCTGCACCCTAGCTATCTATGCGTAACCTTGGAAGGCAATAAAGAATCTCCTTGGTTGGCATACTTATTGACTACAGGAGGAAGTACCCCGATGCGAAATTCCAATTGTTTACACGCAGTTTGCACTCAAGCATACTAAAATTCATATATAAGTCACACAGCCTCTACTCGTGTAGTCTCACTATGGACATCAATATAACTGAGTCAAAACTAATCACATGGATAGATCAAGAAGATGGATATAGAGAAAAACATAGATGGTTTTGATGTTTACTAAGTGAACGGTGTTTCCCATATCCGTTTGAAGGCCTCTCGAGTAATGAACATATCCTAATGGACTAAGATACTAGTCCGACTAATATCAACACACCGCCATATACAAGGGAACGTTAATGGGTCGATAATCCTAACTCTAGATCAACACAACCGGCATATACAAGGGTTACGGTGGTCGACTTTATTGAATTTATTCCGATTGGTTGATGGTCTGGTCTCAATTTCTCTTTCTCTATTTTTTTCACTTTTTTTTTTTTTTTTTTTGTATCTCAATCACACTAATTCACCCTAGCATTGGTAACAACTTGATTCGTGAGCCCCACCTAATCACTTAGAGAAACATAGTTTAAAACAAAACAAAATAAAAACAAGTGAAAAGGACTCGATGAGATATGGTGAAACTATCATGTTATTTCTAACACTTGAGCTCTATGCTTTTATAAATAGACTCTTTAGATGTTTCCATCTAATCAGATTGGTTCTTCAACTCCTACAACCAAAATGCTTCCATCCACTTAGATTGGTTAGTGCCATCCTTAATAAGCATAAATTTTTAGGCTCTGGAGTTTAACAACGCAACTAAAATGTTTTTCCCATACCCCCAGACTTTAAATCTAACATTTTCCTCAATGTTCTAAAGATAAAATTAAAAGCATGAACAAGGAGAAACTGTTACCATTTAAAGCAAAGAGATAAGGAAAGATATTACCGTGTCGCATGAATGTTGGGTTACCTCCCAAGAAGTGCTAAGTTTAACGTCTTCAGCCTATATATACTCAACAGGGTTGTTGAATGATGGTTATTTTCAATGATGTTGTAGTAATAGGTCTGCTCAAGACTTGTGAAAGCAGCATTTTTTTAGACTTAATTTTCGAAAATAAAAATAACAAGCTCAATTAAAAAGTTGTTTGGAAATTATGGAGAGGCAGGGCTAGGATTCCGCTATTTACCAATTTCAAAGTGATACTAATTACAATCATGCAATTTCACACGTTTAATTTGATTCTCAACTATTGCAAAAGTAGATTTTTTAGAAAACAACAAATGTTAATCCAAAGCATGGGATATCAAAACCCTAGGGCAAGCATATTCCATCAATAGAAAATACAATTGTTTAACAAAAATCATAAAATCTATTTTCAATCTAGGCAAATAATCATAATTAAAAATTGCACAAATTAAATAATTAAGAATTACCACTTTTTCATTGGCAAGATAGCTTCCTCCGTCGCCCCTGCAGGATGGGGTCTAGCTCATCATGTTGGAAACACGCTCAAAAATCATTTTTATTTCTCAAAGGAGGTGTACAAATGATGAAATGGAGAAAATGATGAAAATCGGGTATTTGCAACGATTATAAGTGTTGCAAACACTGTTACAAAGAAGGTTAAAAACCGTTAATGCTTTTAAGTCTCGCTCCGTATTACGACCCACGCCGAAGTGTCGTTGTCATCGTAGAAAAACGCGGTTCCCCGTGCGTTGATATTCTTCGTGTTCTTAGTGCAGAACAAGCAGAGAAATATTTTGTAACTCGATTTCTATTGCTCGTTCTTCCTCCAAAACTCTCCCAAACTCTCTCGTAACTCTTCTCTATGCTCCAATAGGCCTTTTTATACTCTCATGCACGAGAAATCTCCTCCATAACTCCAAATATTTTCTTCATTACTCGCTTTAAAGAAAATATTCGGGGATATTTTCTTAACCTTTTAATCTCCTCCGAGCCTTGATTTGCTTCAAACACACTCCCTACACGCCGATATATCTTCCAGAGTGGTATAACACGGAGTAGGTGCACGAAAATCTCTTGAACACACATTCGGCGCTCGGAAAACCCGAGAGACTCTGTTTTCTCCCATGCGAGATTCTAGCCAAAGTTAGTCGAGAAAAAGCCTATACCAGCCTCGTTTAGCCAAGAGGAACAAACCCAAATCATTCCACCCCTTTAGTCTCACTACATCAAGCCCAAAATCGAAACTCGCCCCGCTGTGCGAGAACTTATTTTTTCCCGCCAATTCTTCATTTTCAAACGAAGAAGGAGGAGGTGCCCCTTAACCAAAGAAATGGAGGTGCGAATATCGGTTGGGTGCCCCTTAGTAATTGGGTTACCCCTTATCCAAAGTGGGAGTCCGAATATCAAATGTCCTCCGGGTGTTCCGAGCAACTTTTCGAGCCGAATTTTCCAAAAATATTTATTTCCAAAAATACCTAAAAATACATAAAAACACAATATTAGTACAAAATCGAGTTCCAACAATACCAACACTGAGGACAATTCGACACAAAAATGTGTCTATCAGATACCCCCAAACTTATTATTTGCTAGTCCTCGAGAAAATTTATTCTAGAAAATAAAATCATTTGAACCCCAGTGGCCCTTATGAGTGTTGTCTCCGGAGGGTTTACCAGTGTACCCACAAAACCTTTACTCCAGCACCCTAGCTATCTACGAAAAACCTTGAAGGCACTAAAGAATCTCCTTGGTTGCCATACAATATTGACTATAGGATGAAGTACCCCGATGCGAAATTCCAATTGTTGTACACGAGTTTGCACTCAAGCATACTAAAATTCATATATAAGTCGCGAGCTCTACTCAGATAGTCGCACTATGGACATCAATACCCGAGTCAAAACTAATCACATGGATAGATCAAGAAGATGGATATAGAGAAAAACATAGATGGTTTTAATGTTTACTAAGTGAACGGTGTTTCCCATATCCGTCTCGAAGGCCTCCGCCAAAATGAACCTATCTTAATGGACCGAGATACTAGTCCGACTAATATCAACACACTTTGGCATATACAAGGGAACCATGTGGTCGATAATCCTAACTCTAGGTCAACATTTGGCATATACAAGGGTTCCAAAGTGGTCGACTTTATTGAATTTATTCCGTTTGGTCCGACGGTCCGGTCTCAAATTTTTTTTTCTTTTTTTTTTTTCTTTTTTTTTTTTTTTGGTATCTCAATCACTCTAATTCACCATAGCATTGGTAACAACTTGATTCGTGGGCCCACCTAATCACTTAGAGCAACATAGTTTAAAAAGAACAAAATAAAATAAAACCGCTTTGAAAAGGACTCAACGAGATATGGTGAAACTATCATGTTATTTCTAACACCCGAGCTCGTGCTTTTATGAATAGACTCTTTAGATGTTGCCATCTAATCGATTGGTTCTCAACTCCTACAACCAAAATGCTTCCATCCACTTAGATTGGTTAGTGCCATCCTTAATAAACATAAATTTCTAGGCTCTGGAGTTTATTTATTGCAACTAAAAAGTTTTTCCCATACCCCCAAACTTAAATCTAACATTGTCCTCAATGTTCTAAAGATGAAATTGAAAACATGAACAAGGAGAAACCGTTACCGCTAGAAGGAAATGAGGAAAAATATTACCGCGTTGCATGAGCAAGGGGTACCTCCCAAGGAGTGCTAAGTTTAAAGTCTTCAGCCAGACATCAAATACCTCAAAAAGGATCTTCACCTTCCAAAGTCATACACCAATAAATTAAAATAGTTGTGGGTCCATAAGACCAAATAGGCTAACACCAATATCGGATAAACCGCACCGGTTCGAAAAAATGAATAGAAGGAGCACATCTCGTTTAAGGTTTCATCAAGACAACTAGGTTCATCCTGGGGTAGCATAATTGAGCTTCATATGTGTATCTTGATAAATAGATTCATCCGAAAAACGGGTCTCTAATACTCCGGGTTACCTCCCGGATGCATCGGAGGATCGGGTTGTTGAGTCTGAATAGACTCGAGTAATATCTCAGACGCACAAAGCTCGAGTCCCAAGTTAGGGACTTCAATTAGGGATACAAGACGATCACTAGAGTCATCATTACCCCTAAACTTAGGGTGAACAAAATCCTCAGATAGACCAAAATCTATGGGATGGATTCTAGGGTCCATAAAGTCAAAGACAATAACTAGCTTCTTTGGGAGATCGGTCATCTAAACGAACAACATCATCATATAAGGGATTATCAAAGAAAATCTCTAATATAGGCTCATCAACTAAGGTGTTCGTCATGGTTACCTCCTCCGAGGCACCGGAAAGGTTCATCAAATAATGGATTATCAAACATAGTGCAAAGCAAAGGATCGTGAACTAGAGTGTTAATCATGTTCACCACTTCTAAATCATCCATCTTTAAGACTTAATGACATTAAAGACATTTAGCTCAAAGTAGTCATATTACCAAAAGATATGTTCATAAGTCCGGTTCTACAATTGATGACGACATTAGATGTGGCTAAGAATGACGACCTAAAATCACCCGTATTTGAGCACTTGGGTCCCTGAAATGTTGGGTATCTAGAACAACAAAATCCACTGGATATATGAACCTATCAACCTCAATCAGAACATCCTCAATGACACCACGAGGAACTTTGACAGACCTATCAGCTAATCAAGTGTCATTTTGGTCGATTTCAACTTACCAAGTCCTAGCAGGGTGTATACATGATACAGAGTAAGTTAACACTAGCTCCTAAGTCAAGTAAAGCTTTATCGACCATGTGATTACCAATCGCACAAGATATGGTGGGGCATCCTGGGTCCTTATACTTAGGAGGTGTTTGGTTCATAAGAATGGAACTTACTTGACCACTAAAAGGCTTTCTTTTTGGACATTGCTTACGCTTTGTGTACAAAGATCTTTAAGGAACTTGGCATAAGTGCATCTGCCTAATTGCTTCTAATAACGGAATATTGATGTTCAATGCTTAAATGTTTCCATTATCTCGTTGAATGTCGACTCCTTCTTTGTTGGGGATAATAACTGGGATATGGGGCTCTAGGCACAAAGGTAGTCCTAACAGAATTTCTTTGGATCGCTTAGGGATTTTTTTCAGTTCTCGCCTACGGGTTCCTCTTGGGCCGTAGATGTGGAACTTCAAGATATGTCCACTAGGCATGGCTACCTTATTGTCTACCGTTTTACCGCTCCTAAGGGTTTTTATCGAGTTCACATGGTTTGATGATTCCTCACCAACTAAAGATATTTGATGGACCCCTAGATTGGGTTGAGATTGACTAGGAAACTTACCTTCTTCTCTCTCACTTAAATACTTAGATATTTGGCCGACTTGAAGTTCTAATTTAGCAAGAGTCCGGAAATTATCCTTATGGTTCTGCCCTAGTTTCTTGTTGAAAGCTAAGGTGGTTGGCGATAACATAGTAAGAGCTTCTTCTAAGGTAGAGATCTTTTTCTCGAAGTGTTCTCAAACCTGGGTTTGACTTGAAGGTTCCGAGTATAACCAAAACCCGGGAGGCCGAGAATTACTAGACTGCCCTGATTTCGGCCCTTAGACCAAGAAAAATTAGGATGGTTTCTCCAAACCAGGTTTGTAGGTCTCGAGTAGGGTCAAACTTCGACGGTTCTCAAACCTAGCGTTTTTATAGACAAACATGGGCTTGTTCTTCACTAACATGACCTTCCCAAAATGAGTTATCGGGCTCTATTCCACAACTAGAGACTTGAGAGGCTCTATTAGGTTCAACAAGGGACCTATTTTTAGACTCGACCCATTTCCAAAGCTTCTAACCTTCTAGACAAAGCAGTAACTTAGCATCCGACTTGAAGCTTGTATCTACCACATCGGTGCCACTTCTATTGACCAAAAGTCTTTTAGTGGGTTCAACACAAGGTTCCCACCTGGGATTTTTCAACGATAGTTCCTAAGAAGGTAAAAAGCATCATCGCCAGCTTTATTTGTGAATTCACCAAGACACATAGACTCGACCATGGATTTAGTCGAATAGTCTAAACCATTATAAATAATCTCCACAAGTTTTATCTTATCAAATCCATGGTGAGGACACCTGGGATAGGAGATCATTGAATCTCTCTAAAACCTATAAAGAGACTCTCCCTCTTGTTGCACACTAGCACTAATTTTCTCGCGCAATGTGCTGCAGTTTTATGCTTAGGGTAGAATTTCATATAGAAAGTCTGCAGTCATTTCCCGCCATGTTTCAATGGATCCAGATGGTAGGTTGTTCACCAGTCTTGGCTTTATCTCTCAAGGAAAAGGGAAACATCTTAAGTTTCAAGACTTCATTGCAAGGTCTTTTATTCTAACTCGTCCCGCAAATTTCCTCAAAGTCCCTAATATGAAAATAAGGGTTCTCATCATCTTTTCCTAAGAATATAGGATATCCGAAGAAGACTAGGTTTTATCTCGAAATTAGCCGTATTAGCTGGCAATTTAATACACGAAGCTCGGTTGGTCCTAGTTGGGAACATGTAATCTTCAAAGTAGCCATCGCTAGCACAAAGAGCCTGAAGCAATTAGGGTACTTTCCTCACAAATAGACAGATTCTCAAACTGAAGTTTCCAAAAACGGGGCTCTCAAAAGAAGAGTCTTCGAGTTCCCCTCCTTCGCAAGAAGAACTACTAGGTTTGTCACTAATCAAACGACCTAGAGTGTTTCTTTTCCAAGCCCGTTCTTTAAAGACCTCGGGCATACACTAAAAAAAAATAAAACAAAAAGAAAAATCCTAAAAGGAAGGGAAGTTCTATGCAAGCACAAACAAGGCCGACTCCACCACAAAGAAACCTAATGATATCTAGCAAACAAAAAGCATGATGGCTCCACTTAGATTTTTTTTCTAGACCACTTTCTAATCGTTCGAAAGGGAATTCGTTACAATTTAAGCAAACCCATCTGGATCAATCCGAGTCAAAGTAAGTTGAATCAAGGCGAGGGAAGCTCAGTGGAGCTTTGATACCCAAGGCCTTACCGCTATTACAAGGCGGCGCAGCCACGCATTCAACTTCACAGAGACCATCATGAACTTCGAAGTATGCTAAAAGAGTAACCAATATTTTTCTAAGACTTTCCTACTAAGCTCGTTACCCTATCGTTCTCGCTCTATTCCATATTTTAAGGCTTAGGTTCGCATTAAGTATTGTTTTCCTAAGGCGGGCGTAAGAGAACAATGATGAAATCCGAACCCTTATCTTATATGGCCAGTCCTTGCCCTTTACTAGGAAATTAAAACATGTTTTCAAGTCCTCAACATATATTCACACGAAGGGAAGACAAACTCGCCGGGCAGGGGATTCGCGAGTGTTTCGACAAACTTACCTCCCGTACCAGACGGGGATGAACTGTTGTAATCGACTCGGGGCCACGACTCCTATGTCATGTACGAACCCGAGGGGCCGAGGTGATATCGTAATCACCGTCCTTCTCTCGCAAAAAGCTTTTAATATTTAATACTACCCTTCCGTAGGGTTTTAAAAAATAAGGAATGTCCGAATGTCCAAGTCCAAAAAGTAAAAGAAGAGGAAAGTCTAAAAAAAATAAATAAAAATATCTAAAAAAATAAAATGCCTCTCTTTTTATAAAATATAAAAATCTTCTTCTTTCGCTCCTTTCTCTTTGTCTTTAACTTTAAATCTTTCAATATCCACCAAAAGCTTTGGAAAATTTTTTTTCGCTCCAAATCCCAAAATCAAAGGAAAAGACAAAACCCAAAAACGAAAAAGAACAAATAAATAAAAACCTAAAAGAAAATCTAAAAACTCTAGCCTAAAGACAAGTCCGTTGTCGGCGGCGCCAAAAATTGATGGTTATTTTCAATGATGTTGTAGTAATAGGTTCGCTCAAGACTTGTGAAAGCATTTTTTTAGACTTAATTTTCGTAAATAAAAATAACAAGCTCAATTAAAAAGTTGTTTGGAAATTATGGAGAGAGGTGGGGCTAGGATTCCGCTATTTACCAATTTCAAAGTGATACTAATTACAATCATGCAATTTCACACTAATTTGATTCTCAACTATTGCAAAGTAGATTTTTTAGAAACAACAAATGTTAATCCAAAGCATGGGATATCAAAACCCTAGGGCAAAAGCATATTCCATCAATAGAAAATACAATTGTTTAACAAAAATCATAAAATCTATTTTCAAAAATCTTTAAATAATCAAGCCCAAAATCGAAACTCAGTTCTGCCAGGCGAGAACTTATTTTTCCCGCCAATTTTCATTTTCAAACGAAGAAGGAGGAGGTGCCCCTTAACCAGCAGCTGGGGTGCGAATATCAGTTGGGTGCCCCTTAGTAATTGGGTTACCCCTTATCCAAAGTGGGGAGTCCGAATATCAAATGTCCTCCGGGGTGTTCCGAGCAACTTTTCGAAAAAGCCAGAATTTTCCAAATAATATTTATTTCCAAAATTACCTAAAAATACATAAAAACACAATATTAGTACAAAAATCGAGTTCCAACAATACCAACACCGAGGACAATTCCAAATAATATTTACACTAAAAAAATGTGTATCATTGAATCTCGTAAGAAATCTCCAAAAATAACTCTTTTCTTGGCATGAATTCACGGGATTTTCTTCTCTCGCCAAAACTTATGTACGCATCCTCCAAACCAAATTGAACGCCTCATATTATCTCTAAGATACTATCGAATCCAACAACACGCTTTCCTCCCTTATTTTCACGTACTTTCCATGAACATAGACTTCCGATAATAATCCACCCCTGTTTTATCAAAGTCCGGCAGTCTAACCTCCTCTGCATTATCCGAACTCTCTAATTCCCTCTCAAGACTGAATCAAGACTAAATACATCCAATCCTGGCGTAAAATTCTCTCCAAATCCTCCACAGAAATCCAAAACTCCGACAATATTTCTTCGCCTCTGTTTTGAGTAAACTCGATCTCTGTCCCTTCTTTTTCGATTCTACAGCTCATACCTTCTCTGTTTGACCGAAACGGGTTAATCCCAATCCGTAGCTAACACTAATTCCGCCATAAACTCGATCAAAATCTCGCCTAGGAGTTCCACTGCAAAACTGAAATTTGAATTCAGTTTTCCCGCCAAAAGTCTAGAAGAAGAAAGGGTCACCCCCTATCCAGAGTGGGGGTGCGAATAGCAGCTGTAGGATTCAAATATCGCACAACATATTTTCTTAGCGTGCGAGATTCATTATTTTCCTTAACTCGCGAGAAGGTAGCAAGACTCGCGAGAGTGTCTCGAGAGAAGGTAGCAAGACTCGCGAGAGTGTCTCGAGAGAAGGTAGCAAGACTCGCGAGAGTGTCTCAAGAGAAGGTAGTAAGACTCGAGAGAATGTCTCGAGAGAAGATAGCAAGAGCCTGCGAAATCATTAAAGGGATCGCGAGAATATGAGCTGTATGTGAGCTGTCATCCATTATTTAAGCACCTATATAAAGAGGAGAGCAGGAGAGAGAAAGGGGGGATAATTTTTAGAGGGATAATTTGGGAGAGATATTTTTAGAGAGAGAGAGATATTATTTTTCTTTATCATCTTCTTCCCCAAATAATTAGATCTAGAGCTCTACAAATTATCCATTAATGGAGATTGTAAATGTAATTCTTATGTAACCTCATCAATCATAGTGAAGAACCGTGGATGTAGATCACATTGATCGAACCACGTAAAAAATCTTATGTGTCTATTTAAATTTCTAGCACTTATATTTGAAATTTAGGTGATTAATATGATTTAGATCTACAAAATATAGTGAGGGGTGTAGTGTGGGATATCCCGCAACTACATATGCGCTAGAAGGAGGGGCCTAATCTTGTTGGTTCAAGAAAGTTTAGAAAAAACGGCTACTGTTGGTGATGAATTCAATTGGATCTATAAACTTTAAGAGAAATTTCCATGAAAAGTAGTTATTGTTCATACTTTTTATTCAGATCTATAATATTTGGGTTCAAAAATGGAAGTTTTATGGAAGAAATCACATTTTCAGGGAGAAAACACCGTGATGAAATTCAAGGAAGAAAGCTAGTTTTTTAATGGAAGGTTTCATATTCAGGAGAAAAAGGAAGAGGAAAATTGTTGAGGGAAATTAAGGAAGAACGAAGAAAAGGATAAGAACAAAACGCTGTGATTTTTATCACAAAAGGAAGCTCGCACAGATGGTTTGAGTTAGAGCGAAGAAGCTTGATGTCGCAAGATCAAATCTCGCCACAGTCATATTTTTTCAAATATTTTTGAACTTTCAAGAGGGGAAAAAATGGAATAAAGCTATAGCATTGTGTGTTTCCTTCGCAAGCAGCAAGTAGCCCAGATGGTCATTCGCGAAGAGAATAAGCTTGGGGTTGCGAGTTCGAATCCCACCTTTTACATATTTTTGAACTTCCGAGAGCGAAGATGTGAATAAAGTTATAGTATTGTGTGTTTCTTTCACAAACAGCAGCTAGCACAATTGGTCACTGGCGAAGAGTATAAACATAAGGTCGCGAGTTCGAGTCTTACCCTTCGCGAAGAATTTTTGTCATCTTTTCCTTGAATATCAAAGGGTGAATATAAGTCATGTATTAGCATTCTGCGATCCTTTCGCACAGGAGGAGTAGCACAATTGGTCACCTGCGAGGTTAATGAGTTCATGGTCGCGAGTTCAAGTCCCATTGAACGTCCATTTTTTGCATGGATTTTTCGCAACAGTATCTCGCAAGAAGAAAGTAGGTGATTATCTCGCAGAAACACTTCGCAGAGGCATGGCTAGCACAGTTGGTCAGGAGGCATGAACGCGAGCGTAAGGTCGCAGATCAATTCTTGCTCTCGCACACTTATTTTTGTTATGCGAAATTTCGCACAGACTTTGCTTATCTCGCAAAGAATAAAGTTGATGATTATCTCGCGAATGAATTTCGCGAGAGAGGGTTAGAACAGTTGGTATGGTGCGAGAATATGCAAGAGGCAGGTCAAGGGTTCAAGTCTCACTTCTCACATTTCTTTTTGCTGCGCGAGATTGACAACAACAAACCACAAAAGCTAAGTACCACTTTCCTTAAACATTTTACTTACAAAAAATAAAAGATTTTTGATTTGATTTACAAAAGGCGAGATAATCGCAGAATTACAAAGATTTCACAATTACAATAATTCGAGAAAAATCTCGCAGATATTACAAGAGAAACCGAGAACAATATCTCGCAAAGATCAATTTATATATTTCCCTTAAATACTCGCTTTGTTCCAAATGAGAATGATATCCAACATGGAGAGTAGTAGCGGGCAAACCTTTATGGCGTACACCCTAGTTCGCGAATTTACTCTAGGATTTCGCAAGAGGCAATGTACCTAAAGTGCGTCATATAAGGGGGTACCTATTAGGATCATTTCCATGAAGGATGTTTTATCGGATGAAATGAAATGAGTTATACAAAGGAAATCAAAACAAAGAAAAATGATTTGAACTTGAAATTAAATAAATATCTTTGATAAAAGAAATGTGGAATACTAATCTAAATTTTTATTTGCATTACAACATAGCATGAGGCAAAGAACATGGAGCGGGAGTTTCGCATGATGGATTCACAATACTTCTTATATTTAGAGGATTAAGTACTTCTTATACTTCTCAAAGGATACTTCATACTTCTTATATATTTCGAGGATTGAGTACATCTTATACTTCTTCAAGGATACTTCATACTTCGCATACTTCAAGAGATAATACTTCTTATTCACTTCGCAAAGCTTCGGAACTTCGCAAAAGAATAGAGGCAAGTACGTACTTTTCAAGTCCAGTATTCTTTCGCTCATTCCTTCATCAACAAAGATCAAAGATTACTACGACAACGGATTTTTCCTTAAAGATCGCTCTTCAAGCAATATTCAAGGAAAAAGAGGCAAGATGTAGGATTCAAATATCGCACAACATATTTTCTTAGCGTGCGAGATTCATTATTTTCCTTAACTCGCGAGAAGGTAGCAAGACTCGCGAGAGTGTCTCGAGAGAAGGTAGCAAGACTCGCGAGAGTGTCTCGAGAGAAGGTAGCAAGACTCGCGAGAGTGTCTCGAGAGAAGGTAGCAAGACTCGCGAGAGTGTCTCGAGAGAAGGTAGCAAGACTCGAGAGAGTGTCTCGAGAGAAGGTAGTAAGACTCGAGAGAATGTCTCGAGAGAAGATAGCAAGAGCCTGCGAAATCATTAAAGGGATCGCGAGAATATGAGCTGTATGTGAGCTGTCATCCATTATTTAAGCACCTATATAAAGAGGAGAGCAGGAGAGAGAAAGGGGGGATAATTTTTAGAGGGATAATTTGGGAGAGATATTTTTAGAGAGAGAGAGATATTATTTTTCTTTATCATCTTCTTCCCCAAATAATTAGATCTAGAGCTCTACAAATTATCCATTAATGGAGATTGTAAATGTAATTCTTATGTAACCTCATCAATCATAGTGAAGAACCGTGGATGTAGATCACATTGATCGAACCACGTAAAAAATCTTATGTGTCTATTTAAATTTCTAGCACTTATATTTGAAATTTAGGTGATTAATATGATTTAGATCTACAAAATATAGTGAGGGGTGTAGTGTGGGATATCCCGCAACTACAACAACTGCCTTGGGGGATGTCCTGGGGTGCCCCTTATCCAAACTGTGGATGCTAAATAACAATTCCTCCGGGTGCTTTAGATAACTTTTCGAGCCGATTTTTTCCAAAAATGTTTATTGGCCAAAAATACCTACTCACACATAAAACACCATAATAAGTACAAAAATGAGAAATATCAATATATAGAATCGAGATAATTTAGACAAAAAAATGTGTCTATCACTTGTGTTATGTCAAATAATAATTATCAAACAGTTGAGCATGCAAGTATCGATGATGCAGAATGGTTGAAGAAAATAGTCTTGTTGTCTAAAGAATCAAGGGTAATGTTGAGAAAGAATATCACATGAATTTGGTTTGGTTAATAGTTCGACAGGAACCGTTGTGGATGTTGTGTATGAAGACAAAAAAAAAACCACCCACTCATATGCCCATTGTTGTTATGGTAAGGTTTTACAAGTACACTGGTCCACAGTTATACGAAGAACCGAATGTAAATGTGATCCCGATCATTCCCTCCATTACAAACTGGATATCTTCTTCGGGGGTAACATGTCAGCGTAAACAGTTTCCCCTCATCTTGTTTTGGGCAATCACGGTGTATAAAAGCCAAGGGTTAACACTTGATCAGGCAGTGGTGGATATAGGAGCAAAGGAGAGTCTTGGATAAACATTTGTGGCATTGTCGCGTACAAGAAGACTTTCAGATCTTGCATTTCACTCCGTGTTTAGTTTTGAAAGAATATCTAAAATTCTCGAATGCAAGGCACTTCCGTAAAGGCGCCAAGAAGAGAAACGATTGCAAGAATTATCGCAACCTTTTGTATAGTCTAAGGTTTGTACGTTTTCAGCCTGATTCCGGTGATAAATAGTGAGCAAATATTATTTTGTCAAAATTTAATTTTTCGTCAATTTCTTCGTTCGGCCTTTCCACCGTGGAAACGGTCATCTAGTGAGTATTACCGATCTTAACACTAATAGAACAGAATCCACTAGAACTGGAAAATAATCGAAATAAAAGAATCACAAGAGATGAATCTAAGATTATTATGGTTTGATTTTGGGGGTTCTGCAGAGCGAAAAAGAAAGTAGAAACAGGGAAGAGCAGAAATTGCAGTGTTCATAGAGAAATCCATTAACAAACAATTTTCTAAAGCTACTAATCAACTTTACCTGGTTGGATTTATTCGGTTGAATACGAGTTCTTCAAAGCAGAGGGTCAATGGGTTCAAAGCCAATACCAAAGACTTCTTTAAAGCATATTTACATTGAGAGAGAGAAGGAATAAATTTGTGGTTGAAAAGAGATATGAAATAAAAGAGAAAGGAGGGATAAACCCGCTGCTCTAAAATAATCCCCGGTGTTACCTACCACACATGCACATCGCACGCCTAGAATTCCCGTGGTTGCTACTCGCAACCTACCCCTTCGCAGTTGCGAAATTAGCAACGGTTTTGCAATAAAATTTAGCAACAGAAAATTAGTAACGGTACTGTCCTATAATAAATAGTACAACAAAAATATGACAGATACGGCCTATCTTAATTTCCGCATTATGGACTAGTATAAGTAAAGCGCTTGTGCCGTTTAACCCAATGGATGGTAGATTAAAAGGGATGAAGACGGTCGCATTGAAGTCGATTGTAACGAGAAAGGTGTTTTACTTGTCGACGCTGAAATAACTTCAGTTATTGGTGATTTTGGCGATTTTGTTCCTACTATTTGGGATTTCAAACAACTTATTCCCGCCGTCGATTATTCCGGAAATATATCTTCATACCTTCTCCTGGTTTGTAGGTACATTTGTTTATCGGAGTGGATCGAATTAAAGTTCCTCACTTCTTGGAACCATAGCCTATTTCCTTTCGTATCTTCTTTCGTTAATGCATCTGTCATATGTTTTGTCATTAAGGGTATAACATGATTATTTTCGACCAACTTTATGGAATCTTATAATATTTCACACCAATTCTTGGTAGTATTGAGTTTGATAGATGTTTGTAACATGAGTAAAAATACAACATATTGGGTCAGATTGCTACTTGAACCACAATTTGGGTCTCGTTCAAGTCTGCCATTCAGCCAACCAATTCAGTATACATGATAACCGAATATGCCGGCCAGTCAATGGTTAAAGTCAACGATTAGTCAATGGTCAAAGTCAGCGACCTGTCAACCGTCAAAGTCAACGGCCGGTCAACCATCAGTCAACTGTCGAAGCCATGTTGTCAGTCGTGTTTCCAATCAAATTTTCATCCACGCTGCTAGCCTGTTTCCATCTATGTTTCCTACCGCGCTGCCATCCAGATTTCAGCCATGTTGCCAATCGTGCTATTAGCCAGCCTTCATCCGTATTGCCAGCTATCCATTCTCCAGTCATGTTTCCAGTCAAGGCATTATGCCAGTCAAAGATCGACAGTTGCAGCCAACATCAAAAAGTCAACCTTGTCAGTCAAAGTCAAGTTCGTTGGTCAAACCCGCTGGCCTATGTCAACTTTGCATGTTTCTAACGATCCAGTGGAAAAGCCCTGGAAGAAGATTCTAGATGACTTCTTCGGCCAAGTTGATGAAGGGAAGTTTGGAATATTCAGATAACTTGCTAACTAAGTTAATCATATATGAAGTTTATCTCGAAATTATGGTTTAACCCATATATTCATCTGTATAAATAGAAGGGAATCTCAACCCTTAAGGAGATACAAGAAAATAAACCAGCAAACCCTAAAAGGGATCCGAAATTATTGTAATTGATAGATCAATAAAATATCTCTCCCTACGGGTACTTGTCCGTGGATTTAGGTGAAAAGTTGGACTTGCCATAAAAGGAGAAAGCCAAGCTTTTATTTTTGTTAGTTTTTAGTTTCTTTATTTTTGGACTTGCACATATTGTTTGTTTTTTTTTTTTAATATTTTATTAATAAAAAAATAACACGTGCACACACCAATTGCATCGTCGACTACCGATTTTAGGAAAACTCGTGGATTAGTAAGTTGAACCGTGCCTTGGGCCTTATGGGAGTTACCAGTGAAAGTCCACAAACCTCGGCCTCGTACCTTTGGGTATATTTTGCTATGGTAACCTCGATCCTACCCATTTTAGTCAATGTTGCATTTGCATGTGCACAATAGAATGTCGAACTGGTATTATAATAGCCAATACAATGATTATTCGACTGAGCAACATGGACATTATCCTTATTATGACCATAGTGTGGATAGTGGTTGGGAAGACCAGCCTTTTGAAGGATATGGGTCATACCATAGTGTGCCCAATTACTATTCACATGCATACCGGTCATACGAGCAAAATTCTATACTTCTCCTCTAGAAGAGGCACATAAGATACTTGAGTCAACACGTAAGTTACTTGTGTCAGAACATAAGTTAGCGGACACAAATGACTTAGTTATGGATGAAAGAACTGTAACAATGAGTGAACCTTCTTTAGAAGATAACCTCAGGAAGTTAGCTGAGTCAACATGTAAGTTAACTGAGTCAACACGTGAGTTTGCTGAGTCAACACGTGGGTTTGATTTAGAGACGGAAGAAAGAATTGCTCGAATTACACTGAATTGCCAATACATTGCTTCACAAATCACCCTTGAAAATGAGGAATTTTTTTTTTTACATAATCAAGAAGACGAGGTTAGAATTGGAAGCAATACTTTATATAAGGTTCGACCATCTTCATATTACTATGATGATGAGAATAGTGTTGATGAAGAATTTGAAATAAGTAGGCATAGTGATCAGGAATTTTCCACTCCAATTGAGATTTATAATGATAATGTTATTTCTAGTTCAAATCCAAATAATTTTAATAATTATTCACCTTTTCAAAAGGACGAGGATTTGACTAAAGATAACACTTACTTAGATGATGTAGTATTTCCTTTCGATTACGAAGCCAATTATGGTTTAGAAGAACGGGTATATTTTGAGTCTAGCGATTTAGAAACAACAGAGACTTAGAAAAAGAAAATGAACTCGTAGAGATGAGTGAGGATGAACCCGACTTAGAAGAATCAATTGACCATTTTCAGGAATCTGATGACCTTGAAATTAGGGAAGTTGTAACTAGTTTTTCTAGAGATACTGAAAACTTTAAGTTTGGGGGTGATTATCATTCTCCATGTGCTTTAACTCTTAGAAAGGTCCCTCACTTGGGACTTGACATATGTGCCTCAACCATTTTAAAAGATTATCTTCATACACGTTTTCCGAGCCTAGTGATGTCCATAAGGAAGTTCAGGTTGTTAGAAACTCATCCTCCGGTTGATGTGGTTTACCTGGGCTATGATACCCAGATTGATTTTGTTTTCCCACCAAATATTTTTCAACCAATTGTGGGAACGTATAAGTTTCAGATGTGTCAATTATTTAGTTTTGAGACTAAACCTAAGTACTTTAGGAGAATCGACACATTTGCCTAAACCTTACCACCACTTTCATCATGGTCAATTGTGTGAGTCAAACCTGATTGACTTTAAGGATCCGCAGTTATTTAGGTTATTATTATGTGCTTCTAAGTTTTTACTTGAGTTTTTCTAGACTCTAATACCTGAATCGGATCTTAGATATGAGGAAATGCAACCCATGAAAATATTTTATTTAGACCCAGTTATAGAACTTGAACCTGAACCACAACTAGATGTAGTTTTCTTAAACAGGAAACTAGACATGGGTGTGTTTTATTTGTTTATTCTCTTGGAACGTTGCAGATTCCTTTTATTTGTGATAGCTTTATTTGGTTTTGATGACCCACAGAAATTCCGGCTATTACTTTACGATTCTATGAGGTGACTAATCCTTTCTTAGTCTGGCTGAAGACGTTAAACTTAGCACTTTTTGGGAGGTAACCCATGCTCATGCAACACGGTAATATCTTTCCTTAACTCTTTTGCTTCAAATGGTAACAGTTTCTCCTTGTTCATGCTTTTAATTTCATCTTTAGAACATTGACGACAATGTTAGATATAAGTTTGGAGGTATGGGAGAAACTTTTTAGTTGCATTATTAAACTCCAGAGCCTAGAAAATTATGCTTATTAATGATGGCACTAACCAATCTAAGTGGATGGAAGCATTTTGGTTGTAGGAGTTGAGGAACCAATCTGATTAGATGGAAACATCTGAAGAGTCTATTCATAAAAGCACAGAGCTCAGGTGTTAGGATTAAAGATAAAACATGGTAGTTTCGCCATATCTCGTTGAATCCTTTTCACTTCTATTTTTATTTTGTTTTCTTTAAAATATGTTTCTCTAAGTGGTTAGGTGGGGCTCACAATTCAAGTTGTTACCACTGCTAGGGTGAAATAGAGTGATTGAGATACAAAAAAAAAAAACAAAAAAACAAAAAAAACAAAAAAAAAAAAAAAAAAAAAAAAAGATAGACCAGACCATTAGACCAACCAGAATAAATTCAATAAAATCGATGACTGGTTCCCTTGTATATGCCAGTTGTGTTGATATTAGTCCAGACCAGTATCTCAGTCTATTAGGATAGGTTCATTTTGGCAGTGGCCTTCAGACAGATATGGGAAACACCGTTCACCTTAGTCAACATCAAAACCATCTACGTTTTTCTCTACATCCATCTTCATAATCTATCCATGTGATTGGTTGATTCCGGTTATGATGTCCAGAAACTATCTGAGTAGAGCTCTGTCACTTATTTATGAATTTTCGTATGCTTGAGTGCAAACTCGTGTACAACAATTGGAATTTCGCATCAGGGTACTTCCTACTGTAGTCAATAAGTATGCCTTCCAAGGTTCTGCATAGATATCTAGGGTCTGGAGTGTAAAGGTTTTGTGGGTATATCTCTGGTAAGCCCTCTCGAGACTATAACTCGGCCACTAGGGCCACCTACGGGTTTAAAGGCTTATTGCATACGCTAAATGCAATCGACGATGCCTGCGACAGTGAGTTAGGATTTTATTTTCTAGATTTGATTTGCTCGAGGACTAGCAAATAATAAGTTTGGGGGTATTTGATAGACGCATTTATGTGTCTATATTAGTCTCAATTCTCTGTAACGTTAGTACAAGATTTTGTGCTTATTTTGGTATTTTATGTCTTTGTAGGTGTTTTTGGAGAAATAAACATGTGTGGAGAAATCGTCTCGAAAAGTTGCTAAAGGCACATCCGGAGGACATTTGCTAAAGGGACCCCCATTTTGGATAAGGGGCAACTCAATTGCTAAGGGGCAACCAAACTGCTAATCGCACCCTTGTCTGGTTAATGGCACTCCGTCTCCTACCTTTTGAATTTGAGTTTTGGCGGGAAGCTGAACTTTCAACTGCGGAAGTTTCTGAAATTTATGTGATGGAGATTTAATCGGGTTTTCTTGTGGATTCGAATTGGACTGCGCTTGGTTTATCAAAACAGGGCTGATATAGGCTTGTAAATCAACAGAATTGGGTCGTATCATCGAGTTTGGAAAGAACAAAGGAGGAGAATATTTCTCTCTTCTGCGAACTCTCTGTGATGGATTTTTGGGTCGATTATTTCGTGGATATGGACTGCGATTACCCTGTTTGGATAAAACAGGGTCAGTAATTGTCTTATAACGGAAAATACAAGAATACTTCGATTCATATCTCGACAAAACAGGGATGTCAGAATATCGGGTTTTCTGTTTTATAATCGGAAGTTACATGGGATTAAAGGGAAGATATATGTTCCACAGGATTCTATTACGTCACAGAGATAATTTTGGAGGTGTTAAACAACCCAGAAACGCGTATAGGTGAAGCAGAAAAGGAAGGAAAGACGGAGACGTTAGGAGGAATTAAAACACGATAAACAAGGAATTACTCGACCCTGTGAGTGTATAAAAGGGTTGTACTGGTCCCAGAAAGAGTGGTCGAGAGTTTGGGGATGATAGAATCGGAGCAGAGAGCGCGCAGTGAAGTTGCGGGAATATTCACTGTCGCTTGTGAAGAAGAGAAGCTGAAGAACATTGGACAGAGGAAGACAGTCGCAGAGGCAGTTCATAAGTATCGCTGTTCAACAGATCACATATATCCCAAGCTTGCCATCTTTTCTCTCAGAATATTCAACACGTTGTAATAATTTGTTTGTAATTCCACCGTTAGCGTTGCAAAAGTGTCCGCTTTATTAGTTTTCTCTTGTTTTTCTCCTATTTGAGCTATGAATAACTATTTTGAGCACGTGAATGATAAGCACGTAAGTGCTACATTTTTACGCCCATATGTACATTCGTCAGGTCTCGTTATTTACCTAATAATATTGTTTTAAGGCTTTTATAGGAAACACAAGCAATTTTATTTGCCTGAAGAACAAATGGTTAAACAAGGAGCTAAACCGCGTTTGCTAGAAATATGAGCAAAGTCACTCACGGAACCACCTGCTTGGCTACATTTTTTTCACATCCAGGGAGTTACAAAGTTTGCCCTATAGACGATCCCGGCCCACTAGTGGCTGAAGGGAAATGGAAGACGTGGCCACTTCCTCCATCACAATTATCTATGGAATGTTATCCTCTTCTTCAAAGCAAAAGAAATCTGCATTTCTTATCAAACAGAGGTCTTGTCTTAGCAATAGTTTTATAGAATGGGAATGGATGATACCGTGATCGAATTTCGGGAGTTGTTTCATGCGAACCGCACTACTCTCGGCATCTCGTTATGACAAGCAACAAGGAAGCGGAGGTGGGCGGTTTTGGTGGTGTTTGGTGGTCCGAAATGTGGGACTGATCTGAAATTTGAGATGGAAATGAAGAAGGAATTAGGGGGTCTTGTATGCAATCCAAGTTTAGATCGAAAACTGTATCTCGTGGTATTCGATTGAGAAGAAATTGGCTCGATTCGAGATATGAATTAGGTCTGAATTTTGAGGGTTAAATGATGTACTTCGATGGGTATTATCAACAACAAATCTGTGGGGTTTTCATGTGGTTTGAATGGCTGATTGTTTTGACGTTCGGCTGAATATGTAGCCGACGAGAGAACAACAGGCGCTGAAGTTGAAGTTAGCCGTGAATTGGCTAATTCTATACAATTCATATTTTGGGGGGTTTTGATGAGTTGTGTTTGTCTTGATTTGTTGGAAGAATATGGTCTAAATTCAATCCAAAGATTCAGTGAGAAGAGAAAGGAGATGACTGGTGGTACGAGTAGTTGAAGTCTGAGGTTTTAAATGTTAGTGGTAGTGGTGGTCTCCCTAGTTGTCTACGACATCAATAGCAATTCTGCAGATGGAAATGAAGATGAGATCGACTGTTTTTGGGTGGTGATACTAAGATGAGAAATGACAAGGAGGTAATGATTTAAGATTTTTCTTAGTTTTCGTAGTAGTAACTAAGATTCGTTCTCTCATACTTGCGAAGATTAAATTTAAAGGTTTAAAGAAAATAATAAACAAAGGCGAGAGTCACTGGGTCTAGGATTCCACCGCATTCATATTAATAGGTTCAATTATTATTCTTCAGCAATTATCGCTCAATAAACAAAACAACAAGGACTCTTATTTTTGCCAAGGTAGATTCTCCAAACATTAGTTATAAATCGTAAGCATGGGCCATCAAACATCTAAGCAAGCATGACCCATCTAATAAAATGATAACTAATTTTTTCAAATCATAAAACAATTTAAAATAAATGCAAAAGTCATATAAAGAATTAATTAAAATTACCCACGTATGAAATTCGGCTTCCTCCGTCGACCCAATGTAGGGGCTTAGCTACTCATGACGTAGACACACTCAAAATTCATTTTTATTGCCCAAATGGTGTTTACAAAGAAGACAAAAATGAGAAAATCAAATTAAACCAGGAATTTGCAACGTTTATAAGCGTTGCGAACCCACTGTTACAAAGACTAACAGTGAACTGTCGCTGGATGACAGTCTTATCTCTTCCGCATAAACGACAGTTTTTTTACGACTGTCTTTGATAGTCTGTTCTTCGTGTTCTTCTCTGCTGCTGCTACAGATTTCTCTGCAGCAATTCTCTTGACTCTGTAGCCTCCCTCAATCACTCGATATCCTTCTACCCAACAGAAACGAAATCTCACGTAATAACTACCAATAATTCTCCCATTGCTCGGTAGTAAAGAATATTTTCTTGGGAATATTTTCTTCCCTTTATTCTCTTTTCACATGTCAACTGGTAGCTAAATTTCTCCCGACACGAAACCAACACGTTCTCAACAGAAGTTAACGTTCTACAGACACATACCACCTTTCAAAAACAGGATAGAAACTCCCTAGAATAACTCACAAAATGTGCTTGCCCTGTTTTCTCTAACTCGGTGAATTATTCGAATCCAGCTCACATACCTATCCTGTTTAATTGAAACAGGATTATTCCAAGCCCAATAAGCATCCAAATCCATGTACGACTCGTCCAAACCAAAACCAGGGAATACCGCAGCTCGCCGTGAACTTTCTACACCACTGATTCCTCCAACAAGATTATGCAGCCAAAATTAATCGATTCCAAGGACCTTACCAGACTTGTTTAACTCCACTAAGCTCATTCCAATCAAATCCAGTGATTCAATCTCACTGAAATTCTTCAGGAGTCGAACCCTAATTTCCCCCGAAATGGTTTACTTTAAATCCATCACTCTAGCCAATTCCAATCGAAACGGAACCCATTGCCAGTCCTGTTAGATCAATTACAATAAACCCATTTAATTTCAGCCCTTTAGTCTCTTTAAATCACGCCCAATTTCCAAACCCTAATTCTGTTTCCATTAAAACCAATTTCCGCCAAAACTAAAAATTCCAAAGGTTGAAGATGACTGCCCCTTATCCAATCGAGAGAGTGAGAATAGTAATTAGGGTGCCCCTTAGTAATTGGGTGCCCCTTATCCAAAACCGAGAGTCCGAATAACAAGAGTCCTCCGGGGTACAAAAACCACTTTTCGAGCAACTTTCTCCGTAAGAGCTTATTTCACAAAAACACCTACAAACAAGTTTATTAGTGATAAAATGAGTTCCAGCTAATGTATTTATGGGTGAAAATGCGTCGCACTTTCGTGCTCACCAAAATCCCCCACACTTACATTTTGCTAGTCCTCGAGCAAAACAGAAAATTGACCCGCTACACAGCTGGTCATGACAAATGCCATAAACAAGACGCGACAAGCAATTTTTTTTTTTTTTTGGAGACCCGCTACACAGCTGGTCATAATAAGGAAATAAAAATAGACCCGCTACACAGCTGGTCATAAGCTTAAAACCTATAATAAATTTATTATTATTTTTTTTTATATAGACCCGCTACACAGCTGGTCATAACCCTAACAATAATATTTTTTTTATAGACCCGCTCCACAGCTGATCATTTTTTTTTTTTGGACCCGCTCAACAGTTGGTCACAATAAGCAAGAAAAATCCTGAAAAAGAAAAATAAAAAGTTAATAACCACTCCCCCACACTTAAATATTACATTGTCCTCAATGTAATTGAGTCATCCAACGTAAAAATTAAGATGGGAAATTAAAAATAAAATAAACAAACATAAATAAATAAATAATTATACCTACTGGATTGTACAAAAACGGATCTCCAAAAATTAACAGCCTGAAAATTTGGTGATCGACCCAAAATACAATATTTACAAATGACAGCTTCACAATTATTTTATGAAAAAATGGGGACACTGAAACCGTCAGAAAACAAAATTTACCCCTAAACCAAGTTTTTACTGCACATGGAAGTGCGTAAAGAACAAAGTATGGGGATTCCATTGAGACTGGGAAAATTTCAACTGGCTCATGCACGGTATTAGAAATAGGCAAATCCTTTGGGTACTTAGATGCAAAGTAATCCAACAATACTTTAGAAGCACACAGTTCTAACCCTAAATTAGGCAACTTTTGGAAGTCTAGTGGTCTAGAAACAACCTCTAAGTCGGGTGAATGATCTTGTGAGGTAAATTCATCCATGGAATTAGGCGAATCATCCACACAATCATCCACAGGGTCATTTATATGTTTGTTTGGAACAGAGAGTTACTACCAGATTCATCATCATCAGCAAATAATCTTTGAAATTCAAGAACTCTCAATCTTTGTTCCAAACTAGGCGGTGTGTGTTTGTAATACTTCTCATATATAGTTTCATGTGATTCTTCACTTACCTCATGTGGAGAAGAAACTCCATACCATTTCCTACGCATATATTCAGCAAGCGCCATCTCAGATGAGGTTTCCTGATAATTTGACTTCCTACGCATATATTCCGCCAGCGTCATAGTAGGTGACGTCTCCTCAGAAGAAGTCATCATCCTCAAAAATTCCCTGAAAATAAATACAAAAAGAAACGCATAAAAAGGAAAAAGAAAATATTGTACAAAAAAAAAAAAAAAAAAACCTAAAAATTAATCTAAAAACAAATCCGCGTCGCAACGGCGCCAAAATGATTTAAGATTTTTCTTAGTTTTCGTAGTAGTAATTAAGATTCGTTCTCTCAGACTTGCGAAGATTAAATTTAAAGGTTTAAAGAAAATAATAAACAAAGGCGAGAGTCACTGGGTCTAGGATTCCACCGCATTCATATTAATAGGTTCAATTATTATTCTTCAGCAATTATCGCTCAATAAAAAAAACAACAAGGACTCTTATTTTTTCCAAGGTAGATTCTCCAAACATTAGTTATAAATCGTAAGCATGGGCCATCAAACATCTAAGCAAGCATGACCCATCTAATAAAATGATAACTAATTTTTTCAAATCATAAAACAATTTAAAATAAATGCAAAAGTCATATAAAGAATTAATTAAAATTACCCACGTATGAAATTCGGCTTCCTCCGTCGACCCAGTGTAGGGGCTTAGCTACTCATGATGTAGACACACTCAAAATTCATTTTTATTACCCAAATGGTGTTTACAAAGAAGAGAAAAATGAGAAAATCAAATTAAACCGGGAATTTGCAATGTTTATAAGCGTTGCAAACCCACTGTTACAAAGACTAACAGTGAACTGTCGCTGGATGACAGTCTTATCTCTTCCGCATAAACGACAGTTTTTTTACGACTGTCTTTGATAGTCTGTTCTTCGTGTTCTTCTTTGTTGCTGCTGCAGATTTCTCTGCAGCAATTCTCTCGACTCTGTAGCCTCCCCCAATCACTCAATATCCTTCTATGACTCCCAGGAATCATTTATATACCCAACAGAAACGAAATCTCACGTAATAACTACCAATAATTCTCCCATTGCTCGGCAGTAAAGAATATTTTATTAGGAATATTTTCTTCCCTTTATTCTCTTTTCACACGTCAACTGGTAGCTAAATTTGTCCCGACACGACACCAACACGTTCTCAACAGAAGTTAACGTTCTCCAGACACATACCACCTTTCAAAAACAGGATAGAAAATCCCGAGAATAACTCACAAAATGTGCTTGCCCTGTTTTCTCTAACTCGGTGAATTATTCGAATCCAGCTCACATACCTATCCTGTTTAATTGAAACAGGATTATTCCAAGCCCAAGAAGCATCCAAATCCGTGTACGACTCGTCCAAACCAAAACCAGGGAATACCGCAGCTCGTCGTGAACTTTCTACACCACTGATTCCTCCAACAAGATTATGCAGCCAAAATTAATCGATTCCAAGGACCTTACCAGACTTGTTTAACTCCATTAAGCTCATTCCAATTAAATCCAGTGATTCAATCTCACTGAAATTCTTCAGGAGTCGAACCCTAATTTCCCCCGAAATGGTTTACTTTAAATCCATCACTCTAGCCAATTCCAATCGAAACGGAACCCATTACCGTCTGTTAGATCAATTACAATAAAACCATTTAATTTCAGCCCTTTAGTCTCTTTAAATCACGCCCAATTTCCAAACCCTAATTCTGTTTCCATTAAAACCAATTTCCCGCCAAAACGAAAATTCAAAAGGTTGAAGATGACTTCCCCTTATCCAATCCGAGAGTGCGAATAGTAATTAGGTTGCCCCTTAGTAATTGGGTGCCCCTTATCCAAAACCAAGAGTCCGAATAACAAGAGTCCTCCGGGTTACAAAAACCACTTTTCGAGCAACTTTCTCCATAAGAGCTTATTTCACAAAAACACCTACAAACAAATTTATTAGTGATAAAATGAGTTCCAGCTAATGTATTTATGGGTGAAAATGCGTCGCACTTTCGTGCTCACCAGGTAAAGATGGGTGTGTTAGCCATATGGGTGTTGTTTGGTTGCTCTATACACAGGTTTAGGCATGAATAAGAGTTGTTGATATGTAGAAGGCTGAAATATGAATTAACGGATGGAATGTTGTCATCAATTCAGTTAATGGGAGTGATGCTCAGTTGGTTACAGAGAAGGGATGGGTAATACTGATGTTTAGTGCAGTCGGAGGTGGTGACCAGGATTGGGAAAGCTCAGGTGTAATAAAAGAAGTGGAGGTGCAATGGCCGGACTATGAAGGGGCCATAATTTAGAAAGTGTAAGTTGGTGGATGGACTGGGCCTAGGAAATTTTACTAGGGTTGGATTTCTACACAGCGCATCTGCTATATATAAACAAGAGCAAAGTCAGAATGGTGGGAGGCCGTAATCAGGGAAGAAACTAGGGTTTGTTATTCTGCTATTTTGCTTTCTTCGTATGCTTAGCTTAATACCGTCTTTATCATTTTTGAATTGATTTTAAGAAAGCCATGTCTAGCTAAATCTATTGTTAGGGTGAAGGATGAACTTGTAGGTTATATATTACTTGTGTTCTCAAACAATGGTTTCAAAAATAAAAGCTTAATCGTAATGTTTGTGTTTCTCAAAATTGGATTGCTTGTTTAATGAGTTTTTCATGTCTTATGCCATGTATATTTCATAGTTGAATTCTTTAACAATATCCATATGGAACCTTGGTGATATATGATTTATGATAATTCCTTGACTATGTATGCCATGTATGCCTAGTACTTTGGATTTCTATCTTTAGGTTGTGAACAAACATATCCTTTTGATAATTCTTGTCTATAACTCTTAAATGAAAATATCTTCCGTGTTTCAATAGCTAGGTTTGCTATTGTACATGAAGGTAATTTATACTTCAAGTTTTGTCTAGCACCAGAACATATAAACATTAGACAAATAAACTATACATATTGATATAACTTAGGGTGAAATAACTTAGGTTGCACCAGGATAACTAATCTAATTCAGTTTTTTCGAGGTCATATGACTTAGGTTGTTACACCAGGGAAAAACTATTAGAAGCACAAGGACGTGACTATTTGTTATTTTTTTAATAGGTTTATTTCGGTGGTACAAAGTTGATAATTATAGATGAGTACAGTATGATTGGCAAAAGAATTCTCGGAAACATTGATCTTCGATGCAGAGATATTTTTGCAACTGATGAGTCATTTGAAAAATTTTCGATTGTGCTTGTGGCGACATCCGACAGCTTCCACCAGTCTTTGATTATCCGTTATATGCTCAAGGCGGGAGAGATCGAGACTTGGAACTGACAGGCTATGATGCATACTCTGTGTTTGAGCATTGTTTCCATCTTAAAGAAGTCTTCCGAACAACAATTTAGAGAAGCATTGTTAAGATTGAGCGATGGAAAATCTACTATAGAAGATTGGGAGTTGTTTAAAAGTAGAGATTACATGAAGCTCACAGTTCAAGAGAAAGATAACTTTAAGAATGTGATTCATTTATTTCCTAAAAAGGAGGACGCTGCTGCCTATAACTATAAACAACTTGAAAAGCTTGGGTATCCTGTTGCTTGTTGATGTAGTTTTGAAAGTGGTAAGTAAAAGTTCGTTCAACTCGGACTTGTGTAGACTCGATTTCAGACTTAAAAATAGAAAACACTAAAAATAAAGAAAATATATTCACAATTTTGTCACGTATCGAGAGATACTAGGACTTCAGATTCCACCATTAATCACATTCAATTGGTTCATATAATGACTCATAACAATTCTAGCTCTTTTGTTGACTCTTTTCTTTGCCAAAAGTAGATTTTATAAAGAATTAGATGTAAATCATAAGCATAGCGCATCAAGAGTTCTTAGACTAAGCATACGCTATCAGACAAAATCACAACTAATCAAGAAAAATCATAAATCAATTAAAACAAGTGCAAAAGTCATAAAGAATCAAATATAGTTACCAAAAAATTGTGAAATAAGTCCATCATCTCAGTGTTAGGGTTTAGCTCCTCATATTAACCACTTGCTCAAAATACATGTTTGTTGCTCCAAAGTTGATTAAAAAGAAGAGATGGTATAAGACAACGTGTTTGTAATGATTATAATTGTTCTGAACCTTTATTCTGCAGAAACCTTAACTTAACTGTTGCAAATTCAAATTATTTGTTGGAAAAATTGTTACAAAGGTGATGAATTTGAAAGAATAGGTAACAGATTAAGCAACTGTCTTTTTCTGCTGTTCTCTGGTTCTTCTTCTTCCTCTAGTCTGTGTCTCTGCAACTCGATTGTTTTCTCTCTGCAATGCTTCTAAACCTCTCCAAAGTGAACGTACCTCTTGCTAAACTTTCCAGCAGCCTATATATACTCAACAAGGTTGTTGAATCTCGAAGAAATCTCCAAAAATAACTTTTTTCTTCGGCATGAATTCACGGGATTTTCTTCTCTGCCAAAACTTATGTACGCGTCCTCCAAACCAAATCAAACGCCTCATATTCTATCTAGATACTATCGAATCCAATAACACGCTTTCCTCCCTTATTTTCACGTACTTTCCATGTACATAAACTTCCGATAATAATCCACCCCTGTTTTATCAAAGTTCGGCAGTCTAACCTCCTCTGCATTATCCGAACTCTCTAATTCCCTCTCAAGACTGAATCAAGACTAAATACATCCAATCCTGGCGTAAAATCCTCTCCAAATCCTCCACAGAAATCCAAAACTCCGACAATATTTCTTCGCCTCTGTTTTGTGTAAACTCGATCTCTGTCCCTTCTTTTTCGATTCTACAGCTCATACCTTCTCTGTTTGACCGAAACAAGGTAATCCCAATCCATAGCTAACACTAATTCCGCCATAAACTCGATCAAAATCTCGCCTGGGAGTTCCAGTGCAAAACTTAAATTTGAATTCAGTTTTCCCGCCAAAAGTCTAGAAGAAGAAAGAGTCACCCCCTATCCAGAGTGGGGGAGCGAATAGCAGCTGCCTTGGGGGATGTCCTGGGGTGCCCCTTATCCAATGTGGATGCCAAATAACAATTCCTCCGGGTGCTTTAGACAACTTTTCGAACCGATTTATTCCAAAAATGTTTATTGGCCAAAAATACCTACACACACATAAAACACCATAATAAGTACAAAAATGAGAACTATTAATATATAGAATCGAGATAATTTAGACACAAAAATGTGTCTATCAAATACCCCCAAACTTATTATTTGCTAGTCCTAGAGCAAAAATAAAATAAAAATAAAATCCTAACTCACTGTCGCAGGCATCGTCGATTGCATTTAGCGTATGCAATAAGCCTTTAAACCCCTAGGTGTCCCTAGTGGCCGAGTTATAGTCTCGGGAGGGTTTACCAGAGGTGTACCCACAAAAACTTTACTCCAGACCCTAGCTATCTATGCAGAACCTTGGAAGGCAATAAAGAATCTCCTTGGTTGGCATACTTATTGACTACAGGAGGAAGTACCCTGATGCGAAATTCCAATTGCTGTACACGAGTTTGCACTCAAGCATACTAAAATTCATATATAAGTCACACAGCTCTACTCAGGTAGTCTCACTATGGACATCAATATAACGGAGTCAAAACTAATCACATGGATAGATCAAGAAGATGGATATAGAGAAAAACATAGATGGTTTTGATGTTTACTAAGTGAACGGTGTTTCCCATATCTGTTTGAAGGCCTCTGCCAGAATGAACATATCCTAATGGACTAAGATACTAGTCTGACTAATATCAACACACTGCCATATACAAGGGAACCAGTGGTCGATAATCCTAACGCTAGATCAACACAACTGGCATATACAAGGGTTACAGTGGTCGACTTTATTGAATTTATTCCGATTGGTCTGATGGTCTGGTCTCAATTTCTCTTTCTCTATTTTTTTTCACTTTTTTTTTTTTTTTTTGGTATCTCAATCACACTAATTCACCCTAGCATTGGTAACAACTTGATTCGTGAGCCCCACCTAATCACTTAGAGAAACATAGTTTAAAAACAAAACAAAATAAAAACAGAAGTGAAAAGGACTCGATGAGATATGGTGAAACTATCATGTTATTTCTAACACTTGAGCTCTGTGCTTTTATAAATAGACTCTTTAGATGTTTCCATCTAATCAGATTGGTTCTTCAACTCCTACAACCAAAATGCTTCCATCCACTTAGATTGGTTAGTGCCATCCTTAATAAGCATAAATTTTTAGGCTCTGGAGTTTAACAACGCAACTAAAATGTTTTTCCCATACCCCCAGACTTAAATCTAACATTTTCCTCAATGTTCTAAAGATAAAATTAAAAGCATGAACAAGGAGAAACTGTTACCATTTAAAGCAAAGAGATAAGGAAAGATATTACCGTGTCGCATGAATGTTGGGTTACCTCCCAAGAAGTGCTAAGTTTAACGTCTTCAGCCTATATATACTCAACAGGGTTGTTGAATGATGGTTATTTTCAATGATGTTGTAGTAATAGGTTCGTTCAAGACTTGTGAAAGCAGATTTTTTTAGACTTAATTTTCGAAAATAAAAATAACAAGCTCAATTAAAAAGTTGTTTGGAAATTATGGAGAGGCTGGGGCTAGGATTCCGCTATTTACCAATTTCAAAGTGATACTAATTACAATCATGCAATTTCACACGTTTAATTTGATTCTCAACTATTGCAAAAGTAGATTTTTTAGAAACAACAAATGTTAATCCAAAGCATGGGATATCAAAACCCTAGGGCAAGCATATTCCATCAATAGAAAATACAATTGTTTAACAAAAATCATAAAATCTATTTTCAATCTAGGCAAATAATCATAATTAAAAATTGCACAAATTAAATAATTAAGAATTACCACTTTTTCATTGGCAAGATAGCTTCCTCCGTCGCCCCAGAGGATGGGGTCTAGCTCATCATGTTGGAAACACGCTCAAAAATCATTTTTATTTCTCAAAGGAGGTGTACAAATGATGAAATGGAGAAAATGATGAAAATCGGGTATTTGCAACGATTATAAGTGTTGCAAACACTGTTACAAAGAAGGTTAAAAACCGTTAATGCTTTTAAGTCTGCCTCCGTATTACGACCCACGCCGAAGTGTCGTTGTCACTGTAGAAAAACGACGGTTCCCTGTGCGTTGATATTCTTCGTGTTCTTAGTGCAGCAACAGCAGAGAAATATTTTGTAACTCGATTTCTATTGCTCTGTTCTTCTCCAAAACTCTCCCAAACTCTCTGTAACTCTTCTCTATGCTCCAATAGGCCTTTTTAAACTCTCATGCACGAGAAATCTCCTCCATAACTCCAAATATTTTCTTCATTACTCTGCTTTAAAGAAAATATTCTGGGGATATTTTCTTAACCTTTTTAATCTCCTCCGAGCCTTGATTTGCTTCAAACACACTCCCTACACGCTGATATATCTTCCAGGAGTGGTATAACACGGAGCCGGTGCACGAAAATCTCTTGAACACACATTCAGCGCTCGGAAAACCCGAGAGACTCTGTTTTCTCCCATGCGAGATTCTAGCCAAAGTTAGTCGAGAAAAAAGCCTATACCCATTTCTGTTTAGCCAAGAGGAACAAACCCAAATCATTCCAGCCCTTTAGTCTCACTACATCAAGCCCAAAATCGAAACTCAGTTCGCGAGGCGAGAACTTATTTTTCCCGCCAATTCTTCATTTTCAAACGAAGAAGGAGGAGGTGCCCCTTAACCAGCAGCTGGAGGTGCGAATATCAGTTGGGTGCCCCTTAGTAATTGGGTTACCCCTTATCCAAAGTGGGAGTCCGAATATCAAATGTCCTCCGGGGGTGTTCCGAGCAACTTTTCGAGCCGAATTTTCCAAAAAATATTTATTTCCAAAAATACCTAAAAATACATAAAAACACAATATTAGTACAAAAATCGAGTTCCAACAATACCAACACTGAGGACAATTCAGACACAAAAAATGTGTCTATCAGATACCCCCAAACTTATTATTTGCTAGTCCTCGAGAAAATTTATTCTAGAAAATAAAAATCATTTGAACCCCTAGGTGGCCCTAGTGGCGGAGTGTTGTCTCCGGAGGGTTTACCAGAGGTGTACCCACAAAACCTTTACTCCAGACCCTAGCTATCTACGAAAAACCTTGGAAGGCACTAAAGAATCTCCTTGGTTGCCATACAATATTGACTATAGGAGGAAGTACCCCGATGCGAAATTCCAATTGTTGTACACGAGTTTGCACTCAAGCATACTAAAATTCATATATAAGTCACAGAGCTCTACTCAGATAGTCGCACTATGGACATCAATACCCGGAGTCAAAACTAATCACATGGATAGATCAAGAAGATGGATATAGAGAAAAACATAGATGGTTTTAATGTTTACTAAGTGAACGGTGTTTCCCATATCTGTCTGAAGGCCTCCGCCAAAATGAACCTATCTTAATGGACTGAGATACTAGTCTGACTAATATCAACACACTGGCATATACAAAGGAACCAGTGGTCGATAATCCTAACTCTAGGTCAACACAACTGGCATATACAAGGGTTCCAGTGGTCGACTTTATTGAATTTATTCCGTTTGGTCTGATGGTCTGGTCTCAAATTTTTTTTTTCTTTTTTTCTTTTTCATTTTTTTTTTTTTGGTATCTCAATCACTCTAATTCACCATAGCATTGGTAACAACTTGATTCGTGGGCCCACCTAATCACTTAGAGCAACATAGTTTAAAAAGAACAAAATAAAATAAAAACCGAAGTGAAAAGGACTCAACGAGATATGGTGAAACTATCATGTTATTTCTAACACCTGAGCTCTGTGCTTTTATGAATAGACTCTTTAGATGTTGCCATCTAATCAGATTGGTTCCTCAACTCCTACAACCAAAATGCTTCCATCCACTTAGATTGGTTAGTGCCATCCTTAATAAACATAAATTTCTAGGCTCTGGAGTTTATTTATTGCAACTAAAAAGTTTTTCCCATACCCCCAAACTTAAATCTAACATTGTCCTCAATGTTCTAAAGATGAAATTGAAAACATGAACAAGGAGAAACCGTTACCGCTAGAAGGAAATGAGGAAAAATATTACCGCGTTGCATGAGCAAGGGGTACCTCCCAAGGAGTGCTAAGTTTAAAGTCTTGACCAGGACATCAAATACCTCAAAAGGATCTTCACCTTCCAAAGTCATACACCAATAGCCGAAATAGTTGTGGGTCCATAAGACCAAATAGGGCTAACACCAATATCGCATAACCGCACTTTGGTTGAGAAAAATGAATAGAAGAAGCACATCCTCGTCTAAGGTTTCGTCAAGACAACTAGGTTCATCCGGGTAGCATAATTGAGCTTCATATGTGTATCTTGATAAATAGATTCATCCGAAAAACGGTCTCTAATACGGGTTACCTCCCCGACGATGATCGGGAGGATCGGGTTATTGAGTCCGAATAGACTCGAGTAATATCTCGTACGCACAAAGCTCGAGTCCCAAGTTAGGGACTTCAATTAGGGATACAAGACGATCACTAGAGTCATCATTACCCCTAAACTTAGGGTGAACAAAATCCTCAGATAGACCAAAATCTATGGGATGGATTCTAGGGTCCATAAAGTCAGCACAATAACTAGCTTCTTTGGGAGACTGGTCATCTAAACGAACAACATCATCATATAAGGGATTATCAAAGAAAATCTCTAATATAGGCTCATCAACTAAGGTGTTCGTCATGGTTACCTCCTCCGAGGCACTGAAAGGTTCATCAAATAATGGATTATCAAACATAGTGCAGGCTAAAGGATCAGGAACTAGAGTGCTAATCATGTTCACCACTTCTAAATCATCTATCTCAGAAGACTTAATGACATTAAAGACATTTAGCTCAGTAGTCATATTACCAAAAGATATGTTCATAAGTCCGGTTCTACAATTGATGACGACATTAGATGTGGCTAAGAATAGACGACCTAAAATCACCGGTATTTGAGCACTTGGGTCCTGAACAGGTTGGGTATCTAGAACAACAAAATCCACTGGATATATGAACCTATCAACCTCAATCAGAACATCCTCAATGACACCACGAGGAACTTTGACAGACCTATCAGCTAACTGAAGTGTCATTTTGGTCGATTTCAACTTACCAAGTCCTAGCTGGGTGTATACATGATACAGGAGTAAGTTAACACTAGCTCCTAAGTCAAGTAAAGCTTTATCGACCATGTGATTACCAATCGCACAAGATATGGTGGGGCATCCAGGGTCCTTATACTTAGGAGGTGTTTGGTTCATAAGAATGGAACTTACTTGACCAGCTAAAAAGGCTTTCTTTTGGACATTAAGCTTACGCTTTCGTGTACAAAGATCTTTAAGGAACTTGGCATAAGCAGGCATCTGCCTAATTGCTTCTAATAACGGAATATTGATGTTCACATGCTTAAATGTTTCCATTATCTCGTTGAATGTCGACTCCTTCTTTGTTGGGGATAACAACTGCGGATATGGGGCTCTAGGCACAAAGGTAGTCCTAACAGGAATTTCTTGGGACTGCTTAGGGATTTTTTCAGTTTCCTCAGCTACGGGTTCCTCTTGGGCCGTAGAATGTGGAACTTCAGTATGTCCACTAGGCATGGCTACCTTATTGTCTACCGTTTTACCGCTCCTAAGGGTTTTTATCGAGTTCACATGGTTTGATGATTCCTCACCAACTAAAGATATTTGATGGACCCCCTAGGATTGGGTTGAGATTGACTAGGAAACTTACCTTCTTCTCTCTCACTTAAATACTTAGATATTTGGCCGACTTGAAGTTCTAATTTAGCAAGAGTCTGGAAATTATCCTTATGGTTCTGCCCGGTTTCTTGTTGAAAGCTAAGGTGGTTGGCTGATAACATAGTAAGAGCTTCTTCTAAGGTAGAGATCTTTTTCTCAGAAGTGTTCTGAAACTGGGTTTGACCTGAAGGGTTCTGAGTATAACCAAAACCTGGGGGAGGCTGAGAATTACTAGACTGTCCTTGATTCTGGCCCTTAGACCAAGAAAAATTAGGATGGTTTCTCCAACCAGGGTTGTAGGTCTCTGAGTAGGGGTCAAACTTCTGACGGTTCTCAAACCTAGCGTTTTTATAGACAGCATGGGCTTGTTCTTCACTAACATGACCTTCCCAAAATGAGTTATCGGGCTCTATTCCACAACTAGAGACTTGAGAGGCTCTATTAGGTTCAACAAGGGACCTATTTTTAGACTGACCCATTTCCAAAGCTTCTAACCTTCTAGAAAAAGCAGCTAACTTAGCATCTGACTTGAAGCTTGTATCTACCACATCGGTGCCACTTCTATTGACCAAAAGTCTTTAAGTGGGTTCAACACAAGGTTCCCACTGTTGGGATTTTTCAGCGATAGTTCCTAAGAAGGTAAAAGCATCATCAGCAGTTTTATTTGTGAATTCACCGGCACACATAGACTCGACCATGGATTTAGTCGAATAGTCTAAACCATTATAAATAATCTCCACAAGTTTTATCTTATCAAATCCATGGTGAGGACACTGGGATAGGAGATCATTGAATCTCTCTAAAAACCTATAAAGAGACTCTCCCTCTTGTTGCACACTAGCACTAATTTTCTGCCTAACAGCTGCAGTTTTATGCTTAGGGTAGAATTTCATATAGAAAGCTGCAGTCATTTCCTGCCATGTTTCAATGGATCCGGATGGTAGGTTGTTCAGCCAGGTCTTGGCTTTATCTCTCAAGGAAAAGGGAAACATCTTAAGTTTCAAGACTTCATCAGTAAGGTCTTTTATTCTAACTGTCCCGCAAATTTCCTCAAAGTCCCTAATATGAAAATAAGGGTTCTCATCATCTTTTCCTAAGAATATAGGGATCATCTGAAGAAGACTAGGTTTTATCTCGAAATTAGCCGTATTGGCTGGCAATTTAATACACGAAGCTCGGTTGGTCCTAGTTGGGAACATGTAATCTTTCAAAGTAGCCATCGCTAGCACAGCTGAAGTACTAGGGGTACTTTCCTCACAAATAGACAGATTCTCAAAACTGAAGTTTCCAAAAACGGGGCTCTCAAAAGAAGAGTCTTCGAGTTCCCCTCCTTCGCAAGAAGAACTACTAGGTTTGTCACTAATCAAACGACCTAGAGTGTTTCTTTTCCAAGCCCGTTCTTTAAAGACCTCGGGCATACACTAAAAAAAAAATAAAACAAAAAGAAAAATCCTAAAAGGAAGGGAATTTCTATGCAAGCACAAACAAGGCTGACTCCACCACAGCAAACCTAATGATATCTAGCAAACAAAAAGCATGATGGCTCCACTTAGATTTTTTTCTAGACCAGCTTCTAATCGTTCGAAAGGGAATTCGTTACAATTTAAGCAAACCCATCTGGATCAATCCGAGTCAAAGTAAGTTGAATCAAGGCGAGGGAAGCTCAGTGGAGCTTTGATACCCAAGGCCTTACCGCTATTACAAGGCGGCGCAGTCACGCATTCAACTTCACAGAGACCATCATGAACTTCAAAGTATGCTAAAAGAGTAACCAATATTTTTCGGAAGACTTTCCTACTAAGCTCGTTACCCTATCGTTCTCGTTCTATTCCATATTTTAAGGCTTAGGTTCGCATTAAGTATTGTTTTCCTAAGGCGGGCAATAAGAGAACAATGATGAAATCCGAACCCTTATCTTATATGGCCAGTCCTTGCCCTTTACTAGGAAATTAAAAACAGCCGTTTTCAAGTCCTCAACATATATTCACACGAAGGAAGACAGAAACTCGCTGGCAGGGGATTCGCGAGTGTTTCGACAAACTTACCTCCCGTACCAGACGGGGGATGAACCGTTGTAATCGACTCGGGCCACGACTCCTATGTCATGTACGAACCCGAGGGGCCGAGGTGATATCGTAATCACCGTCCTTCTCTGCAAACAGTTTAATATTTAATACTACCCTTCCGTAGGGTTTTAAAAAAAATAAGGAATGTCCGAATGTCCAAGTCCAAAAAGTAAAAGAAGAGGAAAGTCTAAAAAAAATAAATAAAAATATCTAAAAAAAATAAAAATGCCTCTCTTTTATAAAATATAAAAAAATCTTCTTCTTTCGCTCCTTTCTCTTTGTCTTTAACTTTAAATCTTTCAATATCCACCAAAAGCTTTGGAAAATTTTTCTTTCGCTCCAAATCCCAAAATCTGAAAGGAAAAGACAAAAACCCAAAAACGTAAAGAAGAACAAATAAATAAAAACCTAAAAGAAAATCTAAAAACTCTAGCCTAAAGACAAGTCCGCGTCGGCGGCGCCAAAAATTGATGGTTATTTTCAATGATGTTGTAGTAATAGGTTCGTTCAAGACTTGTGAAAGCAGATTTTTTTAGACTTAATTTTCGTAAATAAAAATAACAAGCTCAATTAAAAAGTTGTTTGGAAATTATGGAGAGGCTGGGGCTAGGATTCCGCTATTTACCAATTTCAAAGTGATACTAATTACAATCATGCAATTTCACACGGTTAATTTGATTCTCAACTATTGCAAAAGTAGATTTTTTAGAAACAACAAATGTTAATCCAAAGCATGGGATATCAAAACCCTAGGGCAAGCATATTCCATCAATAGAAAATACAATTGTTTAACAAAAATCATAAAATCTATTTTCAATCTAGGCAAATAATCATAATTAAAAATTGCACAAATTAAATAATTAAGAATTACCACTTTTTCATTGGCAAGATAGCTTCCTCCGTCGCCCCAGAGGATGGGCTCTAGCTCATCATGTTGGAAACACGCTCAAAAATCATTTTTATTGCTCAAAGGAGGTGTACAAATGATGAAATGGAGAAAATGATGAAAATCGGGTATTTGCAACGATTATAAGTGTTGCAAACACTGTTACAAAGAAGGTTAAAAACCGTTAATGCTTTTAAGTCTGCCTCCGTATTACGACCCACGCCGAAGTGTCGTTGTCACTGTAGAAAAACGACGGTTCCCTGTGCGTTGATGTTCTTCGTGTTCTTGGTGCAGCAACAGCAGAGAAATATTTTGTAACTCGATTTCTATTGCTCTGTTCTTCTCCAAAACTCTCCCAAACTCTTTGTAACTCTTCTCTATGCTCCAATAGGCCTTTTTATACTCTCATGCACGAGAAATCTCCTCCATAACTCCAAATATTTTCTTCATTACTCTGCTTTAATGAAAATATTCTGGGGATATTTTCTTAACCTTTTTAATCTCCTCCGAGCCTTGATTTGCTTCAAACACACTCCCTACACGCTGATATATCTTCCAGGAGTGGTATAACACGGAGCCGGTGCACGAAAATCTCTTGAACACACATTCAGAGCTCGGAAAACCCGAGAGACTCTGTTTTCTCCCATGCGAGATTCTAGCCAAAGTTAGTCGAGAAAAAAGCCTATACCAGCCCTGTTTAGCCAAGAGGAACAAACCCAAATCATTCCAGCCCTTTAGTCTCACTACATCAAGCCCAAAATCGAAACTCAGTTCTGCCAGGCGAGAACTTATTTTTCCCGCCAATTCTTCATTTTCAAACGAAGAAGGAGGAGGTGCCCCTTAACCAGCAGCTGGGGGTGCGAATATCAGTTGGGTGCCCCTTAGTAATTGGGTTACCCCTTATCCAAAGTGGGAGTCCGAATATCAAATGTCCTCCGGGGGTGTTCCGAGCAACTTTTCGAGCCGAATTTTCCAAATAATATTTATTTCCAAAATTACCTAAAAATACATAAAAACACAATATTAGTACAAAAATCGAGTTCCAACAATACCAACACTGAGGACAATTCAGACACAAAAAATGTGTATCATTGAATCTCGAAGAAATCTCCAAAAATAACTCTTTTCTTCGGCATGAATTCACGGGATTTTCTTCTCTGCCAAAACTTATGTACGCATCCTCCAAACCAAATTGAACGCCTCATATTATCTCTAAGATACTATCGAATCCAACAACACGCTTTCCTCCCTTATTTTCACGTACTTTCCATGAACATAGACTTCCGATAATAATCCACCCCTGTTTTATCAAAGTCCGGCAGTCTAACCTCCTCTGCATTATCCGAACTCTCTAATTCCCTCTCAAGACTGAATCAAGACTAAATACATCCAATCCTGGCGTAAAATTCTCTCCAAATCCTCCACAGAAATCCAAAACTCCGACAATATTTCTTCGCCTCTGTTTTGAGTAAACTCGATCTCTGTCCCTTCTTTTTCGATTCTACAGCTCATACCTTCTCTGTTTGACCGAAACGGGTTAATCCCAATCCGTAGCTAACACTAATTCCGCCATAAACTCGATCAAAATCTCGCCTAGGAGTTCCACTGCAAAACTGAAATTTGAATTCAGTTTTCCCGCCAAAAGTCTAGAAGAAGAAAGGGTCACCCCCTATCCAGAGTGGGGGTGCGAATAGCAGCTGCCTTGGGGGATGTCCTGGGGTGCCCCTTATCCAAACTGTGGATGCTAAATAACAATTCCTCCGGGTGCTTTAGATAACTTTTCGAGCCGATTTTTTCCAAAAATGTTTATTGGCCAAAAATACCTACTCACACATAAAACACCATAATAAGTACAAAAATGAGAAATATCAATATATAGAATCGAGATAATTTAGACAAAAAAATGTGTCTATCACTTGTGTTATGTCAAATAATAATTATCAAACAGTTGAGCATGCAAGTATCGATGATGCAGAATGGTTGAAGAAAATAGTCTTGTTGTCTAAAGAATCAAGGGTAATGTTGAGAAAGAATATCTGCGCGGAATTTGGTTTGGTTAATAGTTCGACAGGAACCGTTGTGGATGTTGTGTATGAAGACAAAAAAAAACCACCCACTCATATGCCCATTGTTGTTATGGTAAGGTTTTACAAGTACACTTGGTCCTGATTATACGAAGAACCGAATGTAAATGTGATCCCGATCATTCCCTCCATTACAAACTGGATATCTTCTTCGGGGGTAACATGTCAGCGTAAACAGTTTCCCCTCATCTTGTTTTGGGCAATCACGGTGTATAAAAGCTAAGGGTTAACACTTGATCAGGCAGTGGTGGATATAGGAGCAAAGGAGAGTCTTGGATAAACATTTGTGGCATTGTCGCGTACAAGAAGACTTTCAGATCTTGCATTTCACTCCGTGTTTAGTTTTGAAAGAATATCTAAAATTGCTGAATGCAAGGCACTTCCAGAAAGGCGCCAAGAAGAGAAACGATTGCAAGAATTATCGCAACACTGTATAGTCTAAGGTTTGTACGTTTTCAGCCTGATTCCGGTGATAAATAGTGAGCAAATATTATTTTGTCAAAATTTAATTTTTCGTCAATTTCTTCGTTCGGCCTTTCCACCGTGGAAACGGTCATCTAGTGAGTATTACCGATATTAACACTAATAGAACATAATCCACTAGAACTGGAAAATAATCGAAATAAAAGAATCACAAGAGATGAATCTAAGATTATTATGGTCTGATTTTGGGGGTTCTGCAGAGCGAAAAAGAAAGTAGAAACAGGGAAGAGCAGAAATTGCAGTGTTCATAGAGAAATCCATTAACAAACAATTTTCTAAAGCTACTAATCAACTTTACCTGGTTGGATTTCAGTTGAATACGAGTTCTTCAAAGCAGAGGGTCAATGGGTTCAAAGCCAATACCAAAGACTTCTTTAAAGCATATTTACATTGAGAGAGAGAAGGAATAAATTTGTGGTTGAAAATAGATATGAAATAAAAGAGAAAGGAGGGATAAACCCGCTGCTCTAAAATAATCCCCGGTGTTACCTACCACACATGCACATCGCACGCCTAGAATTCCCGTGGTTGCTACCGCAACCTACCCCTTCAGATTCATGAAATTAGCAACGGTTTTGCAATAAAATTTAGCAACAGAAAATTAGTAACCAGATTTGTCCTATAATAAATAGTACAACAAAAATATGACAGATACGGCCTATCTTAATTTCCGCATTATGGACTAGTATAAGTAAAGCGCTTGTGCCGTTTAACCCAATGGATGGTAGATTAAAAGGGATGAAGACGGTCGCATTGAAGTCGATTGTAACGAGAAAGGTGTTTTACTTGTCGACGCTGAAATAACTTCAGTTATTGGTGATTTTGGCGATTTTGTTCCTACTATTTCGGATTTCAAACAACTTATTCCCGCCGTCGATTATTCCGGAAATATATCTTCATACCTTCTCCTGGTTTGTAGGTACATTTGTTTATCGGAGTGGATCGAATTAAAGTTCCTCACTTCTTGGAACCATAGCCTATTTCCTTTCGTATCTTCTTTCGTTAATGCATCTGTCATATGTTTTGTCATTAAGGGTTTTAACATGCTTATTTTCGACCAACTTTATGGAATCTTATAATATTTCACACCAACTCTTGGTAGTATTGAGTTTGATAGATGTTTGTAACATGAGTAAAAATACAACATATTGGGTCAGATTGCTACTTGAACCACAATTTGGGTCTCGTTCAAGTATGCCATTCAGCCAACCAATTCAGTATACATGATAACCGAATATGCCGGCCAGTCAATGGTTAAAGTCAACGATTAGTCAATGGTCAAAGTCAGCGACCTGTCAACCGTCAAAGTCAACGGCCGGTCAACCGTCAGTCAACTGTCGAAGCCATGTTGTCAGTCGTGTTTCCAATCAAATTTTCATCCACGCTGCTAGCCTGTTTCCATCTATGTTTCCTACCGCGCTGCCATCCAGATTTCAGCCATGTTGCCAATCGTGCTATTAGCCAGCCTTCATCCGTATTGCCAGCTATCCATTCTCCAGTCATGTTTCCAGTCAAGGCATTATGCCAGTCAAAGATCGACAGTTGCAGCCAACATCAAAAAGTCAACCTTGTCAGTCAAAGTCAAGTTCGTTGGTCAAACCCGCTGGCCTATGTCAACTTTGCATGTTTCTAACGATCCAGTGGAAAAGCCCTGGAAGAAGATTCTAGATGACTTGCTGGCCAAGTTGATGAAGGGAAGTTCTGGAATATTCCAGATAACTTGCTAACTAAGTTAATCATATATGAAGTTTATCTCGAAATTATGGTTTAACCCATATATTCATCTGTATAAATAGAAGGGAATCTCAACCCTTAAGGAGATACAAGAAAATAAACCAGCAAACCCTAAAAGGGATCCGAAATTATTGTAATTGATAGATCAATAAAATATCTCTCCCTACGGGTACTTGTCCGTGGATTTAGGTGAAAAGTTGGACTTGCCATAAAAGGAGAAAGCCGAAGCTTTTATTTTTGTTAGTTTTTAGTTTCTTTATTTTTGGACTTGCACATATTGTTTGTTTATTTTTTTTTAATATTTTATTAATAAAAAAAATAACACGTGCACACACCAATTGCATCGTCAGACTACCGATTTTAGGAAAACTCGTGGATTAGTAAGTTGAACCCGTGCCTTGGGCCTTATGGGAGTTACCAGCTGAAAGTCCACAAACCTCAGCCTCGTACCTTTGGGTATATTTTGCTGTGGTAACCTGATCCTACCCATTTTAGTCAATGTTGCATTTGCATGTGCACAATAGAATTTCGAACTGGTATTATAATAGCCAATACAATGATTATTCGACTGAGCAACATGGACATTATCCTTATTATGACCATAGTGTGGATAGTGGTTGGGAAGACCAGCCTTTTGAAGGATATGGGTCATACCATAGTGTGCCCAATTACTATTCACATGCATACCGGTCATACGAGCAAAATTCTATACTTCTCCTCTAGAAGAGGCACATAAGATACTTGAGTCAACACGTAAGTTACTTGTGTCAGAACATAAGTTAGCGGACACAAATGACTTAGTTATGGATGAAAGAACTGTAACAATGAGTGAACCTTCTATAGAAGATAACCTCAGGAAGTTAGCTGAGTCAACATGTAAGTTAACTGAGTCAACACGTGAGTTTGCTGAGTCAACACGTGGGTTTGATTTAGAGACGGAAGAAAGAATTGCTCGAATTACACTGAATTGCCAATACATTGCTTCACAAATCACCCTTGAAAATGAGGAATTTTTTTTTTTTACATAATCAAGAAGACGAGGTTAGAATTGGAAGCAATACTTTATATAAGGTTCGACCATCTTCATATTACTATGATGATGAGAATAGTGTTGATGAAGAATTTGAAATAAGTAGGCATAGTGATCAGGAATTTTCCACTCCAATTGAGATTTATAATGATAATGTTATTTCTAGTTCAAATCCAAATAATTTTAATAATTATTCACCTTTTCAAAAGGACGAGGATTTGACTAAAGATAACACTTCCTTAGATGATGTAGTATTTCCTTTCGATTACGAAGCCAATTATGGTTTAGAAGAACGGGTATATTTTGAGTCTAGCGATTTAGAAACAACAGACTTAGAAAAAGAAAATGAACTCGTAGAGATGAGTGAGGATGAACCCGACTTAGAAGAATCAATTGACCATTTTCAGGAATCTGATGACCTTGAAATTAGGGAAGTTGTAACTAGTTTTTCTAGAGATACTGAAAACTTTAAGTTTGGGGGTGATTATCATTCTCCATGTGCTTTAACTCTTAGAAAGGTCCCTCACTTGGGACTTGACATATGTGCCTCAACCATTTTAAAAGATTATCTTCATACACGTTTTCCTGAGCCTAGTGATGTCCATAAGGAAGTTCAGTTGTTAGAAACTCATCCTCTGGTTGATGTGGTTTACCCAGGCTATGATACCCAGATTGATTTTGTTTTCCCACCAAATATTTTTCAACCAATTGTGGGAACGTATAAGTTTCAGATGTGTCAATTATTTAGTTTTGAGACTAAACCTAAGTACTTTAGGAGAATCGACACATTTGCCTAAACCTTATCACCACTTTCATCGTGGTCAATTGTGTGAGTCAAACCTGATTGACTTTAAGGATCATGATTATTTAGGTTATTATTATGTGCTTCTAAGTTTTTACTTGAGTTTTTCTAGACTCTAATACCTGAATCGTATCTTAGATATGAGGAAATGCAACCCATGAAAATATTTTATTTAGACCCAGTTATAGAACTTGAACCTGAACCACAACTAGATGTAGTTTTCTTAAACAGGAAACTAGACATGGGTGTGTTTTATTTGTTTATTCTCTTGGAACGTTGCAGATTCCTTTTATTTGTGATAGCTTTATTTGGTTTTGATGACCCACAGAAATTCCGGCTATTACTTTACGATTCTATGAGGTGACTAATCCTTTCTTAGTCTGGCTGAAGACGTTAAACTTAGCACTTTTGGGAGGTAACCCATGCTCATGCAACACGGTAATATCTTTCCTTAACTCTTTTGCTTCAAATGGTAACAGTTTCTCCTTGTTCATGCTTTTAATTTCATCTTTAGAACATTGACGACAATGTTAGATATAAGTTTGGAGGTATGGGAGAAACTTTTTAGTTGCATTATTAAACTCAGCCTAGAAAATTATGCTTATTAATGATGGCACTAACCAATATAAGTGGATGGAAGCATTTTGGTTGTAGGAGTTGAGGAACCAATCTGATTAGATGGAAACATCGAAGAGTCTATTCATAAAAGCAGAGCTCAGGTGTTAGGATTAAAGATAAAACATGGTAGTTTCGCCATATCTCGTTGAATCCTTTTCACTTCTATTTTTATTTTGTTTTCTTTAAAATATGTTTCTCTAAGTGGTTAGGTGGGGCTCACAATTCAAGTTGTTACCACTGCTAGGGTGAAATAGAGTGATTGAGATACAAAAAAAAAACAAAAAAAACAACAAAAACAAAAGGAAAAAAAAAAGAAAGAAAAAGATAGACCAGACCATTAGACCAACCAGAATAAATTCAATAAAATCGATGACTGGTTCCCTTTTATATGCCAGTTGTGTTGATATTAGTCCAGACCAGTATCTCAGTCCATTAGGATAGGTTCATTTTGGCAGTGGCCTTCAGACAGATATGGGAAACACCGTTCACCTTAGTCAACATCAAAACCATCTACGTTTTTCTCTACATCCATCTTCATAATCTATCCATGTGATTGGTTGACTCCGGTTATGATGTCCAGAAACTATCTGAGTAGAGCTCTATCACTTATTTATGAATTTTCATATGCTTGAGTGCAAACTCGTGTACAACAATTGGAATTTCGCATCAGGGTACTTCCTACTGTAGTCAATAAGTATGCCTTCCAAGGTTCTGCATAGATATCTAGGGTCTGGAGTGTAAAGGTTTTGTGGGTATATCTCTGGTAAGCCCTCTCGAGACTATAACTCGGCCACTAGGGCCACCTACGGGTTTAAAGGCTTATTGCATACGCTAAATGCAATCGACGATGCCTGCGACAGTGAGTTAGGATTTTATTTTCTAGATTTGATTTGCTCGAGGACTAGCAAATAATAAGTTTGGGGGTATTTGATAGACGCATTTATGTGTCTATATTAGTCTCAATTCTCTGTAACGTTAGTACAAGATTTTGTGCTTATTTTGGTATTTTATGTCTTTGTAGGTGTTTTTGGAGAAATAAACATGTGTGGAGAAATCGTCTCGAAAAGTTGCTAAAGGCACATCCGGAGGACATTTGCTAAAGGGGCCCCCATTTTGGATAAGGGGCAACTCAATTGCTAAGGGGCAACCAAACTGCTAATCGCACCCTTGTCTGGTTAATGGCACTCCGTCTCCTACCTTTTGAATTTGAGTTTTGGCGGGAAGCTGAACTTTCAACTGCGGAAGTTTCTGAAATTTATGTGATGGAGATTTAATCGGGTTTTCTTGTGGATTCGAATTGACCGCGCTTGGTTTATCAAAAACAGGCTGATATAGGCTTGTAAATCAAATAATTGGGTCGTATCATCGAGTTTGGAAAGAACAAAGGAGGAGAATATTTCTCTCTTCGCGAACTCTCGTGATGGATTTTTGGGTCGATTATTTCGTGGATATGGACTGCGATTACCCTGTTTGGATAAAACAGGGTCAGTAATTGTCTTATAACGGAAAATACAAGAATACTTCGATTCATATCTCGACAAAACAGGGATGTCAGAATATCGGGTTTTCTGTTTTATAATCGGAAGTTACATGGGATTAAAGGGAAGATATATGTTCCACAGGATTCTATTACGTAACAGAGATAATTTTGGAGGTGTTAAACAACCCAGAAACGCGTATAGGTGAAGCAGAAAAGGAAGGAAAGACGGAGACGTTAGGAGGAATTAAAACACGATAAACAAGGAATTACTCGACCCTGTGAGTGTATAAAAGGGTTGTACTGGTCCCAGAAAGAGTGGTCGAGAGTTTGGGGATGATAGAATCGGAGCAGAGAAGCGCAGGTGAAGTTGCAGGAATATTCACCTGCTGCTTGTGAAGAAGAGAAGCTGAAGAACATTGGACAGAGGAAGACAGTCGCAGAGGCAGTTTTATTTAAACAACACAACAGAAGTATCGCTGTTCAACAGATCACATATATCCCAAGCTTGCCATCTTTTCTCTGTAACAGTTCAACACCCGTTGTAACAGCTGTTTGTAATTCCACTGCAGCGTTGCAAAGTGTCTGCTTTATTAGTTTTCTCTTGTTTTTCTCCTATTTGAGCTATGAATAACTATTTTGAGCACGTGAATGATAAGCACGTAAGTGCTACATTTTTACGCCCATATGTACATTCGTCAGGTCTCGTTATTTACCTAATAATATTGTTTTAAGGCTTTTATAGGAAACACAAGCAATTTTATTTGCCTGAAGAACAAATGGTTAAACAAGGAGCTAAACCGCGTTTGCTAGAAATATGAGCAAAGTCACTCACGGAACCACCGCTTTGGCTACATTTTTTTTCACATCCAGGGAGTTACAAAGTTTGCCCTGTAGACGATCCCGGCCCACTAGTGGCTGAAGGGAAATGGAAGACGTGGCCACTTCCTCCATCACAATTATCTATGGAATGTTATCCTCTTCTTCAAAGCAAAAGAAATCTGCATTTCTTATCAAACAGAGGTCTTGTCTTAGCAGCAGTTTTATAGAATGGGAATGGATGATACTGTGATCGAATTTCTGGGAGTTGTTTCATGCGAATCTGCACTACTCTCGGCATCTCGTTATGACAGCAACAAGGAAGCGGAGGTGGGCGGTTGCTGGTGGTGTTTGGTGGTCTGAAATGTGGGACTGATCTGAAATTTGAGATGGAAATGAAGAAGGAATTAGGGGGTCTTGTATGCAATCCAAGTTTAGATCGAAAACTGTATCTCGTGGTATTCGATTGAGAAGAAATTGGCTCGATTCGAGATATGAATTAGGTCTGAATTTTGAGGGTTAAATGATGTACTTCGATGGGTATTATCAACAACAAATCTGTGGGGTTTTCATGTGGTTTGAATGGCTGATTGTTTTGACGTTCGGCTGAATATGTAGCCGACGAGAGAACAACAGGCGCTGAAGTTGAAGTTAGCCGTGAATTGGCTAATTCTATACAATTCATATTTTGGGGGGTTTTGATGAGTGGTGTTTGTCTTGATTTGTTGGAAGAATATGGTCTAAATTCAATCCAAAGATTCAGTGAGAAGAGAAAGGAGATGACTGGTGGTACGAGTAGTTGAAGTCTGAGGTTTTAAATGTTAGTGGTAGTGGTGGTCTCCTAGTTGTCTACGACATCAATAGCAATTTGCAGATGGAAATGAAGATGAGATCGACTGTTTTTGGGTGGTGATACTAAGATGAGAAATGACAAGGAGGTAATGATTTAAGATTTTTCTTAGTTTTCGTAGTAGTAACTAAGATTCGTTCTCTCATACTTGCGAAGATTAAATTTAAAGGTTTAAAGAAAATAATAAACAAAGGCGAGAGTCACTGGGTCTAGGATTCCACCGCATTCATATTAATAGGTTCAATTATTATTCTTCAGCAATTATCGCTCAATAAACAAAACAACAAGGACTCTTATTTTTGCCAAGGTAGATTCTCCAAACATTAGTTATAAATCGTAAGCATGGGCCATCAAACATCTAAGCAAGCATGACCCATCTAATAAAATGATAACTAATTTTTTCAAATCATAAAACAATTTAAAATAAATGCAAAAGTCATATAAAGAATTAATTAAAATTACCCACGTATGAAATTCGGCTTCCTCCGTCGACCCAGTGTAGGGGCTTAGCTACTCATGATGTAGATACACTCAAAATTCATTTTTATTGCCCAAATGGTGTTTACAAAGAAGACAAAAATGAGAAAATCAAATTAAACCAGGAATTTGCAACGTTTATAAGCGTTGCGAACCCACTGTTACAAAGACTAACAGTGAACTGTCGCTGGATGACAGTCTTATCTCTTCCGCATAAACGACGCTTTTTTACATTCGTCTTTGATAGTCTGTTCTTCGTGTTCTTCTCTGCTGCTGCTACAGATTTCTCTGCAGCAATTCTCTTGACTCTGTAGCCTCCCTCAATCACTCGATATCCTTCTACCCAACAGAAACGAAATCTCACGTAATAACTACCAATAATTCTCCCATTGCTCGGTAGTAAAGAATATTTTCTTGGGAATATTTTCTTCCCTTTATTCTCTTTTCACATGTCAACTGGTAGCTAAATTTCTCCCGACACGAAACCAACACGTTCTCAACAGAAGTTAACGTTCTACAGACACATACCACCTTTCAAAAAACAGGATAGAAACTCCCTAGAATAACTCACAAAATGTGCTTGCCCTGTTTTCTCTAACTCGGTGAATTATTCGAATCCAGCTCACATACCTATCCTGTTTAATTGAAACAGGATTATTCCAAGCCCAAGAAGCATCCAAATCCGTGTACGACTCGTCCAAACCAAAACCAGGGAATACCGCAGCTCGCCGTGAACTTTCTACACCACTGATTCCTCCAACAAGATTATGCGGCCAAAATTAATCGATTCCAAGGACCTTACCGAGACTTGTTTAACTCCACTAAGCTCATTCCAATCAAATCCAGTGATTCAATCTCACTGAAATTCTTCAGGAGTCGAACCCTAATTTCCCCCGAAATGGTTTACTTTAAATCCATCACTCTAGCCAATTCCAATCGAAACGGAACCCATTACCAGTCCTGTTAGATCAATTACAATAAACCCATTTAATTTCAGCCCTTTAGTCTCTTTAAATCACGCCCAATTTCCAAACCCTAATTCTGTTTCCATTAAAACCAATTTCCCGCCAAAACTAAAAATTCCAAAGGTTGAAGATGACTGCCCCTTATCCAATCCGAGAGTGAGAATAGTAATTAGGGTGCCCCTTTGTAATTGGGTGCCCCTTATCCAAAACCGAGAGTCCGAATAACAAGAGTCCTCCGGGGTACAAAAACCACTTTTCGAGCAACTTTCTCCGTAAGAGCTTATTTCACAAAAACACCTACAAACAAGTTTATTAGTGATAAAATGAGTTCCAGCTAATGTATTTATGGGTGAAAATGCGTCGCACTTTCGTGCTCACCAAAATCCCCCACACTTACATTTTGCTAGTCCTCGAGCAAAACAGAAAATTGACCCGCTACACAGCTGGTCATGACAAATGCCATAAACAAGACGCGACAAGCAATTTTTTTTTTTTTTTTGGAGACCCGCTACACAGCTGGTCATAATAAGGAAATAAAAATAGACCCGCTACACAGCTGGTCATAAGCTTAAAACCTATAATAAATTTATTATTATTTTTTTTTATATAGACCCGCTACACAGCTGGTCATAACCCTAACAATAATATTTTTTTTATAGACCCGCTCCACAGCTGATCATTTTTTTTTTTTTGGACCCGCTCAACAGTTGGTCACAATAAGCAAGAAAAATCCTGAAAAAGAAAAATAAAAAGTTAATAACCACTCCCCACACTTAAATATTACATTGTCCTCAATGTAATTGAGTCATCCAACGTAAAAATTAAGATGGGAAATTAAAAATAAAATAAACAAACATAAATAAATAAATAATTATACCTACTGGACTGTACAAAAACGGATCTCCAAAAATTAACAGCCTGAAAATTTGGTGATCGACCCAAAATACAATATTTACAAACGACAGTTTCACAATTATTTTATGAAAAAATGGGGACACTGAAACCGTCAGAAAACAAAATTTACCCCTAAACCAAGTTTTTACTGCACATGGAAGTGCGTAAAGAACAAAGTATGGGGATTCCATTGAGACTGGGAAAATTTCAACTGGCTCATGCACGGTATTAGAAATAGGCAAATCCTTTGGGTACTTAGATGCAAAGTAATCCAACAATACTTTAGAAGCACACAGTTCTAACCCTAAATTAGGCAACTTTTGGAAGTCTAGTGGTCTAGAAACAACCTCTAAGTCGGGTGAATGATCTTGTGAGGTAGATTCATCCATGGAATTAGGCGAATCATCCACACAATCATCCGGGGGTCATTTATATGTTCTGTTTGGAACAGAGAGTTACTACCAGATTCATCATCATCAGCAAATAATCTTTGACATTCAAGAACTCTCAATCTTTGTTCCAAACTAGGCGGTGTGTGTTTGTAATACTTCTCATATATAGTTTCATGTGATTCTTCACTTACCTCATGTGGAGAAGAAACTCCATACCATTTCCTACGCATATATTCAGCAAGCGTCATCTCAGATGAGGTTTCCTGATAATTTGACTTCCTACGCATATATTCCGCCAGCGTCATAGTAGGTGACGTATCCTCAGAAGAAGTCATCATCCTCAAAAATTCCCTGAAAATAAATACAAAAAGAAACGCATAAAAAGGAAAAATAAAATATTGTAAAAAAAAAAAAAAAAAAAACCTAAAAATTAATCTAAAAACAAATCCGGGTCGCAACGGCGCCAAAATGATTTAAGATTTTTCTTAGTTTTCGTAGTAGTAATTAAGATTCGTTCTCTCAGACTTGCGAAGATTAAATTTAAAGGTTTAAAGAAAATAATAAACAAAGGCGAGAGTCACTGGGTCTAGGATTCCACCGCATTCATATTAATAGGTTCAATTATTATTCTTCAGCAATTATCGCTCAATAAAAAAAACAACAAGGACTCTTATTTTTTCCAAGGTAGATTCTCCAAACATTAGTTATAAATCGTAAGCATGGGCCATCAAACATCTAAGCAAGCATGACCCATCTAATAAAATGATAACTAATTTTTTCAAATCATAAAACAATTTAAAATAAATGCAAAAGTCATATAAAGAATTAATTAAAATTACCCACGTATGAATTTCGGCTTCCTCCGTCGACCCAGTGTAGGGGCTTAGCTACTCATGATGTAGACACACTCAAAATTCATTTTTATTACCCAAATGGTGTTTACAAAGAAGAGAAAAATGAGAAAATCAAATTAAACCGGGAATTTGCAATGTTTATAAGCGTTGCAAACCCACTGTTACAAAGACTAACAGTGAACTGTCGCTGGATGACAGTCTTATCTCTTCCGCATAAACGACAGTTTTTTTACGACTGTCTTTGATAGTCTGTTCTTCGTGTTCTTCTTTGTTGCCGCCGCAGATTTCTCTCGCAGCAATTCTCTCGACTCGTAGCCTCCCCCAATCACTCAATATCCTTCTATGACTCCCGTGAATCATTTATATACCCAATGTAAAACGAAATCTCACGTAATAACTACCAATAATTCTCCCATTGCTCTAAGTAAAGAATATTTTATTGGGAATATTTTCTTCCCTTTATTCTCTTTTCACACGTCAACTGGTAGCTAAATTTGTCCCGACACGACACCAACACGTTCTCAACAGAAGTTAACGTTCTCCAGACACATACCACCTTTCAAAAACAGGATAGAAAATCCCGAGAATAACTCACAAAATGTGCTTGCCCTGTTTTCTCTAACTCGGTGAATTATTCGAATCCAGCTCACATACCTATCCTGTTTAATTGAAACAGGATTATTCCAAGCCCAAGAAGCATCCAAATCCGTGTACGACTCGTCCAAACCAAAACCAGGGAATACCGCAGCTCGCCGTGAACTTTCTACACCACTGATTCCTCCAACAAGATTATGCAGCCAAAATTAATCGATTCCAAGGACCTTACCAGACTTGTTTAACTCCATTAAGCTCATTCCAATTAAATCCAGTGATTCAATCTCACTGAAATTCTTCAGGAGTCGAACCCTAATTTCCCCCGAAATGGTTTACTTTAAATCCATCACTCTAGCCAATTCCAATCGAAACGGAACCCATTACCAGTCCTGTTAGATCAATTACAATAAACCCATTTAATTTCAGCCCTTTAGTCTCTTTAAATCACGCCCAATTTCCAAACCCTAATTCTGTTTCCATTAAAACCAATTTCCCGCCAAAACTGAAAATTCAAAAGGTTGAAGATGACTGCCCCTTATCCAATCCGAGAGTGCGAATAGTAATTAGGTTGCCCCTTAGTAATTGGGTGCCCCTTATCCAAAACCAAGAGTCCGAATAATAAGAGTCCTCCGGGGTACAAAAACCACTTTTCGAGCAACTTTCTCCATAAGAGCTTATTTCACAAAAACACCTACAAACAAATTTATTAGTGATAAAATGAGTTCCAGCTAATGTATTTATGGGTGAAAATGCGTCGCACTTTCGTGCTCACCAGGTAAAGATGGGTGTGTTAGCCATATGGGTGTTGTTTGGTTGCTCTATACACAGGTTTAGGCATGAATAAGAGTTGTTGATATGTAGAAGGCTGAAATATGAATTAACGGATGGAATGTTGTCATCAATTCAGTTAATGGGGGTGATGCTCGGTTGGTTACTGAGTAGAAGGGATGGGTATACGATGTTTAGTGCAGTCGGAGGTGGTGACCAGGATTGGGAAAGCTCAGGTGTAATAAAAGAAGTGGAGGTGCAATGGCCGGACTATGAAGGGGCCATAATTTAGAAAGTGTAAGTTGGTGGATGGACTGGGCCTAGGAAATTTTACTAGGGTTGGATTTCTACACAACGATCTGCTATATATAAACAAGAGCAAAGTCGAGAATGGTGGGAGGCCGTAATCGTGGAAGAAACTAGGGTTTGTTATTCTCGCTATTTTGCTTTCTTCGTATGCTTAGCTTAATACCGTCTTTATCATTTTTGAATTGATTTTAAGAAAGCCATGTCTAGCTAAATCTATTGTTAGGGTGAAGGATGAACTTGTAGGTTATATATTACTTGTGTTCTCAAACAATGGTTTCAAAAATAAAAGCTTAATCGTAATGTTTCTGTTTCTCAAAATTGGATTGCTTGTTTAATGAGTTTTTCATGTCTTATGCCATGTATATTTCATAGTTGAATTCTTTAACAATATCCATATGGAACCTTGGTGATATATGATTTATGATAATTCCTTGACTATGTATGCCATGTATGCCTAGTACTTTGGATTTCTATCTTTAGGTTGTGAACAAACATATCCTTTTGATAATTCTTGTCTATAACTCTTAAATGAAAATATCTTCCGTGTTTCAATAGCTAGGTTTGCTATTGTACATGAGTGAATTAGAGACTTTTTTGAGAGACATAAGTGAAACCTAACCTACAACGAATTCCGTAGCCGTAATACCTTTAAATCCTTGGTTACATTTTCTTATAAACCTGCTTGAATCATTTTGTTATTATTTTCTTAGTACAACAATCTCTGAAAATAGTTATTGATATCAATTACTAGTAGTATTCACACTCCTTGAGGGAACGAACCGTACTTGCTATTGTGTGCTTTTTCTGACACCGTGCACTTGCGGTAAAAAAAGTCGGTCTACCGACCCATCAAGTTTTTGGCGCCGCTGCTGGGGAGTGGTTGCTCTCTTATTGATATCATCAATTTTTAGTCATAGTTTCTGTACATAGTGTGTTTTTGTTTTTATTTTCTTTTAGTTCCTTTTAAGCAGTTTTCTTGATTTTGTTTAGGTACCTTAGTGAGTTTGAATCTCTCGAAAAACGGCAGAAAAGCTCGCTAAGATTTTGCAAGGTGAGTTTGTACAAACTTCTGCATCTTGTTTGCATATGCAGTATCTACTAAGTGGTTAGGATAAAGAACAATTTGATCGTCTTGTTAGAGTTAACCCTTTATACATGACGGAAACAGATGATGAGGGTACCAACCCTCCACCTAAAAGTTTGAGAGACTATATGTTCCCAACTAGAGTCTCTCAACTTTCTTGTATTGTTTTTCCTACCACCACCGCAACTTTTGAGATTAGAGCAAGCACCATTCAATCACTTCCTAAATTCTATGGTAAGGATATAATAAAAATCCTTACTACCACATTAGAGATTTTGAAGAATTGTGTGGTACAATGAATTCAAGGATTTAGCTGATGAGTATCTCAAACTTAGGTTGTTCCCTTTTTCCTTGAAGGATAAGGCAAAATCATGGTTAAACACATTATCTCCTTCATCAATTAATACTTGGAATGACATAATTAATCTATTCTTGTATAAGTTCTTTCCTAGGCATAAAACTATTGCCATTCGTCGAAAGTTGAATAGTTTTTCTCAGCAATAAGGAGAATCTCTTTATGATTACATAGAGAGGTTCCATGATCTGTTGCTACAATGTCCACACCATGGATTTGATACTCCTAGGCTCACATTGATCCTTTATGAGGGATTAGATTTCAAAACTCTGAATATGGTAGAATCATTTTGTGGTGGTAATTTCCTGATAAGACTGCCGAAGAAGGTTATAAATTTTTGCATGAAATGGCAGAAAAAACACAAGAATGGGAGGCTAGAGAACCCGTAAGATCAATGACTAGTAGAACAGGGGTTCACAGAGTTGACAAAGTGAATTGGACTCTCGAGGACAAGTTTGCTGATATGTTACGAAGAGTTGAGTCGTTAGAAAGAAATGTTGAAATTAAGCATGTTGAGTCTATTACGCATACATCTTCTATTACTAATGATTTTTCTGACCAAATTTTTTCTAGTTTGAAAGAAAGTATGAATTTGTTTTTGCAGGATACTCAAAGAATTATGGCGAACTTAGAGCAACAACTAGATCATATTACTAGCCAGTTGAATAAGCGAGACAAGGATTTGTTCCCGAGTCAAATACAACTCAACCCCAAGGGTTCTGTTGAGGTAAGCACATCTGGTGATAAGCCTACTCATCATTTCCAAGCCTTCTCTACCCTAAGAAGTGGACGGGTTGTGGATAACCATGTTCGTGATGCTGAGGAGGATGTGCTATAGGAACTTTCCTACTATTACACAGGTTACTCCTTCTACACAAAAAGAAGTCGATGAGACCGAAAAAGGTAATTCTGAAATTTCGTATGTTCCTCGCACTCCTTTTCCTCAAGAAAGGATCTAGTCCTAATGACATCTTAGAAGTGTTTAAACAAGTTAACGTCAACATTCCACTCTTAGATGCCATTAAAAAAATTCCTTATTATGCTAAGTTACTAAGAGATATGTGCACTGTGAAACGAAAATTGAATGTTCATAAGAAAGCTTTCCTTGCCGAACAGGTGAGCTCAATTATTACACAGAAAACTCCACCCAAATTTAAAGATCCAGGTTGTCCTACGATTGCTTGCACTATAGGTGAACATAAGATTGAACATGCATTGTTAGATTTAGGGGCCAGTGTGAATCTCTTGCCATATTCTGTGTATGTGCAATTAGAACTTGGTGATTTGAAACCTACTAATGTCAGTCTCCAATTGGATGATAGGTCAATTAAAATTCCTAGGGGAGTGGTAGAGGATATTCTTATACAGGTTGAAAGTTTTGTTTATCCCGTTGATTTTATTGTTTTAGATACTCAACCTGTTTCTAATCCTAGGGGGAAGATTCATGTCATCTTATGTATACCTTTTTTGGCTACCTTGAATACGGTTATCAACTGTCGCAATGGAATCATGGAGCTTACTTTTGGAAATATGAAAATGGAGATAAATGTGTTTAGCCTTTCAAATTCGTATGCGATTTCTGAAACTTGTGAACATGTATGCATGGTTAATGGTGTGAATGATTATACTCACTGTTATAGTGAGAATCTCGAAAACATGTCTGAAAACTTTGCAGGTTGTGAGGAGTTAACAAAAACTGAATCATCAGATATTTTATCTTCTTGTTTTTCCAAGCCTGATGAACTAGTTTTTCGTGAGACTAGTAGTAGTTATCAATATACTTATATAAGTGTGAAACATATGGATACTGGTCAGTTAATTCACAATAAGAAATTAGAACCAAGAATTATTTGCTTAGCTCCTTTTTCCAAGTCCTGTGGTTAATGCATTGCTCCATCCTAATCTAAAACCCAATTGGGAGTCTCCACTGGAAATCAAAATTGGTAAACATTCTGAATTTATTGTTTATGGGAGTGAGTTATTTATGGATACACATATCTTTTTGGGTGTTTATAGTGTTTGCAGGTTCATAGTTGCAGCTGAACTTGTGTATTGGGTTGATCCCCAACTTTTCAGGCTTTACATATATGCTGGCAGGTTGCTGTTATGCATCATTATTCACTTAGTTTGAGATTACTTGTTACGCGCAAGCAGGGAACAAACATCATTCGCTTTGTGGGAGTCAACCCATCAGTTTTGTTCCCTTTACTCTATCTTCTATTTTCGTTTGCCTATTGATATCGCATTTTAGAATTTCCCACTTTAACTCTACGTTGGATGACTCAATTACATTGAGGACAATGTAAAGTTTAATTGTGGGGGAGTCGTTAAGTATATATAGATTTGTGGTAGGCATTCACCTTCGTTATGAATTTTCTCAAAAAAAAAAAAATGATTTGACCAGCTGTTGAGCGGGTCTTTTTGATTATCTGTCTCGCTGTTTAGCAGACTTATCTAAACCACTGTTTAGTGGTTCGTCTCGCTGTTTAGCAGACATATCGATATCACTGTTTAGTGGATCCGTCTATCTGTTTAGCAGACGTCTCTCCATATCCAACTGTGTAGCGGATATAATTTTTATCTTGTTTTGCTCAGGACTAGCAAAATGTAAGTGTGGGGGTATTTGATAAGCACGTAAGTGCTACATTTTTACGCCCATATTTACATTCGCTAGGTCTCGTTATTTACCCAGTAGTATTGTTTTAAGGCTTTTATAGGAAACACGAGCAATTTCATTCGCCTGAAGAACAAATGGTTAAACAAGGAGCTAAGCCGCGTTTGCTAGAAATATGAGCAAAGTCACTCACGGAACCACCTGCTTGGCTACAATTTTTTCACAGCCAGGGAGTTACAAAGTTTGAACCATTTTTTGGGGACCATGATCTTTTTTGGGGGGACCCTGGTCTTATTAGGCCACCTTCCCTATAGTTATAAGGGGTGTCCTAAAGTGTGGAAATGACTAACCTACCCTTAACCTAATTTAATTTAAAACTAACCTAATTACCACCTATATATATATATATAACCACAACCTCCTCCCACCGCTGTCCCCACCACCACCTCCGACTACCACCGAGAGAAAATTTTCAATTTTTGGTAACTAATCATTACTAATCATACTAATCATTACTAATCATTAAGTTGGTCATAAATTTGGGAAAGTTATTTTTAGTAACTAATCATTATTAATCATATTAATCATTACTAATCATTAAGTTCGGTTGTTGGTAATAAATTTGGGAAACCGAACTTTAAGTTCGGTTTGATCGTAAAAAAATTTTGATTTTTTTTATAAACCGAACTATATAGTTTGGTTTGATCGGAAGGAAATTTTTCAATATTTTGTAACCGAACTTCGTACTGGTAACTAATCATATTAATCATTACTAATCATTAAGTTCGGTTCTTGGTAATAAATTTGGGAAACCGAACTTGATCGTAAAAAGTCTTAATTTTTTTTTGTAATTTAGTTTGGTTTGATCGCAAGGAAAGTTTTCAATTTTTGGTAACCGAACTAATCATTAAGTTCGGTTGTTGGTAATAAATTTGGGAAACCGAACTTTAAGTTCGGTTTGATCGTAAAAAGTTTTGATTTTTTTTTGTAACCGAACTATATTGTTCCGTTTGATCAGAAGGAAATTTTTCAATATTTTGTAACCGAACTTCTTACTGGTAACTAATCATTACTAATCATACTAATCATTACTAATCATTAAGTTCGGTTCTTGGTAATAAATTTGGGAAACCGAACTTCAAGTTCGGTTTGATCATAAAAAGTCTTAAAAAATTTTTGTAACCGAACTATTTAGTTCGGTTTGATCATAAGGAAAATTTTTAATTTTTTGTAACCAAACTTCTTACTGGTAACTAATCATTACTAATCATTAAGTTCGGTTGTTGGTAATAAATTTGGGAAACGGAACTTTCGGTTTGATCGTAAAAAGTTTTAATTTTTTTGTAATCGAACTATATAGTTCGGTTTGATCGGAAGGAAATTTTTTAATTTTTTGTAACCGAACTTCTTACTGGTAACTAATCATTACTAATCATACTGATCATTACTTAATCATTAAGTTCGATTCTTGGTAATAAATTTGGGAAACAAGTTCGGATATCGAAAATTTTCAACCCAACTTCTTATTGGAACTAATCATTACTAATCATACTAATCATTAACTAAATTTTTTTGTAATAGAATAACTAATTATTACTAATCATACTAATCATTAACTAATTTTTTTGTAATAGATTAACTAATTATTAATAATCATACTAATCACTAATCATACTAATCATTAACTAATTTTTTACTAATAGAGTAACTAATTATTACTAATCATACTAATCACTAATCATTACTAATCATACTAATCATTAACTAATAACTAATTAATCGTTAAGCAAAACATTTAATAAAGGAGGGTAAGTTTGGTATTAAGAAAAACATTTAGATAAGGGGTACTTAGGATTGCTTGTAACGTCTTGCCTAAAATAGAATCATGGTCCCCCACAAAAAAACCATGGTCCCCAAAAAATGATTCCAAAGTTTTCCCTGTAGACGAGCCCGGCCCACTAGTGGCTGAAGGGAAATGGAAGACGTGGCCACTTCCTCCATCACAATTATTTATGGAATGTTATCCTCTTCTTCAAAGCAAAAGAAATCTGCTTTTCTTATCAAACAGAGGTCTTGTCTTAGCAGCAGTTTTATAGAATGGGAATGGATGATACTGTGATCGAATTTCTGGTAGTTGTTTCATGCGAATCTGCACTACTCTTGGCATCTCGTTATGACAGCAACAAGGAAGCGGAGATGGGCGGTTGCTGGTGGTGTTTGGTGGTCTGAAATGTGGGAATGATTTGAAATTTGAGATGGAAATGAAGAAGGAATTAGGGGGTCTTGTATGCAATCCAAGTTTAGATCGAAAATTGTATCTCGTGGTATTCGATTGAGAAGAAATTGGCTCGATTCGAGATGTGAATTAGGTCTGAATTTTGAGGGTTAAATGATGTACTTCGATGGGTATTATCTGTTGGATATTTTCAATAACATAGAAAATAAAATGGTTTTCATTTTTGGTTAGCCGCTACGACTGGGGAGTGTCCTGTGTTGAATAGACACAATGGATGTTAGTTGGAGATCAAGAGGCACCTCTAATGGGTGTGATGGTTCACAAAAGACACAAACATTCCCATTAGACACCTTATGTGTCTTTTGGAAATGAAGAGGCATCTCCAGTAGGCATGAGTCCCCTATAAGTAGTGATGATTGTTTTCATTCATATTATGAAGAACATCTCAACTCTATGTTTTCTTTCTTACAAGCATCATCAGAAACAAAACCAGTGTGTTCTTGGTTGGATCAAGGTCGTACAAGCTTTGAATCCAACAACCGTTGTGGGGCTTCAAGTATCCTGACGGCAATATTCAATTGACCTGTTTGTACTCGCCAATTCAATTGGGAAATGGTCGAATAATTGTCGAAAAGAATCTTTCATAAGAGCCTTGAACCCTAATACAACATTCTTTTCTTCACCCTGTTTTAGTGTCAATTTTCCAACAGTTTTCGACAATTAATTTCCAACAATGGAGGGTGGAACTGTGGCAAATTTAAAGAATGTTTAAGTATTTTGGAACAAAAGAATTTCGACACCGTTGTAATCTTCTAGAGTACGTGTGAAGAACAACGACAGGATATTGGAGATTTAGACGAAATCATATTCGCTTATGTATTATTATGTTTGATGCGTTGGTGGACCATTAGTCTTTTAATGGAAAAGAAACAACTCCAAAATCTAGTAGAGACGTCAAAATTGGATACATGTCTGGATGTGAATAAGACGAGCGAACATTTTGGAAGCAAATAAACCTTGAAAGGGTGTGATTGGTTGGATTCATCAATTTTAGGAATTCTGTACTGGGGTTTTCGTTGAGTATCGGTGTTAATCCAAATATATGGTGTGACTTCGCAAATCCGGATATACCGTTTGGAAAGAGACATCAAAAGTTTGAACATCAGGAAGGAACAATGTGCACTGCTTGTAATGGAAACCTTGACATGGTTGCGATCTTCATCTGTGACCCTAACAGGGGGAGAAGAATACCGTTCTGACTCCTCTCTGCCGCAAACGATTACAAGAATTATTCTTGTGTGGGTCGGAATCATCAAATTGAACTGGAACAGCGAAGAAAGGTCAGTATCAATAAGATTTTATTTGTTGATAGCTGTTAATTTTTTGATATCGTTTTCTACTGATCTGTGGAAGCTTGTCCTAGAAAACGTTATAGTTTTGAACTTGACATATAGTTCTGAATCATGTGATAAACGATCATTTTATCGCCATGATTATGCATCATAATTGAATACAAAATCTATTAACACCATTAGAGGCTGAGTGCCAAATCCGAAAAGTCGTAACTGTGTCCGTATGACTTTATGGGATTTGATGTTTTTCTTGATTTTAAGAATTATGTGAGGGTATGGATACTACAGTGAGATTCATGTTCCTGTGCCATTTTGGTGATCTAACTGAGTCTATTAAGGATATGTATATAGGGTTATGTACGTAGTGGAGGCCAATCACCATTGATGAATAGAGAGCCAAACTCGAAAGTAGAAACTATGCTCTACCGTAAGGGTTTGAAGATTCCTTATTTTAGGAATTAAGTGGGAACATGGTCATGTCTGTTAGAACTTAGAAATATGACAGAAACGAAATAAGTTTGCTTACATGCATGGTTTTTAATCTTATTTTCTTTTTTGACTAATTAGTCATTATGAATGGTTTCTTGTTCTCTCTGTATCACATGGTTACTATTTTGTATGTGATTACAACGTATGCATTAAGTTTCTGTCTTATGACATATTGAAATTGAACTTGGTATGAATTACAATGCATGCATGTGGTTATTGGTTGACTTTAAAAAAAAAAAAAATATTAGTAGTCAACGTACATAACGAGCAGAATATAATTAAATTGTATGTATCCGTGATTATCTTTTGTCCTCTTTCATGGTTGGTTGAGTATAGTGGAAGGCTAACTTCTGTAGCCATCGTTATAATACTCAAAGAGAGCCAAATCCAAAAGGGATGGTACCTGTATGGGTGCAATGGATTTGAAGTTCCTTCCTACTACTAAGAAATTATGGGTACGCTTATTTACCATTTGAGCATTGTGATGGAAGGGAAGGGAAAATTTCAATATGAGAATTTCATGCCAAGTCCAAGAGATTGGATTTGAAGATTTTTGTAGATATTACCGTTGTGCATGTTTGATACTGATCAAACAAGTGATATATCTGACATAATTTTGGTCGCGTGACATTAGAAAAGTATTGTCATGAATGCTCTAAGATTAGAGAACCAAAATGGAGATCACCAATGATTGTTGAGACTACAATTTTTTTGGTACGGGTATAATTCTTGCGGTAGGAATTATAAATTTAGAAGTCTGAAATCATAATTCTTTCATTAAGAATTATATGGTTCCAAAATTTGGAAACTGGCATGTCTTAAATGACATCGAAAAGAAAAATGGAATACCGGTGAGTATGTAACGTACGTATTGGAAGATTGGGCGCGCGACCAAATATCCAACGATGAGATGTTACGATATTACCGATGCATAAATAATGAACATTTGCATTACATAATGTAAAATGTTAAATAGATATTGTCTATGTTTTTTGGGTATAAATTTGTAGAGGATTGGGCATGAGTAGAGGAGTTACTCATTGTAATAATGTGCTTGTTAAAATAGCAAGCAAGTTGCCTACAAATTTTATATGCCTCTAGTGTATGCAAGTCTATAATGACTCCTTGTGAATTAACGGTAAATGTTAATTAGGATCACTAGAGAAGTTACAATTATTTTGTAAAATTAAATAGGAACATTTTTAATAATGTTGTCAAAATTGATTGCATAAATGGATGCAATTAATGAGGAAGAATGGCTTAGAACCTAACTTGTAGATATCCCATTTTTGGAAGAAGCCATTTCAAGTGGTCTTGATTAATTGTGAGAATCAAGATATGAATCTATAATGTCTCAAATGAGAGTTATAATGAAAAGTCAAGATATGCGCAAGTCTTAGACATTGAACGGTAAGTCAATTACTCAAGAAATGAGTAATTGCAGTTAGCCATTGAAACGGAGAAAAACTTGGTAGACCTATTTATGAAGAGTCTTCCAAAGGAAATGTTTTCAATGATGTATAAGGAGATGGGACTCAGGTCTGTGAAAGAAGTTCGATCACCAATAACGGAAACCCAACTTATGTTATATTTTGAAAAAGATAAACTTAAGTTCAATGTGGTACTAACAAGTTATTGCAGTGGTTATGGTACACTAAACTAAAATTTCATATTGTCCTTCTAGTGTAGTGATTCTGCATGATCTTAGGGATGGATGAAAATCCTTAATAAGTCTAACTCTTTATCACAAGGTGTCTCGCAGAAACACCTTCGAGACTTACCTATATGAGTATTTGGAAATCAGGCCGTTTCCTATGAGAATAAGACCGTTCTCGAAAAGGACTCATGAATCCGGGGAGAAAGCACGGGGCCATTAATGTGCGAGCTATGGAACACACTACTTCCTGAAATCAATATGTGTGGAGGTTAGGCTTTATCACAAGGGGTACTTGGTTCAAGATAAAATTCACCATAGGACCTCGATGAAGCTTTGAATATCTTACACTAAGTGGAGGTTCAAACCCAAAAGGTACCTATCATTTATGTATTGGTTTCCACGATGATGCTTTGTCTCAACTTACCTTGAACTACGCTGGCTTGATCCCACTCGGGTACGTAGGCAGTCACTTGAGTGATGTAGCCGCTCTTGTTTTATAAGTTTTACTTTATTTTCATGTTTTTTGGTTATTGAAAATAGGGGGAGATTGTTGGATATTTTCAATAACATAGAAAATAAAATGGTTTTCATTTTTGGTTAGCCGCTACGACTGGGGAGTGTCCTGTGTTGAATAGACACAATGGATGTTAGTTGGAGATCAAGAGGCACCTCTAATGGGTGTGATGGTTCACAAAAGACACAACCATTCCCATTAGACACCTTATGTGTCTTTTGGAAATGAAGAGGCATCTCCAGTAGGCATGAGTCCCCTATAAGTAGTGATGATTGTTTTCATTCATATTATGAAGAACATCTCAACTCTATGTTTTCTTTCTTACAAGCATCATCATAAACAAAACCAGTGTGTTCTTGGTTGGATCAAGGTCGTACAAGCTTTGAATCCAACAACCGTTGTGGGGCTTCAAGTATCCTGACAGCAATATTCAATTGACCTGTTTGTACTCGCCAATTCAATTGGGAAATGGTCGAATAATTGTCGAAAAGAATCTTTCATAAGAGCCTTGAACCCTAATACAACATTCTTTTCTTCACCCTGTTTTAGTGTCAATTTTCCAACATTATCAACAACAAATCTGTGGGGTTTTTCATGTAGTTTGAATGGCTGATTGTTTTGATGTTGGGCTGAATTTGTAGCCGACGAGAGAACAACAGGTGCTGGAGTTGAAGTTAGCCGCGAATTCGTTAATTCTATACAATTCATATTCTGGGGGTTTTGACGAGTGGTGTTTGTCTTGATTTTTTGGAAGAATATAGACTTAATTCAATCCAAAGATTCAGTGAGAAGAGCAAGGAGATGACTGGTGGTACGAGTAGTTGAAGTCTGAGGTTTTAAATGTTAGTGGCAGTGGTGGTCTCCCTAGTTGTCTACGACAGCAATAGCAATTTTGCAGATGGCAATGAAGATGAGATCGACTGTTTTTGGGTGGTGATACTAAGATGAGAAATGACAAGGAGGTAAAGATGGGTGTGTTAGCCAGATAGGTGTTGTTTGGTTGCTCTATAGACAGGTTTAGGCATGAATAAGAGTTTTTGAGATGTAGAAGGCTGAATTATGAATTAACGGATGGAATGTTGTCATCAATTCATTTAATGGGAGTGATGCCCAGTTGGTTACAGAGAATGGATGGGTAGTACTGATGTTTATTAGTGCAGTCGGTGGTGGTGACCAGGATTGGGAAAGCTCAGGTGTAAACAAAGAAGTGGAGGTGCAATGGTCGTACTATGAAGCGGCCTGAATTTAGAAAGTGGAAGTTGGTGGATGGACTGGGCCTAGGAAATTCTACTAGGGTTGGATTTCTACAAAGAACGTCTGCTATATATAAACAAGAGCAAAGTCAGAATGGGGGGAGGCCGTAATCAGGGAAGAAACTAGGGTTTGCTATTTTGCTTTCTTCGTATGCTTAGCTTAATACTGTCTTTATCATTTTTGAATGGCTTTTAAGAAAACCATGTCTAGCTAAATCAGTTGTTAGGGTGAAGGATGAAGGATGAACTTGTAGGTTAATATTAATTGTGTTCTCAAACAATGGTTTCAAAAATAAAAGCTTAATCGTAATGTTTGTGTTTCTCAAAATTGGATTGCTTGTTTAATGAGTTTTTCATGTCTTATGCCATGTATATTTCATAGTTTAATTCTTGAACAATATCCATATGGAACCTTGGTGATATATGATTTATGATAATTCCTTGACTATGTATGCCATGTATGCCTAGTACTTTGGATTTCTATCTTTGGGTTGAGAACAAACATATCCCCTTGATAATTCTTGTCTATAACTCTTAAATGAAAATATCTTCCGTGTTTCAATAGCTAGGTTTGCTATTGTACATGAGTGCATTAGAGACTTTTGTGAGAGACATAAGTGAAACCTAACCTACAACGAATTCCGTAGCCCTAATACCTTTAAATCCTTGGTTACATTTTCTTATAAACCTTCTTGAATCATTTTGTTATTATTTTCTTAGTACAACAATCTCTGAAAATATTGAATTTGTTTGGATAGTTCTTGATATCAATTAGTAGTAGTATTCAAACTCCTTGAGGGAACGAACCGTGCTTGCTACTGTGTGCTCTTTCTGACACCGTGCACTTGCGGTAAAACAAAGTCGGTCTACCGACCCATCAGTGAATAATATGAGGAGAAAAACCCCAACACTGGGACAACGGAGGAAGCTGTATTTCATCCATGTGGTAATTAATTTAGTTAATTCTTTATTTACTTTTTGCACCGATTTTAATTGAATTAAGGAAACTAGATGTAGTTTTCTTAAACAGGAAACTAGACATGGGTGTGTTTTATTTGTTTATTCTCTTGGCAGGTTGCAGATTCCTTTTATTTGTGATAGCTATATTTAGTTTTGATGACCCACAGAAATTTCGGCTATTACTTTATGATTCTATGAGGTGACTAATCCTTTCTTAGTCTGGCTGAAGACGTTAAACTTAACACTTCTTGGGAGGTAACCCATGCTCATGCAACACGGTAATATCTTTCCTTAACTCTTTTGCTTCAAATAGTAACAGTTTCTCCTTGTTCATGCTTTTAATTTTATCTTTAGAACATTGAAGACAATGTTAGATTTAAGTTTGGGGGTATGGGAGAAATTTTTTAGTTGCATTATTAAACTCCAGAGCCTTGAAATTTATGCTTATTAAGGATGGCACTAACCAATCTAAGTGGATGGAAGCATTTTGGTTGTAGGAGTTGAGAAACCAATCTGATTAGATGGAAACATCTAAAGAGTCTATTCATAAAAGCACAGAGCTCAGGTGTTAGAATTAAAAAAAAAACATGGTAGTTTCGCCATATCTCGCTGAATCCTTTTCACTTCTATTTTTATTTTGTTTTCTTTAAAATATGTCTCTAAGTGATTAGGTGGGGCTCACGATTCAAGTTGTTACCATTGCTAGGGTGAAATTGAGTGATTGAGATACAAAAAAAAAAAAAAAAAAAAAAAGATAGACCAGACCATTAGACCAACCGGAATAAATTCAATAAAATCGACGACTGGTTCCCTTTTATATGCCAATTGTGTTGATATTAGTCTAGACCAGTATCTCAGTCCATTATGATAGGTTCATTTTGGCAGTGGCCTTCAGACAGATAAACCATCTACGTTTTTCTCTACATCTATCTTCTTAATCTATCCATGTGATTGGTTGACTCCGGTTATGATGTCCAGAAACTATATGAGTAGAGCCTTGTCACTTATTTATGAATTTTAGTATGCTTGAGTGCAAACTCGTGTACATTAATTGGAATTTCGCATCAGATTACTTCCTCCTGTAGTCAATAAGTATGCCAACCAAGGAGATTCTTTAGTGCCTTCCAAGGTTCTGCGTAGATATCTAGGGTCTGGAGTGTAAAGGTTTTGTGGGTATATCTCAGGTAAGCCCTCCCGAGACTATAACTCGGCCACTAGGGCCACCTAGGGGTTTAAAGGCTTATTGCATACGCTAAATGCAATCGACGATGCCTGCGACAGTGAGTTAGGATTTTATTTTCTAGATTTTATTTTCTCGAGGACTAGCAAATAATAAGTTTGGGGGTATTTGATAGACGCATTTATGTTTCTATATTAGTCTCAATTCTCTTTAATGTTAGTACACGATTTTGTGCTTATTTTTGTATTTTATGTCTTTGTAGGTGTTTTTGGAGAAATAAACATGTGTGGAGAAATCGGCTCGAAAAGTTGCTAAAGGCACCTCCGGAGGACATCTGCTAAAGGGACCCCCTTTTGGATAAGGGGAAACTCAATTGCTAAGGGGTAACCAAACTGCTAATTGCACCCTTGTCTGGTTAAGGGCACTCTGTCTCCTACCTTTTGAATTATAGTTTTGGCGGGAAGATGGACTTTCAACTGCGGAAGTTTCTGAAATTTGTGTGATGGAGATTTAATCGGGCTTTCTTGTGGATTCGAATTGGACTGAGCTTGGTTTATCAAAACAGGGCTGGTATAGGCTTGTAAATCAACAGAATTGGGTCGTATCATCGAGTTTGGAAAGAACAGGGGTGGAGAATATTTCTCTCTTCTGCGAACTCTCTGTGATGGATTTTTGGGTCGATTATCTCATGGATATGGACTGGGATTACCCTGTTTGGATAAAACAGGGTCGGTAATTGTCTTATAACGGAAAATACAAGAATACTTCCATTCATATCTCGACAAAACAGGGATGTCAGAATATCGTGTTTTCTGTTTTATAATCGGAAGTTACATGGGATTAAAGGGAAGATATCTGTTCCACAGGATTCTATTACGTCACAGAGATAATTTTGGAGGTGTTAAACAGCCCACAAACGCGTATAGGTGAAGCAGAAAAGGAAGGAAAGTCGGAGACTTTGGGAGGAAGTAAAACACAATAAACAAGGAATTACTCGACCCTGTGAGTGTATAAAAGGGTTGTACTAGTCCCAGAAAGAGTGGTCGAGAGTTTGGGGACGATAGAATCGGAGCAAAGAAGCGCAGGTGAAGTTGCAGGAATATTCACCTGCTGCTGGTGAAGAAGAGAAGTCAAGAACATTGGGGATGACGAGGACATTCGCAGATGCAGTCTTATTTCAACATCACAACAGAAGTATCGTTGTTCAACAGATCACATATATCCCAAGCTTGTCATCTTTTCTATGTAACAGTTCAACACCCATTGTAACAACTGTTTGTAACGCCACTGCAGCGTTGCAAACTGTCTGCTTTATTAGTTTTCTCTTGTTTTTCACATATTTGATCTATGAACAACTATTTTGAGCACGTGAATAATATGAGGAGTTAAACCCAAACACTGGGACAATGGAGGAAGTTGTATTCATCCATGTGGTAATTTAGTTAATTCTTTGTTTACTTTTTGCACCGATTTTAATTGAATTAAGGTTTCTATTAATTACCTGTGACTTTGTTTGATGGAGCATGCTTAGTCCTAGGGATTCTTGATGCGCCATGCTTATGATCTACAAGTAATATTTTATGGAATTTTAATATTTGTTTTGTTTTGAGCTATAATCGCCGAGGATTAATTTCCGAACCACTTAAATATGAAAAACAGTGAAATCCTGAGTCCCAGTAATCTCTCGATATTTGTGACAACCTTGTGAATATATTTTCTTTATTTTTAGTGTTTTCTTAAATCAAACCTCAACAAGTCCGAGTTGAACGAACTTTTACTATCACTTCTACAACAACTTGTTTAAATCAGTTACCAAACTACTAAAATAGGGTATAGATTTCTACATGTGTGTCGTGTCGGTGTCCCACGCGTATCGTCTGTCCATCGTACGTCTGACACGGACACGACCTCAATGCTGATGTATCGGTGTTTCACCGCATGCAAAGATTTTAGGTCAGTCTTGTAACATTTAACCTGGATCCACCGCTTCCCATCAGGTTCATCAGAGCCCTTAATTGAGATATATTGTTTTTGAGATTTAAAATGATTGTTCACTGAAAACCATATTTTTTATTATCCCGTTCTACGTTTAGTTCTGCCTCTGACAAGACAACTCCTAGTCAAAGGAAAGTGATTGTCAACGGTCCGTAAGCTAAAGTCAATTTTGGTGCACTTGTCATTTTTGGAAAAAAAAAAAAAAAAAAAAAATTAGGTACAACTATTGCATACATGACACATGGCAACTTGGTTGATTAGTTTATATAACCACTAATGTTTATTAAATCCTACAGCATCTGCTCTTTCCATCTCAAATTGGATGAGTTAATTGGTTTTATATTTTGTCCATAAATAAATGAGCTATCTCTCTAATTAATGAGATATTTCTAAAACCACTATTTTAATGATTAATATTAATATAAGAAATATGTATAATTTGATAACCATTTTTATATTCGTTACGTAGATGTTTTAAAATAGCTTTCAACGGTATAAAGTTTATGAAAAACCGTGGTATAGTTTAACAGATAATTCATTTCTAAGTTTTACTAGTTATTATTCATAAGGGTATAATTATAAAAAATATTAAAATATATTTCCATTTCCTCCTTCTTGTCATAAGAATTGTGCAAACTACAATTAGCTCAACTAATTTGGGACGAAAGGAGTATTAAAAAGCTCATCGAGGAGCTTCTGTATAATTCAATTATTTTCTTGTTGCAGCTTGTGTGCAATATATTTGTTTATTTATTTATGTATTTTTGAGCAAATTTCCCTGATGATAATCCATAATTGGTGTACATGAATAATTGAGTGAACGTGATAATCCAAAATTTAATTGGTGTACATGAATAATTGAGTGAACGTCTTCTCTTCTTGATCTGAAGCAGTAGGAAGTTCCTTTACTAAAATGCAAATTAGAATAATTTAGCCTCGTTTGATTGGGGGCCAAGGATTTTAGTTGGGGCCTCCACTAGAGAACAAAAAGGTCACCCCAACCTAATTTTGGTCACCCCTTATATTTTTTTTTGTAAATGGCTAAAATGCCCCTAAATAATTAGTGATAATCTTAATTAATTAGTGATAATCTTACTTATTAATTAGAGTTTAATCATTTAATTTTTTTTCAAATTTTTTGTTTGCAATTTTTTTTTTATTTGGCCTAGATTTGTATGAAAAATCTTCATGGTATTGAAGTGTTTCAGTGACGACTTTAAACATTAAATTCTTGTTTCAAAGTCCGACTCTAAAAACGGTCGTTAATGTTCGAATTTGTCTCGTGACGACTCTAAACAGTCGTTATTTCCTATAAAAGAGTTGTTATTTTCTTCTAGGAGTTATTAATGGCGGAAATGTACGACAATTTAGAGTCGTCATATACATAATCAATTCCTTGACGACCCTTTGAAAGAGTCATTTTTTTTTTATTTTGTATATGACGACTCTAAACTGTCATTATGGTTTTTGAATTGTCGTTACTGACAGTCGTTATTCTCTAAAAAGAGTCGTTATCTTCGAAGAGTTATTAATGGCAGAAATGCATTAAAAGGTCGTAATAGTATCGAATACGACAATGACGACCCTTAACAGTCGTTATTGTCATAGAAGGGTCGTTAATTAGAGTCGTTATTTGAAAAAGAAAAAAAATTCGTAAAGGGTAAAACAGTATTTTCACTATCGGTTTAATACGCTCCTGAAAAATTTTGGGTGAAAGTAAAATGTCAAGGCCCCCAATTAAAATCTCTGGCCCCCAATCAAACGAGGTAAATTTTTTTTTTGAAGGAAACAGGTATTTTATTATATTAATCCTCAAACAAGTTGAGACGACGCATAATACAATAGGGTAGTTCTTCATGAGACCACCACCTGTTTACATTGTTTGAAATTGCAAATTGAACTAAGTCATGTGCAATTGAATTTGCATCTCTATGAATGGATGTTAAGTTTATATCACTAAATTCATTGACTTGATCATGGATAGATAGAACAGTCGAGCGGATACTCCACAGAATCTCGTTCATGCTCCCTGTTATTGCTTTGGGTATCTCCTCAGCATCTCCTTCAACAATTATTTTTGGAGCTTGTATTCGTCTCGCCAATTGTAAACCAAGTCCATAAGCTTTAGCCTCCGCCAACACTGAAGAAAAAGAGTCGAAGCAGAAAGAGCCACATCCCAGGTAGATGCCAGAAGAATCTCTAGCTATTGCTGCATCTGCACCTCTACCATTGTTATACGCTGCATCAACATTGATCTTAATCATGGACTGAGGAGGGGGAACCCAATGCACTGTTTCTTGTAGATTGATCTGGATCATTGAGCTGAAGTTTAAAGCATGGTGAAGATCGAATAGTTTGAAATCTTGCAGAGCCTTCTCAATGCATTGAGATATTGAAGGTTGAGTGTTTCTAAAAATTCTGTCATTCCTCATCTTCCATATATTCCACAAAATACACGCAGCCAAGTTCAGAGTTATACCTTAGTCTTCATTTTCTAGCCAATATTGAATAACTTTCATCGGAGTTGTATTATCTGGGATGTCAACAGTTAGAGGACTTCTTTGAAACACTTATTTTGAGAAGGGACGGGCAAAAAACAGGTGATACACTGATTCATCTTCACCACTGTATAACAGGCAAAAGTTTTGAACATGATTATTAAATCTTAACAGATTGCTATAAACCGCCAGACCATTATGTAGTATCTTCCAAAGAATGATATGTATTTTTGGTTGAGTCTTCACCAACTTCCAAAAAGTTTTCCAAGGAAAAGAAGAGAGTGTCGAACTGGAACCCACTGAATCTGCCAAGATCTTGTAACATGATTTTGCCGTGAAATTTCCTTTCTTCGTATTTAACCAAATAAGTTTATCTTCCACATTCTCATCGTGAGGGATATATATGTTTAAGATTGCCTGAACTTGATTCTCCGGGAATATTTGCGATAATAATTCCACGTTCCACCTTCTCTGGTCCTGAACAAAAAGATCGGACACTAAATCCACCTGAATTGTTGATTCTGTGAGTCTTATTAGTCTGAATTCCGGTATGTTTGGAATTCACGGATCTTTCCAGATTCTAATAGAATTTCCTGCGCCAAGAAACCAGCAACAATTATTAACAAATAAATCTCTGACAGATAACATATCTTTTCATGTTTTACTATCACCAGATTTTTGTTCGCAGTCCCAAAAAGATGATGTTCTAAGATATTTTTCTTCATACAACTTCACCCAAACTGCATCTGCACAAGTTAAAAACCTCCACACAAGTTTTGCCACCAACGAAATATTAAACTGCTCCATATTCCTTAAACCTAGACCTCCATCCTCTTTTGCTTTAGCCATTTTTTTCCAGTCGATGAAATGACACTTTCTTGTATTCGTTTCATGCCCCTGCCAGAAAGATCTTTGAATCTTTGTTATCTAATTAGCGACGACTTTTGGAAGCTTGTTAGTTCTCATTGAATAAATAGGAATAGCAGATAACACATTTTTAGAAAGCACCGATCTGCCCGCTGAGTTGACGAAGAATGATCTATATCCATTCCACTTAGATCCAAATTTATCCATTAATGGTTCATGTGTTTCAATGCTATAATCAGACTTTAGAGGATAAGAACCCAAGTATTTTTCGTTAAGAGCCATTTCTCTAATACCAAACTTTTGAATAGTTATTCCTTTATTAAAATCCGAGCAACCCTTGTTGAAATGAATAGAGGACTTTGAGAAGTTTATGATCTGACCTGAGAATGAGGAGTACGTATCTAAAATACACTTCAATTGGTCGACACTTGCTTTCGAGTTCTTCCCAAAGAAAAATAGATCATCCGCGAACATTAGATGACTGATTGACGGAGCATTGAGGTTTAACTGATAACCACTGTAAAGGTTCAGACTTTCATATCTATCCATAAGAAGAGATAAACCTTGCGACCAGATAATAAATAAAGAGGCAGATAATGGACATCCCTTCCTTAAACCTCTTCCACTTTTAAAGTTACCATAATGAGATCCATTTACAAGTATAGAAAATGTGGAAGCATTGAGGTTAATTCATTATCAGTTTATGTGCATGATCATGAATTCATATTTGATGCAACATGAAATATAAAAAATACCAAGACACTCTATCATATGCTTTCGACATGTCTAGTTTTAAAGCAAAGAAACCTTATTTTGATTTTGACTTGTGCATTGAATGGAAAATTTCCTTATCAATGAAAATATTGTCAGTAATCTGGCTATGCTTTACAAATGCATTTTGAGACCATGAAATGAATTTCTCCAAATATGGACTTAATCTCAAAGCAATAGTTTTTGCAACAAATTTATACAAGACATTACATAGAGCGATTGGTATGAATTCAATTGCTAAAGACGGGTTTTTCACTTTTGGAATCAGATTAATGGAAGTATGGTTTAACTTACTTGGAAGATCTCCTGAAGTGAAAACCTTTTGAATAAACTTGACAGTGTCTTCTCCAACGATATTCCAACATTTCTTATAAAAGATTACCGGAAATCCATCTGGTCCGGGTGAACCAAAAGAATTCATGTTCCTCACCATTTTCCAGATTGCTTCCGGTGTTGGTATTGCGGCAATTGAAAGATTATCTGTTGCATCTAAAGAGAAAGTCGGCTGTTGTATATCAGAAGGAGGCTGAATAGTTGTATCTTCTTGGAACAGATTTCTGAAAAAGGAAATAATTTTATCAGCAATTGCACTTGGATTAGTTAGCCATTATCCAGAACTTGTATGTAGACTTGAGATATTATTTTTCCTTTTACGTTGCTGAACAGATAAGTGAAATTGTTTTGAATTTTGATCTCCGTTTTCAACCAGATTTGTTTCATCCTTTGTTCCCAATAGGTTGCTTCCATGATGATGTATCCATTAAGATGATATGAGGTTAATTTCTCTTGTTGTAGCGTAGCTACTGTAGGGTTGAGTCCTTGAAGATGGAGTAACTTTTTCTTTAGCTTACTGATTTTGTTTTTGATACAACCGATCTTTTCCTTACTCCAACATTTGAGAAACGTACCCAGTGAAGAGAGTTTCCCTAATAAGTTACCTGATATATCAATGTTCCAACTTTCCATAAAAAATTTGAAGAAATCGGGGTGAGTACACAAATATGCTTCAAATTTATACGACAGAGGATTTCGAGGGATAGTTCTACAGGTGTTGAGAATAATTGGCGAGTGATCACTTGATAATCTTGGTAGATGTAATACTCCCGAATTTTCAAACATCAGGCACCAATCTGGAGAAGCCACTACTCTATCTGAACGTTGCCTTTTCAAACTCTGCATTTGTCTTCCATTCGACCAAGTAAAAGCTCAACCAGAGAAACCCAAATCCAATAAATGGTTGTCTCGAATAAAATTGTTGAAGTGTGTTATTGTTGCATTTAGTGACTGATCTCCTCCAAATTTCTCCCTCATTGAAGAAATTGCATTAAAGTCTCATATGAAACACTTTGACCCTTCTACATGTTGTGAATAGATAGAGAGACTTCGCCAGAATTCACCTCTATCTTGTCTATTGGGAGGTCCATAAACACAAAATAAGTTCCAACTCCGAAAATCTCCATTTTGTTTTACTTGAAGGTGGACCAAATTTTTTGAATAAGAGATAACTTCAGCATCAATTTCATCTTGCCAAAGAACCCAGAGACCCCCACTACGTCCAATAACAGGTACAATACAAAGGCTAGAGTAACCAAGCCTACGTATAATTGGAATTGAAGCTGCCTCGGAAAGTTTTGTCTCTGAAAGAAATACAATATTTAGTTTTGTACTTCTAAGGAAAGATTTCAATGTCTGAATTTTTGGGTCATTCCCTAACCCCCAACAATTACATGCAAACAATAACATGGACCGTGCGACCAATTAGAGCTAGTCGCCACCGACCATTGATCATCAGAATCCTCCTCGATTCTTGTAACCATCTCTGATTGTGAGTTTCTAGAATTGATGCATGATCCATCCTGCATTCGTTTAGCGCCACTTGAATCTCTGATGGTAGTTGGTTCTGAAAAAGAGGTAGTGCGAAGTTCTCTAGCCATCGATTTCCATTCACGCCTTCTGGTAACCTTATTTGATTGTCTGGAATTCCATAGAATCCGTCCACTGTCACTATTCTATGACATTCTGTTTGACCTGGATAGAAGTTGATGAAGATTCTCATTGATTGATTTACTTGAAATCTCAGTTGAAGAAGATTCAAGTTTTTTTGTTACGAACTGAAAGGATTCTGCCACTTGTAATGTTTTGTTGTTTGAGAGATCGTAATGAGACGTAGAATGATGGTTTTCACTCTCTTTTGCTTTACCTTTGACTAGCTCAGCGTTTAGATGATGCAAGTCAGATAATGAAGTGGTTGCTGTAACCTGTTTTTTTTCCTTCCTTGCAGTTAATTGTGACCCAGTATCCGAGAGGTTATGAGAAGTTATAACTGAAAAAGGATTTGAGTGTTGTTTGAAATCTACAGGTTGATAATTGACTTGGTTAGAAACCGTCAGATTATTATCACCCAATGTATATCCGAATATGGGTAACTGATTTTGCAAGAAATCTGCTTCTTTAGGAACCAACTCATTTGCTGACGTGGATTGATATTGCCAATCAGTGACGAGTTTGCATGATGACTAATCATCCCTGTAACTTGGGTTGATGTTGTTTTCCTGCTCTGTACATTGTGAATAATTGTATCCTCTTGAACATCGTCTTGATGAAATTCCTCCATGTCATTAAGAAATATTTTGTTGGATGCATTAATTGATCTCTGATGCATTAATTGATCTCTGATATTTTGGAACGATAAGGTCATAAGCTTGTTGATGGAGTTTTGGTGGGAATTCCTGATACACTTTATCTTTCAACTGATGTACTTTTGGACAAATTTTCATGAGATGACCAAGCAGGCCACAGAATAAATAAATTCTTGGAAGTCTCTCATATCTAATTTCAGCAGTGATTTCTTGACCATTTTCCAAAGGGAATGAGATAGAATCTCGTATTGGTTGTTTGATATCAACAAGCAGGCGTACCCTTGCAAACTTACCCCAATTTCGAGATTATTGAACAGTTATTGTTCTTTCACTTCCAGCATATGCCACTAGACTTTGAATGAAGTTCCTATCTAGATAGTTCATTGGTAAACCATGTAACTGTGCCCAGAATTCAACCTTGTCAAAGAGATATTCATGTGGAAGTTTATTTGGTACACATCTCTCCAACGCTAGAAGATCATCTCTTGAAACCCATGGAGAAGATTCCATGATAAATTCTGAATCAGAATGTGATTCAAACTTAATCAAGTATGTTTCTGATGTAAATTCAGAGACATAAAATTTCTGGTTAAATGATCTCCAAAGTTTGGCTAATAACTCCCTGACCATCGAAATTTGAAACGTTCTAGGGGAAAAAATCAATAAAACTAGATAGTTTTGATAATTCTTTGAGATATTTGGTAAAGGAGAATTGACTCAGATGTTTTTGGATGGAGTTTCTTGGTTTAGGAGAGATGCAAATTGACGAATCATCTCCATATTTTTATTTTGTTGTTCAGGATTAGAATGTTTAGAGAGAGACATTATTATATGAGGAATGATGGTGTTAACTGGATTGATTGCCAATGGCTATGAAGTTTGAAAAATTGAAATTTTAAGAATAGGAAATCTTCGTTGAAATACGAAGAAATCTAAACTTTAGTTCCTCAAGTAGAGAGATTACGAATCTATGCGTTTATGAGTGGTTTATGTAAGAAGAACTATTAAGAGGTTAGGGTTAATGGTGTTTAGGTTTCAATGGAGAGAGTTGCAGAGGGAGAGAGAGAGAGCCTCATCCGGTTAATTTAGATACACCCTAGTATAATAATAACTACGTCAGTCAGTATCTAATGACCAGGTGACCAGTGCCACGGCAGGTAGCTGGCCGACAAAGAACGGCGTAGATGCTCGACCGGGCATGTTGATTCGCGTATTTACGAATTCATACGATATAAAATAAAAACCGCGAATTGCCATGTTCGGGCCAGGCCGTCTGAATGCAATCAGGGTCCTAAACGGGTTCACTAAATATGCGTAATAATTAAGTATACTAGCTGCGTAATAATTTAACCTGAAGTCCACCGTTCAGACAGGGAATCCTTTTTTATTGCTAATAATGACTTCACCGATATTTTTGTTCCCTACCTAAAGAGTAGACTTTTTGTTTTCAAAACAATTAATGTTAAATTTATTTAAACTTTAATGACTTTGGATTTCTCCAGCACCTGGTGATTTTGCCCATATCTAGCGGAAGTGATACACTCACCGCGAGATCCATAAGAGAGAAAAGGGGTGGTCCCCTTATGACCTTTAGCAGGGATGGGTTTAATATGGACCCCTCCACACCTCTCTCATACTTTCACATTCAGTATGACCAGAGGGATTTAACTCACGCGATATGAATCATTTCCGCATATTATTCAATAATGCTTGGTGTACCGGGAGATAATTTCGTGGTGGATACCAAGTGAGAGTAAAAAATCGGTGCACCCCACAATTAGACTAAGTCTTAGTCTTATGGGGTGCTAGTCTGGCAGCTAGATTAGCAGTCAGGACTACCTCTTAAGTCTTATGGGAGTGCTAATCTAGCAGCTAGATTAGCAATGATCGATGTCAGCCCAGCGCTGAACCATTCAGCGCTTTAAATCTCAACTGTCAGATCAAAAATAAATCTCTCGAGAAATTTGAACCATTCAGCGAAAGGTGGTTTTCAAGCGTTGAATCATTCAGTAGTAATTATCTAGCATGCTAGTTCACATTCTAGCAACTGGTAAGAGAGAGAACTAGTGTTAACTTTTTTGTCACACTTTTGTTTTGAATTGCAACACTTAAGTGTTAATCTAGCACCTCCAATCTAGCCCATAAGACTTGGGGTGCTAATCTAACAGCTAGATTGACAATCCACGTCAGCTAGGACAACCACCTAAGTCTTATGAGAGTGCTAATTTAGCATGCTAGTCGCTGAATAAAATAGCGCCAAAAAATTTTGCACTTTCACGGAACCAAACAGCGCATCATGACCAAACATTTTTTTCTTGTATCGAAATAACAACAAAAAAGCATATCATAGATTCAAAAAAGACCCAAAAAATTATTTAGAGAAAACTGGCGTGAATGACCTGACATTCTGCATATGGAAGCATATCTTTATAGTATAATAAAACAAAAATTCTTACACGTGTCATATTATAACTTGTTTAAAGCCTTTGACCAGCAGTGCTCCCCATGTTTTAAGCGAAAATGATCGGTGTCCGCGGGGTTAAATCCTACGGGCCATCCCGCAAAGTGAGAGTGTGAGAGAGGAGGTGGGATCCATATTAAACCCATCCCTGCTAAACTGTCCAGTCAAAAAAGATTTAGCCTTTTCTTCTCTATCGGGACACACCGCGGGACCAGCCCACGGTGTGGTGAGTCTATCATTTCCATGTTTTAAGTACCGAGGGTGAATTAAATTAAAAACATAAACAAAGCATATGTTTGACTATTCAGCCAGTCCTTCTATCTCTCTCTAGTTTCTTTCTCTTTGTTATTTACTGTTGAGCTATGTATTATTCAGCGTGGATATTATGGAATATTCCACTATGCGCTAAACCAAACAGTGAAAAGCATATTTTTTCAGCGCTGAATTATTCAGCGAAACTATTTAGCTATTAGTTCACATACTAGCAACTGGTAGGAGAGAGAACTAGTGTTACCTTTTAGGCCACACTTTTTTTTTTTGAATTGCAACACTTAACTGCTAATCTAACAGTTAAGGTTTGAAAAACGGATCACAGGTCAGGTCACGGCTACTGGGTGTGACCGTTATAGCGCGTTTTGACGGGTGTAAACACGTTTTGGACAAAAAAACATGTTATTTAAGAAAAAAAACGTGTTTTTTATCCGTTATTTTAAAATAACGGGCGTTATAACGGTTAAATAGAAAATAAAAAATAATTATGATCTGAAATTCGTATCTAACAGTTATAACATGCATGAAAACAGTTATAACGGGTCTAATAACGCCGTTACAACGTTTTTTTATATATTGTTTATTTATTCTTTTATTTTCAAAGTTTTTAATATAATTTTTAATCTTTAATTTTAAAAATAAAGAATTGTAAAAAGCTATTTTTAAATTCTTGTTTCTAAAAAAACGGTTATAACTGGCGTGAAAACGGGAAAAATGTTTTAGAAAACTTGTGTTAAAATGTTATATAGAAGGAAAACACGTAAAAATCAATTTTAGAAAAACAGTTATAACGTATGTGAAAAGGGAAAAACGGTCCTAAAAAACTGCCGTTATTTTCTATTTATCGGCGTTATATAGGCACGGGGTCCGAGGACCCTCACAGCCACGGTATGTGGGTGTGACCATTTTAACGGCCGTTTTTTTCAGAAAGAACGGGTGTTTTTCAAACCTTGCCCGAGGGTGAATTAAATTAAAAACATAAACAAAGCATATGTTTGACTATTCAGCCAATCCTTTTATCTCTCTCTCTAGTTTCTTTCTCTTTGTTATTTACTGTTGAGCTATGTATTATTCGGCGTGGATACTATGGAATATTTTACTATGTGCTGAACCAAACAGCGAAAAGCATATTTTTTTCAGCACTGAATCATTCAGCGAAACTATCTAGCTATTAGTTCATATGCTAGCAACTGTTAGGAGAGAGAATTAGTGTTAACTTTTAGGCCATACTTTTTTTTTTTGAATTGCAACACTTAACTGCTAATCTAGAACCTTCAATCTACCGACTTAGTCTTAACAACCCCTGCAAATCTCCATGTGGGGACCCCCAGAGATTTTCTCTACCAAGAGAATCCACGGGATCGTCTCCCGGTATGTGTAGCATTACTCCATATTAAGTTTTTTTTTTTTTTTTTTTTTTTTTTTTTTAAGCATCTAGTAGTATTTGTTTGCCCATCTTTTTTTAATTTTTCTGTTATTTTTCTTTTTCTCTCTCGGGAATCTCGCGTTGCCTTTGATTAGCCGTGAAGCTAGCCAGTAGTCTCATGATGATACCCATAGTAACGGAAATGTAAAGCACCTAATCTGTATCAGTGATGCTACGTTGAGCAGGAGACAATCCCGTCGTTTCTCCCCGGTGAAACAATAAATTCGGTGGCCCTGTCAGAGATTAACATGGGTCAAGTTTAATGGTGGAGCTTACCAGATTTTTATCTCACTCTAAAGAAACGACATGATTTTCTCCCGGTACGCTAAGCATTATTGATTGTTTTGGCTTTAACAAGGCTAATATATTTAAGATAATTAATAGAGGGAAAGTCACTTTTATTATGGGGAAAGTAATCGTACACGGTACACATCCCGTTAAACTCTAATTTTTTTTAATTATTAATCACCGATTAACAAATCCTATCTAACATACAAATTCTTAGATTATTAATTTGACCTCGAATGTGAAGTACTAAAACAGTGAGGACTGCATATATTTTGCAGAAATGGTAATGCGCTTTCTCTCAATTCCAATATATTTTGCAGTGAAAAACCTTTTCGTTTAAACTTGTCGCTCCATCAATGTTCAAACCCTGTTTAAAATACACATGTTACTGCACTGTAAAAAGAGAAAAAGGGGTAATCTAGCTTTAATTTATTAAATTAGACTAGGTATCACCGGGGGCCTTACGGCCCAGGCTCAACCTCCCGTGATAGTCTTCAGTTTACATACATTAAAACAGACTACATCTTAATCAATGTATCCAAATACATTTAAAAGATAAGTAAGCAATTTAGTTATTTAGACCCCATGATGTTCACATGTATTTCATAAAATACATGTCGATATGAAAAATTATTCATAAAACTCAATTCGGATAATACTTTGAAAAAGTGATTTCATATTGATATTGTTCTCCCTGCATATGTGGAAACTACTCATTTTATTTTATTTTGGAATCCATAGATTTTTTGCTAAGGAAATAAGGGCGCCATCTGTAGGTTTTTTTGTCGTTGTGCCGTACCTAACATTGTTTGATTGATAACAATATGTTCTTCATCTATTGAATTATTGTGATATGAAATTTAAACTATCTTGTTATGGAGAGATATTTTTCTCTTTCTATTGTTCTCCAAAATCATATCTTTTATTATTCTCAAATTTCATCTGTCGTAATACGAAAACTCTGTTATTTCCGGGTTTATGTAACAAAAAACCTTGTTATTTTATTGGTTTATACAACCTATTTTTTATGCCGGCTTGTGATTCGTATGCGTGAGTATATACCGAATTATGACTAAATTGGAAATCGTCTAGTTTTATGAGACTATGTAGATTGTTTAATATGATTTTGTATTTTCTATGTACTTTGGATTTAGTGTGCCTGGTTATTGAACGTTAATATTTTAGCTACCAACTAAAAAAACCTGTAAATATAGTTGTGTCATGTACATGTATTATTTTTGTTTTTTCACTTCAATAAGCCAGTTTTGCACCCGGAAGTACTTACCCTATAACTTGATTTTAACCATCAAAATTCAACAAAATTCACAAATTCATGTGGTATAGTTACTCAAAAAATTCTTAAAACAGTTACACCGAAACCAATATATTAAGTTGTTCACTCTTGAGATAAATATCAATATTTTTCTAATCAACAACTTTAGCTTGAATTATTGACTAAAGTTTCAACAAAGTTCCAATGTCGTGGCTGAAAATATAAGTGCCTGGAAGGAGTTAAGGAGTCAACTGAATATCCTTTTAAGCAGTCTATCATACAATTCATACCACCAAAGATCAATAAACTTATTAACAGAAGAGGGTAAGCACTGATTTGGCTTAAATCCTAAAACAAACTTGATGAGAAAGCACATAGCAAAATCTTACCCTTTTCCTTATGCAGAGATCACAACAGATGCTAATTATGAACAGTAATATTAGGTCCTGGAATTTGACAAAAATAAGCCTCCAAAGAGCCTTGCAATTTGATACATTTTTTGTTTACATATACCTACACACTGGTACCGGAAGCATATAAGGTTTTGAGTTTTGGATTATTCAAATAACTATGCCATCTGTGGGAGTCGAACCCGCAACTTCATGGTAAAAACCATGTGCTCTACCATTTGAGCTAAGATAGCAACTACGCATATGTTTTTCTAAAAGATTTAATAGTATGAGGTAATATCAAGAAGAGATTGTACCTCACACCATGATTCATGTATGCTAATAGAAGATCCGAGTTCTATATTGTAGATTTAAAGTCCACATTACCAAATATTAATTAAAAACCCTTACCTTGCCAGCTTTTCAGCCTTGGCCTGAAGAATCAAAACATCTGATGTCACCATTGAGTGCCTTAACAGAAACATGCATTATACAATAAGGAAATTTTTAGATAGGAAAAAGGCATCCTTAAGAAATATAGAAAAAATGAAACCCTAGTGCCCTAGAAAACTGTATCAAACATAAAAAATGAATTGCTCGATGGTCATAATTTAGAACTAATTCCTACTATTATGAGCTAATAGTTTAAAATAGCTAACCAAGTCATTTATTGATCCAAAACTATAAATAGTTGGGGCCAACATATTATTATCACATTGTTCATGGACATTCTACTCTAAATGCACTCTATCATAAATGTATGATGCCCCAAAGGCAAGAAAACATATCATTGGACACACATATTTGCTGCTTCCTTTGCATCATGAATTCCTAATACCTAATAGTTTTTTTCAAAGAGATATCCAGACAGAAGCATTTGACCAAGATGGAAGCAACATCCCTGGTTAAGAAACCATGATAAAATCCTCATTCCAGGAGATTATAAATGCACATGAAATCTCTATATAGTCAATAATAGGATTTAAAAAAAAAAGGATTGAATGTTGTATACCTGCTAACAATGCAAGATATGTAGAACATGCCCCACCATTCATTTCATATCCACAAATATGTTAATTATTCCCCAACAATTTCGAGAAAGCAATGACCGCACGTAGAAATTAACGAAAGTAAGCAACTATGTACAGAGACGCATACTCTAATTGTCTGCATATATTGATCATTTTGACTTGAAACCTTACCTCAAAAATACAAGTGAACTTTCTCATGCACAACATCGAGACTGCCATATACTACATGACTCTACATCAAATCTCTCCAAAATCCATCTCCAAAGTTAACATCGTTTCTGAGATTATATATGCAAGTGAGGTCGCGAAAGAAGACATAATTGAACTGAGTAAGGATATATTATATAAGTTCACTGGGAAATGAATCTACACCTATTGGGTATGCTGTTTTCTTTTGTAATACAGGCACTTAATGGGTTTGCAGTCAAACATAGTATGGACATTGAGATTGACCATCAAGGAAAGTAACCTCAAGCTTTTTAACAGGGAACATGTCGTGATGAAATTATTCAACCATGTTTTTTGGTTACTTCTCCTTCACTCCAAAATCAAAGTTTGTCATCTAGAACCCTTTTATTCTACACACGACAAAAATATATATACGTAATGATTTTTCATTTAAGATTATGATATTTTTTCTTGCCAGCACTATTACTTTACCCTTCTTCTGATCCAGTGAAGAAACAACCACCAAGCACATATCCACAATTAAACCACAAAAAATATAGTATGAACATTTAAAGAAAGCTACAACCTAATTTCCTATCGGACCACCAGTCATTGGGCTTGGTTGCAATTTACCTGCTGAGTTTTATTGTGAGCTTAAAGAATAACACATAGGGGAGAACTTTGCGTTGATACCAATCTTTCTTACATCCTAATAGTCTAAAGTCAAAGTATCTAACCATTATGCATGACTTCTCAACAGTGACAGTAAAATATGAAAGATTAAGCTCATACCTTTGGATTAGCAGGGTTGTTAGAATCAATAGGAGCAAGTCATCCTATTGTAGTTTCACCAAAATTTGCAATTAAAGTTTCAGTGTTGCAAACGAAGTCACGGTACATTGAAACTCGCCAAGCAATACTTGTATATTTAGAGAAATTAATTAACAAATTAACAAAGAACAGTCTTTCGTAGCAACATGCTTAGACATTGGAAACATAAGCAATGCCACAGTGAGTTACTCTCAAGTGGTAGGTAATTGATGGCATTGGCTACTTCTACGTGCTATATGGATACTTGGAGCATCAATATATAACATTGATGATACGTGCCCAGAATTGATAAAAATAACTTCAACGGTCTTGCATCCAAAAAGTATAGCTAAGTTAAGGATGTCGTCACTTCCCCTGGTTAATACATCCAATTGAGGAAAGCATTATATTCACAAATCTAGTTGTCGTTTTAATTGATCTTCTAATAAAAATTTAAATAGTAGAGACATCTTATCAATCTCGGTACCTTTATGCAACTAATATTGATACTTGTCCATAAAGGATACTACATAAACACAACGGGAGAGAGTAAGAGAAATTAACCTGTAAAGTACCCCCACAACAGGAACAATGCTCGTAAAGTGTCTTGCAAGGCGTAATGGCGGTGTTTTCATCGATGGAGAATTAGTACACTTGCTAAAATAGTCAAAGTGGTAGTGTTAAAGTATCCATAACTTATCTGAACCCCTAAAAAATCCAAAAATGAAGAAAGGAAATCATAAATAATCCAATTCAGGCGGGAAAAAAAAAGATAATTGAAACCTAGATATGGATAATTAACTATTGAACAACCAAATGCAGTTCAAGTAAATGAAAGTGAGCGGTAGTGAAGTGAGTTTTACTGCGAACATTGTAAAATATTATCCATATATATGGTCGACAAAGTTTCAATGAAGGAGCATACATCAAACTATGAAAAGGTTTCAGTGAATCTCAAGTGCTGGCAACTTATAGGAATTGTCTGTCCTTGCTTAATAAGAACCTTCTTCTGTAACAAAGTGAACACAGTTCAAACATGTTACTAACCCATTGCCAAGTTGAATGGTACTGCGATCACCACACTTCGTGAAATCTTCCAAATGTTTTCGAAAAGAAGTTTCTGAGCATCTCAATTTATGCAGTCGGATAGGAATACCATTACTATTACCACACCAACAATAATGCAAATCTGAGTCACCAACATTTTGCATCTCAAACTCTCAGTGATGGAGGAATTGTCTTTGCTAATGGGCACATACAGAGCAGGATTAACACACCTGTCAACCTGTCTGGAATAAAGGGTCAAACCTAACACAATTGTTATATTCTATAAAAATCATGTTTCTATATATACTGCATTTCTTAAATGAAACCGTGTATCCAAGGTAACTTCAGCCAGAAACCAAATTAACATGGCAGGGGATAACACACATTCCTTCGGATTTGCTTACACAGTAGTATGAGTATCAATCAATTAACATGCAAAAAAACAAATGAACCACTGCAAATAGCTGGATATGCATAACCAGCAGATTGATAATCAAGGGCTATAGAAAAACCAACAAAGGAATCCCACTGCCATCAAATAAAACCTACACATTTCATATACAGAAATAACTTGGCGGTCAATACTGGATATAATTCCTTAAAACAATGTATATATTTATGCATTCATTAAACATCTAATTTGGTCAGAAGTAGCTTTAGCATGATGGGTTTTATTGTAACTTAAAACACCAACATGGATTAAGTAGATATTTGAAGGGGAAAGATGAACTCACTCCAAGTCAACTGTTTTTTGAACCACTGTACCCATAATATATTAGTTCTATGGTTGGATTTGAGGATAACTTCCTTCTACTTGAGATCATACTCCAAAAGTTGCAAACTATTCAGCTAAATCCTTCCTTCGTTGATAACAACCTTAAATATCATAAGAAAGAAAATAGAAACTCTAATAACAGGAATGCTAACTTGAAAGAATTTGCACCTTAATTATTATATCGGAGATGAAGGGGGCTGTGTGTATGCTGGATGAATCTCTTTCGTATTCATTTGGCATTGGATGTTAAGTGGTGCATCCTCATATCTAAATAAGTAAAAAAGCAATTCATCTCCATGAACTTTTTCTAGGTCATAGAAGTCTTTAAAACCATAATTAGGGTTAACCCTGAAAATAAAATAGCAAAAATTGTACGATTATGAGATATAAATTGAAATTTCTAAACTCTTACGTCGTCTCTGATATTACCACAATTCGGTTAATAGCCATTCATTTTTCTACAAACTGCTCTAGAAAATATGGTCAACTTGATATCATAGGGAAGGCCGTTGAGAAGATTTTCTTTCATCTCCGGTAATGAGTGAGACGATGTTTAGGTAATCATGTCATAGTAGCCGGGGTGGATTAGAATTTCTAGAGTTCAATATAGTCCCCAATTTAAAATTAGTTGTGATTATGTTTAAATTTGGAGTGTCAACCCTATAAGGAAGATCCCGATATCTTGCTGGCCTGATCAAATTTGGTCAGCCGGTCAGTATCCTCACACAAAAATTGTGTCGTCCGGTAATGGTTGGGGCGGTGTTTAGGTAATCGTGCCATAGTAGTTGGGGCCTGCGGCTCCGGCTGCGGATTATAATTTATTGATTTAAATATTGTCTCCACTTTTATAATTAGCCGTGATTAGATTAAAATATAGAGGGTGGAAGTTATAAGGAAGATCACGATGTCTTACTGGCCTGATCAAATATGGTCATCCAGTCAGTATCCTCGCGCAAAATTTTAGTCCTCCGGTAATGAGTGAGGCGGTGTTTAGGTAATCGTTTCATAATAGTCGAGGTCTACGGCCCACATATTTAGTTGGTCGTATCATATTATAGTGTGTTAGTTAGTCGGGGTCACAGTAGCATGTTTAATTAGTTGGATCATAGTAGCCATATAGTTCTGGGGCCCACAGCCCCTGCCATGGAGAAAATTTAAAGGCAGATTTAGTGCCCTTATATTTAGTTGGTCGTATCATATTATAGTGTGTTAGTTAGTCGGGATCATAGTAGCGTGTTTAATTAGTTGGATCATAGTAGCCGAATAGAGCCGGGGTCGTAGAGAAAATTTAAAGGTAGATTTAATGCCACATATTTAGTTGGTCGTATCATATTATAATGTGTTAGTTAGTCGGGCCACAATAACGTGTTTAATTAGTTGGATCATAGTAGCCGAATAGGGCCGGGGTCTACGGCCCTCGACCATAATATCTAGTTAGTCGGATCATAGTAGCATGTTTAGTTAGTTGGGTAGATGTTTAATTAGCCAAGTCAAAATATTGTGTTTAGTTAGTCGGGTCATAATATCTTGATTAGTTAGTTGGGTAACAGTAGCCGGAGTCGTAGACCCCGGACTTTAGGGACGACCATAATATTTTATTTAGTCGGATCATAGTAGCATGTTTAGTTAGTCGGGTAAATTTTTAATTAGACGAGTTATAATATTGTGTTTAGTTAGTCGCATCATAGTAGCATGTTTAGTTAGTGGAGGCAATTTTTAATTAGCCGAGTTATACTACTGTGTTTAGTTAATCGGGTCATAGTAGTCGGGGTCTACAACCTCGGCCGTTAGGGACGACCATTAGTTAGTTGGTCACAATAAAATGTTTAGTTAGTTGGATTAATATTATAATTAGTCGGTTCACAGTATTGTGTTTAGTTAGTTGTGAGATCCCGACCATTAGGAAAGACTCTAGTATTTAGTTAGTCGAATCATAATAGTATGTTTACTTAGTCGGGTCATAAACCCTCGGTATTTAATTTGTCAAATCATAGTAGTATATTTACTTAGTCGGGTCATAAATCCTCGGTATTTAATTTGTCAAATCATAGTAGTATTTTTAGTTAGTCCACTCATAATATGATATTTAGGTCATGATATTTGATTAAGCGGTCATAATATCGTGTTTAGTTAGACGGGTCATGATAACCGGGATCTACATGGATGATTTACATCTTAAACTGGAAAGGACTTGGTAGTTAAAATAAAAGGTAGTAAGAAACCTTTCTCTAAACAGAAATTATTTAGTTAGTGGGGCTCATAAAACCGACATTTAAATACCCAGGTTATAATATCATGTTTAATTAGCCGGGTCATAGTTGTTGGGACCGTAGGTCCCGCCATCAAAAACGGACCATTGGTTAATAGTTTTTGAATAATTATTTATTTAAATCATTTTGATTTTTAACCCACTATTTTGTTGTTCTTTTCTATTCAATTTGCAAATGCTCGATATAATCGCAGGCAACGACGATCTCATCGATTTTCCAGAGTTCTGTAATATTTGTTCAAACATTGGTTAGTATAACAATTAATTATCAAAATAGTTTTCCTAATCCAATTCAAGGGTCTAACGGAAGAAAAAATAACTTCAGTTTTAACTCGATTCTCAGCTGGTCCACTTGGTCCCTGCATTTTAAAATTCCTTCTAACTGCATCTTTGAATAATACCACGTTTTTTTTTTGCGACATAGTGCCCAAATGTGATTCCTAAATTCCACATATATCTTGTTTGGTGTGCTTCCGAGCTATAATATCACTTCTGCATCCTTGCTCTACCATGGTACATAAGAGCCGACATAAGCACCAATATGGCTAACGTTAGGTAGTGATTAAAAATTTACCCAGAACTTTAGGTAAGTTGCCATACTCACATTGAACTGAGTCCTCACTTCCTGCCGTGTGCAAGAGTCCTACTTGCTTCCATAACATTTTCGATAAAAAACACAACTAAATTAGCATGGTACATAAGAGCTGACATAAGCACCAATATGGCTAACGTTAGGTAGTGATTAAAAATTTACCCAGAACTTTAGGTAAGTCGCCATACTCACATTGAACTGAGTCCTCACTTCCTGCCGTGTGCAAGAGTCCTACTTGCTTCCATAACATTTCCGAAAACAAACACAACTAAATTATCATATTAGCAAAAAAAATCATTTCCATGTGAAAGAACATTAATAGTAACCACGTACATGCTTCATATATCTAAGAATGGGCTTAAATATATAACCCTAGGCATAAAAGGATCGGAATCCACTGTAAATCCATGATGAATTGAGCGAACAATAATCAGAATTCAAATTGTACTCTAAAATTGGAAAACGATACTTCCAAACACAAAAGGCTGATAAAATTCTCTACTGCAAAGGTTGTTAGCAGCCAAAATTTGTAAATCATCTTGCTTGACATATTGATACCTCTTCAGTGGCAATAAGCCTCTACCAGCCAACTTGAGATTCATAAAAGATCATAGCAGGTGTGACAAACTACCATCACCACTTAAGCTTACGGTCTTGACCAAAAGGCAAAGGCCTGTATACATATATCTCCTGTGCTCTATGACCAATGTAAGACTTACACGGTGACCGCAGCATATGCATGTTGCTGCTGATAATTTTATGGGGTTACATTGCACTTTGAAGACATGAGATGGGTTCAAGGATACCTCAAATTAGCCGGGGTTTGGATAACCTTGGAATTGTATATAGTGGTTTAGTCTTAATATGCTGATATTCTCAACTGTTTCATCTTTATGCCACGGTAATATATCTTCGGTACTATTCTTTCCCTCTCATTTATTTTCTGATTTACCCTATACTTACTAATTGATTTGCTAACTATATCAGAGGGTTTCGTTCACATGTTTAATTGATTAAAATGGCCAGTGAAAGCAAGTACATGAGGTTTTTCATCATTATTCATTTGCAGACTATCTGTGAAATTTCTTATTCACATCAGTTCCACACGATAAAGATCATCATTTATCTATAAGTATACAGTAGTTAATAAACAATTTTTTCCAGTGTTAATTTCACGCTACCTCAAATTTATTCGGTTTGATTCCAGTGATACACGCACAATTGTGGACATATCAGAAGGTTTGCCAAGCTCAGTTACAATGGGATGAACTGCAAGAGGAGTATACAAATACATGAGCAGAATTAACAATGAATTGAACCTGCAAAGTCAAACATAATGTTATTTTACCATTATGACTAATTGTAATATTTTTGTTTATCAATATTTTCATGTATGTAGAGATATCCTTTCAATGGGAGGTTTGCCCTGCTAAGGAAGTTACTAAATATAGTGCCAAAAAAGCTTACCGTGATCGCCATTGTCTCTGCATCGCCCTCCTCTTTTGCCCCCTTATAGAATTCCCACCATTTTTTGGTTCAAAATAAATTATGTAAGGAAAGATACATATCATTGCACCATGACCATTGTCTATGCTTCTCCCAAATATACAGCATAAAGAGAATAATAAAAACCCGTTATACATTAGGAATCCTGAGTCTTCTTAACCATATTTTAGTAAAACTGTTTAACTCTATATCATTATTTTCCTTGAATTTACAGCTTTCTTCTAGCAACTTTCAAATCCTATCACTTTCTTAGCACTCCCTGACTTCTTTATATGCAGGTACTTTAACATCAGAGGAAACTATAAGCTTTCTATCCTTGCGTCAAACGCTTTTTCATTTCCCTTTCGTACAATACGGTGGTAATAGCTTAATAAGAAAAGTTAAAGTGAATGAAACCAACCTATCCAAACAGAAAACTCTCTCGTATCCTAAATGGTTTTCAAGAAGGCAAACATACAAAAAAATGTATGAGATCAAGCTGTGTCATTTTATCATTACAGTGATCATGTTATTATAGAAAACAAAGTGTATAAAAGGAGAGGGAAGAAAAACAGGAACATACTTCTATTGACACAATGTGGTTCTAAATGAACTTTGTTAATACATATACATTGTTAATACGGCGCGGTTCTAAATGAACTAATTCTCTTCATTTGTTTGTTGTTAATTTGAAAAACACATCACTACTAAATTATTTGTTGAGAAATATTTTTGCAATGACTATGGTGCCTGATATGTGCATCCAACCTGGGCATGGTAGTGTTCAACTGTTCATGGTGTGATCATGTATGTTGGGAGAATTAATTACCTTCATAGTATCTGTGGTGACTCCATCATGCATGCTCTCTCTGGAAAAAATTACAAATACAGATACATATTAGTTCACCAAATTTAATATGACTAAGAGATTACAACTTTCTTTTGCATATAGATAAGAAAAATTACGACTAAAAAAATATGGGAGATGGATTACCATTGAAGGTTCATGAAATTCTGGTGGGAATGAACTTGACATGTCTCAATGGAAATATCAACTTTATGCGGATTTGAGTGAAAGATTCTTCATGTGCCGATATTTGTTGCCTACCGATACATGTGGATTAAAACCATTAGTGGGGCACATGATTGCGTTTAATGATTGGAGTTACTGGAGATGTTTGCTCTACCGTTGGTGTTGGGGGATTCTTTATTAAAGGTGTTGTAGATAAACATAAGCAATGATATCTCCTCGGATTAATAAATTAGTTGGCAAGTTAACCCCGCACAACACCGTGGGCTCTATTTCCGTGGTAGTGCACCTCTCACAAATCATCCATGCCATCCATTAGTATTATCCTGCTGAGCCTGCCTCATACTCAATTAGTTCATGTTGGCAAAGAAAAAGTCTAGTATGTCTCCCTCTACCTTGGTAGTGCAACCCATTTTTGCCTGAAACTGGAATGCTGCATGTTGTTGCAGTTACTGGTGGTGCACCTAATACCAATAGACAATCGTTAAACTTTCGTACTTTAAATTAGGTACAACCTACATAAAATGACATAATTAATACTACTATGTGCTATAAATGTATAATTAGTTGGGAACGACTAAAATCATTGAGTGATACCAAAAGATAAGTAGTATTACCTTAACAACCCATCGCCATCTCGTTAAATTTACTCCATAAGCTTGCATCCAACAATGTTTTGATAATTGGCCAACTCTGCCTGCATGTTACAGAATTGAGTTGTATGTTATAGAATTGTCAATAGATTATGCATAATAATGTGTCAATATTGAGTAGTATGTTACCTTTGTCTATTAGACATCAATAACCATCAAAAACCTTCGAAGATGCATAATTAATAATGGTATCTTCACTACGACAAACCTATAAAACACATGATTTTTGAATGTATAAGTAATTCCGAAATCGAAATTCAATTGAAATTGATAGGGAAAAAAATAGAGAAATATTTGAACCTGGAATATTTTTTCTCGATTGATTTCTTCATCTGGTTGCAAATCGAGCTCAACCCAACTCTCATCATCATCCAAGAACTCTCAAACCCCATCTTCAATTAACCCATTCTCATTCTTAGAGATTCAGACACAGTCTCAGCTGCTATTCCCAAAATCAAACCCTAGATTCAGAAAATATTCAAATATTTTTGTTTGAATCAAAAAAAAAAAGTTCAAACAATCCAACACATATAACATAGAAAGAGATTACAACAGTTACAGAAACAACCACATACCGAATTAATTTCTCTTCGGCTACAATACCAAAAGAAAAATCAAACATTCAAAACACAAACAGAATTCTAGGGTTTATCCGAAATTGATCCCAAATTATACACAAACATTCAAAACCAAACAGGCGTAGTTTAATCACGCAATATAGAAGAGAGATTACGATACTTTAGGTTTGAATTTTAATACCTGGAAGATGATTTTCTCCAATGTTTCTTCGTCCGGTGAATGGTCTCCGTTATTGAGAATTTGAGTTTTTGGAGAGGAGAGATGAGAGACGGAAAGAAAAAAACAGACTTAGGCGTGAGATAGATAAACTCGGAATATCCGGACGTCCCATGCCTTCCCCGAGTTAGTATTTACAAATTAAATAAGTGTGGCCCCCTATCATTCTCAGCCGCCCAAGTCAAACGAAATCCAGACGATAAGGACCGCGAGATGACCCTCTCCGGTGAATCCTGTCCACTCTTTGACTTTTTGATCAAGGAGTCAAACGCCACCTTTTTTTATAACAGTGATTTTAAGCTTCACATTTATGAGTTTCATGAGCTAAACAACGATTGTCTTATCTCCATGTACACCCATCAAAACAATCTGAAGTGGATTTCCCATAACATCACTAAAGTTAAATATCTATACTACCCGATTTTGCATACGAACATATTTGATCCCTTGAGAAGTTATGATGTGAATTATAGATTTTAGTTTAGTTCTTGAACATCAGTAAAATAGAAAAAGTAGTCGAGTAGTCAATTGCGTAGAATTTAGATGATATAGATAACTACTAACACATAAACAGATAGATGATGATATCAAAGTAAGCTCCAAACACAAAAGATGATAAGGGGAAAGCTTATTATGAAATCCACCCAATATTGAATTCAAGTCAAACATTCTAGACTGAGTCAGCTTTCCCTCTAGTAAAAATGGCTTTCCCCTTATTAATTATCATATTTAATTTCGAAAGAGAAAGTTTATATTAAGAATGAAAAAGAGTACACCCAGTTAATTGGTAGCCACCCATTACAGTTGCATGATGGACACCCAATTGCTAACAAGGCTGATATACAACACACTTACAAACAACACAAAGCACACGAGTGATATGCACACTCTTAACTGTAACAGAAAACTGTTACAGCCTCTAAAATCAATTACAAAAAAGGAAAAAAAAAAAAAAAAGACAAATTCGTTGAACTTAACCGATTTGTTTTCATGGTGAAGTTTCTCCTCCAAAACGTCTATTTCTTCCTTGAAATGAGAGTAACGCCTTAACAAATTCTTTGTTGCCAAAATCAGGCCAATATGATAACTCAAAGTGAAGTTCAGTGTAAGCTAATTGCCACATTAAGAAATTACTTATCCTTTGCTCACCACTAGTCCTGATAAGTAGGTCAGGGTAAGGGAATTCGGTGCAATTTGTTCTAAGTTCTTGACTAACTACGGCTTCGTCGATGTCGTTCGGTTTTATCACACCATCTTTTACTTTGTGCGAAATATTCCTACATGCCCGTATAATGTCATGCCTCCCTCCATAGTTAATCGCCATAATCAGATGAAATCTTGTGTTGTTCTTGGTGGTTTTTGTTACCTTGGTGATGCATCTTTGAAGTGATCTTGGGAGCTTCGCCCAGTCTCCAATTACAGATACTCGAACACCTTCCCTGTTGTTATACATGAAATTAATGAATGTTTTTATCAGTTCAGGTGTCATAAAATACTTTTAAGTAGATTAAATGGGTCATTTGTCCAAAAAATTTTAAAACATGGTTCAAATGGATGGGTAAAAATTATAATGGGTGAAATGGACAAAAAAAAAAAAACAAAGATAAAACTTGATGCATTCTGACTTAAACTTAAAAAATAGCGAAGATGAAACTGGATGCATCCTGATGTAAATTAAAAATATGAAAAAGAATTTGAAAATGGGTAGGATGAAACTGGTTACATCCTGACTATTTTTATATTTTTGTCCATTTAAACAGTATCAAAATCTAAATGTCTTTTTCACCCAAAAATTGTTAATTTTGGTCTTTTTAACCAATTTTGTGTTTTAAGTATCAGCTTCAATTCTAGCTGAATCACTCTTTATTACACATTCTAATCCGAAAAGCCACACGAAATTAAAATTACTGTTCTCATAATTATAGATGGGAAAAGTATAATAATAATTAAATAAAAACTATCCAGTAAATTCCACCTCACACACTCATTATTGATAGGTTATTAGGGTCTGATTATTTATTATTTGAAATAATTAAGTATAGAGAGGAGAATCAAATTCGTAAACTTAAATTTATAGCAATACTTAATTTCTCTGCCACTAGATTGAAGAAAATGGATGCCAAATTCAAGATATTTTGAAAAATACGAAAAATATTACTCCCTCCGTCCCTATTATATAGGCGGAGAGAGACAATTCTCTTAGATTAAGAAAATTGTATGAGATTCATAATTTTATATGTTTTTTCTTGTTTTACCCTTCGTCTTATCTCCAACACAATTACCTATGTACAATAAATATGAGTATATATGGAAAAATTCATCTTGGAAAGCAAAGTCCGCCTATTTAGTGGGACAAACAAAAACCAAAATTCCGCCTATATAATAGGGACGGAGGGAGTATTTACTTCCGTCAATTTATATATGATATCAGAGAAATTAAAGTAAGTCAAGTCAGAAACTTTAATCAAATTTGCTCCATATAAATATACAGTAAAAAATCGGAAATGGGTTTTTTAATTTTAATTAATGAGTGTTTAATTTTTTAACCATCAGATGTGAATGTATGCCGAAGATCAATATGAGATGTTAGAAACAAAAAAAGTTATTAGTAATTTTCTATCCACTTAAATCTAGCTAATGATGGATAAATTAAGTTAGTAACTTTAAGTAAGAGATGCGTAAAAAATTTATAAAACAAAAGGTAATTCAAACGGAAAATGAGTCATTTGTCCAAAAAAATTTAAAACACGGTTCAAATGGACGAGTAAAAAATTTTATGGGTGAAATGGACAAAAAAAAATAGCAAGGATGAAACTGGATTTATCCTGGCTTAAACTTAAAAAAAAAGCAAGGATGAAACTGGATGCATCCTGTGTAAAATAAAAATAAGAAAAAATATTTGAAAATGGACAGGATGAAACTGGTTACATCCTGCCTATTTTTAAATTTTTGTTCATTTAAACAATATCTAAATCTGACTGTCCTTTTCACCCAGAAAATTTTGATTTTAGTCTTTTTAACCAATTTTGTGTAATTCAAATATATATTACTCTTCATACTAAAACATCTATATCCTTTTTCATTTTTTTTTCAGTGGAGTAATGAATACTCCCTAGAAATATCGTCAAGTATATCTAAACACGGCACGTACGTCAAAGGATATTTCACCAGATTCTGAACTATTCATGCTGCATGGTTATTACGTACCTCATGAATGTCTCCAAGTTCTCCGTAAATAATTTCCCGAACAACAGCATTATGGTGGCCACTTCCTCCTAAAAATAGAAATCACACATTCAAATTACTCAAGATACATAAAGAATCCGAAAACTATGCGAATGCGCATGTGTATAAAAGAGATCTCTAGCCGAGCAAAAAAAATAAAAATAAAAGAGATCTCTAGAGGGGAGAATGGACACATTTAAGGAAGAGATGACTAACTTGAGATCGATTCCAATTCTCTGTTGAGAATGCAAACACAGTTAAGACCTTGACTCCATACTTGCAACATAATGGAATAAGTTCTAAAACTCTCCCAAGACCAGCATCGTGGCCATCCCTAGTTGTCAATCCTTTCTGTTTTGCCCACCTACGGTTGCCATCCATTATCACTGCAACATGATTTGGAATGCGTTCACGAATTAAACCAGAAGGCAGTTCATCAACCAGCAGATCCTTCTGTTCCAACGGAACTTTCCAACTCTTTGCGGAATGAGATGATGATAATGATGTTCTGACAACATAACATCTTCGACGGAATATCGTTCCTGACAATATTACTAAAACTAGGGCTACTACTATCAAGGCAACAATGTTGATCATTGAGAATATTTTGGTGGGAGAACAAAAGATTCTTTTTCCAAAAAAGGGACTCTGATCAGTTAACCTGCGTTTCCTCATCAGTTTTATAAGGTTATCCTAGATCACATTATCATTATTTAATAAGAAAATTTAATTCGCTAGCTTTGACTATCCTATTCTGTGTTATGTTTTTTCGTATTAATGTTTTTATTGGAAAATGTAGCCATGTTAAAATGGACAGCAACACACAAGAAAAAGAAGACTAACAAACCAAATACTCCCCTCCAGTCGGAGAAGATAAAATCTCTTAGAATAAGAAAATGTATGGTTTTTATAAATTTTCATGTTTTTTCTTGTCTATACCCTTTGTCTTATTCTCAATACAAATTCCCATATAACATAAATAAGAGTATATATGTCAAAAAGCATATTGGAATTAGAATTCCGCATATCTAATGGGACTAGGAAAATCCAATATTCCGCCTATATAATAGGGACAGATGGAGTAATAGAAATTTAGTTTTAATTATTATATTGAAAAAAACTAACCACTTTTCGAAAAAAAATTTAAATATTAACTCATACAAATACAATTAATTTTCAATTTCAAGAATACTACTCCCTCCGCATAACATATATAAGCAGAGAGAGGCAATTCTCTCAGAATAAGAAAATTATTTGGAATTTATAATTTTTTATGCTTTTTCTTGTTTTATCTTTTGTCTTATTCGCAATACAATTAAAAAATATCTATGTAGTATAAATAAGGGTATTTGTGGAAAATTTTATCTTGGAATTAGAATTCTGCCTATCTATTGGGACAAGTAAAATTCAAAATTCCACCTATATAAGAGCATCTCCAATGCTAGAGGTCAAGGTCATCCTATGTGGAGGTGTTATTTATACCTTTTGGTTGTGGGTCATTCACTACATGACAAAAGAAATATTAAAAATAACACTCTCTACCTAAATTTCATCTCCAATCTCCAAGGTACTATCTTACATTTTTTATTTAAATCAAGAGACAAAAGATGATTTGGACTTAAGACCTAGGGTCATGAAGAAAGTCTTATTTCCACTTTCTCCTTTACCCCCAATAAGCCATGTCATCTTTTTTTACGACCCCCACCCTAGCATTGGAGATAAAACTTTGGGGCAAAAAAGTCTTAAATCCTAGGTGTCATACTAATTTAAGACCTTTACCCCTTGCATTGGAGATGCTCTAATAGGTACTCCCTCCGCCCACTTTTAAGTGTCCGCTTTGACTTTGTCAAAATATTAAGGAAATCATATGAAATGTCATGACTAGCCTTTGACTAGCCTATTTAATATTATATTATTACCAAAATTAAAATTATTAATGTTAAAAACTCTAATTTGGATAGTATTATTGTTTTAGGAAATATTGTAAAGAAATAAAAGCAAATCTAAACTTTTATTAAGAATCCAAAATTAGAATTTTGTAACTACCCATTAATGTTTTTATTTAAAAAAGGAATGACAATTAATATAAAAATATATTGAATGGATTTTTTCCTTATATATGATAATGACATTTATGATTTTGAATTAAGTTTTTATTAAAAATGGTTTTATAATTATAAAAAAGAAAGGGTATATTTGATAGTTTAAGGGAAAAATATGTCTATAAACAGAGTGGACAGTTAAAAGCGGACAGACCAAAATAGAAATTAGGACGGATAAAAACGGACAGAGGGAGTACAAAGGAAGTATGTTTTTGGTAATAAGTAGATATGGTTATGCTCTTACTTTTTAAAATTTATTTAAAACCAAGTTAAAATAGGAAGAAATCTAATTTTATTTTATTAGATAACGGTGTGTTTAGATTAACCAATGAGATTGTTTTATTATGTGCACAATCTTTAATGGGGTGCGCTCAAAATTGGACTCATTTGACTTATCAAAAAAAAGCTCAAAATTGGACTCAATTGGACTCCTCGATTCAAGCTAACTGAGACTTACTTTCTATCGTGGTATCTCCCAAAGTAAAAATTTGGCACGACATTTCGCTAAATTGGGATTTATTTTTGTAAGTTTTATGTCAATATATCTCGGCTCCGGATCCTATGTCGGTGTCCCTAGAAATCACTAGTGCCATTGTTCCCACAAATCACTGAATGATACGTGGTCTGATTTGTTAACTAACATTGTCAGTTCTTTGGGTATTCTTAAGTTGCTTGATTTTTGAAATAGAAAAAAAGAAAAAAAAAATATATTTCTTGCTTTATACTCCCTCTGTTCATTTTTATCTGTCCTAATTTCTACTTTGGTCTGTCTACTCTGTTTATAGACATACATTTCCCTTAAACTATCAAATATACCCTTTTTTTTATAATTATAAAATCATTTTTAATATAAACTTAATTTAAAATCATAAATATCATCACCATCACCATAATATAAGGAAAAAATCCATTAAATATTTTTTTATATTAATTGCCATTCCTTTTTTTAAATAAAACATTTATGGGTAGAAGGAGTAATTGATTATGGGTACGGGTTAACATGGCTATATACATGGCAAAGAATCAAAAAAATTTATGACAAAATCTTAAATTCATGGTAGAGTATATCTAAAGTGGAAATAATCTACAATTTCAATTTTTTTCCCTCTCAAATAAAAGTTCCAAAAGCTCCAAAGTTTTAGTGCAGGAAATCAAAATCAAATGGAAGAAATAAAAAATTCTTAAATTTTGGAGTATAAGTTTGTTTTTATTTCTTTACAATATCTCCTAAAACAATAATACTATCCAAATTAGAATTTGTAACACTAATCATTTTAATTTTGGTAATAACGTAATATTAAATAGGCTAGTCAAGGGATAGTCATGACATTTTATAGGATTTCCTTAATATCTTGACAAAGTCAAAGCGGACTCTTAAAAATGGAAGGAGGGAGTATATTATTGTCTTCCATCCGTAGCTCTGGAATGGAATACCTATTAAAAAGTAGGAAATAATGGTCTATATTGTCGTAGGTGGTGGCAAAAATTCTTAGGTCGAAATTTCTGATATTTTTATGACGAATAAACAAAAAATTGAAACTTTCTTTTTTGTTTTTGGAATGTAAATATATAGAACGGTCACTAAATTGATTCGAAAACGGTTAAATTACAATGACAACTTTTCCGCATATAAATATCCAATCCTTTCAAATATTCAAGTAACACCAAAATTCAATCTTCTCTTGAAATGGCTCATAAGGCTATTTTTCCTTTTTGTTAAGCCAAACTTGAAACTGATGTAACAAATGAAGATAACCAGTAGGCCAAAGATTGCACGTACTAGATTTTTGTTGAAGTTATAATTTAAGTTCTTATTATTGTCTAAGTTTATATCTTGTAAAAGAAGTGGCGGTACTACTAATTAATGAAAAATATGTAAACCTTAAATTAGAATTCAATTTTATATTAAGCGATACTTGTTGCATCTAGACTAATTATATATAAAGTAACTTGATTTCACAACGAAAACGATAACATCAAACTACATTAAATCCTGGAACATACAACTTCAAAAGTTCACAACATTCGAAATGCTTAAACTCTATTCTGTTTCTTCAACAACTTGGGCATGGTTTTCTGAATAATAAAAATACAACAAGTTAATACGATATTAGTTTAAAATGAGGACAAAGGTATTAAGATACTCACTAGTTCTTCGTTGGAGAATCCAAGATTATCATCATGAACCATCCACAAAACTCCTGTTTAACGTTTGACGTCCTTATTGATGAATGAAAATCTTAGTTTAAGTTTCTTGTTGGTTTTTAAATTTTTATTACGCAACATTAAAAACCCTTGACACACACTTTACCATAATACTGACTGGACATATTTCTCGTTACAATCGGTAGCCAACATCGAACATGAACAACATCTTCTTCCATAGTAAAGACATGGAAATCCATTTTGTTAGAGCATTGCTCGGTTGAACCCACCAAGCGTTTGTATGTCAAGGTTGGTTGTCATATTTTGATATCAAATTAAACTCATAAGTCGCATATTAGATTACTAGAGTCAACTTCTTTAGGTTAAACTAGGAAGTCTAGAAATATTGAGACATACAAGTATTACTCTTAAGACCTGAAGATTTCGAAGACCTATCGACATCAACGATGACAACATCCTTCCACTTTAGATTAATAATACATGAATTGACTTGTAAAAATTTCTATATCGTAAGCTTTCAAGTCCTTTCTGATTGAAAACATAACATGCAAAGTTATATACATGAAACTCTAGTATATTAGACTTGATCATTTTATTGTGATCAAAGTGTCAAGGAAACTATATATATATATATATATATTAATAGTGATAAGTGTTTTATGTTGGTATATTGAATTACGAAGTATAATGCTTATATTTTGAACTTCGTTATTGCGACATCAACATAATCTTTGTAATTCGTTACTACATTGTGTAGTGAACATAGGTTAGATTTCATACCTAGAAAACTATGTTTCGCTATATGAGTTGAAGGAAGTAGACGTACGAACTTGTTTCTTAGTCGAAAGGAAATCAAAACGATTGAAGGTCCGGTTTTAATTGAGGATCTCAAGGTTGGACCGATCGTAACCTATATAGGGAATCAAGATACAACCGATTCCTACCTATATTGGGAGTCAAGGTAAAACCGATCCTAACTTGTTTTAGGAGTTTTGGTAGAACCGGTCCCCATAGGCAAAAACCGATTTCTTCAAGTCATGTACACTTTATGTTTTTTGTGATTTGGAAATTGGGCTTGCCAAATAGTAAAGTTCAAGATCTCGACACAATCAGTATTTTGAACATGTGCTGAAATCTTATTTCTTAAGTGTTCAAAGATATTCGTTGATCTCAAGGTGTGATCCCAAACCTAAATAGTAGAGAATCTTTTTGAGATTTTCGAAATTAATATGCTTTATTTTACCAGCAACCAAAACATATCTATGGATAAATATATTAGTTAAGTGTTATCTAATATTGAATTTTCCATGAAGATTTCGGTTATACAGTTGGATATATTGGTTGATATTAGACAAAACCGAATTTAGGTACTTTATTGTGTATCTTAAGAATATTTTCGGTTTTGGAAATTCCTTGGTGTCCAAACTACCTTGGTCAATTATTGGTGAAGTTTTTTATTCTTACAAACTTATCCTAAGCCAGGCAAACTTCATCTTTGTTGTTTATGGTGTGGCCGACTAATAGTAATCTCGTAATACTAGCTATCTTGGAGAGGAGAGTAACCCAATTAGGTTAAGTATATTACGTCCGCTAGTTTAAAGATTTCTTTGGGATCAAGAAGCGTCTACTATTACCGTTGGTTGAAAACTAGAATTCCGTTATTATATTAGTTTTTAATTATCTATTTGATTGACGAACGGTTTGTTAACTCTTGATTGCACCTAGTTTGATTATTCTTGAGAGCCTTATTTTGTGGCATAAGGTCACTCAAACTAGATTAACGTTGACTTATGATCATCCATTGTTAAATGACTGCGTTCTGTGCGTGATCGATCATAACTTGGAATCATGTTTGCTATTGTGCAGGTACATTAGACTATTAAAGTTTTGAAGAAAAGAATATTTTTCTCATTGGTTTTGTATCTTCGTGATTTGCTTCATTCACAAACTTGATTAGACTAAATCCAACGAGATCTAGTTTATCTTTTGATAGACTTGTTATTGCTGGTCGTATTTAGATCGGCGATTTATCATTTGGTGGTACTCTTCAGTATCCGAATCTGCTAGTTTTGTTTGACTCGATCTGGTTAACTTGTTTAATCTAGATCCTTGAAAGATCTAAACCCGACAAAGGAGTTCCTCCTTTTTCATACTCAACACATGTATCTTTGATTGATTTCCTGAGATATGAGAGTGGTTTCCAAACAAATTAGTCTTTTACTATTTGGAAGACGATCCAAAGAGTTGACTGCTTAAAGTCTTCAGAGAGGCTAAAGCAACTAAAGATAATGGACTCTATCTTAGGATTAACATGTGTTGGCCAGATTGGTAGTAGTGGCAGGGATACTGAGTAAACTAGATAACTAGGGGTAGTTACTTGGTCTCAACTATACGAAGTTGGTAATGCCTTTGTATAATGGCTTAATTCTGAGAGTATTAAAATGTTGAATAGGTCTCGGGGTTTTCTGCATTTGCGGTTTCCACGTTAATAAAATCTTTCTGTGTTAATTACTTTACTTCCGCATTATAATTATTATTTAGTCATAATAAAGAAAATTACACTTGTACGTTAACCAGGCACTTGTTATTGATCATGTAGTTAAATCGGTCTTGTACCGTAACTATTATCAAGTGATTATCTTGTTGTTTTATTGTCTCGACTTTTTTGTCCATAGACTATCACACAAGGTATCGTACTTATAGGTTAATGTCGAAAGGATTTTGGTGTACTTGGTACCCTCGTCATTTCACATTTCGGGGTAGTGTATATATGAATGAAACTGACAGTATTTCAGGATGTTGTAACAAGCTTCATAAAAAAAAAGGTCTAGCGTTAGATTGCTGCCATACATCTAGAGCTATTTGGATCACTTCATCTTCAGTTACAAAGTTAAATTTATCTCGATTAATTTCCCTTACGAGAGCACAAAATTGCGTCACTGCATGATAAATTGCTTGAAAACGAGTAGACAATACATGAGCATCTCGGTTTCTGGGGTTCCCCATTTCCGAAGTGAACATTGTGAAAATTTTCTTCAAAAAATACGTGTGCGACATGGGTTTGATCACTAATGACATTTGCTACAGTATGAAAAACATAAGCTATGCAAATAACTAAGTCCTCTTCTTGAGTAAACTTAGGACCACAAACTCTGGCAAACATTTTTTTTTCTTCCGAAAATTTAAAAGGTCAGGGTTTTGTGATTTAAAGATTAATATCGAGGAACTCAAATTATAAGGGTGTAGAAGACGTGGAATGTGTGATTTTGGAGTTGAAATTGCTTCTATTTATAGGGAGTGGATTAAGAGTCGTTGGATGTGACTAGCTGCTACCGGATCAATCGAGAAGGCTCGTCTTAGTGGGAGACGAGGCTCGTCTCTACTTGGGCCTCCTATCGGTTTAACGGGGATGAGTGTCCCAAGTTGATGAGCGTCTCAACCTGAGACGCGATGGACGAACCCTTTTATTCGAAGTTTTGTCCATCCATTTTGCTTGTTTGCCTATGCCACTGTAGGTGGTAGATGAGCAAACCTGCCACTTTGAGCATCCCACGTGAGTTTCTCTAATTGATTCAAATATGATTAATTTAGATTTATAGAAATTAAAGTGGATTACCGAATCGTAATACAGTTGAGAACACCGGGATAATCATGTTTCCTTTCAAAAAAAAAAAAAAAAAAAAATCCATCCATAAATTGAGGTGGTGGTGGTTGATGGTTGTTGGCGTACTACACCAAAACCAGGATTTTGTAACAGTGCAACCTGTCACAGTTTATTTTTCAGTCACAGATACACCTGTGATAAGTCCTACAACAGTTATAACTGTTATTAAATTTTGTATTCGTGATAATAATTAGGAATATTAAATTCTTTTATTAGTCACAATAATATTTGTTGACAATTTTATAGACAATCACAATTATAATTCAAAGTGATGATTCCACCCAAATATTTCACAACATCTAAAACAACCCCAAAATTATAACACTTTGAATTTTACTTGTCACTAATTTTCCCACATTTGTACAAACTAACAATTATATTTTATTTCTATAAATCAAAATATATTTTTCTTTTTCTTTTAATTTTCTTAATATTAGAAAAAGGATCAAGACCAAGTCAACAAGTCATGACTTTATAGAAATTTGACTTTGACATATCGCTTCTTAGAAGAAGGTGAAAATTACAGGACACCCTTATCGTAATAACCGCAATAAATATTATGTAGACTGTGAAAATGACCATACTACCCTTATCGGAAATAAGTAAAGTAATTCTTCAGACCATGAAAATGACCCTATTACCCTTATTGGAAAAAGTGCTGATAAATATTATGGAGACCGTGAAAATAACGATCTCGCCCTTATCGGAAATGAGTAAAGTAATTCTTACAGACTGTGAAAATGACCATATTACCCTTATTGGAAAAAAGTGCAATTAATATTACGGAGACTGTGAAAATGACCATACTACCCTTATCGGAAATAAGTAAAGTTATTCTTACATGTTGTGAAAATGACCATATTACCCTTATTGGAAAAAAAGTACAATAAATATTATGGAGCGTGAAAATGACCATACTACCCTTATCGGAAATGAGTAAAGTAATTCTTAGAGATCGTGAAAATGACCATATTACCCTTATTGGAAAAATACAATAAATATTATGGAGATTGTGAAAATGACCATACTACCCTTATCAAAAATAAGTAAAGTAAATATTGCAGTTGTGAAAATGACCATATTACCCTTATAGGAAAAAAGTGCAATAAATATTATGGAGAATGTGAAAATGACAATACTACCCTTATCGAGAAATAAGTAAAGTAAAATATTATAGGCGCGGAAAATGACCATATTACCCTTCGAAATAAATACAATAAATATCATGGAGACAATGACAATGACCAAACTACCCTTATCAAAAATAAGTAAAGTAAATATTACAATTTCGAAAATGACCATATTACCCTTCATTGGAAATAAGTGCAATAAATATCATGGAGACTATGAAAATTACCAAACTACCCTTATCAAAAATAGGTAAGGTGAATATTACAGACTATGAAAATGACCACTTTACCCTTATTGGAAATAAGTAAAGTAAATATTTCAGACTGTGAAAATGACAATATTACCATTACTGGAAATTAGTGCAATAAATATTATTTAGAATGTGAAAATGACCAGACTACCCTTATTAAAAATAGGTAAAGTTAATATTTCAGACTGTGAGAATGACGATATTACCCTTAATAGAAATTAATGCAATAAACATCATGGAGACTATCAAATGACCAAACTGCCCTTATCCAAAATAAGTCAAGTAAATATCATAGTCTGTGAAAATGACCATTTTACCCTACACTGGAAATAAGGTTAATAAATGTAATAGAGACTGTGAAAATGACCAAACTACCCTTATCAGAAATAAGTAAAGTAAATATTACAAACTATGAAAATGACCATTTTACCCTTTACTTATTTTCGATAAGTGGTAGTATGGTCATTTTCACAGTCTCCATAATATTTATTGCACTTTTTTTCAATAAGGGTAATATATCATTTTCACAGTCTTTAACATTACTTTATTTATTTCTGATAAGGGTAGTATGGTCATTTTCACAGTCTCCGTAATATTTATTACACGTTTTTCCAATAAGGGTAATATGGTCATTTGCACAGTCTGTAAGAATTACTTTACTTATTTCCGATAAGGGTAGTATGGTCATTTTCACAGTCTACATAGTATTTATTGCATTTTTTTTCCAATAAGGGTAATATGGTCATTTTCACAGTCTATAAGAATTACTTTACTTATTTCTGATAAGGGTAGTATCGTTATTTTCACATTCTCCATAATATTTATTTCACTTTATTCCAATAAGGGTAATATGGTCATTTTCACAGTTTGCAACATTTACTTTACTTATTTCCGATAAGGGTGGTATGGTCATTTTCTGATCTCCATAATATTTATTGCACTTTTTCCAATAAGGGTAATATGGTCATTTTCACATGTCTGTAAGAATTACTTTACTCATTTCCGATAAGGGTAGTATGGTCATTTTCACAGTTTCCATAATATTTATTGCACTTTTTTCCAATAAGGGTAATATGGTCATTTTCACAGTCTGTAAGAATTACTTTACTTATTTCCGATAAGGGTAGTATGTCATTTTCACAGTCTCTGTAATATTAATTGCACTTTTTTCCAATAAGGGTAATATGGTCATTTTCACAAATCAGAAGAATTACTTTACTCATTTCACATAAGGGCATTATCGTCATTTTCACGGTCTCCATAATATTTATTGCACTTTTTCCAATAAGGGTAATAGGGTCATTTTCACAAAATTCAGAAGAATTACTTTACTTATTTCCGATAAGGGTAGTATGGTCATTTTCACAGTCTACATAATATTTATTGCATTTTTTTCAATAAGGGTAATATGGTCATTTTCACAGTCTATAAGAATTACTTTACTTATTTTTTATAAGGGTAGTATCGTCATTTTCACATTCTCCATAATATTTATTGCACTTTTTTCCAATAAGGGTAATATGGTCATTTTCACAATCAATATTTACTTTACTTATTTTTGATAAGGGTAGTATGGTCATTTTCACGTCTCCATAATATTTATTGTATTTTTCCAATAAGGGTAATACGGTCATTTTCACGATCTCTAAGAATAATTTACTTATTTTAGGTAAGGGTAGTATGGTCATTTTCACAGTTTCCATAATATTTATTGCACTTTTCCAATAAGGGTAATATTGTCATTTTCACAGTTTATCTGTTATATTTGAACCTGTGATGTTCAATTCTGATATATTTCGTCTCCAGTTCATCCGAAAGAGAAACTCATCTTTACCTCTAGTAATATTTGAACCTGTGATGTTCAATTCATATATATTTCGTCCTCAGTTCATCCGAAAACGTAAGTCGAGTCTAATTTGTAATATTTGAACCTGTGATGTTCAATTATGATATATTTCGTCTCCAGTTCATCCGAACGAGAAACTCAGGTCTAATTGTTGTAATATTTGAACCTGTGATGTTCAATTCAGATATATTTCGTCTCCAGTTCACCAGAACGAGAAACTCAGGTCTAACTTTAGTAATCCATGAACATGTGATGTTCAATTATGATATATTTCGTCTCCAGTTCACCCGAACGAGAAACTCAAGTCTAACTTTAGTAATCTTTGAACCTCGTGATGTTCAATTATGATATATTTCGGCTCATTCATCCGAAAGAGAAACTCACTCTACTTCTAGTAATATTTGAACCTGTGATGTTCAATTCAGATATATTTCGTCTCCAGTTCACCAGAACGAGAAACTCAGGTCTAACTTTAGTAATCCATGAACCTGTGATGTTCAATTATGATATATTTCGTCTCCAGTTCACCCGAACGAGAAACTCATGTCTAACTTTAGTAATCTTTGAACCTGTGATGTTCAATTATGATATATTTCGGCTCCAGTTCATCCGAAAGAGAAACTCAGCTCTACCTCTAGTAATATTTGAACCTGTGATGTTCAATTCAGATATAGTTCGTCTCCAGTTCACCAGAACGAGAAACTCAGGTCTAACTTTAGTAATCCATGACTTAGAGTAGTCAACTCGAGGCCAGGTTTCGATCTCGGATCTGGTACGCATACAATGTGCAGAAATAGGGTTTTTTTTAAGGTTTCATAGAATATCTCGAAGGAATCTTACCTGTAAATGGATGGATTCGTCGTTCTTACCGAATTTCTGACTTAAAGTAGTCAACTCGCGACCAGGTTTCGATCTCGGATCCTTGTACGCATACAATATACAGAAATAGGGTTTTTTTTAAGGTTTCGTAGAATATCTTGAAGAAATCTTACCTGTAAATGGATGGATTCGTCATTCTTACCAAGTTTCTGACTTAGAGTAGTCAACTCGCGGCCAGGTTTCGATCTCGGATCCTGGTACGCATACAATATGCAGAAATAGGGTTTTTAAGGTTTCGTAGAATATCTCGAAGGAATCTTACCCGTAAATGGATGGATTCGTCGTTCTTACCAAGTTTCGACTTAGAGTAGTCAACTCGAGGCCGGGTTTCGATCTCGGATCTGAGTACGCATACAATGTGCAGAAATAGGGTTTTTTTAAGGTTTCATAGAATATCTCGAAGGAATCTTACCTGTAAATGGATGGATTCGTCGTTCTTACCGAATTTCGGACTTAAAGTAGTCAACTCGCGGCCAGGTTTCGATCTCGGATCCTAGTACGCATACAATATGCAAAAATATGATTTTTTTAAGGTTTCGTAGAATATCTCGAAGGAATCTTACCTGTAAATGGATGGATTCGTCGTTCTTACCGAATTTCTGACTTAAAGTAGTCAACTCGCGGCCAGGTTTCGATCTCGGATCCTGGTACGCATACAATATACAGAAATAGGGTTTTTTTTTAAGGTTTCGTAGAATATCTCATAGGAATCTTACCTGTAATGGATGGATTCGTCGTTCTTACCAAGTTTCTGATATATTTCGTCTCCAGTTCACCCGAACGAGAAACTCAGGTCTAACTTTAGTAATCTTTGAACCTATGATGTTCAATTATGATATATTTCGTCTCCAGTTCATCCGAAAGAGAAACTCAGCTCTACCTCTAGTAATCTTTGAACATGTGATGTGCAATTCTGATAAATTTCGTCTCCGGTTCATCCGGACGAGAAACTCGGGTCTAAATCTGGTAATCTTTGAACATGTGATGTTTAATTCTGATATATTTCGTCTTCAGTTCATCCGGACGAGAAACTCAGGTCTAACTCTGGTAATCTTTGAACTCGGGATGTTTAATTCTGATATATTTCATCTTCAGTTCATCCGAATCGGAAACTCAGGTCTAACTCTAGTAATCTTTGAACTTGGGATGTTTAATTCTGATATATTTTATCTGCAGTTCATCCGAAAGAGAAACTCTGGTCTAACTCTAGTAATCTTTGAACCTGGGATGTTCGAATCTGATAAATTTCATCTTCAGTTCCTCCGAATGAGAAACTGTGGTCGAACTCTATTAATCTTTGAACATGGGATGTTCGAATATGATAAATTTCATCTTTAGTTCCTCCGAATGAGAAACTCTGGTCCAACTCTAGTAATCTTTGAACATGGGATGTTAGAATCTGATAAATTTCATCTTCAGTTCATCCGAATGAGAAACTCAGGTTTAACTCTAGTAATCTTTGAACCTGGGATGTTCAATTATGATATATTTCCTCTCCAGTTCATCCGAATCAGAAACTTAGGTCTAACTCTAGTATCTTTGAACCTGAGATGTTCAATTATGATATATTTCCTCTCCAGTTCATCCGAATCAGAACTTAGGTCTAACTCTAGTAATCTTTGAACCTGAGATGTTCAATTATGATATATTTCCTATCTAGTTCATCCGAATGATAAACCTAGGTTTAACTCTAGTAATCTTTGAACCTCGGATGTTCAATTATGATATATTTCTGTCAGTTCATCCAGAATCGAAACTTAGGTCTAACTACGGTAATTTTTGAAAGCGGGATGTTTAATTATGATATATTTCCTCTCCAGTTCATCCGAACGAGAAAATCAGGTCTAACTCTAGTAATCTTTGAACCTGGGATGTTCAATTATGATATATTTCCTATCTAGTTCATACGAACGAGAAACTTAGGTCTAACTCTAGTAATCTTTGAAAGTGGGATGTTCAATTATGATATATTTCCTTTCCATTTCATCCGAACGAGAAACTCAGGTCTAATTCTAGTAATCTTTGAACCTGAGATGTTCAATTCTGATATATTTTCTCTCCAGTTCATCTGAATAACAAACTCAGGTCTAACTCTAGTAATCTTTGGGTGTGCTTAATAAGCACAAATACCATTAATCGATTAGTCTTTTCCGTTTTTTCTTGGTTTCATGTAGATAAAAAAATTAACATTGTAAATTGGTTGTATCAGTGTGCAATGTACAATGATGAAACAAGAAGGTATGTTTATCTACCACCTCTGTCATGTAACAATCCAAACCTCAATTTGAATGGGGTAATTTAATACATATTTCTAGGGGTTTTCCAAAGCCCCTCTTTCCATCCAAAAAAAAATTAATTTTTTGATAAACCATTAAAAGATGTCAATTCCCATATCGATTTACATATATTTGGTGCAGAATTTTGTTTTCGATTATTTTCGGTTTAATATTATTGTACTAATCATGTATTTCGATTCATGGATGTAATTGAATATTATGTAACTATGTTTTACTATCAATGAAGTTTGGGGCTTTCATGCTCCTCTTTCCTTCAAAAATAAAAAAAAAATAAAAAAATAATTTTTTGTTCCCAATGTTAGAGACCCTTGCGTTATTTAATGTCACATGGTTCGGTAAGTAATAAACTGCACCACCAAATTTTGAAATAATGGGAGCCGTCGGATGAATTTCTTCCTGACACGTGGCTAGAAGTTAACATTAAATCTTTGGAAACCAATCGGATGGGTGTCGAATACAATATTCGTTCGGCTCTAATGCAAAGTGTAACTAGGGTGGTCTATATAAAGTTTAGATGAGAGAGAAAATGATACTTGAAACCTAAAACCTAAATCCATCTCCGCCTCTCCTCACCGCCTCTTCTTCTCCTTTCTTTGAAACCCTAACACTCTCAATCGGTGAAACCCAAACACACTCAATACGAGTAGAGTAGTTGCTCTCGATTTACTTTTCTTCAAATCTCTTTACAATTTTATGAAATTATTCTTTGTTTTTCTCGAATAATTTCATGAAATTGTTTGAATATGAAAACGAAAAGTAGAATCCCTAACTTCATCAGTTAAAGACGAAGAAGAAGAGATATGTCTCTAACCTTTACGTTCATTTTCATACTTATTTTCCATTTTCAGATCTATGAAATTTGTATAGTGTTTGTTTTTTATATCCAGATTTACAAAAGCATGGAAGTTGCGGTCGATTATGAAGGTAGTGGTAGTGATGGTATGGGTTTGTAGTCTTTTTCAGTATTCTCTTTACCGGCATTAGCCACCGCCAAAATCTATTGGTTGAACATCTATGCATTACTCGAGATTTAATTTAATTTTATTTTGTTCTTTAACCGATTTTTAGGTTTTTTTTTTTCTCGATTGGGGTTTTGTTAATTTTTAACTAACATTTCAACTCTAATTTAGTTTTTTTTTTTCAGATGGGATTTCATTAATGGTGTTCTAAGATTTCAACTCTAATGATCATTGAAGGGTTGAAATTAGTTTTTGGTTCAAAATTTTCTGTGACGCTGAAGCATTTTAGTATTGGAATAATGGGGGTTATTGATGGACAATTTGAATTTTGTTATTTCATTTTATTTTCAACTATGATGATGTTTTTGAGTTGAAATATAGGGTATGAAGCTTTATGCTTAATTTTCTTTATTCTTTTCATTGTTTTATTTAAATAAAAGCTAGGATTCTATCTTTTTTGAGTTTGTTTAAAATTGTTTGGTGTTTTCTTAATTTTAATCACCTGTTAGGGTCTAGACCTATCTTATAATGTGTATTTGCAGTTGGTGTTTATCTAGGATAACTGCTTGTTACTAATTATCTTCCTTTCATGTTTGTGAATAAGAGTTTCTAGTGTAAATCTCTTAAGATTTTGGTATAGATCTTAGTTGATTAATGTCTTACTTGTAATTATTTGATGTTATGCATCCATAACTCTCTTTTATAATGCTTTTTGGATGGTTTTCCATTCTATAAACGAGAACATCCATGAGAATCCATAAAAACTAGGTTCAGTGAAGGGCCGAGGAAGACATCTTAAGCTTTGAAAGTGTTGGTTAGGTTACTATGATGGGTACATCTTAAAAGTCCACTGATATTAAGGTATCATATTATCTTCCTGCACATACTTTTACTCTTGTGATTAGTATACATCTCAACATTGGCGAACACGTCTTACTAAAAGGTCTTATTTTGCTCATAAGATACTGATTTATTGAATACTTTGTTCACTGCAGGTTATCCAGGTCTTCAAGTGTTTAGAGAACACGGGGGTGAAGGAAATGGATGCACTGGTGGTGGTTATTATGAAATTTTTAGTTTGATTTGAATCTTAACCATCCAATAAGCATATCCTATTCAACAATAACCATGGGAAGTGTAAGATGCTTGAACTGATCTCCCCCCAATATAAGTCTTATTGTGGTTCAGGGCTCATGGAATTGGAATTGGAAGTGGCCTTTTACTTAATGATATTCTTTGGGGAACTGTTTATGCTTTGGATGACTTGGTCAAATCACTTGACCGACGTCTTACAAATTTCTGAGAGTTGTTTGTAGCTTATATGTGTTTTCAAAGTGGTCCATTAGTTGTATAGATTAAATTACTTAAGCTACCTATTATTTGTCCTCTCACATGGCTTATTATGATGCTAGTTGTTTTATGTTGTGTAACCTGCATCCTTGGATAAAAATGCATGGTAGATATTGTTTGGTTGATCATTTTTCTCCTCCTTGATGCAACTTTGAATGAACCTCTTTATTAGATGCTATTGTGAAATTGAGATGTGATCCAGACTTTAAATCTTTGAATAAGCCACATAACATTGTAGAAGTATGCTTGTAAAAATTCACAACTTTAGCCTAACCTCAATTAGTTGTTTTTCTTACTGTTTGTCGCTTAAATCATGCGTAGGTCTTTGTACAAGTAGAGAAAAGCATTGCATATATGTACTAATTCACATTCATGTAAGCTTTTAACCGTGACATCGGTTCTTGAGTTGAAGCTTTTTCTTTCAAGTCTTATTTTGTGTCAAGACTGTAAGATTACTTGTTGTTTTATGTAGAAGTTAACTTGTTGTTATTGATTTCAATTCCGTAGTTCGATATTTTTCATGTTATTTCATTCTATAAAATCGTTTTTCTTCGTGTTATTTGACTTTAGCAAAGCTTTTCTTGCGAAAGTTCTGTTGTATTGATCAAATAGGGCACTCTTGCAATGTGGTGATGTTCGAGTGTTTTTAATAGGGTATGTAAGAGAGTAGAGCTTAGCATGAATCTGCAGTTAGCTATCATTCTTGCTTCGATCTATAGTTTTCTTTACTCAAGTAAATTTCCATTCCTGCATCCTTTATTTTTTGAGGTATTGGATCTGTCAGTCACGAAACATGCTTGAGGTCTAGATACATATGTTCTTATGTTTTTTCATAGTGATGCTTGGTGACTTGGTGTAGTTTAGTAATGGTGGTGCAGTTGATGGATAACGTCTCTACTGAGTGATGCTACTGCCGTCTTATCTAACCTGCCGTATGGTAGAATAGTCACCTTTCGTTCAAAGAAAATAGATGGATAATAGGTATCCTAGATTGTTGCTTTCAGATATTATGATTGTGCAAGATTGTGAGACACGAGAAGTATGTATTCTCCTACTGCAGAATCTTACAAGCACCTTCAAGTATGCCATTTTGACCAAGATGGATGTGCTGATCTTGAGTAAGCATTATAGGAGGCCCTAGTTACTTGGATCCTCCTCCTGTTAACAAGGTAAACATTTCATAGATTGCGTAGTTGGTTGCTTAAAATTATTGAATTACCGTTTCAGAAAGACTTTAATAAACTTGTATAAGTTATCCCAGAAACTAATTACATTGATTGTCGTTTGCAGGAAGTAGTGGATATTCTTATTTGTATGAACCTCTTTGAAGGAAGGAATCATAACAAGTAAGTCTATGGATTCTTGACTTTGACTACAATGCATTTCTTTGGCGAGTTCTATATTTTCCGTGGTTTCTTCTATAATTCATTGAATGTATGTGGATTAGTTGTTCAAAGTTCAACGTACATTGATTTGTAGAATGTCTTCCAACAACCTTGTGGTTTACTTTTTGCTAAGAATGTCGTTGTATTTAAGGTTTTGGGAGTCCAATGCTGTTTCGTGTTGGCTGAAACAATAGTTGAGAAGTAAAGATTAAATTTTACAAGTACATAAGTTGTGTGTTTGGATTATAATGGACCTTTTTTCATGTTTTGGTAAGTTTGTAACAAACATAATAAGTTGTGAACTGATTGTCAAGTAGAAGAATTTTCAGTAATCCTTGTCCCTTGTGCTAATTCGCTTTTGTTTTGATTTCAGTACGAGGGAAATACCTACGAGAGCCTACCTTGTGCCCCTTTTCCTATGGATATTAGTCAAGCAATGCATTTCATACATGTGAATGAGTTTTAATATCTTGAGAAAACTTGTGAATGCTCCAGTACTTCAAGTCTTCAATGGCACATCAACAGAGGACCAGGAGAAGTGCGGGGATTTGAACCAGTTTCTATAATGATAGAGAATGAGTTTGCTTCGAGTAATTGCATATTGAAAAATAGGAAACCTGCAGGGCTGTGTGTTTTGGTTTGTGCGGGCACAGAAATCGGAAGTCCAGGTCCATGAAAATGATCCGGGTTACCCATTTTTTTAATTGTATGTGAAAGAATTGTCACGGTCATAACTGTGACAAGAATTGTGAAGAAAAAATAACACGCGTCATCATAAGCCATGACAAAAGGACGACACGTGTCATATGAGTAACTGTTACAAATTAATGGCAACACTAATATGTGTTACTTTAGCCGTGACAAAAAATACACGTGTCGCCAGAAGCAATCGTTGCAAGGATTGATAATGATTATAAGTGTTGCTGTAAATGTGACTCTTTAAGACACGTGTCATACTCGAATTGTGGTTAATAGAATGTAACAGTTAAAAACGTTAAGATAAATGTGACAAATATGACACGTGTTGCTATCATAAAATTAGGTCAATTGTGGCTATTAATTATTGTAACACTTTTTATATGTGACTGTATCTTCCTTTTGTCACAGATAAAACCGTTACAAAATACCATCACAATTATTAATAACGGCCTATTTAGTACAGTTATAACCGTTACAAATTCAATAAGTAACAGGTATAGCCTGTGACAAAATCCTGGAAATGGTGTAGTACACGGTAGCGCTGGTGGTTGGTGGTGGTTATTGTTGGTGGCGTCCCTTATATGAGCATCTTTTCATCATCCAAATTGGGCTTATTAAAATAGTTAACAATAGTTGCTATTGAGAGACTCCAGTTTCTATTCCACTTTCGTTAACGAATCAGTTGAGACTTGTAGCCGAGCTGGTGGATGGTAGTTGTAGTTGTTGTTGTTGATGATGATACTTGTTGGTGGTGTGTGGTGGTAGTGGTCGGTAGTGGTGATGGGAAATATGATATGCTGTGATTAAAAAAAATTAAACAAAATAAAAAAATTGTCCATAAAAATTCATAAAATTTTTGTGGTTTGGCTTGAGATGCTAAGCTCTTCACCGATCGGCGAAACAAAACAGCTCTTTCTTTCGAGCACATATAATAACTCATAGATCGAATTCATAAGAAATGGAAATCAATTCTTTAGTGGATGTGGATGTCCCTAAAAGAAAGACAAAACCATTTCAGTCACCGCAGAGGCATGTGAAACCCTGCTTAATTTGGCAAGTTGTGGATTGATTCAATTATGATGGTTCTGACATTATCAATGGATTAATCAAGTCGCCCGCTTTCATTGCCGCTGGATGTGCCCATTACTAATAAATAAAAAAAATGTATAGCCAGCAAATCCCCTTAAAAAGAAAAAAAAAAATGAAATGAAAAAAAGAAGAAGCTAATCCTTGAGTTTTTTTTCCAAACAAACTAATTAAGTTCGTTCTTGGGTATGAGCTGGTACTTCGATTATTGAGCGACAATCTTATTCTCCAAAATTCCATTAAGAAATAAGTATCTACCTTAGCTTCTGTACAGCTTTACAAGTTCACGAAAACATATCAATAAAAATAAATTGTACCTTACAAAAAATATTATAGGAAAAAGCAGGAATAACTTAGTCTTTTCCTTTTTAAGAAAAGATCAAAAAATCGAACATTTCTTCTTCCATCTCGACTTTTTTTTTTTTTTTTTTTTTTTTTGGTACCAATTATATAAACGATAGTTGCATAGAATTCACAGCATGGATTCATATCAATATCATCTCAAAGCGACTTACGTATAGATAGTTTCAGGCGACGATGAATCCCTGTAATGTAAACAATTGAGAATACCAAACAGATTACATTATTCTGCGATAAAATTCATCGTCGCCAAATGTGAATAATGAGAATGGATTTTGAGAATCGTAATTATCAATCCTTCATCAAGTCAAAAACCCGAATATATCCATTGCTCAAAACTAACTTATCGCCAGAACCAAACTATTCAGCGAAAAAATTTGATTACGTCCCTAAAGTTCCCTTTTAACGACCATCGATATTGTCGCTAAAATATACTTTCATCCATATTATTGATTTTTTGTCGATGTTTATATGATTTAGCTACGATATGAAACTCGGTCCCTGATTTTATGATTTAGCGATAAATGTTAGCTACATATTTCTTGACTGGTCGCTAAACCTATCATTTGGCGACCAAATTTTATTACGTCCCTAAAGTTCCCTTTTAACGACCATCAATATTGTCGCTAAAATACACTTTCAGCCATATTATTCATTTATGTCGTTGTTTATATGATTTAGCTACGATATGAAACTCAGTCGCCGATTATATGATTTAGCGACAATCTTAGCTACAATTTTCTCGATTGGTCGCTAAAACTATCATTGGCGACCAAATTTTATTACGTCCCTAAATTTCCCTTTTAACGACCATCAATATTGTCGCTAAAATACACTTTCGGCCATATTATCGATTTATGAGTTTATATGATTTAGCTACGATATGAAACTCGGTCGCTGATTATATGATTTAGCGACAATCTTAGCTACAATTTTCTCGACTGGTCGCTAAAACTATCATTTGGCGACTAAATTATCGCAGGTCGCTACATATTATATATAGCGACAAAAATTAGAACGTCGCAAGGACTTTCGTCGCTAATGGCATGTTTTCTTGTAGTGATGGAAAATAAACAACGACGACGTATTTGTTTTTTCCTGACTCGGGACTAAGCCAGACTTGAATTAGTCACTCATAGGTCCATGTATCAGGTCGAAAGCGTGTTTCTCTACCAAAATTCCCATGAACTCTCCTTAATACTAAACTTGGAACATGTAGTATTCAGTAAAATGTTAAGTGCATAACCGATTTTCATGCTTTACCCCCTAGGATTGAAATTAATTCATAAATCTTGTAAAGTTTAAGATTAGGAATATTTGGCATATCTAGTTTAAGAGTTTGTTTATATCTTTTGTTGTTAACAGTAAAAAGGATTAACATACACACTACCATTCCATGAGCGAAATCTTACTTTCAACATATGGAATGATTATTCTGATGGCTCAAAAATCATATAACTTCATCCAGATATGTAATATTATAGTGGAGAATACTGATATCAACATACTGTAATAACAAACATATATATAATTGTTATTAAAGTAGCAATTAGATTGAATACGCCCACGATACATCTTACAAATTTTATAAGAAACTCACAAAGGTGAAGAAGATATGACGCATAATATATTACATGTGTCTGCATACTTTTTCTCCTTAATAAATATATTCTTCATTTATTTATGATACCATTTTCGCAAGCAACATTACCTGAACTAATATTGTAAAAACTATAATACTCACCTGAAGCATCACAATCTAGGCTTTGATATATATAAGCACGTACATAGAGTTGATGTGTAAACCATTAGACTTCCTCAGGGAATACTCTAGTCAACAAATCTGCATAAATATCCAATTGGATATTGTGGTCCAAATACTCCAAACATAGCAAGAACTTGTCCAGTCACCAGCATAGCCTAGATTGTGACCAAGTTAACAGCCAGACACTGAGGAACCATACTTAGACATTGATGGATGATGAAGAAATGTAATTCTTATATTGGTGTTATTTTTTCAATCCAATCTTATTATTCTTCTCTTGGACAATTGTTAAATACACCAGTACTCCTAAGTAGGAAGATTGTAGGGTTTATTCTCTCTATGGTATCAGTTGATCACATACTCAAAGAGTTCTTACCTGTTGAATTTTAGTTAGATATCTTTGGGCACGCTCAGATGCAGCTGGTCATTCAGTAAGCTCACTCAATCTGCATAAAAAACTCAATAATCAAATACGTTATTAACATGAGTGGAATTAAAAAGATTAAAATGCATCAACGAACGTTTAGGTGTTGCAGCTAACCATCTGTGTATAACCTTTTAATATCAAACTAACCTTGCTTCACAGTTTCTTATGTTCGGCCAAGATCATACCTATTCTTTGAAAAATTTGAGACAAAAAAAAAGGCATCAAGCGCAGTAAGACATAGTAATTTTCAGGAGAAATATTGAAATCAAAACCTTAGAGAATCTACAAAATAAAAATCATTTCATCTATATTTCTATTGATTCATTCCCTCTTCTCCTTGTTGAGGGGTGAATTCGTGTTTAGGTTCTACCCGTCCTAACCACACCAAATGACCTCACAATACCAAGAATAGTAAGAGAGAGAGAGTTGCCTTTCTATTGTACCTTGTCCTTTCTTATATATGCTTTCCCAAAAGCCCCTCTTTTTTCTACATCATGACACATGTCCTAACCTCTTTTAATTACCCTTAATGCCATTTCCTTAACATAACCTCGTCCTTCTTTATTAAATCCTTCTTCGTCCTTTCTTCCTCATGGATATTGTCTATTTGGGCTTGGGTTTAGTCCCCGAGTCCCCATTCTTTATCTCAAGTTTTACCCCTATCCTTAGGGCACCCTAAGCCCGTTAAGGGGTATTTTTCGTGTATCAACATTAGTCCCCTGACTATTGGGTCAATTATCAGATGATCCAATATTCAAATCCTTTTATGCCCTTATACGCCATGTGCCGCTGGAAATGAGGCGGCTACTGCATCGTTTATGGTGCCTCTTCCCTTATATCGTAACGTCGGGTTTCCAATCCGATCATCAGACTCGGGTTTCCAATCCGATCATCAGACTCATGTTCTCACTTCCATTTCCTCCCTTCTTCGTCGGACACTTTGCCCAGATGGCTCACTCCCTTCACGGATACGCATTGAACTTAGCACTAGTCCCCGTGTTAATCTCGATGTTCAAAAAATTGGAATTGACACGCTTGTTACTGGTAGAAGACGAGATCGAGGCGCTTTGCGAACATAGTTTGGCTAACAGAGATGCTATGCGCGCCCAGTTTGAAGAGCGTTACGAAGCAAGCCAAGCCGCTGAGGAGGCTGGACAACTAACATCTGCAATTCAGCAAGTTCTAGATGATGTTATTACAGCTCGACATTCTGCTATTTCGTTACTCACCGAATCCTCAATAATGAAGGCGACCATTGATTACGCCATTTCCGACTGTTGCTCGCATATCTCTGGTCATGCGTCTACGCGCCTTCTTGGGCACACTCTATCTTTGACTGCTACTTCCGATTTTGTAAACCCGTCTTATTTTAGAGACGAACTTGCGCATTTATTGGTATTGAGATGGGAGATAGATGTATTGTGGAATCTTAGACAAGTTCGACGGGATAAAGCACGTCAAGATCATGATGAACATGAAAGCTCTCCTGCGCTTGTTTTAAGAATGGAGCCAACAATTTTTTTTTGTTTGTGAAGGATTAATGCTCAATTGGAAACAAAAAACAAGGTACTGATAACGTGTTTAGAGTGGTAGACAAACTAAGAGACAAAACATAAAAGAGACAAAGCATGAAAGAGAGGAAGAGAAATCAGGTGAGCAAAGGCCAAGGGGAAGATCATTCGGGACATCCATAGGTTGATAAGTGATGCCAATTGGGGGCTATCTCAAGCCAACATTCAGTGTGATGGTAGTAGGCTCATGGCGGAGGATGTGGATATGGATATTACCCGTTGTCGCGCGCTGTTGTCCGACTAGGTTGCGTATGATTTTGAGAACGTCATATTCCTTTGCTTATTGTCCAGCTGAGCAAGACGTTTCCTCTTGTCGGGTTTATGTGCCTGTTTTCTTCGTGTGATGTTGTGTTTTTTTTTTTTTTTAATCGTGGACTTACCTCTGTTATCGCTTGTCGTTGGACTTTTCCTTTTACTTACTTCTTTTCTTATGCATATATATATATATATTTACGGATGTCGCCATGCTTTCCTTGGGTCTTGGTCCCCGAGTCCCCGGCGTTTGTATCGGGGGTCTTCCTCTTAGGGGTATCCTAAACCTACTTGGGAATCATTACTTCCTATGTTCTTACAGGTTGCCACGTGTCACAGCATGCATGAAGAGAAGTGGGGGAGTTACAGCATCGTAAGACACGCCATCCTCCCTATATATATGGTTCTCAATTCTTATTTTTGGTCACTAGATTCTTTTTAATTTTGCCTCCTTCTTTCTTCCTTTGATCAGTAAGTCATCAACATGTTTGGTTCTCTTCATGGGTATGTATTGTCCTTGGCACTTGTTCCCATATTGGTGTCGGAAATGTTTAAGCATGATGAACTGAAGCGATTGCTGCTCGTGAAGGCTGAAATTGAAGCACTCCAAGAGCAGAGGGTGGCGAATATGAATACTATGTGTGCCAAATTCAGCGAGCGAGATGAGGCGCATCAGGCCGCTCAGAGGGCTGACTTATCGGGACGCGTGCCATTGGAGATCCAACGCGCGTTAGATGAGGCCGTTACTGCCCGTGATGTGTCTGAGCGCCTGTCCCGGATTCTTCAATAATGATGGACACTATTGATCGTGCCATTTATGACTGTCGTTTGTGGACTTCTGGCCAGGCAGTCCCACCACTCCTCGGGCATATTTTTACCTTAGCCGTCGCGTCTTTGCTTGTGCCTCATCCTTATTTTGAGGATGAGTTGGTGCGTCTTTTGATTTTGAGAGAAGAAGTAGGCCTGTTATGGACACTCAGGTTGATCCGTCAGGACAAAGCTCGTAAGGAATACGATGAGCATGAAGATACTCTTTCGTTCGCTCATGGAGCCGAAGCTAAGGGTAAAATTATCCATGATATTCACAAGTTAGTGCACGAGTTTGATCAGGATCTTCGTTTGGCCACCGTTGATGTGATGACGGACGTTTGATGGTGGAAGCCTTGGATGCGAGATATTGCTCATTGTCGGGCATTAATGGCTGACTAGGCTGTGTCTTCTCTTTTTCTTTTAGAAGGGGTTCTTTTGTTGTCGGATTTTTTTTTTTTTTTTGAAGTATGATGTGAACGGAATTTTATTTGAACTGGGCTATTCTCCTGTAGTTATTTGAGTAAAATAGTTATGCTGCACTTGCCGAATTTAAACTTTGGAATGTCGAATTTACATGTGTCTGCATACTTTTTCTCCTTAATAAATATATTCTTCATTTATTTATGATACCATTTTCGCAAGCAACATTACTTGAACTAATATTGTAAAAACTATAATACTCACCTGAAGCATCACAATCTAGGCTTTGATATATATAAGCACGTACATAGAGTTCATGTGTAAACCATTAGAATTCCACAGGGAATACTCTAGTCAACAAATATGCATAAATATCCAATTGGATATTGTGGTCCAAATACTCCAAACATAGCAAGAACTTGTCCAGTCACCAGCATATCCTAGATTGTGACCAAGTTAGCAGCCAGACACTGAGGAACCATACTTAGACATTGATGGATGATGAAGAAATGTAATTCTTATATTGGTGTTATTTTTTCAATCCAATCTTATTATTCTTCTCTTGGTCAATTGTTAAATACACCAGTACTCCTAAGTAGGAAGATTGTAGGGTTTATTCTCTCTATGGTATCAGTTGATCACATACTCAAAGAGTTCTTACATGTTGAAGTTCATTTATATATCTTTGGGCATGCTCAGATGCAGCTGGTTATTCAGTAAACTCACTCAATCTGCATAAAAATCTCAATAATCAAATACGTTATTAACATGAGTGGAATTAAAAAGATTAAAATGCATCAACGAACGTTTAGGTGTTGTAGCTAACCATCCATGTATAACCTTTTAATATCAAAATAACCTTGCTTCCCAGTTTCTTATGTTCGGCCAAGATCATACCTATTCTTTGAAACATTTGAGACAAAAAAAAGGCATCAAGCGCAGTAAGACATAGTAATTTTCAGGATAAATATTGAAATCAAAACCTTAGAGAATCTACAAAAAAAAATCATTTCATCTGTATTTCTATTGATTCCTTCTCTCTTGTCCTTGTTGAGGGGTGAATTCGTGTTTAGGTTCTACCCGTCCTAACCACACCAAATGACCTCACAATACCAAGAATAGTAAGAGAGAGAGTTGCCTTTCTATTGTACCTTTTCCTTTCTTATATAGGCTTTCCCAAAAGCCCCTCTTTTTACTACATCATGACACATGTCCTAACCTCTTTTAATTACCCTTAATGCCATTTCCTTAACATAACCTTCTCCTTCTTTATTAATTCCTTCTTCGTCCTTTCTTCCTCATGGATATTGTCTATTTGGGCTTGGGTTTAGTCCCCGAGTCCCCATTCTTTATCTCAAGTTTTACCCCTTCCTTAGGGGCACCCTAAGCCCGTTAAGGGGTTTTTTCGTGTATCAACATTAGTCCCCTGATTATTGGGTCAATTATCAGATGATCAAAAAGTCAAATCCTTTTATGCCCTTATACGCCATGTGTCGCTGGAAATGGGGCGTCTACTGCATCCTTAATGGTGCCTATTCCCTTATATCGTAACGTCGGGTTTCCAATCCGATCATCAGACTCAAGTTCTCACTTCCATTTCCTCCCTTCTTCGTCGGACACTTTGCCCAGATGGATCACTCCCTTCAAGGATACGCATTGACCTTAGCGCCAGTCCCCGCGTTAATCTCGATGTTCAAAAAATTGGAATTGACACGCTTGTTACTAGTAGAAGAAGATATCGAGGCGCTCTGCGAACATAGGTTGGCTAACAGAGATGCTATGCGCGCCCAGTTTGCAGAGCGTTAAAAAGCAAGCCAAGCCGCTGAGGAGGCTGGACAACTAACATCTGCAATTCAGCAAGTTCTAGATGATGTTGTTACAGCTCGACATTCCGCTATTAAGTTACTCACCGAATCCTTAATAATGAAGGCGACCATTGAGTAAGCCATTTCCGACTGTCGGTCGCATATCTCTTGTCATGCGGCTACGCGCCTTCTTGGGCACACTCTATCTTTGACCGCTACTTCTGATTTTGTAAACTCGTCTTATCTAAGAGATGAACTTGCGCGTTTATTGGTATTGAGAGGGGAGATAGATATATTGTGGAATCTTAGACAAGTTCGACGGGATAAAGCACGTCAAGATCGTGATGAACACAAAAGCACTCCTGCGCTTGCTGAGGGAGCGAAGGCCAAGGGGAAGATCATTCAGGACATCTATATTTTGATAAGTGATGCCAATTGGGGGCTATCTCAATCCAACATTCAGTGTGATGATAGTAGGCTCATGGCGGAAGATGTGGATATGGATATTGCCCGTTGTCGCTGTTGTCCGACTAGGTTGCGTATGATTTTGAGAACGTCATCTTCCTTTGCTTATTGTCCAGCTGAGCAAGACGTATCCTCTTGTCGGGTTTATGTGCCTGTTTTCTTCGTGTGATGTTGTGTTTTTTTTTTTTTTTTTTTTTTTTTGAATCGTGGACTTACCTCCGTTATCGCTTGTAGTCGGACTTTTCCTTTTACTTACTTCTTTTCTTATGTGTGTATATATATATATACGGATGTCGCCATGCTTTCCTTGGGTCTTAGTCCCTGAGTCCCCGGCGTTTGTATCGGGGGTCTTCCTCTTAGGGGTATCCTAAACCTGCTTGGGAATCATTACTTCCTACGTTCCTACAGGTTGCCACGTGTCACGGCATGCATGAAGAGAAGTGGGGGAGTTACTGCATCGTAAGCCACGCCATCGTCCCTCTATATATGGTTCTCAATTCTTATTTTTGGTCATTAGATTCTTTTTAATTTTGCTTCCTTCTTTCTTCCTTTGATCAGTAAGTCATCAGCATGTTTGGTTCTCTTCATGGGTATGTATTGTCCTAGGCACCTGTTCCCATATTGGTGTCGGAAATGTTTAAGCATGATGAACTGAAGCGATTGCTGCTCGTGAAGGCTGAAATTGAAGCGCTCCAAGAGCAGAGGGTGGCGAATATGAATACTATGCGTGCCAAATTCAGCGAGCGAGATGAGGCGCATCAGCCGCCGTAGGGTCGACTTATCGGGACGCGTGCCATTGGAGATCCAACGCGCGTTAGATGAGGCCTTTACTGCCCGTGATGCGTCTGAGCGCCTGTCCCGGATTCTTCAATAATGATGGCCACTATTGATCGTGCCATTTAACTGTCGTTTATGGACTTCTGGCCAGGCAGTCCCACCACTCCTCGGGCATATTTTTACCTTAGCCGCGTTTTGCTTGTGCCTCATCCTTATTTTGAGGATGACTTGGTGCGTCTTTTGATTTTGAGAGAAGAAGTAGGCCTGTTATGGACACTCAGGTTGATCCGTCAGGACAAAGCTCGTAAGGAATACGATGAGCATGAATATACTCTTTCGTTCGCTCATGGAGCCGAAGCCAAGGGTAAAATTATCCATGATATTCATAAGTTAGTGCACGAGTTTGATCAGGATCCTCGTTTGGCCACCGCGCAGTGTGATGACGGACGTTTGATGGTGGAAGCCTTGGATGCAGATATTGCTCGCTGTCGGGCATTAATGGCTGACTAGGCTGTGTCTTCTCTTTTTCTTTTAGAAGGGGTTCTTTTGTTATCGTGTTTTTTTTTTTTGAAGTATGATGTTAACGGAATTTTATTTGAACTGGGCTATTCTCCTGTAGTTATTTGAGTAAAATAGATATGCTTCCTTGCCTTCTCTTCTCCCCCCCCCACCCCCACCCCTTTTGCGAGGGAAGTTAGGTGGGGTGGGTATTAAGTTATTTCAAAAGGGTCTTGTGTAGAGTGAAGACTAGTAAGCGCTCCTGCTCTCCCTCTTTATTTTTTATTTTTTTTTGAAGGGATGTTGGGTAGAGTGGCCACTAGTGAAACGCGCCTACTCCCCCTCTTTTTTTTTTTTTTCCCAGGAGGGTCTTGGGTTGAGTGGGCGTTAGTAAGACGCGCCTACTCCTCTTTTTTTTTCAGGAGGGTCTTGGGTAGAGTGGGCGTTAGTAAGACGTGCCTACTCCTCTTTTTTATTTCAGAAGGGTCTTGGGTGGAGTGGGCGTTAGTAAGACGAGCCTACTCCCCCTCTTTTCTTTCAGAATGGTCTTGGGTGGAGTGAGCATTAGTAAAACACGCCTACTCCCCCTCTTTTTATTTCAGATAGGTCTTGGGTGGAGTGAGCATTAGTAAAACGCGCCTACTCCCCCTATTTTTATTTCAGAATGGTCTTGGGTAGAGTGATGATAGGTGTAAAATACACCTAATTTACTATCTAGTAGTTTATGCTTTCTTTGCTATTTTTCTTGTAAATTATGTATTTTACGCTTGTTTTGAGTTTTATAGCTACTTTGGAGTCGCACAGAGGAAAAGAAGAAGAAATCACCCGATTTGAGCCAAAAGGGCGAAAAGGTCATTTTACAGGAAATTGATATATGGAGCCCAGCCAAGGTTAAGGGGCAACCCTATTTGAAGGAGTACTAAATACAGATCAGCTAAGGATAAGGGGCTGGAAACTGGTTAGCCCTTATCAGAACTAACCACTTATTAAGGCACCCAAACTGGGGGTGGTTTTATGTGGGCGTTTTAATCCTGTTCGATTATCCTAAGTCAAGAGAGTTTTCTCTCATTTTTCTACACAAAGACAAAAGAGAAGCAAGCAAAAAGTGGCTGGCGCTTTCTGTCCGATTCAAGTTTTAAAGTGATCGATTCGTTGGATTCGAGATGTTGATATCGATCTCAGTAGATCGATCGAGAGAGGTAAGGGTTCGATTCATCGAGAAGGAGGAGGAAGATGCAACGGTTGTTACTGATTTGTGTTGCTGTTTTACACATGAGAAGAATAAGCAGAGGGTTTGAGCTGTGACGATGGGTTGGTGGTGGAATCGATCGATTCAATTCGACAGAGGAAGAAAATGGGTGTGGTTTGATGTCACGTCTCTTGACGGAAAGAAGTAGAGAGGATGAATTGGAAGAAATCAGAGATGGTCTCAGAGATGAAGAACAGATGGTGCTGCTTTGATTAAACAGAAGAGAGATCGGTGATGGTCTGAGAACAAGAAGACCCTGACTTTGTTGGTGGGCTATGGATGAATTTGCCGCCGTTGTGAAGCTCAGGGAGATGTTGAATCAAGAACAGATCGAGAAAATCGATAGAGTCTGTTGGTGTTAGGAAGACTCAGGGTTGTTGTTGCCCAATCGAATCAATGTTTCGGTCAAGCAGAGTAGATCGAGCAGAGTAGATGGGTTTGTGGTCGAGCTGATTCGAATCTGAGAAGAGAAGATGGTCGACGTTCGTAACAGTGAATTGTTGTGTCGATTGAAGATTTGATGAGGATGGCAGGGGTTTACGAGATAGCAATGGAGCTCAGGAATGATAATGATGATGACGAGCTCGTGTTGGCGTAAATGAGAATACTTCGATGGGTTGTGATAATCGATTGAGTGTTTGCCCGATGTCAAAGCTCGAGAGAAAGATGAGCTGAGTATAGTGATTGTGAACTGTGAAGAGCTGGTAACGATTTGAAGCCATCTGAAGCAGCAATTGGGTATGAGCTGAAGCTTGAAATGGTGAAACTAGATGAATGCTTAGGAATGTCACAGGAACTGATGAAGTAGAGGCCTGAAATTGGCCGGGAAAGCTCTGAAATAAACGAAACTCGGCCAAATCATCCTTCTGGCGAGTCGACTCGGACCGATCCGGACGATCCCGATGACCGATCCCAAGCGAGTTCGATGACCGATTCGGTTATTCGAATTAGATTAAGTCAGCTAGAGTAAGCGGTGACTCGGATTCGACTCATTTGAGTAAGCCCAGTTAGCTGAGTCAGAAGCTAACTCGAGTCTGACTCACTCCTTCTCCTTGACCTTTGACTAACAGTTGACTAACGGCTGACCTGTTTGACCGTTAGTCCTAACGGTGGACTGACGGAATATTCCGTCGAATATTCTCTCGACGGACAGAAATTTTCAGGCGACCGGCGGCGACGTTTTCCGGCCAAATTCCGGCCACAATCCCAGTTTTCCGACGAGCCAAAAATTCCAGAATTTTCTATGGACTTCTTTCATATGTGTGAAGACTTGGGCTTGGAATTGGATGGAGAATTGGACTCAAATTTGGAAAGAGAAGGTGGAAGAGTTGAGAAAAGCTTGGAATTGGAAATTGAATTGCAAAAGGAAAAGGATTCTACTCCTTAGAAGATTTGGAGAATATTGAAGCCTATAAATAGAGAAGTTTTCTACAACTTCTACATACCTCTCTCTACACACCTCTCTACACACACATCACTTGTGTTTTTGCTTGTTTTTTCTAAGATTTTTCTTTTTAATTACTTGTGTGAATTTGAAAAATTCTTCTTTCAATTATTATTATTGGTGTGAATTTCAAAAGCATGAGTAGCTAATTTTCTTATTGATTGAGGATGAATTCCTAGTTCTTAACATATGATTTAAGTTTTTGTTTTCAAATTCTATCTTGAAGTTTTTCACATAATTATCGTTTGTTTTTACTAATAGGAGTGATCTTAAAGACATTCATGATTGATTGATAGATTGTTTGGAGTGCACGCTAAATTAATTTGTTAATTTGATCTAAAGCTAGTGAAAGTTAGGAGATAAGTAATCGTTTCTTGACTCTTTACATAAGTAGCAAACACGAGACCTTGCGGAGGGATTCCGTGGAGCAATTGTGTGTAGAAACAACGTTAGCAAGTGGACCTTGAGCTAAGAGTCTAACTACTAATATCAACCTAAGAAATTCACAAAACTTAATGCATGAGCCAAGTTACATCTAGGTTGAGCTAATTCTAGGTGGCTTGGTGATTAGAATCCGGTAGTCGAGAACTTCCGTGTCCGGTGATACAAGGGATTTAGGGGTTTAGCACTGAGCTAGCTGCTTTACCTACGGTTGGTGATAATTTGTGACTAATAACAAGTAGAAAAGAACATAACTTTAATCATTGTTTCGTAACGAAGAAGGATTCCTTGGTCTTGTCTCTCTTATTGTTTTCAACTTTACCTTTTTAATTGCTTTGTTTATTTTTCTTTTGCTTTTTACACCCCCCTTTCGTGACAACTTTTACAACTAAGATCTCTTGCTCCTCGTGGGAACGAACTTGACTTCCATTATATTATTTTTAATTGAGTGGAAATATTGAATTAATTTGACTGCACCTACGACACGCATCAAATTTTGGCGCCGTTGCCGGGGAGCAACGGGCGATTTTTAGTTGTTTTTATTTTTCTTTTTGCTTTATTCTTGCTTTGTTAGATTCTTTACCGTATCTAACTTAGTTTGTGAGAATCTTATTTGGTGTTATACCTTTGGTGAATGCTTAAAGGGGTAGACCGAGTCCAATACGTCTTCGATCCGGCACTCAACTACGTGGATTTCATTCGTGCGATTAACACTCCACTTTCTCCTTCTTCATCAAGTGATTCGGACAAAGAGGAAGAAACAATGGCTGATCGTACACTAAAGGACCTAGCTTCTCACAAGCTTGATACACAACAATGGTGTATCCAAACTAACTCAACCTTCGAGATCAAGCCGTGGTTGATTAGAGAGTTACCAAAGTTCCATGGCATGGTGAATGAGGACCCAAACAAACATCTTATGGACTTCTACACCATAGTTATGGCTATGCTTCCACCGGAGACTAATGCGGATGGAGCAATGTTGAAAGCTTTCCCGTTTTCTTTGGCGGGTAATGCTAAGGAATGGTTATATTATTTGCCTTCCGGAAGTATCACGACATGGAATGGGATGAAGAAACTTTTCCTCGAGAGATATTTTCCCGCATCCAAAGCTACTCAAATTCGCAAGGAGATTTGTGGATTGAAACAACAAGTGGGAGAATCATTATATGAATGTTGGGAGCGATATAAGAAGTTGGTGGCAAGCTGTCCACACCATCAATTTAGTGATGCTATGATACTCCAATACTTCTATGAAGCTCTTCACCCAAGTGATAGGTCTCTTCTTGACGCCGCGGGTGGTGGTGCATTAATGAACAAGACGGTGGCCCAAGCTACCGAGTTGATTGAAAGTATGGCGGCAAACTCGCAACAATTCTACACAAGGGATGAACCAATCGTTAGGCGAGTGCATGAAGTTAGTGATTCATCATCACATCTTGATCAAAGGATGAGTAACATGGAGATTATGATGCAAAGGATGGCCACGGTAATTATTCCGGATGGTGAGACCGAACAAGTGAATGCTTTATATCCAAATCAAAGGCCAAGGTACGATCCATACTCCAATACCTACAATCCCGGGTGGAAGGATCATCCTAACTTTAGTTATGCAAACAAGCAAGCGGCGGCTCCTAATCCATATGAGCAACAAGGTGGTTTTCAACAATCACGCTTTCAACCTCAACAACAATTTCAACCACAACAAGTCAAGGAGCGTGATTCTTTGAATGATGACAAGCTCAATGCGTTAATGCAAGGTATGCAAGGTCTTACTTCTATGTTCCAACAAAGCCAACAACACCAACAAAAGACCGATTCGGCAATCAAGGAGCTACAAATTCAAGTGGGGCAATTAGCGACCGATGTGAACTTATTGAAAGCGCAAGCGTCCACAAAACTTCCTTCACAACCAATTGTTAATCCAAGAGAGAGCGTTAATGCGATTACTTTGAGGAGTGGGAAACAAGTGGAGCAACCAAATCAACAAGATAAGGTGTATGATGAGAAAGAGGAAATTGAAACCGCACCAAAGGAGAAAACATCTCCTACCAACCAACCCGAGGAGAGGATTCCTACTTTCACAACTCCACCCCCGTTCCCTAGCCGATTTGCTAAATCAAAGAAAGACTTGGAATACATGGATATTTGGGAGATCTTTAAGAAGGTACAAGTCAATATTCCACTCATAGAAGCTCTTCGTCAAATTCCTCGTTGTGCAAAGTTCTTAAAGGAGTTGTGCATGAAGAAGAAAAGGTTAAAAGGAAATGAAGTCATGAGTGTGGGGAGAATGCTTCGGCGTTTATTCTCAAGAAACTCCCACCAAAATTAAAGGACCCCGGTAGTTTCAATATACCTTGCACAATTGGTAAAACAAGGTTTACTCGAGCTTTGCTAGATTTGGGAGCGTCGGTTAATGTTATGCCTTCCTCGATTTATGATTCTTTGAATCTCGGTCCTCTTAAGGAAACCGGGGTAGTTCTTGAACTTGCTAACCGATCTAATGTTTACCCGAAAGGGATTGTTGAGAATGTTTTGGTGCAGGTTAATGAGCTTGTATTTCCGGCCGATTTCTATGTCTTAGACATGAATGATGAGAATTCTTCCAAGTATACACCTTTGCTTTTGGGTAGACCATTTTTAAGCACCGCCGGAACAAAGATTGATGTCCAAAATGGCACCTTGACTATGGAGTTTGATGGTACACTCATTCACTTCAATATCTTTGAGACAAAGCGATACCCTAGTGATATGACATCATGTTTTCCCGTGAAAGAGATTGATCCGGGCTAATGAATTTTGCAAAAGCTAAGTCGGGCCGTCGACTTTAAAACAAGCGCTTAATGGGAGGCAACCCATCGGTTTTGTATTTCTTATCTTTTGCTTTTTGTTATTTTTTTTTCTTGTTTCTTATCATGTTAAAATTTCCCACCTTGACTTTACTAGGAGGATTCAATTACATTGAGGACAATGTAAGGTTTAAGTGTGGGGGAGTGGTTAAGCATGTTTTTAAAACAAAAATTACAAAAAAATGAAATTTAAAAAAAAAAAAAAAAAAAAAGAGTTTTACTTAAAAATTCCAACTTTTAAAGATTTTAGAGTCACTAGCATACTTCTAGGTATGTTTACATAGAGATTTTGACCGACATAATTGAACTTGGAAATGTTAGAGAACTACATTCGGATTTCTTGCTTGTTTGAGTGTTAAATAATGGATTTAATCATGCCGGTGATGCGAATTTGGTGCAGGGAGAAAGGCGTTATTAGAGTTGCTGATCAATCATTAGTGGAGACTACCCGTTTTTTATTCATATCATGAGAGGCACCGACCAGAAATTTTCCATCTACTAAAGAGCTTCTTTTGAGTGTGTGTCACCGTACGTTAATTCCGGGTAGAATGGTGAGCTACCCAACCTCCCACCAATAGAAGCACTACTCTTTGATCTCTTGAGTGCTAATTTTGTCAATCATGAGGGTGACGTCCATGGATGAAAGCTTCCTTCTTGTAGTTCGATTTGCAGTTAGCACCATTCTCTCTCTCGACAACAACGGATCCATAGAAACACATTCATCATCAACAAGGAGCGACATCAAAATCTACAAGGAAAGTTGGAAAAGTTTAAGGTTTACAAGCAACGGAACGAGAAAAAGAGCAAATTTCAAATTTAAGTAAAGCAACATACAAAGAGCGGATTTTTACATATATGTTGAAGACTTACAATACAATGAGGTAATTTTATATCCAAGTATGAAGGCTTATTCATGAAAGCAAAGAAAATTAAAAGGTGAGAATTGTTGAAGTTTATGATTTTGAGACGATACAAGTTGTGAAGAATCAAGCGGTAAAATACTTCTTCCACGGCCATTTATTTCTCACTCAACATTTAAGAATGAGAATATGTTCTTTAGTATTTCTAACTTCTCATTACTAGCATGCAGAAACTCTATGTCCTCATAGCTTTTTAGATGCTTGTGACGCTTGAACGCTTTGAAGTTGTGAGTTTTTAGTTTGATTTGCTCGAGGACTAGCAAAGTCTAAGTGTGGGGGAATTTGATAGGTGTAAAATACACCTAATTTACTATCTAGTAGTTTATGCTTTCTTTGCTATTTTTCTTGTAAATTATGTATTTTACGCTTGTTTTGAGTTTTATAGCTACTTTGGAGTCGCACGGAGGAAAAGAAGAAGAAATCACCCGATTTGAGCCAAAAGGGCGAAAAGGTCATTTTACAGGAAATTGATATATGGAGCCCAGCCAAGGTTAAGGGGCAACCCTATTTGAAGGAGTACTAAATACAGATCAGCTAAGGATAAGGGGCTGGAAACTGGTTAGCCCTTATCAGAACTAACCACTTATTAAGGCACCCAAACTGGGGGTGGTTTTATGTGGGCGTTTTAATCCTGTTCGATTATCCTAAGTCAAGAGAGTTTTCTCTCATTTTTCTACACAGCACAAAAAGAGAAGCAAGCAACAGTGGCTGCTGCTGCTCTGTCCGATTCAAGTTTTCCGTGATCGATTCGTTGGATTCGAGATGTTGATATCGATCTCAGTAGATCGATCGAGAGAGGTAAGGGTTCGATTCATCGAGAAGGAGGAGGAAGATGCAACGGTTGTTACTGGATTTGTGTTCTTTATTTTACACATGAGAAGAATAAGCGAGAGGGTTTGAGCCGTGACGATGGGTTGGTGGTGGAATCGATCGATTCAATTCGACGAGAGGAAGAAAATGGGTGTGGTTTGATGTCACGTACGTGACGGAAAGAAGTAGAGAGGATGAATTGGAAGAAATCGAGAGATGGTCTCAGAGATGAAGAACAGATGGTGCTGCTTTGATTAAACAGAAGAGAGATCGGTGATGGTCTGAGAACAAGAAGACCCTGACTTTGTTGGTGGGCTATGGATGAATTTGCCGCCGTTGTGAAGCTCAGGGAGATGTTGAATCAAGAACAGATCGAGAAAATCGATAGAGTCTGTTGGTGTTAGGAAGACTCAGGGTTGTTGTTGCCCAATCGAATCAATGTTTCGGTCAAGCAGAGTAGATCGAGCAGAGTAGATGGGTTTGTGGTCGAGCTGATTCGAATCTGAGAAGAGAAGATGGTCGACGTTCGAATGATGAATTGTTGTGTCGATTGAAGATTTGATGAGGATGGCAGGGGTTTACGAGATAGCAATGGAGCTCAGGAATGATAATGATGATGACGAGCTCGTGTTGGCAGAAATGAGAATACTTCGATGGGTTGTGATAATCGATTGAGTGTTGCCAGTGTCAAAGCTCGAGAGAAAGATGAGCTGAGTATAGTGATTGTGAACTGTGAAGAGCTGGTAACGATTTGAAGCCATCTGAAGCAGCAATTGGGTATGAGCTGAAGCTTGAAATGGTGAAACTAGATGAATGCTTAGGAATGTCACAGAGGCCGATGAAGTAGAGGCTGAAATTGGTAGGAAAGCTCGAAATAAACGAAACTCGGCCAAATCATCCTTCTCAGCGAGTCGACTCGGACCGATCCGGACGATCCCGATGACCGATCCCAATCGAGTTCGGTGACCGATTAGGTTAGTTGAATTAGATTAAGTCGGCCGAGTAAGCGGTGACTTCGGTTCTGACTCAGCTGAGTAAGCCCGATTAATGAAGTCGAGAAGCTAACTCGAGTCTGACTCACTCCTTCTCCTTGACCTTTGACTAACAGTTGACTAACGGTTGACCTGTTTGACCGTTAGTCCTAACGGTGGACTGACGGAATATTCCGTCGAATATTCTCTCGACGGACAGAAATTTTCAGGCTACCGGCGGCGACAATTCCGGCCAAATTCCGGCCACAATCCCAGTTTTCCGGCGAGCCAAAAATTCCAGAATTTTCTATGGACTTCTTTCATATGTGTGAAGACTTGGGCTTGGAATTGGATGGAGAATTGGACTCAAATTTGGAAAGAGAAGGTGGAAGAGTTGAGAAAAGCTTGGAATTGGAAATTGAATTGCAAAAGGAAAAGGATTCTACTCCTTAGAAGATTTGGAGAATATTGAAGCCTATAAATAGAGAAGTTTTCTACAACTTCTACATACCTCTCTCTACACACCTCTCTACACACACATCACTTGTGTTTTTGCTTGTTTTTTCTAAGATTTTTCTTTTTAATTACTTGTGTGAATTTGAAAAATTCTTCTTTCAATTATTATTATTGGTGTGAATTTCAAAAGCATGAGTAGCTAATTTTCTTATTGATTGAGGATGAATTCCTAGTTCTTAACATATGATTTAAGTTTTTGTTTTCAAATTCTATCTTGAAGTTTTTCACATAATTATCGTTTGTTTTTACTAATAGGAGTGATCTTAAAGACATTCATGATTGATTGATAGATTGTTTGGAGTGCACGCTAAATTAATTTGTTAATTTGATCTAAAGCTAGTGAAAGTTAGGAGATAAGTAATCGTTTCTTGACTCTTTACATAAGTAGCAAACACGAGACCTTGCGGAGGGATTCCGTGGAGCAATTGTGTGTAGAAACAACGTTAGCAAGTGGACCTTGAGCTAAGAGTCTAACTACTAATATCAACCTAAGAAATTCACAAAACTTAATGCATGAGCCAAGTTACATCTAGGTTGAGCTAATTCTAGGTGGCTTGGTGATTAGAATCCGGTAGTCGAGAACTTCCGTGTCCGGTGATACAAGGGATTTAGGGGTTTTAGCACTCGAGCTAGTTTGCTTTACCTACGGTTGGTGATAATTTGTGACTAATAACAAGTAGAAAAGAACATAACTTTAATCATTGTTTCGTAACGAAGAAGGATTCCTTGGTCTTGTCTCTCTTATTGTTTTCAACTTTACCTTTTTAATTGCTTTGTTTATTTTTCTTTTGCTTTTTACACCCCCCTTTTGTGACAACTTTTACAACTAAGATCTCTTGCTCCTCGTGGGAACGAACTTGACTTCCATTATATTATTTTTAATTGAGTGGAAATATTGAATTAATTTGATTGCACCTACGACACGCATCAAGTGAGCATTACTAAAACGCACTTACTCCCCCTATTTTTACTTTCGGAATGGTCTTTGGTAAAACGCTCCTACTTCCCCTTCTATTCATAGTTTTTTCAGTCAATCAAGCACCTTTGGCTTCGCCGAGACCTATTGTAAATGTCAGTCCATCAGGTGCCTTTGGCTTTCCTGGGACCTTTTGTAGATGTCAGTCGATCAGGTGCCTTTGGCTCTCCTGAGACCTTTTGTGGATTTGTCAGTCCACCAGGCGCCTTTAGGTTTCCTGGGACCTTTTGTGAATGTCGGTCGATCAGGCGCCTTTGGCCAGATTGGTCGTAGGCGCAGGGATCGGGAGTAAACTGGGTAACTAGGGGTAGTTACTTGGTCTCAACTATACGAAGTTGGTAATGCCTTTGTATAACGGCTTAATTCTGAGAGTATTAAAATCTGGAATAGATCCCGGGGTTTTTCTGCATTTGTGGTTTCCTCGTTAATAAAATCTTTCTGTGTTATTTACTTTACTTCTGAATTATAATTATCATTTTGTCATTGTTTGTACCCAAAATTACTTTTGGGCACGAAACACGATGAATTGATAGTTTTGGTGAGTATTGGGGTTTGGAGACGGATTGGAAAGCGAATAAAGAGACAAAGATGAACGCGGGTTTCGTGGTTCGGCATGGCTTGCCTACGTCCACGGATGAATCCCCTTGGGGAGAAATATCTTATTATTTGTTGTATTACAAAGTATGTTTTTCTCTCCTCTTGGCTACCCCCTTGACTGATTTTCTGTCTCCCTATTTATATAATGAAAAATATAATTCCAATGTGAACATAAATTGCATTAACTGCCCATTTATGCTCCTATAATGAATTCTATATGTAACTGCCCCCTTTATGTCTTCCTTATTCAATTCCATATGAAATGGCTGGAATTAATTCTGCATGTCCGAAACTGCTACAATTAGTGCTGCATGACTGAAACTGCTGGAATTCAATTCCACATGCCTTCATGATGATTTATGGGCGAAAACTTTGGAATGAATGTTGCATGGGCGCACATTCATGTCTCCATGTAACAATTACATAATGGATGGACTGGCAGGATTGGATGGGCCGGCCGGCAAAGATAAACGGGTTGTGAGACTAGGTGGTGGCCGCGACATAATTGGTTGTGACCGGATGGATTGGTCATTTGCCATTGGCCGGGCAGACGGATGGATGGATGGGTGACATAAACCGGGCCATGGAAATTGGTTGGTAATTGGTTATCCGTGTTCTTTGGATGCAAGACATAAAATTGGCTAGGGTGCGGCCCGGCTTCGATAGTTGACCGTCGGTTGACTTTGACCATTGACCTTGACCGAACGTTAACTTTGACAGTTGACCGTCTTTGACCATCGACTGGCTTGTGCAGGCGAGTGGATTGCTTTGGTTGACTGGTTAGCGGGCTTGGATGAGGACCAAAAGATGATTCAAGTAACAATTTGGCCCATTAAGTGGTATTTTTACTTATGGTACAAAACATCGCCCCCTCTTAACCTCCAACTTGTTGGGGGTTAAGAAAATTTCTTTTTACTAGGTAACAATAAAACTCGCCCCGGGTGTGGATTATTGATGTTGAGGTGATTGGTGAACTCCCTTTGTTGTTTGCGGAAATCACAATCAAAACGCCCCAAGTGAGGTTATTGTGATTGGGAGATTGGAGGGAAGAAATTGGGCATAAACCGTGAATGATGAACAAGGCGAAAGCAACGGCGTGATCTTTGGAACGGAGTGATGTTGTAAATGAGCGATAACATCATTGGGTGGAGCAACACATGTAATCAGTGGAATGCTGGGACTTGCGAGCACAATTTGGGCCGCATCGGCCAGCGTTCATTGGAATGCAAGGCGGCATCAAACAAGGTTCCTCTGCAGCAGCTGCGTTCGGTGAAGCTAGGAACGCGAGCATGGCTGACCGCATCAGCGCGATCGGTTGGAATGCGCAAAGAACGAACAAAATTCCGCCGCAAAGAATTGCGTTCACCGACTGCCGGAATCGCGAGCAAGCCGATCGCATCATTGCGATCATTTGGAATGCGGAAAGAACGGACAAAGTTCCTGCGGGCAGCGAGATCGTTCAACCGGATTAGGAACCGCGAGCATAGCGGGACTGCATCGTTTGTGATGCGCTACAACGAATAAAGCTACATCAGTACTGGCCCAGCTACGATTAATTTGGCAGGAAATGAGAGCATAGTGGGTTGCATCAGCTGTGATGGTGGAATGCGGCAGCAACGAATAAAGCTACACCTGCAAAGCGGCAACGATTAGATGGACTGCAGCTAGCTGCGAGGGTGGACTCAAATAGTTCGATAAACATAGGTGTAAAAGTTATAAATAAACTAGACAGCATCAGTTGCGTCCAACTGAGTGTCGCCAGGCTATATCAGTTGCGTCCAACTGAGTATAGAATTCGCAGGCAACTGGACTGCATCGGTTGCGTCCAACCGAGTGCAGCAGTTGCTTTTGAACTGGAGTACAAAAATTCAATCAACATAATTATAATAGTTTAACATTACTGATTGTAAAAATTGCGTAAAAATATTAGGGTTTACGCTCGCCCCCTCTTAATCCTACAACTCGTTGGAGGACTAAGAAGTTTGAGTTTCATGACGTTTCGATTTTCAGGAGCTTAACTGCAATTAGGTGCTATGTAACTTGCCCCCAAGCGTATGAAGTGTTACACAGTTTGCCCCAAAAGAGTAATTTTAGACCACGAGGTGTTACATATCTCGCTCCCCAAGTGATGGTCAGTCATATTGAAGTGATATTCAACTCCCCCCCGGAAGATAGTAATTGTCATGCTGCTCAATGCTTGCACAAGGGTGCACTGCCTTGCTGCATTTTGCTCGCGCATGGGATTTTGAATATGTCTGCTATCTGGAATTCGCGCGGGGGGACAATCCCACTATTCCGGATGCGCAGAATTGAAATGTGTGCATCCCTCGTTGAGAAGATGTTTGCCACATTAAAGGTGTCTTACCAAAAGTATGCATGAATATATGAAAAGGTGCAAAAATATGTAAATTGTATACTTACCTTATTGAAAATGTTGTTGCGACTTCACTTTCAAAGTGATTAGGATGCCCACTGGCTATGTCGGTGTTTTCCAGCGATGATGATTAGTATAGTTGCCTTAGCGTCTTGTTTCGACTTCGTAATTGATTTGTCCTGGACTGGAATGCATCAGTTAAGTCCAAGCTGGATCGAAGACAGTTTCTACGGAACTGTTTTTCATTTGTGATCGGTTGTGCGGCTTAACCGTTGCTTGTGAAACTGGATTCGATGAGTTCGATCAATCAGCTGTAGTAATTATTCGGAAAAGAAGCTGCAGCAGTTCGATCAATCAAGGCTGCGATGTTGCGAGGACAACTAGACTACAACGATTCGTATAATATGGGGCCGTAGCTTGATTTTACCTTGCACCGAAAATGTGCGTGTTGAGGTTTATGATCCCAACCAGACTCGCGATCTTTCTATTTGTGGGTAGAAAAATCGACACAATAGCGCTCGCGAACATTGAACGTGTAGTGCCCTGCATCTTGATAGTGTTTGTCATGCCACTCGGAGCCTCAAAAAATTAAATTTTCCAAACTCAAGATTTTTCACTTCCATGTTGTAGGAAATTGAAAGACGATTCCAACGAGCCAAAAATTACTCGATTCGGACTTATAACGAAGAAGTTATTGACGAAACAAGATTTTCTCTTAGCGCGCGCTGATTGGACCGAATTGCTGACGTGGCACGCGGATGTGGAATAAAGTTGCTGACGTGGCAAGCTGACTGGACATGTTCGCTGACGTGGCGTGCTGACGTGGAGCGCTGACTGGACATGTACGCGCCGACGCGTCGTGCCGACGTGCGCGCCGACCAGGCGAGAAGCTAACATGGCGTCCTTCGTGGCAAATGATTGCGACGTGTCACGTTTGGCGCCGACGGGACGGGTTGGCGTGGCATAAAGTTGCTTGACGTGGCTCGCCGACGAGGCGCCACCGTCCGATGTGGCATGCGACTTGGCTAGTGCCCGCGTGGCGGATGACGTGGGTGCACAAAAACAAAAAGTGGGTGAACAAGTAATAACATGGGTGAACAGAACCCCGGGTGTGGGTGAGGCAGGCGGACGTGGTGACCAACACCCACGGAAGTGGGTTAGGCTATCCAACGTGGGTGAAAGACACCCCCAGAAGTGGGTGAAGCTACTTAACGAGGGTGAAGGACACCCCCGAAGTGGGTTAGCATCCCCGCCGGCTTGGGCCGCCGGTTCAATTTTTTTTTGAAAACTTTCGCCACGCTTTTCACGAACTGTTGCCTTTTGTCTTGAAATTTCTGCAACGGCTGTTGGTGTTGTTATCTTTTCTCTTTGACCTTTTGCAACAGTTCTCTGGGCTGTTGTCTTTTCTCCTTACAATTTTTAGCAACAGGTTTGTTGAACTGTTACCGTTTCTCATGGAATTTTCACCATGATTTTGCTGCACTTTTGTGGCCCTTTCTGGAATTTTCTGGGATGCATTTTCTGGAGGTTTTCCCTCGGGTATTCAGGCACCTTGAGATGTAGGTAACTTGACAACCTTGTGATCATGACAGTAGTGATTTTGACGTTTTATAAACCCGAACACGTAGACACTACGTTATTTGGGCACCAAATTTTTCCAACTTTGGAATCGAATATACTTTGCGGATCGAACATCTGGCAGCAATCTTAGCGAACTTTTTGATGAGTCAGTCTCGGTGGTCTCTGACTATGAAGCTAGACTGCAGCAGTTGCGATCAACTGGATTGCAGTAACTTTGGCTAACTGGAATGCAGCAGCTGCGATCAGCTGGACTGCAGTGACTATAATCAAAACTGGACCTAACCCTGGACCTAACGTCCTAGGGGTGATTTCATCAGTCTTTGTAGTGATGCAGCTTTTGTAGTTTCCGAAGGTAATAGTTTTAGCGAGATCTCGAAAAGCGAATAACGGATTGCGGCCATGTTGTGGATCGAATATCCTACAACAGTTTTTGATGGTATTTCACTACATCTTTTGTCGCGAAACGAGCGTTCCAGCAACACTATCATCAGATTTTGTAGTGATGCGATTTTCAGCGGTATCCGCAGCTAATAGCTTCAGCAAATCTGAAACGGCGAATCTTGGTTGCAGCAGTTGCGATCAACTGGACTGTAGTATGTGCGATTATACGGTCAGCAGCAGCTGCGATCAGCTGGACTGCGACTGTTATGACCAAACTAGTCTGCAGCAGTTGCGATCAACTGGACTGCAGCAGTGATTTTCCAAAACGCTCAGACTGCTTTTTCACGGACACGATTTTGAAGCATTTTCTACAACATTTCTCAATGGGAAAGCACGATTTCTTTTCTCGTATCTCCCCTTAGTCGGCGCCAATGTTTTTACCCAAAATTACTTTTGGGCACGAAACACGATGAATTGATAGTTTTGGGAGTATTGGGGTTTGGAGACGGATTGGAAAGCGAATAAAGAGACAAAGATGAACGCAGGTTTTACGTGGTTCGGCATGGCTTGCCTACGTCCACGGATGAATCCCCTTGGGGAGAAATGTTTTATTGACTGTTGTATTACAAAGTATGTTTTTCTCTCCTCTTGGCTACCCCCTTGACTGATTTTCTGTCTCCCTATTTATACAATGAAAAATATAATTCCAATGTGAACATAAATTGCATTAACTGCCCATTTATGCTCCTATAATGAATTCTATATGTAACTGCCCCCTTTATGTCTTCCTCATTCAATTCCATATGAAACGGCTGGAATTAATTCTACATGTCCGAAACTGCTACAATTAGTGCTGCATGACTGAAACTGCTGGAATTCAATTCCACATGCCTTCATGATGATTTATGGCTGAAACTGCTGGAATGAATGTTGCATGGAACTGCACATTCATGTCTCCATGTAACAATTCTGCATAATGGATGGAGCAGATCGATGGATCGGGTCGGGATAAATGATAGTCGGGCCAATTTGGCAGAACTAGGTGGACTCGGCTGGCAAAGATAATGGTGGCAGATGGATGGATTGGCTGGCTGCATAATCGGCGGGCAGATGGATGGATGACGGCGCATAACGGGTTGCGACCGGAAATTGGTTGGTAATTGGTTATCCGTGTTCTTGGATGCAAGACATAAAATTGGCTAGGGTGCGGCCCGACCCGATAGTTGACCGTCGGTTGACTTTGACCATTGACCTTGACCGAACGTTAACTTTGACAGTTGACCGTCTTTGACCATCAACTGGCTTGTGCAGGCGAGTGGATTGCTTTGGTTGACTGGTTAGCGGGCTTGGATGAGGACCAAAAGATGATTCAAGTAACAATTTGGCCCATTAAGTGGTATTTTTACTTATGGTACAAACATCGCCCCCTCTTAACCTCCAACTTGTTGGGGGTTAAGAAAATTTCTTTTTACTAGGTAACAATAAAACTCGCCCCCAGGTGTGGATTATTGATGTTGAGGTGATTGGTGAACTCCCTTTGTTGTTTGCGGAAATCACAATCAAAACGCCCCCAAGTGAGGTTATTGTGATTGGGAGATTGGAGGGAAGAAATTGGGCATAAACCGTGAATGATGAACAAGACTGAAACGACAGCGTGATGCTGGAACGGAGTGATGTTGTAAATGAGCGATAACATCATTGGGTGGAGCAACACCTGTAATCAGCTGGAATGCAGGACTTGCGAGCACAGCTGGACTGCATCAGCCGCGTTCAGCTGGAATGCAGCAGCATCAAACAAGGTTCCTCTGCAGCAGCTGCGTTCAGCTGAACTGCAGGAACCGCGAGCATGGCTGGACTGCATCAGCTGCGATCAGTTGGAATGCAGCAGCAACGAACAAAATTCCGCCGCAGCAGCTGCGTTCAGCTGGACTGCCGGAACTGCGAGCAAAGCTGGACTGCATCAGCTGCGATCAGCTGGAATGCAGCAGCAACGGACAAAGTTCCTCTGCAGCAGATGCGTTCAAGTGGACTGCAGGAACCGCGAGCATAGCAGGACTGCATCAGCTGTGATGCAGCAGCAACGAATAAAGCTACACTGCAGCAGCAACGATTAGCTGGACTGCAGGAAATGAGAGCATAGCTGGACTGCATCACCGTGTGATCACTGGAATGCGCGACAACGAATAAAGCTACACTTTGCAGCAGCAACGATTAGATGGACTGCAGCAGCCTTGAGGGATTTGGACTCAAATAGTTCGATAAACATAGGTGTAAAAGTTATAAATAAAACTAGACAAAGACATCGGTTGCGTCCAACCGAGTGTCGCCCAGCTATATCGATTGCCCAAGCGAGTATAGAAGTCATGAGTAAGCTGGATTTGCATCGGTTGCGATCCCAACCGAGTGCAGCGATTGCTTTTGAACCGGAGTACAAAAATTCAATCAACATAATTATAATAGTTTAACATTACTTGATTGTAAAAATTGCGTAAAAATATTAGGGTGTACGCTCGCCCCTCTTAATCCTACAACTCGTTGGAGGACTAAGAAGTTTGGGTTTCATGACGTTTCGATTTTCGGGAGCTTAAGCGCAATTAGGTGCTATGTAACTTGCCCCCAAGCGTATGAAGTGTTTACTGATTTGCCCCAAAAGAGTAATTTTAGACCACGAGGTGTTACATATCTCGCCCCCAAGTGATGGTCGAGTCATATTGAAGTGATATTCAACTCCCCCGGAAGATAGTAATTGTCATGCTGCTCAATGCTTGCGAGAAGGGTGCACTTTGCCTTCTTTGCATTTTGCTCGCGCATGGGATTTTGAATATGTCGTTATCCGGAATTCGCGCGGGGGGCCAATCCCACTATTCCAGATGCGCGCGGGGTGAAATGTGTGCATCCTCGTTGAGAAGATGTTTGCCACATTAAAGGTGTCTTACCAAAAGTATGCATGAATATATGAAAAGGTGCAAAAATATGTAAATTGTATACTTACCTTATTGAAAATGTTGTTGCGACTTCGCTTTCAAGTGATTAGGATGCCTTTGGCTATGTCGGTGTTTTCCAGCGATGATGATTAGTATAGTTGCCTTAGCGTCTTGTTTCGACTTCGTAATTGATTTGTCTGTGGGACTGGAATGCATCAGTTAAGTCCAAGCTGGATCGAAGACAGTTTCTACGGAACTGTTTTTCAGCAGCTGTGATCAGTTGTGCAGCAACCGTTGCTTGTGAAACTGGGATTCTGATAGTTCGATCAACCATTTGTAGTAATTATCAGGAAAAGGAGGCAGACGATTCGATCAATCGAGGCTGCCGGTGTTCTTTGAGGACAACTAGACTACAACGATTAGTAATAAGGTCAGAGCAGTTTTACCTTGCACCGAAAATGTGCGTGTTGAGGTTTATGATCCCAACCAGCACTCGCGATCTTTGCGCTGTGGGTAGAAAAATCGACACAATAGCGCTCGCGAACATTGAACGTGTAGTGCCCCTGCATCTTGATAGTGTTTGTCATGCCACTCGGAGCCTCAAAAATTAAATTTTCCAAACTCAAGATTTTTCACTTCCATGTTGTAGGAAATTGAAAGACGATTCCAACGAGCCAAAAATTACTCGATTCGGACTTATAACGAAGAAGTTATTGACGAAACAAGATTTTCTCTTAGCGCGCGCTGATTGGACCGAATTGCTGACGTGGCACGCGGATGTGGAATAAAGTTTCGACGTGGCAAGCTGACTGGACATGTTCGCTGACGTGGCGTCTTGACGTGGAGCGCTTGGCCCGGACATGTACACCGACGTGGCGCGTCTTGGCGACGCCAAGGCGCTGCCTGACGGGCCGAGAAGGCGGCGTGGCGTCCTTCGTGGGCAAATGATTGCCGACGTGTCACGTTTGGCGCCGACGGACGGGTTGGCGTGGCATAAAGTTGCTGACGTGGCTCATTGTGACGAGGCACCTTTGTCTTTGATGTGGCATGCCGACTTGGCTAGTGCCCGCGTGGCGAGATGACGTGGGTGCACAAAAACAAGAAGTGGGTGAACAAGTAATAACATGGGTGAACAGAACCCCCGGGTGTGGGTGAGGCAACTGGACGTGGCTGACCAACACCCACGGAAGTGGGTTAGGCTATCCAACGTGGGTGAAAGACACCCCCAGAAGTGGGTGAAGCTACTTAACGAGGGTGAAGGACACCCCCGAAGTGGGTTAGCATCCCCACGGCTTGGGCCACGGTTCAATTTTTTTTTGAAAACTTTCGCCACGCTTTTCACGAATGTTGCCTTTTGTCTTGAAATTTCGCAATTTGTTGGTGTTGTTATCTTTTCTCTTTGACCTTTTGCTGTGATTCTGAAGTTGTTGTCTTTTCTCCTTACAATTTTTAGCAACAGTTTGTTGAATCATTACAGTTTCTCATGGAATTTTCACCATGATTTTCTTTTGCACTTTTGTGGCCCTTTCTGGAATTTTCTGGGATGCATTTTCTGGAGGTTTTTCCTCGGGTATTCAGGCACCTTGAGATGTAGGTAACTTGACAACCTTGTGATCATGACAGTAGTGATTTTGACGTTTTATAAACCCGAACACGTAGACACTACGTTATTTGGGCACCAAATTTTTCAGCTTTGGAATCGAATATACCGCGGATCGAACATCCTGCAAAAGCAATCTTAGCGAACTTTTTGATGAGTCGGTCTCGGTGGTCTCGACTATGAAGCTAGACCGGCGAGTTGCGATCAATCGGATTGCAGTAACTTTGGCTAACTGGAATGCAGCAGCTGCGATCAGCTGGACTGCAGTGACTATAATCAAAACTGGACCTAACCCTGGACCTAACGTCCTAGGGGTGATTTCATCAGTCTTTGTAGTGATGCAGCTTTTGTAGTTTCCGAAGGTAATAGTTTTAGCAGATCTCGAAAAGCGAATCTGGATTGCAGCCATGTTGTGGATCGAATATCCTACAACGGTTTGATGGTATTTCACTACATCTTTTGTCGCGAAACGAGCGTTCCAACATCACTATCATCGATTTTTGTAGTGATGCGATTTTATTGGTATCGCAGCTAATAGCTTCAAACAAATCAAACGGCGAATCTTGGTTGCGCGATTGCGATCAAGCTGGACTGTAGTATGTGCGATTATACGGTCAAAGCCATTTGCGATCACTGGATGCATCTGTTATGACCAAACTAGTCTGCAGCCGATTGCGATCAAGCTGGATCTGCAGCAGTGATTTTCCAAAACGCTCAGGATCGCTTTTTCACGGACACGATTTTGAAGCATTTTCTACAACATTTCTCAATGGGAAAGCACGATTTCTTTCTCGTATCTCCCCTTAGTCGGCGCCAATGTTTTTACCCAAAATTACTTTTGGGCACGAAACACGATGAATTGATAGTTTTGGGAGTATTGGGGTTTGGAGACGGATTGGAAGCGAATAAAGAGACAAAGATGAACGCAGGTTTACGTGGTTCGGCATGGCTTGCCTACGTCCACGGATGAATCCCCTTGGGAGAAATGTTTTATTGGATTGTTGTATTACAAAGTATGTTTTTCTCTCCTCTGGCTACCCCCTTTGATCGATTGTCTCCCTATTTATACAATGAAAAATATAATTCCAATGTGAACATAAATTGCATTAAGCGCCCATTTATGCTCCTATAATGAATTCTATATGTAATCGCCCCTTTATGTCTTCCTCATTCAATTCCATATGAAACAGTGGAATTAATTACGCATGTCAGAAATCGCTACAATTAGTGTTGCATGATCAAAGCTGCTGGAATTGATTCCACATGCCTTCATGATGATTTATGGTCTGGCTTCTTTGGAATGAATGTTGCATGGAATCGCACATTCATGTCTCCATGTAACAATTGCATAATGGATGGGTATCAGATGGATGGGCCGACCACAGATAATCGGCCGGAGACTAGGTGGACTGGCCGGCGACATAATTGGTTGGCAAGATTGGATGGATTGGCTGGCTGCATAATCGCTGGGTGATTGGATGGGTCGACGGGGCGACAACTGGGCCGGGTGATCGGAAATTGGTTGGTAATTGGTTATCCGTGTTCTTTGGATGCAAGACATAAAATTGGCTAGGGGTGCGGCCCGGCTTCGATAGTTGACCGTCGGTTGACTTTGACCATTGAACTTGGCCGAACGTTAACTTTTGGTTGACCGTCTTTGACCATCAACTGGCTTGTGCAGGCGAGTGGATTGCTTTGGTTGACTGGTTAGCGGGCTTGGATGAGGACCAAAAGATGATTCAAGTAACAATTTGGCCCATTAAGTGGTATTTTTACTTATGGTACAAACATCGCCCCCTCTTAACCTCCAACTTGTTGGGGTTAAGAAAATTTCTTTTTACTAGGTAACAATAAAACTCGCCCCCAGGTGTGGATTATTGATGTTGAGGTGATTGGTGAACTCCCTTTGTTGTTTGCGGAAATCACAATCAAAACGCCCCCAAGTGAGGTTATTGTGATTGGGAGATTGGAGGGAAGAAATTGGGCATAAACCGTGAATGATGAACAAGACTGAAACGACAGCGTGGATCTTTGGAACGGAGTGATGTTGTAAATGAGCGATAACATCATTGGGTGGAGCAACACATGTGAAATCGAATGCGGGACTTGCGAGCCACAGTGATCGCGTCGACCGCGTTCAGCTGGAATGCAGCAGCATCAAACAAGGTTCCTCTGCAGCAGCTGCGTTCAGCTGGACTGCAGGAACCGCGAGCATGGCTGGACTGCATCAGCTGCGATTAGTTGGAATGCAGCAGCAACGAACAAAATTCCGCCGCAGCGGCTCGGGCGTCACTGGATCGCCGAATCGCGAGCAAGGCCGATCGCATCAGTCTGCGATCGCCTGGAATGCGGCAAAGAACGGACAAAGTTCCTCTGCAGCGAGATGCGTTCAACTGGACTGCGAGAACGCGAGCATAGCAGATCGCATCAGCTGTGATGCAAGCAACGAATATCAGCTACATCAGCAAAGCGGCAACGATTAGCCGGATGCAGGAAATGAGAGCATAGCCGACCGCATCGTTGTGATCGGCTGGAATGCAAGCGACAACGAATAAAGCTACACTGCAGCAGCAGCGATTAGATGGACTGCAGCAGCTGCTGAGGGACTGGACTCAAATAGTTCGATAAACATAGGTGTAAAAGTTATAAATAAAACTAGACAGCATCGGTTGCGTCCAACTGAGTGTCGCCAGGCTATATCAGTTGCGTCCAACTGAGTATAGAATTCGCTTGCAACTGGACTGCATCGGTTGCGTCCAACCGAGTGCAGCAGTTGCTTTTGAACTGGAGTATAAAAATTCAATCAACATAATTATAATAGTTTAACATTACTGATTGTAAAAATTGCGTAAAAATATTAGGGTGTACGCTCGCCCCCTCTTAATCCTACAACTCGTTGGAGGACTAAGAAGTTTGGGTTTCATGACGTTTCGATTTTCGGGAGCTTAACTGCAATTAGGTGCTATGTAACTTGCCCCCAAGCGTATGAAGTGTTACACAGTTTGCCCCAAAAGAGTAATTTTAGACCACGAGGTGTTACATATCTCGCCCCCCAAGTGATGGTCAGTCATATTGAAGTGATATTCAACTCCCCCCCGGAAGATAGTAATTGTCATGCTGCTCAATGCTTGCACAAGGGTGCACTGCCTTGTTGCATTTTGCTCGCGCATGGGATTTTGAATATGTCTGCTATCCGGAATTCGCGCGGGGGGCCAATCCCACTATTCCAGATGCGCGCAGAATTGAAATGTGTGCATCCCCTCGTTGAGAAGATGTTTGCCACATTAAAGGTGTCTTACCAAAAGTATGCATGAATATATGAAAAGGTGCAAAAATATGTAAATTGTATACTTACCTTATTGAAAATGTTGTTGCGACTTCGCTTTCGAAGTGATTAGGATGCCCACTGGCTATGTCGGTGTTTTCCAGCGATGATGATTAGTATAGTTGCCTTAGCGTCTTGTTTCGACTTCGTAATTGATTTGTTTGTGGGACTGGAATGCATCAGTTAAGTCCAAGCTGGATCGAAGACAGTTTCTACGGAACTGTTTTTCAGCAGCTGTGATCAGCTGTACAGCAACCGTTGCTTGTGAAACTGGATTACAGTAGTTCGATCAACTGGCTGTAGTAATTATTCGGAAAGGACTGCAGCCCAGATTCGATCAACTGAGGCTGCGATGTTCTTGAGGACAACTAGACTACAACAGTTCGTATAATCTGTAGCAGTTTTACCTTGCACCGAAAATGTGCGTGTTGAGGTTTATGATCCCAACCAGCACTCGCGATCTTTGCGCTGTGGGTAGAAAAATCGACACAATAGCGCTCGCGAACATTGAACGTGTAGTGCCCTACATCTTGATAGTGTTTGTCATGCCACTCGGAGCCTCAAAAAATTAAATTTTCCAAACTCAAGATTTTTCACTTCCATGTTGTAGGAAATTGAAAGACGATTCCAACGAGCCAAAAATTACTCGATTCGGACTTATAACGAAGAAGTTATTGACGAAACAAGATTTTCTCTTACAACGATTGGACCGAATTGCTGACGTGGCACGCGGATGTGGAATAAAGTTTCTGACGTGGCAAGCTGACTGGACATGTTCGCTGACGTGGCGTGCTGACGTGGAGCGCTGGCCCGGACATGTACAACGACGTGGCGCTACCGACGTGGGCGCTACCGATCGGGCGAGAAGGCGACGTGGCGTCCTTCGTGGCAAATGATTGCCGACGTGTCACGTTTGGCGCCGACGGGACGGGTTGGCGTGGCATAAAGTTGCCGACGTGGCTCGGCCGACGAGGCGCCACTTGTCTTGATGTGGCATGCCGACTTGGCTAGTGCCCGCGTGGCGGATGACGTGGGTGCACAAAAACAAGAAGTGGGTGAACAAGTAATAACATGGGTGAACGTAACCCCCGGGTGTGGGTGAGGCAATCGGACGTGGTGACCAACACCCACGGAAGTGGGTTAGGCTATCCAACGTGGGTGAAAGACACCTGAGAAGTGGGTGAAGCTACTTAACGAGGGTGAAGGACACCCCGAAGTGGGTTAGCATCCCCGCCTGGGCTTGGGCCGCCGGTTCAATTTTTTTTTTTTGAAAACTTTCGCCACGCTTTTCACGAACTGTTGCCTTTTGTCTTGAAATTTACGCAGCAATTTGTTGGTGTTGTTATCTTTTCTCTTTGACCTTTTGCAACAGTTCACGGGTCGTTGTCTTTTCTCCTTACAATTTTTAGCAAATGAGGTTTGTTGAATCATACCGTTTCTCATGGAATTTTCACCATGATTTTGCTGCACTTTTGTGGCCCTTTCTGGAATTTTCTGGGATGCATTTTCTGGAGGTTTTTCCTCGGGTATTCAGGCACCTTGAGATGTAGGTAACTTGACAACCTTGTGATCATGACAGTAGTGATTTTGACGTTTTATAAACCCGAACACGTAGACACTACGTTATTTGGGCACCAAATTTTTCCAGCTTTGGAATCGAATATACTGCGGATCGAACATCCTGGCAGCAATCTTAGCGAACTTTTTGATGAGTCAGTCTCGGTGGTCTCTGACTATGAAGCTAGGCTGCAAGCGGTTGCGATCAACCTGGATTGCAGTAACTTTGGCTAATCTGGAATGCAAAGAATCTGCGATCACCGGATCTAGCGAGTGACTATAATCAAAATCGACCTAACCCTGGACCTAACGTCCTAGGGGTGATTTCATCAGTCTTTGTAGTGATGCAGCTTTTGTAGTTTCCGAAGGTAATAGTTTTAGCAGATCTCGAAAAGCGAATCTGGATTGCAGCCATGTTGTGGATCGAATATCCTACAACAGTTTTGATGGTATTTCACTACATCTTTTGTCGCAAAACGAGCGTTCCAACATCACTATCATCAGATTTTGTAGTGATGCGATTTTCAATGATATCCAGACTAATAGCTTCAGCAAACTGAAACGGCGAATCTTGGTTGCAGCGATTTGCGATCAACTGGACTGTAGTATGTGCGATTATACTGGTCGGCGGCGAGTTGCGATCACTGGATCATGACTGTTATGACCAAACTAGTCTGCGGGCGATTGCGATCAACTGGATCTGCAGCGATGATTTTCCAAAACGCTCGAGGCTTGCTTTTTCACGGACACGATTTTGAAGCATTTTCTACAACATTTCTCAATGGGAAAGCACGATTTCTTTTCTCGTATCTCCCCTTAGTCGGGCGCCAATGTTTTTACCCAAAATTACTTTTGGGCACGAAACACGATGAATTGATAGTTTTGGGAGTATTGGGGTTTGGAGACGGATTGGAAAGCGAATAAAGAGACAAAGATGAACGCAGGTTTTACGTGGTTCGGCATGGCTTGCCTACGTCCACGGATGAATCCCCTTGGGGAGAAATGTTTTATTGATTTGTTGTATTACAAAGTATGTTTTCTCTCCTCCTGGCTACCCCCTTGGTCGATTTTACTGTCTCCCTATTTATACAATGAAAAATATAATTCCAATGTGAACATAAATTGCATTAACTGCCCATTTATGCTCCTATAATGAATTCTATATGTAACTGCCCCTTTATGTCTTCCTCATTCAATTCCATATGAAACGACTGGAATTAATTACGCATGTCCGAAATCGCTACAATTAGTCTTGCATGACCGAAATCTGCTGGAATTCAATTCCACATGCCTTCATGATGATTTATGGCTGGCTTCTTTGGAATGAATGTTGCATGGGCGCACATTCATGTCTCCATGTAACAATTCTGCATAATGGATGGACTGGCAGACCGGATGGATGGACTGGCCGACAACATAATCGCATTTGCAGACTAGGTGGGGATCGGTTTGGACATAATTGGTCATTGACTGGATGGATTGGTTTGTTGCATAACTCGGCCGGCAGTGATTGGATGGGTCGACGGGAAGACAACTGGCCGGGTCGAGACTGGAAATTGGTTGGTAATTGGTTATCCGTGTTGCTGGATGCAAGACATAAAATTGGCTAGGGGTGCGACTGACTTCGATAGTTGACCGTCGGTTGACTTTGACCATTGACCTTGACCGAACGTTAACTTTGACAGTTGACCGTCTTTGACCATCAACTGGCTTGTGCAGGCGAGTGGATTGCTTTGGTTGACTGGTTAGCGGGCTTGGATGAGGACCAAAAGATGATTCAAGTAACAATTTGGCCCATTAAGTGGTATTTTTACTTATGGTACAAACATCGCCCCCTCTTAACCTCCAACTTGTTGGGGGTTAAGAAAATTTCTTTTTACTAGGTAACAATAAAACTCGCCCCCAGGTGTGGATTATTGATGTTGAGGTGATTGGTGAACTCCCTTTGTTGTTTGCGGAAATCACAATCAAAACGCCCCCAAGTGAGGTTATTGTGATTGGGAGATTGGAGGGAAGAAATTGGGCATAAACCGTGAATGATGAACAAGACTGAAACGACAGCGTGATCTTTGGAACGGAGTGATGTTGTAAATGAGCGATAACATCATTGGGTGGAGCAACACCGTAATCACCGAATGGGACTTGCGAGCACTGTTGGGCCCGCATCGGCCAGCGTTCGGTGGAATGCAGCTAACATCAAACAAGGTTCCTCTGCCAGCAGCCGCGTTGCTGGACTGCAGGAACCGCGAGCATGGCTGGAAGCGCATCACCGCGATTAGTTGGAATGCAAAGAAGAACGAACAAAATTCAGCCGCAAAGCAATTTGCGTTCATTTGGATCGCCTGGAATCGTGAGCAAAGTCGACGCATCAGTGCGATCACCGGAATGCAGCAGCAACGAACAAAGTTCCTCTGCAGTAGATGCGTTCAACTGGACTGCAGGAACCGCGAGCATAGCAGGATTGCATCAGCTGTGATGCGACGCGAATAAAGCTATTCATCGCAGCCAGCAACGATTAGCCGGACTAGCAGAAATGAGAGCATAATTTGGACTGCATCAGCTGTGATCAGCTGGAATGCAGCAGCAACGAATAAAGCTACACTGCAGCAGCAACGATTAGATGGACTGCAGCAGCTACTGAGGGACTGGACTCAAATAGTTCGATAAACATAGGTGTAAAAGTTATAAATAAAACTAGACAGCATCAGTTGCGTCCAACTGAGTGTCGCCAGGCTATATCAGTTGCGTCCAAGCCGAGTATAGATTCGCTTAATCGGGATTTGCATCGGTTGCGTCCAACCGAAAGTGCGCGAGTTGCTTTTGAACCGGAGTATAAAAATTCAATCAACATAATTATAATAGTTTAACATTACGATTGTAAAAATTGCGTAAAAATATTAGGGTGTACGCTCGCCCCCTCTTAATCCTACAACTCGTTGGAGGACTAAGAAGTTTGGGTTTCATGACGTTTCGATTTTCGGGAGCTTAAGCGCAATTAGGTGCTATGTAACTTGCCCCCAAGCGTATGAAGTGTTACAGTTTGCCCCAAAAGAGTAATTTTAGACCACGAGGTGTTACATATCTCGCCCCCAAGTGATGGTCGGTCATATTGAAGTGATATTCAACTCCCCAGGAAGATAGTAATTGTCATGTTTGCTCAATGCTTGCACAAGGGTGCACCGCCTTCTTTGCATTTTGCTCGCGCATGGGATTTTGAATATGTCTCGCTATACGGAATTCGCGCGGGGGCCAATCCCACTATTCCGGATGCGCGTGAGGTGAAATGTGTGCATCCCTCGTTGAGAAGATGTTTGCCACATTAAAGGTGTCTTACCAAAAGTATGCATGAATATATGAAAAGGTGCAAAAATATGTAAATTGTATACTTACCTTATTGAAAATGTTGTTGCGACTTCGCTTTCAAGTGATTAGGATGCCCAATTGGCTATGTCGGTGTTTTCCAAAGCGATGATGATTAGTATAGTTGCCTTAGCGTCTTGTTTCGACTTCGTAATTGATTTGTTTGTGGGACTGGAATGCATCGATTAAGTCCAAGTTTGGATCGAAAGACAGTTTCTACGGGGCCCATTTTTCAAAGAAATTTGTGATCAGTTGTGCACAACCGTTGCTTGTGAAACTGGATTACAGTAGTTCGATCAACTGGCTGTAGTAATTATCTGGAAAAGGACTGCAGCAGTTCGATCAACTGGGCTGCAGTATTGCCGAGGACAACTAGACTACAACAGTTCGTATAACTGGGCTGTAGCAGTTTTACCTTGCACCGAAAATGTGCGTGTTGAGGTTTATGATCCCAACCAGCACTCGCGATCTTTGCGCTGTGGGTAGAAAAATCGACACAATAGCGCTCGCGAACATTGAACGTGTAGTGCCCTACATCTTGATAGTGTTTGTCATGCCACTCGGAGCCTCAAAAAATTAAATTTTCCAAACTCAAGATTTTTCACTTCCATGTTGTAGGAAATTGAAAGACGATTCCAACGAGCCAAAAATTACTCGATTCGGACTTATAACGAAGAAGTTATTGACGAAACAAGATTTTCTCTTAGCGCGCGCTGATTGGACCGAATTGCTGACGTGGCACGCGGATGTGGAATAAAGTTTCTGACGTGGCAAGCTGACTGGACATGTTCGCTGACGTGGCGTGCCGACGTGGGAGCCCACTGACATGTACACCGACGTGGTGTGGGCCGAGAAGGCGACGTGGCGTCCTTCGTGGCAAATGATTGCCGACGTGTCACGTTTGGCGCCGACGGGACGGGTTGGCGTGGCATAAAGTTGGCGACGTGGCTCGCCGACGAGGCGCCCTTTGTGCTGATGTGGCATGCTGACTTGGCTAGTGCCCCGCGTGGCAGATGACGTGGGTGCACAAAAACAAGAAGTGGGTGAACAAGTAATAACATGGGTGAACAGAACCCCCGGGTGTGGGTGAGGCAACTGGACGTGGCTGACCAACACCCATGGAAGTGGGTTAGGCTATCCAACGTGGGTGAAAGACACCCCCAGAAGTGGGTGAAGCTACTTAACGAGGGTGAAGGACACCCCAAAGTGGGTTAGCATCTGGCCGCTTGGGCCGCGGTTCATTTTTTTTGAAAACTTTCGCCACGCTTTTCACGAACTCATTGCCTTTTGTCTTGAAATTTCTGCAATTTGTTGGTGTTGTTATCTTTCTCTTTGACCTTTTGCAACAGTTCTACGGGCTGTTGTCTTTTTTCCTTACAATTTTTAGCAACAGGTTTGTTGAATATTACAGATTTCTCATGGAATTTTCACCATGATTTTGCTGCACTTTTGTGGCCCTTTCTGGAATTTTCTGGGATGCATTTTCTGGAGGTTTTCCCTCGGGTATTCAGGCACCTTGAGATGTAGGTAACTTGACAACCTTGTGATCATGACAGTAGTGATTTTGACGTTTTATAAACCCGAACACGTAGACACTACGTTATTTGGGCACCAAATTTTTCGGCTTTGAATCGAATATACTGCGGATCGAACATCCTGGCAGCAATCTTAGCGAACTTTTTGATGAGTCAGTCTCGGTGGCCTCTGACTATGAAGCTGGACTGCAGCAGTTGCGATCAACTGGATTGCAGTAACTTTGGCTAACTGGAATGCAGCAGTTGCGATCCACTGGGATCTGATGACTATAATCAAAATCGGACCTAACCACGGACCTAACGTCCTAGGGTGATTTCATCGATCTTTGTAGTGATGCAGCTTTTGTAGTTTCCGAAGGTAATAGTTTTAGCAGATCTCGAAAAGCGAATCTGGATTGCAGCCATGTTGTGGATCGAATATCCTACAACAGTTTTGATGGTATTTCACTACATCTTTTGTCGCGAAACGAGCGTTCCAACATCACTATCATCAGATTTTGTAGTGATGCGATTTTCAGCGGTATCCGCAGCTAATAGCTTCAGCAAATCTGAAACGGCGAATCTTGGTTGCAGCAGTTGCGATCAACTGGACTGTAGTATGTGCGATTATACGGTCAGCAGCAGCTGCGGTCAGCTGGACTGCGACTGTTATGATCAAACTAGTCTGCAGCAGTTGCGATCAACTGGACTGCAGCAGTGATTTTCCAAAACGCTCAGACTGCTTTTTCACGGACACGATTTTGAAGCATTTTCTACAACATTTCTCAATGGGAAAGCACGATTTCTTTTCTCGTATCTCCCCTTAGTCGGCGCCAATGTTTTTACCCAAAATTACTTTTGGGCACGAAACACGATGAATTGATAGTTTTGGGAGTATTGGGGTTTGGAGACGGATTGGAAAGCGAATAAAGAGACAAAGATGAACGCAGGTTTTACGTGGTTCGGCATGGCTTGCCTACGTCCACGGATGAATCCCCTTGGGGAGAAATGTTTTATTGACTGTTGTATTACAAAGTATGTTTTTCTCTCCTATTGGCTGCCTCCCTTTGACTGATTTTCTGTCTCCCTATTTATACAATGAAAAATATAATTCCAATGTGAACATAAATTGCATTAACTGCCCATTTATGCTCCTATAATGAATTCTATATGTAACTGCCCCCTTTATGTCTTCCTCATTCAATTCCATATGAAACTAGCTGGAATTAATTCGCATGTCCGAAATCGCTACAATTAGTCTTTGCATGATCAAAGCTACTGGAATTCAATTCCACATGCCTTCATGATGATTTATGGTGAAGCTATTGGAATGAATGTTGCATGGAATCGCACATTCATGTCTCCATGTAACAATTCTCGCATAATGGATGGACCGGCAGATGGATGGACTGGCCGACAAAGATAATCGGGTCGGAACTAGGTGGGACTAATTGGCAACATAATTGGTTGCGATTGGATGGATGGCCGGGTCGCATAACCGGCCGTATTTGGATGGATCGACAAAGATAACTAGGCTGGCGATCGAAATTGGTTGGTAATTGGTTATCCGTGTTCTTGGATGCAAGACATAAAATTGGCTAGGGTGCGCCCGACTTCGATAGTTGACCGTCGGTTGACTTTGACCATTGACCTTGACCGAACGTTAACTTTGACGGTTGGACCGTCTTTGACCATCAACCGGCTTGTGCAAAGAGTGGATTGCTTTGGTTGACTGGTTAGCGGGCTTGGATGAGGACCAAAAGATGATTCAAGTAACAATTTGGCCCATTAAGTGGTATTTTTACTTATGGTACAAACATCGCCCCCTCTTAACCTCCAACTTGTTGGGGGTTAAGAAAATTTCTTTTACTAGGTAACAATAAAACTCGCCCCCGGGTGTGGATTATTGATGTTGAGGTGATTGGTGAACTCCTTTGTTGTTTGCGGAAATCACAATCAAAACGCCCCAAGTGAGGTTATTGTGATTGGGAGATTGGAGGGAAGAAATTGGGCATAAACCGTGAATGATGAACAAGACTGAAACGACAGCGTGATGCTGGAACGGAGTGATGTTGTAAATGAGCGATAACATCATTGGGTGGAGCAACACCTGTAATCAGCTGGAATGCAGGACTTGCGAGCACAGCTGGACTGCATCAGCCGCGTTCAGCTGGAATGCAGCAGCATCAAACAAGGTTCCTCTGCAGCTGATGGGTCGGAAGACCGACTTTGTTTTACCGCAAGCGCACGGTGTCTAAAATAGCACACAAAAGCAAGCACGGTTCGTTCCCTCGAGGAGTGCGAAAACTACTACTAATCAATATCAAGACCTATCCAATCAAATTCAATATTTTCAGAGATTGTTGTACTAATAAAGTAATAACAAATTGATTCTATAATAAAATGTAATCAAGGATGGAGAAGTATTAGGGCTACGGAATCCGTTGCAGGCCAAATTTCACTTATGTCTCTCGCAAAGGTCTCTAATTTCACTCATGCACAATTGCAAACCTAGCTATTGATACATGGAATATATGACGTTTAAGACTTTTCGAAGGGTTATCAAGGAATATGTTTGTTCTCAACCTAAAAGGGTAGAAATCCAAAGTACTAGGCATACATGGCATACAAAGTCAAAGAATTATCATAATCATAAAGCACCAAGGTTTTATATGGATGTTGTTCTAGAATTCAACTATGAAGTATACATGGCATAAGACATGAGAAACTCATTGAACAAACAACCCAGTTTTGAGAAACACAAACAATACGGTAAGCTTTTATTTTTGAAACCATTGTTTGAGAACATAAGTAATATAACCTACAAGTTCATCCTTTGCCCTAATGAGAAGTTTAGCTAGACATGGTTATGTTCAAAGCCATTGAAAATGATAAAGAAAATATTAAACTCAGCATATGAAGAAAGCAAGATCGCAAAATAGCAAAACCTAGTTTTCTTCCCTGTATCTCGCCTCCTCTTTCTTCTCCTCTCGCTGGCTATTTGTAGGATCTGCTGCTCACTTCAACTAGGATCGAGCTGTAATTGCCAGGCCCAAACAATCACCACCCATCTTCCAAGTCCAGGCCACTAGCCTCACCTAGCCACTAACTGCACAGCCTGGCCAACTACTAATCCCGCACCTTGGCGTGACATCTCGGTCAAGCCAACCGATTTTACTGTGTAAAACAAATCCACACTTAGTTGCTTGTACAAACAGTTCTGTTCCATTTCCATTTAAACAACGGCCACAGCACCAGCTTCACAACTACAGTCTACGCATATTCAAACATTCAAATCACTTAATGCTCCTTGTTCTGGCTGTGTAACCATCACCGAAACCAGTTTACGTGACCAACCAAACCCTTTGAAATGCATTCAGCTAGTACCCATTTCATCTTTCGACTCCATGTTACTGTAACCCCATTCATGCCATTCAAAACAGTGAGACTATACCCCTAACTTGGTTCTTGCCAATTGCTTCTTGTTTGGGACCAAAATTCACAGTAGATCCCATCTCGGTTCTAAGTCGAAATTTCCATTCTTGCTGATTTCTAGGCTTGAATCCAGTCCATAACCTTCGATAAATCGAACCCCTTTCTCTGTTGTTATTGTTGTTGCCGTTCAATTGCTGTAGAACATCTTCGTTTTCCCCAATTTACGAGCATGAAATCTCAATTAAACCCCACAACACATCCATATGAAAACCCCAATTTGTTGTTCGCTCTGGAAGAAATGAAATTGATTCGAGTCTTGACTCCAAACACCACCAGCTCGCACTCAACATCATTTTAAAACTTGCACCAGCTTCTAGTTAAATGAATCGAACCTCCAAAGATCTGCTTTCGTTGTTCATCACCAGTTGGCTCCAATATAGACCCAATTTCAATCGATAACAAAACCGCCAAAATCCGTACCTTGTCTTCACTGTCCTGCGACTCCGTCACCAGTTGTTATCTTCAATTGCACGATGGAATTCATCTGACCTTCATCCTGAATTAACTTCTCAATCTTCTTCTTTCACTGCTTTGTAAACTGAGATAAATCTTCAACAATTGATGCCCTAAATCAAGTACTGGTGCTGCTGCTGTTGTCTTGTGCCGAGAATTCAGGTTCCATCGGCGAAGAGAGAACGAGAGACGAAGAAGAAGATGGCAGCTGGTTGGAGAGTTCACGAATACCATTTCTGCACAGATCCCCTTTTCTGTCATGAACACACCTTGCCTAGGAGAAATGAGAATGTCTTCTTCTTGTTTTGATCGAACAATATGTGATGAAAATGATGCCACGTCCACCTCCTTAGCCCACTGGTGCGATTCACATGCTTGACGGAACAAAGGAAATTCTTTGTTTTGTGAATTGATATCTCAGGCCATGAAATGGCAAGGCGGTGTGGCCCATGAATTGTTGGCTTGCCAGCCCATAAAACTCTCCTTTAGCTTCTAAGCCATTAGTTCTCTGAATGAGCGGTTTCACCAAAGAATTCTCGTAAAAGCTCTAAAATGATGTTATTAGTAAGATATCGAGACCTAGCTAGTATAAATGTGGGTATAAAAGTGTCGCACTTGTGTGCTTATCAGATTCCCCCACACTTACATTTTGCTACTCCCGAGCAAAAACGGAAATTAGACCCGCTCCACACTGGTCATACACAAAACTTCAAGACCCGCTCAACAGCTGGTCATCATGATTTTTTTTTTCTTTTTTAAGAGACCCGCTCCACAGCTGGTCATAAAATGATAAGAAATAGACCCGCTCCACAGCTGGTCATAAAATGGTAAGCACCCTAGAATAGACCCGCTCAACAAACTGGTCATGGAGAGACGTCTCGCTAAACAACTAGACGAACCACTAAACAAGTGGATTAGAAGAGTCTCGCTAAACATGACTAGACTAATGATCGAGAATAACCCGCTAAACAGTGGTTATGTAGTGCAAAACTTCTTTTTTTTTTTTTTTTTTTTTTTGAACTGAGGTATGAACAACTCCCCCACACTTAAACATTACATTGTCCTCAATGTAATTGAGTCATCCAATGTAAAGTTAAGATGGGAAAAATATCAAACAAATAAAAACAAGAGAAAAAGAAAATGGGAACAAATCTGGTGGGTTGACTCCCATGAAGCAATTGGTACTTGTTTCCCTGCAAAAAGTAAACAAAACGTAAAAAGGAACAATAATCTACTAATATACAACAACAAAAGTTCAAACAGTTTTAGTCTTGATAGATTTGGATCTTCGAGGAGGACAGTTTCCACCTCGGTATTGATGAGCTCTAAAAATGGTTTCACTCGTTGTCCATTGACCTTAAACACATTGCCGATTCTCTATTCTCAAGCTCGACAGAGCCCCATGAGGGAAAGCTTCTTTAACATAGTAAGGACCTGTCCAACGAGATCTCAACTTGCAAGGAAATAAATGCAACCTAGAATTATACAAGAGAACTTTCTGCCCAGGTTCAAATGACTTACGACTAATCGACTTATCATGAAACACTTTAGTTTTCTCTTTGTAAAGCTTTGCATTCTCATATGCATCATTCCTAATCTCTTCTAACTCATTGAGTTGAAGCTTACGGTGATTCCCAGCTGTAGACAAATCAACATTAAAGGTCTTAATGGCCCAATAGGCCTTATGTTCTAACTCAACCGGTAAATGACATGCCTTACCATAGACAAGTCGATATGGAGACATACCAATGGGTGTCTTATAAGCAGTTCGGTAAGCCCAAAGTGCATCCAATAATCGTGCAGACCAATCTTTACGATTTGGATTCACCGTTTTCTCTAATATTTGCTTAATTTGTCGGTTAGAAACTTCGACTTGACCACAGGTCTGGGGGTGATATGGTGTAGAGACTTTATGAGTAATGGAGTACTTACTTAAAAGAGTTTTGAAAGAACTATTGCAAAAATGTGACCCCCCATCACTAATAATGGCTCTAGGAGTACCAAATCGAGAAAATATGTATTCTCTAACGAACTTGATCACAACGTTGCGATCATTCGTCTTGGTAGGTATAGCCTCTACCCATTTGGACACATAATCAACTGCCAGTAAGATGTATACATTACCGTTCGAAGAAGGGAAAGGTCCCATGAAGTCTATTCCCCATACGTCAAATATTTCCACTATCAATATGGAGTTCAGCGGCATCATGTTGCGCCTAGTAATCCTTCCCAGCTTTTGGCACCTGTCACAACTTCGACAAAACTCATGAGTATCATGAAACAGAGTAGGCCAATAAAATCCGCATTGCGAGAATTTTGGCAGCAGTTTTCTTAGAGCTAAAATGGCCACCACAAGCATAAGAATGGCAAAAAGTGATAACACTCATAATTTCATCATTAGGCACACATGCGAATAATCGATCAGGACAATATTTGAACAAATATGGATCATCCCAAAAAAAATGCTTAACCTCAGCTAAAAATTTAGTTCTATCTTGTTTCGACCAATGCTCAGGAATTTGGCCAATAGCAAGATAATTAACAATATCAGCAAACCAAGGTAATTGCGAAACACCAAACAATTGTTCATCGGGAAACGATTCATGCAAAGGTAAGGCATCACTAGAAGACTCTGAAATGATCCTAGAAAGGTGATCTGCCACTACGTTCTCAGATCCCTTCTTGTCCTGAATATCAAAGTTAAACTCCCTGGGGCAAGCAATAAGATCCACCTAATCAACCTAGGTTTAGCATCCTTCTTGGAAAGAAGGTACTTGATGCAAACATGATCGGAGAATATAATGATCTTAGACCCTAAAAGATAAGGTCTGAACTTTTCTAAAGCAAACACAATCGATAAGAGTTCTTTTACGTAGTGGTATAATTCAATTGTGCATCATTCAATGTCTTACTAGCATAGTAAATAACATGTTGTGCTTTATCCTTGCGCTGTCCTAAAACAGCTCCAACTGCAAAATTAGAAGCGTCACACATAATCTCAAATGGAAGATTCCAATTAGGCGGTTGTATAATAGGGCGAAGTTAACAACAATTTCATCTTCTCAAAAGCTGCAACACAAGTTTCATCAAAGACAAAAGCAACGTCCTTACCAAGGAGATTGCATAAAGGACGTGAGATCTTACTAAAATCTTTAATAAAACGACGGTAAAAACCTCGCATGACCTAGGAATGATCTAACTTCGAGAATCGTACGTGGAGGTCTCAACTTAGAAATTAAATCAACCTTAGCCTTGTCTACTTCTATACCCTTGGAAGAAACAATGTGACCTAACACAATTCAGTCGAACCATGAAGTTACATTTCTCCCAATTCAACACAAGATTTTTCTCCTTGCATCTCACTAGGACAAGAGTGAGATGATGGAGACATTCATCGAAAGAAGATCCAAACACACGAAAAATCATCCATGAAAACTTCAATAAACCTTTCTACCATGTCGAAAATATGCTTAACATACAACGCCGGAAAGTGGCGGGTGCATTACACAACCCAAACGGCATGCGTCTATATGCAAATGTCCCAAATGGACAGGTAAAAGTGGTCTTTTCTTGGTCTTCGGGGGGCAATAGGGATTTGGTTATAACCGGAGTAACCATCTAAGAAACAATAGTAACTATGGCCGGCTAACCTCTCAAGCATTTGGTCGATGAATGGCGAGAGGAAAATGATCCTTCCTCGTGACCTTGTTCAATCTCCTATAGTCAATGCATACACGCCACCCGGTGGTCTGCCGAGTGGGAATCAATTCATTACAATCATTCTTGACTATCGTAATTCCCGATTTCTTGGGTACAACTTGAACAGATCGACCCAAGCACTTTGTCGGATATCGGGTAAATGATACCCGCATCCAACAGTTTGTAACTTCCTCTCTTACTACCTCTTTCATGTTAGGATTTAGCCTACGTTGCATTTCTCTAGACGTTTTAGAATTCTCTTCTAAGTAGATATGATGCATACAATCACCAGGACTAATACCTTTCAAATCTGCAATGGACCAACCTATAGCCGTTTTATGTTCTCTAAGGACATCTACCAACTTACTTTCCTGTTCTAGCGTGAGATTAGAAGCAATAATAACAGGTAAAGTGTGTTCAGAGCCTAAGTAAACATATTTTAGAGTGTCGGGCAATGGCTTAAGAGTCAAGGTCGGAGCTTTCTCGACTGATGGAACTAGTCGAGACTCAGACAGTATAAGAGGTTCAATTTTAGGCTTCCATTTACTAGAGTCCAGCAGTGGTGTGGAGTCTAACAATGCATTGACTTCACAAATAACACTATCATCAGTTATATCCTGCCCAAAATGAGTTAAACATGCTTCCAATGGATCATCTAAATGATTCCGCAAGAAAGTATCATGAACAATTTCATCAATCATACAAACAGTTTCATGGTCATCAAAATCAGGAGGAGAACGTGCAACAGTAAAAACATTCACTTCCATTTTCCAAGTACCAAAAGTAAGTTCCATAATACCATTCCTACAGTTTATGATCGCATTTGCAGTTGCTAAGAAAGGTCGTCCTAAAATAATAGGAATTTGACCACTAGGGTCTGCCACTGGTTGTGTATCTAGGATTATGAAATCCACAGGATAAACGAAGCTATCAACCTGCACAAGAATGTCTTCTACCACTCCTCTAGGAATTTTAATGGACCTATCAGCCAATTGGAGTGTAACATTTGTGGGTTTCAAGTCACCAAGTCCTAATTGTTCATACACGGAATACGGCAAAAGATTCACACTAGCGCCTAAATCTAACAAAGCATGCTCAATCTTGTGTTTTCCTATAGTGCAAGCAATAGTAGGACAACCGGGATCCTTGTATTTAGGCGGTGTTTTCTGCGTAATGATAGAGCTCACTGTTCAGCAAGGAAAGCTCTCTTTTGCACATTCAAATTACGTTTCACAAAGGCACATATCTTTCAAGAACTTAGCATACAAAGGAATTTGTTTAATGGCATCTAGAAGAGGAATGTTAATCTTAACCTGTTTGAAAACTTCTAAGATATCACTAGAACTAGCTCCTTTTTACGAGGTAGCAACCGTTGAGGAATGGAGCACGAGGAACATAAGTATTTTCAGCTTCATCTTTTTCAGATGCATCGGTTTCTTTTTGTGCCGAAGGTGTAACCTGCGTCACAATGGGAGTGTTCCTAGCATGCTCATTTTCCTTAGGATTACTAACATGATTATCAATGACCCGTCCGCTTCTTAAGGAAGTAACGGCTTGGACTTGATCGGAGGATTTAGCACCAGAAGTGCTGACCTCAAATGAACCCTTAGGGTTAGGCATTGTTTGACTTGGGAACTGTCCCTTGTCTCTATCATTCATTTGACTAGCAAGCTGACCTACTTGTCGTTCTATATTTGCTATGGACCTTGCAGTGGTCTGCTCTAAGTTTGTTATTGACTTTTGAGTAGCCTGCATAAACAAACTTAGACTTTCTTCCATACTAGGTATTCTTTGGTTAGAAGAATCATTAGGAATGGAAGGTTTCTGTGTGTAACCAGTAGCATTATTAGACTGACCTTCATACTGACCTCTAGACCATGAAAAGTTAGGGTGTCTTGCCCACCCTGGGTTGTAAGTATTGGAATAAGGGTCATATTTACGACGATTATCTTGATAGAGAGCATTGACTTGCTCACTACCATCGTCATAGAAGGTCTGGTCTGATGACTCGACAAAAGGCTTAGTTTTAGAACTATGTTCTAGTGATTCAAGCCTTCTTGTCAAAGAAGCTATTTTAGCGTCAGAGTCAAATTGAATATCAACTCGTGCGCTCCTTTGCTATTAGCAATTGACCTAATCGGTTCCTTAGCATCCCACTCTTGGGTTTTTTCAGCTACCTCTTGCAAGAACGCATAACCCTCTTCAAAGACTTTTATCCCGAAAATTACCAAGACAAAGTGACTCTACTGTGGTCATAGTTTTATGATCTAATCCTTCGTAAAGAATCAACGTAAGCCTAGGAGTATCAAATCCATGGTGTGGACACTGCAAGACAAAAGATCATGGAATCTCTAAGTAGTCACAGAGAGATTCTCCGTTGTTGCACAAAACTATTCGATTTTGACGGATGGCGGAAGTCTTATGCCTAGGGAAAAATTTGTTCAAAAACAGTTTTGTCATGTATTCCCAAGTCCTAAGCGACGAAGGAGCCAAAGCATCTAACCAAGATTTTGCCTTATCCTTTAATGAGAAAGGGAACAACCTAAGTTTAAGGTATTCATCGACAAATTCTTAATTTTAACCGTTCCACACAATTCTTCAAAGTCTCTAATGTGATAGTAAGGATTTTCATTCTCCTTACCATAGAAGTTGGGAAGAGCCGAAGGGTATTTGTCCTAATCTCATAAGTTGCTGTAGTAGCAGCAAAACAATGCACGAAGGTTGAGAGACTCTAGTTGGATACATATAGTCTCTCAAACTCTTAACCGGAGGGTTATCACCCTCATCATCGGTTCGACCATAAATAATGGAGCAAATTTATTTTTATCCCAACCAACCGGAAAATTTCGCATGCACTAACTACAAGCAAAGAGTTGAATTGTACTTACCTTGCAAAAGCTTTGCAAGTAAATTAAGCACTTACTCTCTTTGAGCTCGTTACCAATTCCTATGCCGCAATCCAAACAAATTAAGAATGGTACCTATAAGAGTCGAACAAAATCAGCAAAGAGAACTAACAAAAATCTAAAAGAAAAACTAAAAACAAAGCAATAACTACGAAAAATTAAATCCAACACTATTGACTAGAAAGTCTAAATATCAATTAGAGAGGGTTTTGCAACCACTCCCCGGCAGCGGCGCCAAAAACTTGATGGGTCGGAAGACCGACTTTGTTTTACCGCAAGCGCACGGTGTCTAAAATAGCACACAAAAGCAAGCACGGTTCGTTCCCTCGAGGAGTGCGAAAACTACTACTAATCAATATCAAGACCTATCCAATCAAATTCAATATTTTCAGAGATTGTTGTACTAATAAAGTAATAACAAATTGATTCTATAATAAAATGTAATCAAGGATGGAGAAGTATTAGGGCTACGGAATCCGTTGCAGGCCAAATTTCACTTATGTCTCTCGCAAAGGTCTCTAATTTCACTCATGCACAATTGCAAACCTAGCTATTGATACATGGAATATATGACGTTTAAGACTTTTCGAAGGGTTATCAAGGAATATGTTTGTTCTCAACCTAAAAGGGTAGAAATCCAAAGTACTAGGCATACATGGCATACAAAGTCAAAGAATTATCATAATCATAAAGCACCAAGGTTTTATATGGATGTTGTTCTAGAATTCAACTATGAAGTATACATGGCATAAGACATGAGAAACTCATTGAACAAACAACCCAGTTTTGAGAAACACAAACAATACGGTAAGCTTTTATTTTTGAAACCATTGTTTGAGAACATAAGTAATATAACCTACAAGTTCATCCTTTGCCCTAATGAGAAGTTTAGCTAGACATGGTTATGTTCAAAGCCATTGAAAATGATAAAGAAAATATTAAACTCAAAGATATGAAGAAAGCAAGATCGCAAAATAGCAAAACCTAGTTTTCTTCCCCCGTATCTCGCCTCCTCTTTCTTCTCCTCTCGCTGGCTATTTGTAGGATCTGCTGCTCACTTCAACTAGGATCGAGCTGTAATTGCCAGGCCCAAACAATCACCACCCATCTTCCAAGTCCAGGCCACTAGCCTCACCTAGCCACTAACTGCACAGCCTGGCCAACTACTAATCCTGCACCTTGGCAAGACAGATCTCGGTCAAGCCAACCGATTTTACAGTAAAACAAATCCACACTTAGTTGCTTGTACAAACAGTTATGTTCCATTTCCATTTAAACAACGGCCACAGCAACACCTTCACAACTACAGTCTACGCATATTCAAACATTCAAATCACTTAATGCTCCTTGTTCTGGCTGTGTAACCATCACCGGAAACCAGTTCTGTGACCAACCAAACCGCCTGAAATGCATTCAGCTAGTACCCATTTCATCTTTCGACTCCATGTTACTGTAACCCCATTCATGCCATTCAAAACAGTGAGACTATACCCCTAACTTGGTTGCTGCCAATTGCTTCTTGTTTGGGACCAAAATTCACAGTAGATCCCATCTCGGTTCTAAGTCGAAATTTCCATTCTTGCTGATTTCTAGGCTTGAATCCAGTCCATAACCTTCGATAAATCGAACCCCTTTCTCTGTTGTTATTGTTGTTGCCGTTCAATTGCTGTAGAACATCTTCGTTTTCCCCAATTTACCAGAGCATGAAATCTCAATTAAACCCCACAACACATCCATATGAAAACCCCCAATTTGTTGTTCTGCTGCTGGAAGAAATGAAATTGATTCGAGTCTTGACTCCAAACACCACCAGCTCGCACTCAACATCATTTTAAAACTTGCACCAGCTTCTAGTTAAATGAATCGAACCTCCAAAGATCTGCTTTCGTTGTTCATCACCAGTTGGCTCCAATATAGACCCAATTTCAATCGATAACAAAACCGCCAAAATCCGTACCTTGTCTTCACTGTCCTGCGACTCCGTCACCAGTTGTTATCTTCAATTGCACGATGGAATTCATCTGACCTTCATCCTGAATTAACTTCTCAATCTTCTTCTTTCACTGCTTTGTAAACTGAGATAAATCTTCAACAATTGATGCCCTAAATCAAGTACTGGTGCTGCTGCTGTTGTCTTGTGCCGAGAATTCAGGTTCCATCGGCGAAGAGAGAACGAGAGACGAAGAAGAAGATGGCAGCTGGTTGGAGAGTTCACGAATACCATTTCTGCACAGATCCCCTTTTCTGTCATGAACACACCTTGCCTAGGAGAAATGAGAATGTCTTCTTCTTGTTTTGATCGAACAATATGTGATGAAAATGATGCCACGTCCACCTCCTTAGCCCACTGGTGCGATTCACATGCTTGACGGAACAAAGGAAATTCTTTGTTTTGTGAATTGATATCTCAGGCCATGAAATGGCAAGGCGGTGTGGCCCATGAATTGTTGGCTTGCCAGCCCATAAAACTCTCCTTTAGCTTCTAAGCCATTAGTTCTCTGAATGAGCGGTTTCACCAGTAATTCCTGTAAAAGCTCTAAAATGATGTTATTAGTAAGATATCGAGACCTAGCTAGTATAAATGTGGGTATAAAAGTGTCGCACTTGTGTGCTTATCAGATTCCCCCACACTTACATTTTGCTACTCCCGAGCAAAACGGAAATTAGACCCGCTCCACAGCTGGTCATACACAAAACTTCAAGACCCGCTCAACAGCTGGTCATCATGATTTTTTTTTTTTCTTTTTTAAGAGACCCGCTCCACAGCTGGTCATAAAATGATAAGAAATAGACCCGCTCCACAGCTGGTCATAAAATGGTAAGCACCCTAGAATAGACCCGCTCAACAGCTGGTCATGGAGAGACGTCTGCTAAACAGCTAGACGAACCACTAAACAGTGGATTAGAAGAGTCTGCTAAACAGCTAGACTAATGATCAGAATAACCCGCTAAACAGCTGGTTATGTAGTGCAAAACTTCTTTTTTTTTTTTTTTTTTTTTTTGAAATGAGGTATGAACAACTCCCCCACACTTAAACATTACATTGTCCTCAATGTAATTGAGTCATCCAATGTAAAGTTAAGATGGGAAAAATATCAAACAAATAAAAACAAGAGAAAAAGAAAATGGGAACAAATCTGGTGGGTTGACTCCCATGAAGCAATTGGTACTTGTTTCCCTGCAAAAAGTAAACAAAACGTAAAAAGGAACAATAATCTACTAATATACAACAACAAAAGTTCAAACAGTTTTAGTCTTGATAGACTGGATCTTCGAGGAGGACAGTTTCCACCTCGGTATTGATGAGCTCTAAAAATGGTTTCACTCGTTGTCCATTGACCTTAAACACATTGCCAGATTCTCTATTCTCAAGCTCGACAGCCCCATGAGGGAAAGCTTCTTTAACATAGTAAGGACCTGTCCAACGAGATCTCAACTTGCCAGGAAATAAATGCAACCTAGAATTATACAAGAGAACTTTCTGCCCAGGTTCAAATGACTTACGACTAATCGACTTATCATGAAACACTTTAGTTTTCTCTTTGTAAAGCTTTGCATTCTCATATGCATCATTCCTAATCTCTTCTAACTCATTGAGTTGAAGCTTACGGTGATTCCCAGCTGTAGACAAATCAACATTAAAGGTCTTAATGGCCCAATAGGCCTTATGTTCTAACTCAACCGGTAAATGACATGCCTTACCATAGACAAGTCGATATGGAGACATACCAATGGGTGTCTTATAAGCAGTTCGGTAAGCCCAAAGTGCATCCAATAATCGTGCAGACCAATCTTTACGATTTGGATTCACCGTTTTCTCTAATATTTGCTTAATTTGTCGGTTAGAAACTTCGACTTGACCACAGGTCTGGGGGTGATATGGTGTAGAGACTTTATGAGTAATGGAGTACTTACTTAAAAGAGTTTTGAAAGAACTATTGCAAAAATGTGACCCCCCATCACTAATAATGGCTCTAGGAGTACCAAATCGAGAAAATATGTATTCTCTAACGAACTTGATCACAACGTTGCGATCATTCGTCTTGGTAGGTATAGCCTCTACCCATTTGGACACATAATCAACTGCCGTAAGATGTATACATTACCGTTCAAGAAGGGAAAGGTCCCATGAAGTCTATTCCCCATACGTCAAATATTTCCACTATCAATATGGAGTTCGGCGGCATCATGTTGCGCCTAGTAATCCTTCCCGACTTTTTGGCTTTGTCACAACTTCGACAAAACTCATGAGTATCATGAAACAGAGTAGGCCAATAAAATCCGCATTGCAGAATTTTGGCAGCAGTTTTCTTAGAGCTAAAATGGCCACCACAAGCATAAGAATGGCAAAAAGTGATAACACTCATAATTTCATCATTAGGCACACATCTGCGAATAATCTGATCAGGACAATATTTGAACAAATATGGATCATCCCAAAAAAAATGCTTAACCTCAGCTAAAAATTTAGTTCTATCTTGTTTCGACCAATGCTCAGGAATTTGGCCAATAGCAAGATAATTAACAATATCAGCAAACCAAGGTAATTGCGAAACACCAAACAATTGTTCATCGGGAAACGATTCATGCAAAGGTAAGGCATCACTAGAAGACTCTGAAATGATCCTAGAAAGGTGATCTGCCACTACGTTCTCAGATCCCTTCTTGTCCTGAATATCAAAGTTAAACTCCTGCAGCAATAAGATCCACCTAATCAACCTAGGTTTAGCATCCTTCTTGGAAAGAAGGTACTTGAGCAGCAAGATCGAGAATATAATGATCTTAGACCCTAAAAGATAAGGTCTGAACTTTTCTAAAGCAAACACAATCGATAAGAGTTCTTTTTCAGTAGTGGTATAATTCAATTGTGCATCATTCAATGTCTTACTAGCATAGTAAATAACATGTTGTGCTTTATCCTTGCGCTATCCTAAAACAGCTCCAACTGCAAAATTAGAAGCGTCACACATAATCTCAAATGGAAGATTCCAATTAGGCGGTTGTATAATAGGGGCAGAAGTTAACAACAATTTCATCTTCTCAAAAGCTGCAACACAAGTTTCATCAAAGACAAAAGCAACGTCCTTACCAAGGAGATTGCATAAAGGACGTGAGATCTTACTAAAATCTTTAATAAAACGACGGTAAAAACCTGCATGACCTAGGAATGATCTAACTTCAGTAACTGTACGTGGAGGTCTCAACTTAGAAATTAAATCAACCTTAGCCTTGTCTACTTCTATACCCTTGGAAGAAACAATGTGACCTAACACAATTCCAGACTGAACCATGAAGTTACATTTCTCCCAATTCAACACAAGATTTTTCTCCTTGCATCTCACTAGGACAAGAGTGAGATGATGGAGACATTCATCGAAAGAAGATCCAAACACAGAAAAATCATCCATGAAAACTTCAATAAACCTTTCTACCATGTCAGAAAATATGCTTAACATACAACGCTGGAAAGTGGCGGGTGCATTACACAACCCAAACGGCATGCGTCTATATGCAAATGTCCCAAATGGACAGGTAAAAGTGGTCTTTTCTTGGTCTTCAGGGGCAATAGGGATTTGGTTATAACCGGAGTAACCATCTAAGAAACAATAGTAACTATGGCCGGCTAACCTCTCAAGCATTTGGTCGATGAATGGCAGAGGAAAATGATCCTTCCTCGTGACCTTGTTCAATCTCCTATAGTCAATGCATACACGCCACCCGGTGGTCTGCCGAGTGGGAATCAATTCATTACAATCATTCTTGACTACTGTAATTCCTGATTTCTTGGGTACAACTTGAACAGATCGACCCAAGCACCTGTCGGATATCGGGTAAATGATACCGCATCCAACAGTTTTCTTAACTTCCTCTCTTACTACCTCTTTCATGTTAGGATTTAGCCTACGTTGCATTTCTCTAGACGTTTTAGAATTCTCTTCTAAGTAGATATGATGCATACAATCACCAGGACTAATACCTTTCAAATCTGCAATGGACCAACCTATAGCCGTTTTATGTTCTCTAAGGACATCTACCAACTTACTTTCCTGTTCTAGCGTGAGATTAGAAGCAATAATAACAGGTAAAAAGTGTGTTCGAGCCTAAGTAAACATATTTTAGAGTGTCGGGCAATGGCTTAAGAGTCAAGGTCGGAGCTTTCTCGATCGATGGAACTAGTCGAGACTCGGATAAGTATAAGAGGTTCAATTTTAGGCTTCCATTTACTAGAGTCCAGCAAAGTGGTGTGGAGTCTAACAATGCATTGACTTCACAAATAACACTATCATCAGTTATATCCTGCCCAAAATGAGTTAAACATGCTTCCAATGGATCATCTAAATGATTCCGCAAGAAAGTATCATGAACAATTTCATCAATCATACAAACAGTTTCATGGTCATCAAAATCAGGAGGAGAACGTGCAACAAGTAAAAACATTCACTTCCATTTTCCAAGTACCAAAAGTAAGTTCCATAATACCATTCCTACAGCAGTTTATGATCGCATTTGCAGTTGCTAAGAAAGGTCGTCCTAAAATAATAGGAATTTGACCACTAGGGTCCGCCATTTGGTTGTGTATCTAGGATTATGAAATCCACAGATAAACGAAGCTATCAACCTGCACAAGAATGTCTTCTACCACTCCTCTAGGAATTTTAATGGACCTATCAGCCAATTGGAGTGTAACATTTGTGGGTTTCAAGTCACCAAGTCCTAATTGTTCATACACGGAATACGGCAAAAGATTCACACTAGCGCCTAAATCTAACAAAGCATGCTCAATCTTGTGTTTTCCTATAGTGCAAGCAATAGTAGGACAACCAGGATCCTTGTATTTAGGCGGTGTTTTCTGCGTAATGATAGAGCTCACCTGTTCAGCAAGGAAAGCTCTCTTTTGCACATTCAAATTACGTTTCACAGTGCACATATCTTTCAAGAACTTAGCATACAAAGGAATTTGTTTAATGGCATCTAGAAGAGGAATGTTAATCTTAACCTGTTTGAAAACTTCTAAGATATCACTAGAACTAGCTCCTTTTTTACGAGGTAGCAACCGTTGAGGGAATGGAGCACGAGGAACATAAGTATTTTCAGCTTCATCTTTTTCAGATGCATCGGTTTCTTTTTGTGCCGAAGGTGTAACCTGCGTCACAATGGGAGTGTTCCTAGCATGCTCATTTTCCTTAGGATTACTAACATGATTATCAATGACCCGTCCGCTTCTTAAGGAAGTAACGGCTTGGACTTGATCGGAGGATTTAGCACCAGAAGTGCTGACCTCAAATGAACCCTTAGGGTTAGGCATTGTTTGACTTGGGAACCTGTCCCTTGTCTCTATCATTCATTTGACTAGCAAGCTGACCTACTTGTCGTTCTATATTTGCTATGGACCTTGCAGCAGTGGTCTGCTCTAAGTTTGTTATTGACTTTTGAGTAGCCTCGCATAAACAAACTTAGACTTTCTTCCATACTAGGTATTCTTTGGTTAGAAGAATCATTAGGAATGGAAGGTTTCGTGTGTAACCGTAGCATTATTAGACTGACCTTCATACTGACCTCTAGACCATGAAAAGTTAGGGTGTCTTGCCCACCCTGGGTTGTAAGTATTGGAATAAGGGTCATATTTACGACGATTATCTTGATAGAGAGCATTGACTTGCTCACTACCATCGTCATAGAAGGTCTGGTCTGATGACTCGACAAAAGGCTTAGTTTTAGAACTATGTTCTAGTGATTCAAGCCTTCTTGTCAAAGAAGCTATTTTAGCGTCAGAGTCAAATTGAATATCAACTCTGTGCGCTCCTTTGCTATTAGCAATTGACCTAACTGGTTCCTTAGCATCCCACTCTTGGGTTTTTTCAGCTACCTCTTGCAAGAACGCATAACCCTCTTCAGCACTTTTATCCTGAAAATTACCAAAGACAAAGTGACTCTACTGTGGTCATAGTTTTATGATCTAATCCTTCGTAAAGAATCAACGTAAGCCTAGGAGTATCAAATCCATGGTGTGGACACTGCAGCAAAAGATCATGGAATCTCTCTAAGTAGTCACAGAGAGATTCTCCCTGTTGTTGCACAAAACTATTCAGTTTTTGACGGATGGCGGAAGTCTTATGCCTAGGGAAAAATTTGTTCAAAAACAGTTTTGTCATGTATTCCCAAGTCCTAACTGACGAAGGAGCCAAAGCATCTAACCAAGATTTTGCCTTATCCTTTAATGAGAAAGGGAACAACCTAAGTTTAAGGTATTCATCAGACAAATTCTTAATTTTAACCGTTCCACACAATTCTTCAAAGTCTCTAATGTGATAGTAAGGATTTTCATTCTCCTTACCATAGAAGTTGGGAAGAGCCTGAAGGGTATTTGTCCTAATCTCATAAGTTCTTTGTAGTAGCAGGCAAAACAATGCACGAAGGTTGAGAGACTCTAGTTGGATACATATAGTCTCTCAAACTCTTAACTGGAGGGTTATCACCCTCATCATCGGTTCCAGCCATAAATAATGGAGCAAATTTATTTTTATCCCAACCAACCGGAAAATTTCGCATGCACTAACTACAAGCAAAGAGTTGAATTGTACTTACCTTGCAAAAGCTTTGCAAGTAAATTAAGCACTTACTCTCTTTGAGCTCGTTACCAATTCCTATGCCGCAATCCAAACAAATTAAGAATGGTACCTATAAGAGTCGAACAAAATCAGCAAAGAGAACTAACAAAAATCTAAAAGAAAAACTAAAAACAAAGCAATAACTACAGAAAATTAAATCCAACACTATTGACTAGAAAGTCTAAATATCAATTAGAGAGGGTTTTGCAACCACTCCCCGGCAGCGGCGCCAAAAACTTGATGGGTCGGAAGACCGACTTTGTTTTACCGCAAGCGCACGGTGTCTAAAATAGCACACAAAAGCAAGCACGGTTCGTTCCCTCGAGGAGTGCGAAAACTACTACTAATCAATATCAAGACCTATCCAATCAAATTCAATATTTTCAGAGATTGTTGTACTAATAAAGTAATAACAAATTGATTCTATAATAAAATGTAATCAAGGATGGAGAAGTATTAGGGCTACGGAATCCGTTGCAGGCCAAATTTCACTTATGTCTCTCGCAAAGGTCTCTAATTTCACTCATGCACAATTGCAAACCTAGCTATTGATACATGGAATATATGACGTTTAAGACTTTTCAAGGGTTATCAAGGAATATGTTTGTTCTCAACCTAAAAGGGTAGAAATCCAAAGTACTAGGCATACATGGCATACAAAGTCAAAGAATTATCATAATCATAAAGCACCAAGGTTTTATATGGATGTTGTTCTAGAATTCAACTATGAAGTATACATGGCATAAGACATGAGAAACTCATTGAACAAACAACCCAGTTTTGAGAAACACAAACAATACGGTAAGCTTTTATTTTTGAAACCATTGTTTGAGAACATAAGTAATATAACCTACAAGTTCATCCTTTGCCCTAATGAGAAGTTTAGCTAGACATGGTTATGTTCAAAGCCATTGAAAATGATAAAGAAAATATTAAACTCAGCATATGAAGAAAGCAAGATCGCAAAATAGCAAAACCTAGTTTTCTTCCCTGTATCTCGCCTCCTCTTTCTTCTCCTCTCGCTGGCTATTTGTAGGATCTGCTGCTCACTTCAACTAGGATCGAGCTGTAATTGCCAGGCCCAAACAATCACCACCCATCTTCCAAGTCCAGGCCACTAGCCTCACCTAGCCACTAACTGCACAGCCTGGCCAACTACTAATCCCAGACCTTGGCAGCAGCATCTCAGTCAAGCCAACTGATTTTACAGGTAAAACAAATCCACACTTAGTTGCTTGTACAAACAGTTCTGTTCCATTTCCATTTAAACAACGGCCACAGCACCAGCTTCACAACTACAGTCTACGCATATTCAAACATTCAAATCACTTAATGCTCCTTGTTCTGGCTGTGTAACCATCACCGGAAACCAGTTCTGTGACCAACCAAACCGCCTGAAATGCATTCAGCTAGTACCCATTTCATCTTTCGACTCCATGTTACTGTAACCCCATTCATGCCATTCAAAACAGTGAGACTATACCCCTAACTTGGTTGCTGCCAATTGCTTCTTGTTTGGGACCAAAATTCACAGTAGATCCCATCTCGGTTCTAAGTCGAAATTTCCATTCTTGCTGATTTCGAGGCTTGAATCCAGTCCATAACCTTCGATAAATCGAACCCCTTTCTCTGTTGTTATTGTTGTTGCCGTTCAATTGCTGTAGAACATCTTCGTTTTCCCCAATTTACCAGAGCATGAAATCTCAATTAAACCCCACAACACATCCATATGAAAACCCCCAATTTGTTGTTCTGCTGCTGGAAGAAATGAAATTGATTCGAGTCTTGACTCCAAACACCACCAGCTCGCACTCAACATCATTTTAAAACTTGCACCAGCTTCTAGTTAAATGAATCGAACCTCCAAAGATCTGCTTTCGTTGTTCATCACCAGTTGGCTCCAATATAGACCCAATTTCAATCGATAACAAAACCGCCAAAATCCGTACCTTGTCTTCACTGTCCTGCGACTCCGTCACCAGTTGTTATCTTCAATTGCACGATGGAATTCATCTGACCTTCATCCTGAATTAACTTCTCAATCTTCTTCTTTCACTGCTTTGTAAACTGAGATAAATCTTCAACAATTGATGCCCTAAATCAAGTACTGGTGCTGCTGCTGTTGTCTTGTGCCGAGAATTCAGGTTCCATCGGCGAAGAGAGAACGAGAGACGAAGAAGAAGATGGCAGCTGGTTGGAGAGTTCACGAATACCATTTCGCACAGATCCCCTTTTCTCGTCATGAACACACCTTGCCTAGGAGAAATGAGAATGTCTTCTTCTTGTTTTGATCGAACAATATGTGATGAAAATGATGCCACGTCCACCTCCTTAGCCCACCGGGTGCGATTCACATGCTTGACGGAACAAAGGAAATTCTTTGTTTTGTGAATTGATATCTCAGCCATGAAATGGCAAGGCGGTGTGGCCCATGAATTGTTGGCTTGCCAGCCCATAAAACTCTCCTTTAGCTTCTAAGCCATTAGTTCTCTGAATGAGCGGTTTCACCAGTAATTCCTGTAAAAGCTCTAAAATGATGTTATTAGTAAGATATCGAGACCTAGCTAGTATAAATGTGGGTATAAAAGTGTCGCACTTGTGTGCTTATCAGCAGCAGCTGCGTTCAGCTGGACTGCAGGAACCGCGAGCATGGCTGGACTGCATCACCGCGATCACTGAATGCAAGAAGAACGAACAAAATTCGCCAGCAGCTGCGTTCAGCTGGACTGCCGGAACTGCGAGCAAAGCTGGACTGCATCAGCTGTGATCAGCTGGAATGCAGCAGCAACGGACAAAGTTCCTCTGCAGCAGATGCGTTCAACTGGACTGCAGGAACCGCGAGCATAGCAGATCGCATCGTGATGTGATGCAGCAGCAACGAATAAAGCTACACTGCAGCAGCAACGATTAGCTGGACTGCAGGAAATGAGAGCATAGCTGGACTGCATCAGCTGTGATCAGCTGGAATGCAGCAGCAACGAATAAAGCTACACTGCAGCAGCAACGATTAGATGGACTGCAGCAGCTGCTGAGGGACTGGACTCAAATAGTTCGATAAACATAGGTGTAAAAGTTATAAATAAAACTAGACAGCATCAGTTGCGTCCAACTGAGTGTCGCCAGGCTATATCAGTTGCGTCCAACTGAGTATAGAATTTCAGTAATCTGGATTGCATCGGTTGCGTCCAACCGAGTGCAGCAGTTGCTTTTGAACTGAAGTACAAAAATTCAATCAACATAATTATAATAGTTTAACATTACTGATTGTAAAAATTGCGTAAAAATATTAGGGTGTACGCTCGCCCCCTCTTAATCCTACAACTCGTTGGAGGACTAAGAAGTTTGGGTTTCATGACGTTTCGATTTTCAGGAGCTTAACTGCAATTAGGTGCTATGTAACTTGCCCCCAAGCGTATGAAGTGTTACACGCTTTTCCCCAAAAGAGTAATTTTAGACCACGAGGTGTTACATATCTCGCCCCCAAGTGATGGTCAGTCATATTGAAGTGATATTCAACTCCCCCCCGGAAGATAGTAATTGTCATGCTGCTCAATGCTTGCACAAGGGTGCACTGCCTTGCTGCATTTTGCTCGCGCATGGGATTTTGAATATGTCTGCTATCTGGAATTCGCGCGGGGGCCAATCCCACTATTCCGGATGCGCTTAATTGAAATGTGTGCATCCCCTCGTTGAGAAGATGTTTGCCACATTAAAGGTGTCTTACCAAAAGTATGCATGAATATATGAAAAGGTGCAAAAATATGTAAATTGTATACTTACCTTATTGAAAATGTTGTTGCGACTTCGCTTTCAAGTGATTAGGATGCCCACCGGCTATGTCGGTGTTTTCCAAGCGATGATGATTAGTATAGTTGCCTTAGCGTCTTGTTTCGACTTCGTAATTGATTTGTCAGTGGACCGAATGCATCGCTTAAGTCCAAGTGGATCAAGACGATTTCTACGAATCGTTTTAAAGCAAATTGTGATCGATTGCAAAGAACCGTTGCTTGTGAAACCGGATTACGATAGTTCGATCAACTGGCCGTAGTAATTATTCGGGAAAAGGACCGCAGCAGATTCGATCAATCGGTCTGCAGTGTTCTTTGAGGACAACTAGACTACAACGGTTCAGTATAATCGGGTCAGAAAGATTTTACCTTGCACCGAAAATGTGCGTGTTGAGGTTTATGATCCCAACCAGCACTCGCGATCTTTATTTGTGGGTAGAAAATCGACACAATAGCGCTCGCGAACATTGAACGTGTAGTGCCCCGCATCTTGATAGTGTTTGTCATGCCACTCGGAGCCTCAAAAATTAAATTTTCCAAATTCAAGATTTTTCACTTCCATGTTGTAGGAAATTGAAAGACGATTCCAACGAGCCAAAAATTACTCGATTCGGACTTATAACGAAGAAGTTATTGACGAAACAAGATTTTCTCTTAGCGCGCGCTGATTGGACCGAATTGCTGACGTGGCACGCGGATGTGGAATAAAGTTTCTGACGTGGCAAGCTGACTGGACATGTTCGCTGACGTGGCGTGCTGACGTGGAGCGCTGACTGGACATGTACACTGACGTGGCGTGCTGACGTGGCGCGCTGACTGGGCCGAGAAGCTGACGTGGCGTCCTTCGTGGCAAATGATTGCTGACGTGTCACGTTTGGCGCTGACGGGACGGGTTGGCGTGGCATAAAGTTGCTGACGTGGCTCGCTGACGAGGCGCCACTGTGCTGATGTGGCATGCTGACTTGGCTAGTGCCCCGCGTGGCAGATGACGTGGGTGCACAAAAACAAGAAGTGGGTGAACAAGTAATAACATGGGTGAACAGAACCCCCGGGTGTGGGTGAGGCAACTGGACGTGGCTGACCAACACCCACGGAAGTGGGTTAGGCTATCCAACGTGGGTGAAAGACACCCCCTAAGTGGGTGAAGCTACTTAACGAGGGTGAAGGACACCCCGGAAGTGGGTTAGCATCCCCACGGCTTGGGGCCACGGTTCAATTTTTTATTGAAAACTTTCGCCACGCTTTTCACGAACTGTTGCCTTTTGTCTTGAAATTTTTCGCAACGGCTGTTGGTGTTGTTATCTTTTCTCTTTGACCTTTGCAACAGTTCTCTGGTCCGTTGTCTTTTCTCCCTTACAATTTTTAGCAATGGGTTTGTTGAATGCTACTGCTTTCTCATGGAATTTTCACCATGATTTTGCTGCACTTTTGTGGCCCTTTCTGGAATTTTCTGGGATGCATTTCTGGAGGTTTTCCCTCGGGTATTCAGGCACCTTGAGATGTAGGTAACTTGACAACCTTGTGATCATGACAGTAGTGATTTTGACGTTTTATAAACCCGAACACGTAGACACTACGTTATTTGGGCACCAAATTTTTCCAGCTTTGGAATCGAATATACTGCGGATCGAACATCCTGGCAGCAATCTTAGCGAACTTTTTGATGAGTCAGTCTCGGTGGTCTCTGACTATGAAGCTAGACTGCAGCAGTTGCGATCAACTGGATTGCAGTAACTTTGGCTAATCGAATGCGGAAATTGCGATCATTTGGATCATAGTGACTATAATCAAATCGACCAACCCTGGACCTAACGCCCTAGGGGTGATTTCATCGATCTTTGTAGTGATGCAGCTTTTGTAGTTTCGAAGGTAATAGTTTTGTGAGATCTCAAAAGCGAATCGGATTGCACCATGTTGTGGATCGAATATCCTACAACAGTTTTGATGGTATTTCACTACATCTTTTTTGTCGCAAAACGAGCGTTCCAACATCACTATCATCGATTTTGTAGTGATGCGATTTTCGGCGTATCAGACTAATAGCTTCAAAGAAATCAAACGGCGAATCTTGGTTGCAGCAGCTTGCGATCAACGGACTATAGTATGTGCGATTATACGATTGGTCGCCAGCAGCTGCGATCAGCTGGATCGCGATCGTTATGATCAAACTAGTCTGCGGCAGATTGCGATCAATCGGATCTGCAGCAGTAGTGATTTTCCAAAACGCTCGATCGCTTTTTCACGGACACGATTTTGAAGCATTTTCTACAACATTTCTCAATGGGAAAGCACGATTTCTTTTCTCGTATCTCCCCTTAGTTGGGCGCCAATGTTTTTACCCAAAATTACTTTTGGGCACGAAACACGATGAATTGATAGTTTTGGGAGTATTGGGGTTTGGAGACGGATTGGAAAGCGAATAAAGAGACAAAGATGAACGCATGTTTTACGTGGTTCGGCATGGCTTGCCTACGTCCACGGATGAATCCCCTTGGGGAGAAATGTTTTATTGACTGTTGTATTACAAAGTATGTTTTTCTCTCCTCTTGGCTACCCCCTTGACTGATTTTCTGTCTCCCTATTTATACAATGAAAAATATAATTCCAATGTGAACATAAATTGCATTAACTGCCCATTTATGCTCCTATAATGAATTCTATATGTAACTGCCCCCTTTATGTCTTCCTCATTCAATTCCATATGAAACGGCTGGAATTAATTCTGCATGTCCGAAATCGTTACAATTAGTGCCGCATGATATTTGAAATCGCTGGAATTCAATTCCACATGCCTTCATGATGATTTATGGTCAAACTGGAATGAATGTTGCATGGAATCGCACATTCATGTCTCCATGTAACAATTCTCGCATAATGGATGGACTGGCAGATCGATGGACTGGCCGACAAAGCATAACTGGCCGGGAGACTAGGTGGACTGGCCGGCAAAGATAACCGGGCCGGGCGATCGGATGGATTGGCCGGTCGCATAATCGGCCGGGCGATCGATGGATCGACGGCAGCAGACAACCGGGCGGGCGATCGAAATTGGTTGGTAATTGGTTATCCGTGTTCTGGATGCAAGACATAAAATTGGCTAGGGGTGCGACGACTTCGATAGTTGACCGCGGTTGACTTTGACCATTGACCTTGACCGGACGTTAACTTTGACAATTGACCGTCTTTGACCATCGATCAGCTTGTGCGGCGAGTGGATTGCTTTGTTGATCAAGAGCGGGCTTGGATGAGGACCAAAAGATGATTCAAGTAACAATTTGGCCCATTAAGTGGTATTTTTACTTATGGTACAAACTGTCATAATAAAGAAAATTACACTTGTACGTTAACCAGGTACTTGATATTGATCATGTAGTTAAATCGGTCTTGTACCGTAAATATTATCAAGTGATTATCTTGTTGTTCTATTGTCTCGACTTTTTTGTCCATAGACTATCACACAAGGTATCGTACTTATAGGTTAATGTCGAAAGGACTTTGTTGTACTTGGTACCCTCGTCATTTCACATTTGGGGGTAGTGTATATATGAATGAAACTGACAGTATTTCAGGATGTTGTAACAAGCTTCATAAAAAAAAAAAGGTCTAGCGTTAGATTGCTGCCATACATCTAGAGCTATTTGGATCACTTCATCTTCAGTTACAAAGTTAAATTTATCTCGATTAATTTCCCTTACCAGAGCACAAAATCGCGTCACTGCATGATAAATTGCTTGAAAACGAGTAGACAATCCATGAGCATCTCGGTTTCTGGGGTTCCCCATTTCCGAAGTGAACATTGTGAAAATGTTCTTCAAAAAATACGTGTGCGACATGGGTTTGATCACTAATGACATTTGCTACAGTATGAAAAACATAAGCTATGCAAATAACTAAGTCCTCTTCTTGAGTAAACTTAGGACCACGAACTCTGGCAGACATTTTTTTTTCTTCCGGAAATTTAAAAGGTCAGGGTTTTGTGATTTAATGATTAATATTGAAGAACTCAAATTATAAGGGTGTAGAAGACGTGGAATGTGTGATGTTGGAGTTGAAATTGCTTCTATTTATAGGGAGTGGATTAAGAGTCGTTGGATGTGACTAGCTGCTACCGGATCAATCGAGAAGGCTCGTCTTAGTGGGAGACGAGGCTCGTCTCTACTTGGGCCTCCTATCGGTTTAACGGGGATGAGTGTCCCAAGTTGATGAGCGTCTCAACCTGAGACGCGATGGACGAACCCTTTTATTCGAAGTTTTGTCCATCCATTTTGCTTGTTTGCCTATGCCACTGTAGGTGGTAGATGAGCAAACCTGCCACTTTGAGCATCCCACGTGAGTTTCTCTAATTGATTCAAATATGATTAATTTAGATTTATAGAAATTAAAGTGGATTACCGAATCGTAATACAGTTGAGAACACCGGGATAATCATGTTTCCTTTCAAAAAAAAAAAAAAAAAAAAAAATCCATCCATAAATTGAGGTGGTGGTGGTTGATGGTTGTTGGCGTACACGGTAGCGCTGGTGGTTGGTGGTGGTTATTGTTGGTGGCGTCCCTTATATGAGCATATTTTCATCATCCAAATTGGGCTTATTAAAATAGTTAACAATAGTTGCTATTGAGAGACTCCAGTTTCTATTCCACTTCGTTAACGAATCAGTTGAGACTTATAGCCGAGCTGGTGGATGGTAGTTGTAGTTGTTGTTGTTGATGATGATACTTGTTGGTGGTGTGTGGTGGTAGTGGTCGGTAGTGGTGATGGGAAATATGATATGCTGTGATTAAAAGAAATTAAACAAAATAAAAAAATTGTCCATAAAAATTCATAAAATTTTTGTGGTTTGGCTTGAGATGCTAAGCTCTTCACCGATCGGCGAAACAAAACAGCTCTTTCTTTCGAGCACATATAATAACTCATAGATCGAATTCATAAGAAATGGAAATCAATTCTTTAGTGGATGTGGATGTCCCTAAAAGAAAGACAAAACCATTTCAGTCACCGCAGAGGCATGTGAAACCCTGCTTAATTTGGCAAGTTGTGGATTGATTCAATTATGATGGTTCTGACATTATCAATGGATTAATCAAGTCGCCCGCTTTCATTGCCGCTGGATGTGCCCATTACTAATAAATAAAAAAATGTATAGCCAGCAAATTAATGCAGAACGGAAGCGTGAATAAAAAATTTTGGTAGTAAAATAGAAGAATTGTTGAGTAAACTCAATATTGATTGATAATAATGTATTCTTTAATACAAAGGACTTGTCCCCTATTTATAGAGTAGACAATAAAACTCATATTCCTAAAATAAGACTCAAACTTGAAAAATAAGAAATCACTAAAATAAATAATGTTCTAGAACTAAATAACTTCTAATAATAAGTAATTCCAAAAATAAGAAATACTACTCTAAATTAATTAAGTTCTAGCAATAATAATAAAAATACTAATCCTAAATCTAACGGATGTCCTACATCAGGCCCGTCATCTTGAAAAGAATTCGTCTCGAATTGAGAAAGTACTGAAGAACACGTGCTACATCAGGCCCGCCATCTTGAAAAGAAGTCGTCTTCGAGTTCACCAAGTATTGTAAACGACCCGCCCAACAGATAATATACTTTGAGTAAGTTGATGATCGTAGAGTAGAACACCATAAAACTGATTGTTGAACACAAAAGTTGATGTTGACGTTGGCAACACTTGGAGTAGTAATTATCTGGCAATACTTTTGACTAACGAAAATATTTTCACATAGCTTTTGATTTTCAAGAAGAATGGCATTAGGCGACTTACAAGAAGATGGTGTTTCCGGTGTTGATATTGGCAAAACTTCTTCAACTTGTTTTTGTTCTTCAGAGACATAACAATTTTCATCCACTTCACCGTTAGGAACACAAACATCACTGGAAATAGGTATGAATGGTGGTTCTATAATTGGCGAAGGTGTTGATGATAATTCTAATGTTGGTGAAGAAAGCGTCGGAGCCGGAGCTTCTACCATTAGAGGAGTAACCTCACGAACGGTATCGAGTTGTGACCAATCTATTTGATCCAAAATAAGCTTTGCTTCTACGAGATGTTGAAGACTCTTCTTTTGTGATTCCGCAAATTGACGTTGGAACTCGGCTTGGGATTCTTTACGATTAACAACATGTGCAACCAAATTGGTCGAAATTAATTGAAGTTGACGTTGAGTCTCGAGTTGAGATTCCCTAAGCTGACGTTTGAAATCGGCTTGAGTATCCGTAAACTTTTGTTGGGACTTTGCAATAGCACATACATGATCTTCAAGACTAACACGATTGTCTTTTGCGCCGTCTTTCTCTTTGCCATTCATGATTAAATTAATTGATTAAAACCGGACGTGATATAAAAACATGTAAAGAATCGGGTTGAGTAGTTTGGGACGGAATGGGTTTCGAAAAAGGGAAGGCGAAAACAGATGTTTAATGGGAGTGAAGTTTAAGAGAGAAAAAGTAGTGGGAAGAATCAATTAACTAATGATTGGGAGGAAGGAAAGAAGTAGTTGGATGGAACGATAATAAAAAGATAGAAAAAGAATGGGAGGAGAAAAAGGGAGCAATGGGATTGATCAATTGATTAAATTAATCAATAAGAGAAGTTGGGGTCTACTGGAGCGATAATGGATAGTGGACAGAAGAACGTGGTAGAGAGGGTTCGGTGAAATAGCTAACAGACGTCTTCGCGTTTTTTTTTTTTTTTGGTAAACGAAAAAAAAAGGATAGGGTTTAGAAGAAGAGATGCGGAGATCTCGATAAGTAAAGGTGACGAAATGATAAAGAAAGTTTACATGAAAAGAATAAGAGGATCGAAGCCGAAGCTCGTGATGCCACTTAATGCAAAACGGAAGCGTGAATAAAGAATTTTGGTAGTAAAGTAGAAGAATTGTTGAGTAAACTCAATATTGATTGATAATAATGTATTCTTTAATACAAAGGACTTGTCCCCTATTTATAGAGTAGACAATAAAACTCATATTCCTAAAATAAGACTCAAACTTGAAAAATAAGAAATCCCTAAAATAAATAATGTTCTAGAACTAAATAACTTCTAATAATAAGTAATTCCAAAAATAAGAAATACTACTCTAAATTAATTAAGTTCTAGCAATAATAATAAAAATACTAATCCTAAATCTAACGGATGTCCTACATCACAAATCCCCTTAAAAAGAAAAAAAAAATGAAATGAAAAAAAAGAAGAAGCTAATCCTTGAGTTTTTTTTCCAAACAAACTAATTAAGTTCGTTCTTGGGTATGAGCTGGTACTTCGATTATTGAGCGACAATCTTATTCTCCAAAATTCCATTAAGAAATAAGTATCTACCTTAGCTTCTGTACAGCTTTACAAGTTCACGAAAACATATCAATAAAAATAAATTGTACCTTACAAAAAATATTATAGGAAAAAGCAGGAATAACTTAGTCTTTTCCTTTTTAAGAAAAGATCAAAAAATCGAACATTTCTTCTTCCATCTCGACTTTTTTTTTTTTTTGGTACCAATTATATAAACGATAGTTGCATAGAATTCACAGCATGGATTCATATCAATATCATCTCAAAGCGACTTACGTATAGATAGTTTCAGGCGATCAGCAAATGCTAATGCGCCAATATATGTATCCATTCTAAACCCAATTAATTCAAGTTCAAGAATGGAGATAGAATCCCCCTTGCCTACCCCAAATGATCTTGGGAATGGGAGGCAGACGGGATCATTTAGGGGGTCTTCTTGTACAGGAGCAGGTATTTTATTGACATGGGATGATTTATGGGTCAATGTACCTTCATCAAGAAGTAATAAAAATGGTAGAGCTCTACTTCAAGGGCTGAATGGGTATGCTCAACCTAGTGAGATCTTGGCTATTATGGGTCCTTCTGGTTCTGGCAAATCAACTCTTCTCGACGCATTAGCAGGTAATTTACTTATAGAGTTCTAGCTAATTTGTATTTCTTTTCTTGCCAACTTAAGGATCTGGAAATAGCTAAGTTTGGTTATGAACCATAACATTAATGTTTGTTCCAAGTCCTTTTTGGCATTTCCATTTAGTAATTATGCTGCATTACTGTGATCTATAAGAATCTACGGGTATAGAATTTAAACAAAATGCGAAAGAGATCTGAAATGCTGTACTATAGTGTTTTCCAGAAAAAAAAAATACCTGAATTGTTGATTTTGAAAATTACCGATAAGAGATCATCATAATTTGGAGACAAGTCTAACCGATTGTTGATTGGGTACGCTTCGGTGACGTACTCAAACATTTTCCCAGTGTTAGTTCTAGGTTTTGGAGTATCCGAGCCGCGTAAAACTAGACGCGTTGACACTTCTATGTATCTCCACGACTCCACCACATGACATGACATAAATTTTTCATTTTTTTTTTTTTTTTGTAGTTTAAGGAAAAATAATACTGGTTTTGATTCGGTTAATTGCAGGAAGATTAGCATCAAACAAAAGACAATCAGGGTCGATCAAAGTAAATGGTCGAATACAAATATCCGCTTTGGGAGCGTCGGTAAAAATAAAACACTTCCCTGTCTAATTTCACTCTTAGACATTTTACTCATTACCCAAATATCCACACTTTACAACATCTGTATTATTGTTTTGAGTATTTTGTTTATTACTGAATAAATTTTGGTATTAAATGGCACATACTAATGTTTATGAAAAATGTAGAAGTATAAAAATATGACACGTACAAAGTTTACATCTCGAATTCAAAGAACCGAATGATGAATCAAGTACCAAATATACATAATCCAATAAAGAGTTAAATGTCCTTCTAATGGCTTTATATCGTTTTGTTTGTTCTTGATCATCGAAAAGATTTGATGCTTCCATAGGGAAGTGATATGCCCAAGTTCTTGCGTTCAATCTTGGAATTGATTGGTCTAATCTGTAGATAAACTGATTAAATCATCATCGAGATGGACCGCCTTTGATAATGTGCTCGTCACATGTGTAGAAAATTACAATCGCAAAAACTTATCATATACTCCCTCCGTCCATAATTAGATGAGTTACTTGTAGTTTGCATAAATTTTAAAGCAAGGAGGAAAGTGGAGTATATTTAAGTATTTTTTACATATATACCTTTATGGACAATAATTAGTAAAATTTAGAAACGATTTATCTCTTAAACTATATCACGGTTTCTTATAAACTTTATACCGTTGAAAAGCATTTTAAAACACCTACGCAACGAATATGAACATGACTATTAGATTATACATATTTCTTATAGAAAAAAATAATAAATTAAAAGGGTAGTTTTAGAAATATCTCATTGGTTAGTGAAATAACTCATCTATTTATGGACAAAACTAAAAACCAAATAGCTCATCTAATTAGGGACGGAGGGAGTATATTAGAAAATAAAAACCTAATGATCCTAAAATGAATTGCTTAGATATAATTATGTTTTATTTAGATACAAATTAGAATTAATACAAGATCTGAGTAAAAACCAAAAAAAAAAGGATAAAAGCTTATGAAGAAAATGAAGATAACTGATGGTAAAACTTTTTTTTTTTTTTTTTTTTTTTTTTTCAAGAGTGTTTTTCTAAGGAGAGGTCCCCTATTTTATGGGTACTATGGAGTGCGGGCAAATTTTAGCATGTTTTATTGTGCTAAAAATGTGCGAACATATCACATTTTACACCTTTAGATCCATATACCTGTTAATTTTGACTATGGGATTATAGTTTGATAATTTGTAATCGCAACTGAATAATGTTATAATTGGAATCTATAACTATGTTTTATCTTATATTTATAGGCTTATGTTACTCAAAATGATGCACTTACAACGATGTTAACAGTGAAAGAATCCGTTTACTACTCTGCTATGCTCCAACTACCTCAATCTATGACAAGTTCAGAAAAGAAAGATAGGGCAGAAACAACAATAAGAGAAATGGGATTACAAGATTCAATGAACACAGGGATTGGTGGATGGAATAATAAAGGACTTAGCGAAGGACAAAAGCGAAGAGTAAGCATTTGTATAGATATTTTAACACGTCCGAAACTTCTCTTTCTAGATGAACCCACAAGTGGTCTCGATAGTGCAACATCTTGTCATCTCATGAACAGAATTGTGAGGCTGAAGCAACAATGTGGAATGACTGTTATTGTTTCCATTCACCAACCAAGTAGTGAAATTTTTGATCTTTTCAATAATCTTTGCCTACTTTCCTCGGGTAAAACAGTTTATTTTGGTCCAGCTTTTGCAGCACATGAGGTAACTAATCAATTATCCAGTTTTATTTATGCAAAATCCTCTTAAATTCTTGTGCACATGCTTTAAGTAACATTCTCTTGTTATCATAAATGTTTAAAACAGTTGTTGACTTTCATCATTGGTTTGTAGTTTTTTGCATTGAATGGATTCCCTTGCCCCACTATGAGAAACCCATCAGATCACTACCTGAGAATAATCAACAAAGACTTTGATAAAGTAAGTCTTATCGAAGATGAGGACATCGAACAAGGTTCTAATGGAAACAAACTAGCAACCACAGAGGAAACAATAAATATTTTAGTGGAATCATACAATTCATCCCAGTTCTTCCAACAAGTAAAACACCGGACATCTGAAATCTTTAATGAGGTATGGGGCGGACCTAAACATCATTTGTAAGGGTGGACAAAGGCAAATAGGTTGTTATATTTATTAAACAGGGCTGGTCTAACTGTCGTAGTTTCTCAATTTTTGCACAGAAATAAACATTATATTGATGCTATTTTGCGACTATTATTTTTGCTAGACACAACATATCCATACTAATTTCTTCCAAATTTTACAGGAAGAGAGATTACTTGAGAAGGGAAGTCAAGCTAGTTTCTTCACACACTCATTTTTCCTTACAAAAAGGTCATTTGTGAACATGTATCGTGATTTCAGTTATTACTGGCTGCGTCTTGGAATCTATGTTTCACTAAGTCTTTGCATTGGTACGATATTTTTTGACATTGGCCACAGTTCCAGTTCAATACAGGTATACAACAATCTCTTATAGAGTTTCACATAAAATTTTAAGTAACCGTACATGATGTGAACTAATTTTGCAGGCTAGAGGTGCAATGCTTATGTTTTTAACGACATTATTAACTTTCATGTCAATTGGTGGATTCCCTTCTTTCGTGGAGGATATGATGGTATTACTGTATATTTTTATATTCTATAAACTTCAAAAAGTATCTTACAACATTTTTCTTCACGACTATATATATGAATACATACGAATACTATTACTATTACTGATCTTAGGTTTGTTGTTCGTCTTCTTAATATCAGATATTTGACCGAGAAAGATTAAACGGGCATTATGGTGTTGCAGCTTTTGTAATTGGAAACACACTTTCCTCTATACCGTACTTATTTATAATCTCCTTAATCCCGGCAGCCATTGTGTATTACTTGGTTGGTCTTCATAAAGGACTCGATCATTTCCTCTTCTTTGTTCTGGTAATTTTTGTATCTGTGATGGTAGTTGAGAGCTTAATGATGCTCGTGGCAAGTATGGTTCCTAATTATCTCATGGGAATAATAGTAGGAGCAGGAATTCAAGGTATCATGGTGCTAAATGCTGGTTTCGTTAGATTACCAGATGATATTCCAGGAGTCTTCTGGAAATATCCAAATTACTATATAGCCTTCCATAGGTATGCAATTGAAGGACTCTACAAAAATGAGTTCGAAGGTTTGAGTTTTTCTAGGAACCAAGGAGAAGGATCACCAACAATTACGGGCGAAGAAATTATAGAAACAACATGGCAAATGCCACGTTATTCGAAATGGATCGATATCGGTGTTTTGTTTGGAATGGTAGTTTTTTATAGACTAATGTTCTTTTGTATCATTAAGATGTCCGGAAAGATTAAACCCATTTTAAGAAGTTCTTAGATGGCTTACCTTAGCTCTCACATCTGCAAGTATAAGTTTTTATCTTACATGATAATGTTAACACGATTATATACACAAGAAGAACAACTATTGTTGCTAATTTTTTATGAAAGATCTGCCAAATGTAGAACATCCATTCTGGCTAAAATTAATACCCGACCAATGACCATGTTGGAGGTTGGGCATCATGGTCGTTCACTTTACCCTTCATGGCTAAATAGCTTTTTTTTCGTAATTGTCACAAAATAAATAAATATGGCAACATGTCTACGTAATTAATAAACCGTGTTAGATACAAATGTTACCCATCCAATGTTTGTTCTTTCGTGAACTTGGATTTCACATCTTTAAACTCCATAATTTTTTTTTTTGATCGATCAAAAGAAATTGTATTAAGAGGCACACAAAAAGTGCGCAAGCGAATACACCAAAATTAGGGGAAATCCAAAACAAAAATTCCAGTAATATGCAAAAAGTAACAAAGGCCTCTAGACAAACCTTAGAAACCAAGCAACCAAATTACTTGCAAACTAAATCAAGAATGCAAGCTACATTTAAGTATGATTTTCATCAACCTCTTCCATGGTAAAACCCTTGTGATTTTTTGCCACACCACTAAACATTTCATTACGATTTTCCTTCGAAGAGGGAAAGCTTAGCCCCATTATAGAACCAAACTCCATGAGATTACCTGCTGAAATCTTACTAGGACTAGTATGGGAGTTCAAGAGCATTTCTTTTTCTCGCGCACCCTCGTGTTGGCTCCTTGAACCGGCTCGGTTTCTTGCTGGTTTGGTGATGCTAATGTCGGCGATTTTTGAAGCAACCTCCTGATCTTCTTCAATCCCTTGGGAACGGTTATATGTTTCGAATCCAGGGGGAATTGACGGATCCGAAGAAGAGGAATTTGCCCCTTCTTCCAATTGATCCAATCCATGAGACTCATGCAGTAGACTAGGAGATTGTCTTGATGGAATTAAAATTCCATGAGAATCCGCCTCTTCTCCTTCACAATTTTGGTTTTTTAAAGCATCAACATGAAGCTGAATTCCATGGACAATCATCTCCATAAACTCTTCTTTAGAATAAGGAAAAGCCATTCCCGTAGCAGTAGGACTTAAAACTCCTTTTGCCATATCAAATAGAGTCCCAAATTTGTATTCCAAATATCTTTGAGCATTGCTTAATTTAACTGGATCACATGTCTGCCCAAAAAACAAGAATCGGAAGGGGTTTCGACGCTGCTAACCTGGTACGCTGGTGTTGAAGGTGGATTTTCGTTTAAGGTTAAAATTGTAAAAAACCATAAAAACTATGCGCTGACATCTTGTAAAAGATAAAGCCATTAATAAGTGTTGGATACTCCCTCACTTATTCACCTAGAATGGAGCATGTGGCAACAATCCCATTCTGTGAATACACGAAATTCAGGTTGGAGCATGTAGCAACAATCCCAAATACCCTGTGAATTTCTAGCATTATTAATTAATGCGCAATCAGCCTTGCATTTCCTGTACTCATTATCAGTGCGGCATGACGACTGAGTGTTACTCTTAGCGAGCAACACGAACCTCCAAGCATTATAATGAAACCATGTACGAAATACCCGCATGTGGTGACTCTCGGTGTGTTATACTAGCCCGATTGAGCCACTCTCGGTGTATTATACTAGCCCGATTGAGCATCCGGACTGGCCAGATCGGTCGGATATGATCACGATCATCCAACTCCACAAGCAAGATTGGATGACCCGGATCAATTCCATCACCCCCAAGCGGTATGGAATATTCACTGTCGAACCAACGCGGACCCCGCATGGTCGGCCTCCCTTTGGCCTAGCTTGCCAAAATTTCCAAACCGAGAGCGTATGGACGGAAAACCCTAAATTAGGGTTTGCGGCATATTACATGTGTCGCAAAACAGTCTCAACCATCCATCTTCGCAGGTATAGATGGAGGGTGTAGATATAGATTCAAAGGGCCCAGAGCATGTCAACACAATCACCGTAGGCCCGCCTACATACCTGACCAATAGGTCAAGACCAACCATGGTTGGTCATCCCAATTCGTGCGCCCAAACATAGCATGACGGACGGCCGTGAAACCCAAAAATTAGGGTTTTGAGCATCACGAGCGTCCATCTTCTCCGGTACGAATGGAGGGTCCAAGATTAGATTAAGCAGGTCCGGTCATACCAGCATGACCACCGTGGACCCATCTATCCCCTCACCCGATCGGCCAAGGCATATCATGCCTGGTTATTCCAAGACGCGCGCCCAAACTAGCGTGGTCACAATTCCCGATTGCAAACTAATCTCAACCACTCAACTTCGCCAGACGATTTGAGTGGCTTAGATCACGTTTTCATGGGACAGTTAGGTATAGGCGTGAACACCAGCCTACCACATACACGCCAGACCGATCGGCCAAGATCGACCAAGATTGGTCGTCTTGGAACGCGCGCCCGAAGTTGGCACGATGCGCGGATTTTGCGGCACTAGTTTTCTGTCGCAAATTGATCTCGACCGCTCAACTTCGCCGGACGAATTGAGTGGCCCAGATCACACTTTCGTGAGATAATGGGGTATGGGCACCTATACCGTCATGCCGTCTACACGCATGTATGATCGGCCTGGCCAAAATCGTATCCCAAGCTTGGATTCGACCAGGCTGAAGAGGGATGCTTGCACACCTCTTCTAAAACTCTAATTTCATTAACGGTCGCAGATGAGTGTCTCAAAGATCATCTCGTCCGTCCAACTTCACCGGCTTGGTTATACAGCCCTGGTCAGGAGTTAATTGGTCAGTGCGGCGTCATGGTGATCACCATCCGTCACTCTACCACACCATGTGGTCGGTCGAGGGAGGATTTGCTTGCGCAACTTCCAAACCATCACATGAAGTAGGCTAAACATGAGGCTATTTTGAGACGCTCAAACAGCGATGCTTCATACATGCTGAGTATACTCGATGCAGTACCTGCATAAAAATACATACGATACTTCACAAGTATCAGTTTCCTGAATAACGCAGTTATTCAATTTAGCATCACATGCTACATTTTGTGGGTCCCACGATCCACACATTCCAGACATCAATCATGCGTCACAACTGGGGATACATACTGGGGTATTGGTCTGGCGGTTTACAGCGTGCAGCGTGCAACGCGCCATCACAAGAACGTGTCAGGAAGTCATGGACGGTTAGAGATGACAGGAGAAGTGGGCAAGACTGGTCGTGTAACACCAGCATACACCTCCACTACTCCATCATTCCACTTCCTCCACTTCCCACGAGAGACGTGAATAAGGCTCAAATGATTTGTATAAATAGATTCTCCTACCTATTTTGCAACACAGGAGAAAAACAGGAGACAAGAGAAACAACACAAGTCGAGACGAGACAGAAACCAAGTGTTAATACAAAACGTATTCAAACACCCATAGCCTGCTTGCATCAATCGTAAGCCTGCTCACCTTTCGTTACAAGTCATAAGCAAGCCAACACCTTCACAATCTCAATACCTTCTTCGCTTCCCTCCCTAAGATCAACCCCATCTCCTTCACTTTGTGACCGAAACGAGTCTGAAACGGCCATTTCTTGGTTTAGGCCGGACTTGCACTGCATTGATTTCGAATCTACAAGCACTCACCGCCTTGTGAGTGCATTTGTTTAGGGTTTAGATTCATTCCTCATCCACACACCCCAAATTACCAAATCCGGCAGGAATAGTTTTCACCCATAAACAGCTGGTTTTGAAACGACTGGTTGTAAACTTTCAGAACCCAATGAAGAACACAGTGGAATAACCCTCTCCTCCCTGCAACTTGAAATTGGGATTTCTCCTTCTTCTAAGTTGGAATCACAGATTGTACCCTGATTCGGCGGATTTATCATCTCTTTATAATTGATTGAGCTATATGAAGGGTTAGGCTGCTCTAAACTCCATAAATATAAATTCATACTTTCAGCGACGAAACCTGAAATTTACATTTGGAGGGCTAAATTTTTTTTTCCCCAACACACAAACCATGAATTAAAAAAAAAAAACTGATAGCGACAAGGGAGAGTAGAGTACCTGCTACAACAGAGCTCGAGTGCTTGATTTTCCCCAATTAACTTCAATAGAAGACGTAACTTATTAAAAAAATAAAGTAATACCAGATGACCGGTGCCACAGTGTGTGTGGGGAGGGCATGGGGGAGGGTGACGAGAAAAAAACAGTTTTCTAGTTCGGTGGTTTGGTAATTTATTTATTCATTTGGACTGAATACAGTAGCGTTGTTATATTTTTGGGCTGTCTATAATAATTACTCTCCCGTTTCTAAAAATAGGCTTATCTCCTTATTCGGATGTTTCAAAAAAATAAGCTTGTTTCCTCTCTTAATACGAAGAGGGGACCACTTCTTACCAATTGAGGGACCACTTTTCTTTTCTCTGTTTCTCTCTTAATATGAAGAGGGGACCACTTCTCTCTCGATTTTCTTTCTAATATCAAAATAATGAGGTCAAGATAAAGTAAGAAAAAATATTAAAAAAATTGCTAAAATCATTAGTTCTTTTAATATTTGTGCAAACCAAACAAGCCAATTTTTTAGAAAGATATTATATATAATGTTATGTTTGATTCCATACAGGTTGTATAAATATTAAATGTCGAACTACATTTAAGAGAAGTCATAGTAAAATTTACCGATATGATCCAAAATTAATGGGAGCTCTAAATGGGTCGTACTCTAAAACCCACTAAATGACTAAATTTAGATCTTATACTGTACCACGTAACATGTCAGACTGGTCTAAGTTTTGCGTTATCAACCAAATGGACATGGGAACCCAAAAGAGGCACCATGTGGTAAAATCTAATTTGGGACCAATGTAAGTCATTATGACCTACAATTTAATATGTCGCCCATTAAAGGTCAAATGTGTCGGCCCGGCATAGCCAACCCTTGAAACGTTAATACAATTATGCAAAAGATAGAAATCTAGATGATAGCTTAGTAATTAAAAGTTAGATACCATCCTTAACATCTATCTTCTAATAAGTAAAATAATTTAACAATAGCAGTCAAAGAAGTGACACCGAAGAAGAATATTGATCTTATAAAAAATTTCGAAAGTACTAAGTCTACAATATCGAGTGAATCTTACCGGGCAGTTATTGTGGTTATTCTGCCGGTTCAATAATTCTCTGAATCCTCAAAAGCTCTAAGAAAATGCAGTAAACCTTCCTTGATCTGCTGCAAAGAAAACCCATATATAACAATTTCAAAAAATGCAGCCATCTGAAGCTAACTTTGTAAATATCGGACTTGTTTGGTAAAATTTATGATTATCTATTTATGATTATAGATAATCATAAATAGATAAATGATTTTGGTATAATCATTTTAAAAATAAATTTTTCCAAACATTTTTTTCAAATAATTGATTATTTTAAAATGATGATCTCGAAAAGGAGAAGAAAGAACAATGATCTAGGATTTTATTTAGTCCTATGTTGTTTTTTTGCCTCTCTATTGATAGTTTAGAGGAAATAAGAAAAAAAAAATCAATTTGAGTTTGCTAGAAAAAAAATTGATTATAATAAATTTTCAAAACAACTTTTTCCTGTTTATAGAAATAATGGATTTTTTCCATTATGATTAAAATAAGCAATTATTATAATGGTTACCAAACGCATATAAAATTCATTATAATTTGCATAATGGATTATAAGCTGATAATCCATTAAAATAATGGTTACCAAACAACCCCATAATTTCCACTTCCACAAAGCAAAAAACATGCCAAACTTCTTAAGAACTCAGCATTTCCTCCAATATAAAGAAAACTGCGATTGCTCGCGGTGTTTCAGATGAAAATGAGTACTTTCATCAGTTCTTCAAATCAAAAAAATAAAAATATCTTTTGCAATGCCTTAGCCAAGCAATACATTCACTAATTGGAAAACAAATAACGACGACGACGTGTTTGCTTTTTCCTGACTCGGGACTAAGCCAGACTTGAATTAGTCATAACTCATAGGTCCATGTATCAAGTCGAAAGCGTGTTTCTCTACCAAAATTCCCATGAACTCTCCTTTATACTAAACTTAGAACATGCAGTATTTAGTAAAATGTTAAGTGCATAACAGACACTACAAAACAGAGTGCTTTTAGTGACGGTTCAAAAACCGTCACAAATAGGAAAAAACCGCCACAAATAGCCAAAAGACCGTCACAAATACACATTAGTGACGGGCAATCATCCGTCGTTACTACTGGGGTCACAAATGTTATTTGTGACGGATTTGGTTTCTTTGTAACGGTTGGTCAACCGTCACGAATAATTTTGATCATTTGTGAAGTTTTCTTGGCCGTCATAAAAAACTGCTCCACCGACGTCGTTCAAAATTATCCGGTAACGGCCAGCGGCACCGGATTTCAGTTTCTCAGAAGTCCTAACACCATTCACACAATTAAAAAAATCCCCACAACAGTATAAATTTACACCATTCACACACAACCAGAATCTAAACATGAGATTGTATAAATTTATAGATTGTATAAATTCATAACAAAGTTTTACATTGATGCCCCGTAGAAACTTACATATATGTCAATAAGATGTTTAATTGATTCAGAAATAGAATCTGGGCAATAGAACAACCCAGATAGTACAAAAGGTAGTAACTAAATTTAAAAACACACAAAATTCCTGTGTACAGCTTGGGACAAAATTGGAACACACCTGCAAACATAAACCATTTCAAGTGAAGTATTAGTGTCCACTGGTGAATCCAGTAGGGGGATAATCTCGGTAATATATTTAGACTGATAAATGTCTAAAGTATAAGATCTTTCATTTACTTGTAATATATTTAGACTGATAAATGTCTAAAGTATCAATGAAACCAAGCACCGAGAATTGTTTTCTCATTAGGTCACTAAAACACCAGGTCAGAGAAAGAAGTACAGGACTTCCCAATTAGACCTACAAGTTCCAAGTTCGTTTCATAAGCCCAAATAGCAACAGAACCACATATTCAGAAGAGCACTTAGAGACTACCCACAAGAAGCAATATAGAGATCTGATCTATCTTGTTTTGAACATAGCAGATGCAGATGCACAATCAACCTTGTAATATACCCAGTTAACCACAAAATCGCTGCTAAATTGTGACAAATGCAACAAAATGTAGATGATCTAAAGTATCGAGGAGAATTCAAGTACTCAAAATGTTTTAGGACCTATATATGCAGCATTCAGAAATATGACATCCTGGTAAAGACTGATAAAAATGTTACAGAAATTTCAAATTAGGCACCCCCATCTTAAAAAATGTTATACCTCACCACCCAACTGGCGTGCCCAAACAGATGCACCCTTTATCTCTTGTTGATGCAACTTAAAAACCGCAATGCGAGCTGATCCAACACCCGTGTAAAGTATAGCTGCAGCATCCATCTTGCATCCATCTCGAGCGAGCGCTGTGCAATAAAACATAGTGGCAAATAATAATGTGAAATTCATGCCGAGTCCCTTTCCTAATCATGTTTCAAGCATGCTTAAATTCAAATAAATTTACACATAGTATGGTGTACTGTGCATAACTGCATATAGCGTACTGGACTCAAAAAGATTTACCCACTCGACACCACTGGTTCAAAATCATGTATAGCTCAATTTCTAGAACGACATGGTTAACAAAGCTAGCTAATCACAAACTTTAACCCTCAACTGTTTATAGAAACTCTTAAGGCATTTACCATTTAGAAAACTGGCAGACAGAAATGAAAAGCTGTATTCGACTAATCTGTACATCAACAAAGTAGTTGCCTAATAACTGGATGACAATCTTTATTGCCTCCAAAGTCCAAGTAAATAAATCAGTAGAGGCATGGAAAGCAAATAATTACCTCTGTTTTTCTGATGGTACCCCTTTGGTAGCAATAATATCGAGAGGAACAAGAGCTTTACCGGTTCCTTGGTCATCTTTTTTCTTAGTGTCATCTGCATTAACTACAATACAACACGAACACTAAGAGTGTGAGAAGAAGTCCAACATTTTGCTTGTCAATGTATGAATAGGTTAGCAACTAACAATACAAGAAGGTGAAACCTTGATTTTTCTTCAACCGCCGTGCTCAAGGGGCGGACGACACTTGGCCAGTTTTACTGCAATTTTCTTACCACTACAATAAAGCATGAACAAATGCTCCATTTTTCAGTTCAGTGGCACGGTTTGCATCGCCAGTCGTAGCACTACAAAGGGATTACAGATAATTCATTAGCTGTAGAGTCACCTATGTAGAAGATGGAACATAAACTTCAGTACCGTAAATTGAAATAAGCTATTGCTAAAAAATTCAAAGCTCATCATTATTAAATCGACTGCAGCTGCAAAATATTGAATTAAGATGAAGAAATAAAATCTCACTACTGAACGATCCCAACCCCATGATGAACATTTGATCCTGAGAAACACAATTTCAATAAGAAAACATACACTAAAATATTTGAAATAATACTCAATTGCAAATAGTGAAGGTGGTTTTACTTACCCTTTTCCGTAACCATGAAACTGCGTCCATGTATCTTCTATATGGCGATCTGGGGATGTTTCTGGTGACGCTGGTGGTAGAAGCATCACCCGAAAATCAGAATATTTCAGCACATCCTCTCCTTGGAAGGGTTTCCACACTACTAAGATCCTGCATACAAGATACAATTATTGCATAATACGACAAGAGCACACACAAGGTAATTCAAAGGATCGTAGCAAGAAGAATTTATTTGCAAACACTAGAATTGAAGTTGCATGGAACATAAATCACCAGGGGAATCTTACCTAACCAAAGCAGCACCAAAACACTCACCAGGGGATGCAAAGTTCACTAAAGGTATGCAAACAAGAATACCAAACATCCTGGAGACAGGCTAATACATTGCAGGTTGTTATTGTTTGGCTGTATACCAGTGTCAAAGTTTCCAATCTCCATCTCGTCGGTGGAACTCTACTGACATGAGAACTGAAATATTGATTAGAAGAGAAAAACCAAGAAAGAATGTAGTAATACAAGTGATGATTGTGCAGCTACAAGCCTAATTTCATAATTTGTACCCTGAGAAAAGGCAACAGAACAAAACAAATAAATATTAAGGGAATCCAAAAAAGAACAACAAATATTTGCATAGATTAAAAATCCAACCTTTAATCATAAAACACATAAATTTCTGAAAATTAAACAAAACCCTATAAATAAAAAACCTAAATCAGAACTAATTGGACTTGAAATCTCCCAAATTCAACAAAACCCTAGAAATATAAAAACCTAATCAACAGTATTATCTTATCATCACAAAACTCATCAGAAACTTTAGATTTCCCAAAATCACAGTCAAATACTTCATTATTACAGAAATCAAATCTTAATACACAAATTCAATCAAAACATAATCTATTTTTTGATATCGAAAAAACTAAAGAAACAAGCTAAACGAAAGGGGGAATAAATCTTATTTTACCTTATTAGATTGAAGTCAAAGAAGACGACGAGTGAGATCCTCTTTATCTCGGATTAGGTTTTAGAATTGAGACAGTATCAGTGGAGGAGGAGGAGGGATTTTGGGCTAGGGTTACAGGTCTTGCTCTCTTTGCTGTAAGGTGAGAATCTATGGGGGAGTTTGTATGAAAACATTAATGTAGAAATTTTTTCTTCAGCGAGAGAAGGGAAGATGTAAGATGAGAATCTATGGGTGAGTTTGTGTGAAAACATTAATGTAGAAAAAAAAATCAGCGAGAGAAGAGAAGAGAAGAAAAACTAGATCTGAAAAAAGAGTACAAGGAAGATACATACTATACACCGTGTCTATAGACTCTACAGTCGGTTTTGTGAAACCGTCAAAATACACATCAACTTTGACTAAACATGATATTTGCGAGGGTTGGTCAACAACCGTAGGAAATACTTCTTGTTACCTACGGCTAGGAAAAATAAACCCTCACAATTGGCCCTCAGTTTTGTAGTGAGATTTTCATGCTTTACCCCCCTAGGATTGAAATTTAATTCATAAATCTTGTAAAGTTTAAGATTAGGAATATTCGGCATATTTAGTTTAAGAGTTTATTTATATCTTTTGTTGTTAACAGGAAAAAGGATTATCATACACACTACCATTTCATGAGCGAAATCTTACTTTCAACATATGGAATGATTGTTCTGATTGCTCAAGAATCATGTAACTTCATCCAGCCATGTAATAATATTATAGTGGATAATACTGATATCAACATACTGTAATAACAAACGTATATATAATTGTTATTAAAGTAGCAATTAGATTGAATACGCCCACGATACATCTTACAAATTTTCTAAGAAAATCACAAAGGTGAAGAAGATATGACGCATAATATATTACATGTGTCTGCATACTTTTCCTCCTTAATAAATATATTCTTCATTTATTTATGATACCATTTTCGCAAGCAACATTACTTGAACTAATATTGTAAAAACTATAAAAAAAACTATAATACTCACCTGAAGCATCAAAATCTAGGCTTTGATATATATAAGCACGTACATAGAGTTGATGTGTAAACCATTAGACTTCCACAGGGAATACTCTAGTCAACAAATCTGCATAAATAATATCCAATTGGATATTTTGGTCCAAATACTCCAAACACAGCAAGAATTTGTCCAATCACCAGCATAGCCTAGATTGTGACCAAGTTAACAGCCAGACACTGAGGAACCATACTCAGAAATTGATGGATGGTGAAGAAATGTAATTCTTATATTGGTGTTATTTTTTCAATCCAATCTTATTATTCTTCTCTTGGTAAATTGTTAAATACACCAATACTCCTAAGTAGGAAGATTGTAGGGTTTATTCTCTCTATGGTATCAGTTGATCACATACTCAAAGAGTTCTTACCTATTGAAAGTCAGTTAGATATCTTTGGGCAATCTCAGATGCAGCTGGTCATTCAGTAAGCTCACTCAATCTGCATAAAAAACTCAATAATCAAATACGTTATTAACATCCAATAGAATTAAAAAAATTAAAATGCATCAACGAACTTTTAGGTGTTGCAGCTAACCATCCGAGTATAACCTTGTATTATCAGAATAACCTTGCTTCCCAACTTCTTATGTTCAGCCAAGATCATACCAATTCTCTGAAACTTTTGAGACAAAAAAAAAAAAAAAAAAGGCATCAAGCGCAGTAAGACATAGTAATTTTCAGGAGAAATATTGAAATCAAAACCTTAGAGACTCTACAAAATAAAAATCATTTCATCTGTATTTCTATTGATTCCTTCTTTCTTCTCCCTGTTGAGGGGTGAATTCGTGTTTAGGTTCTACCCGTCCTAACCACACCAAATGACCTCACAATACCAAGAATAGTAAGAGAGAGAGAGTTGCCTTTCTATTGTACCTTGTCCTTTCTTATATAGGCTTTCCCAAAAGCCCCTCTTTTTACTAAATCATGACACATGTCCTAACCTCTTTTAATTACCCTTAATGTCATTTCCTTAGCATAACCTCATCCTTCTTTATTAATTCCTTCTTCGTCCTTTCTTCCTCGTGGATATTGTCTATTTGGGCTTGGGTTTAGTCCCCAAGTCCCCATTCTTTATCTCAAGTTTTACCCCTATCCTTAGGGGCACCCTAAGCCCGTTAAGGGGTATTTTTCATGTATCAACATTAGTCCCCTGACTATTGGGTCAATTATCAGATGATCCAATAGTCAAATCCTTTTATGCCCTTACACGCCACGTGTCGCTGGAAATGGGGCGGCTACTGCATCGTTTATGGTGCCTCTTCCCTTATATAGTAACGTCGGGTTTCCAATCCGATCATCAGACTCAAGTTCTCACTTCTATTTCCTCCCTTCTTCGTCGGACACTTTGCCCAGATGGCTCACTCCCTTCACGGATACGCATTAACCTTAGCGCCAGTCCCCGCGTTAGTCTTGATGTTCAAAAAATTGGAATTGACACACTTGTTACTAGTAGAAGCCGAGATCGAGGCGCTTTGCGAACATATGTTGGCTAACAGAGACGATATGCGCGCCCAGTTTGCAGAGCGTTACGAAGCGCGCCAAGCCGCTGAGGAGGCTGGACAACTAACATCTGCAATTCAGCATGTTCTAGATGATGCTATTACATCTCGACATGTCGCTATTTCGTTACTCATCGAATCCTCAATAATGAAGGCGACCATTGATTACGCCATTGCCGACTGTCGCTCGCATATCTCTGGTCATGCGGCTCCGCGCCTTCTTGGTCATACTCTATCTTTGACTGCTACTTCTGCATTTGTAAACTCGTCTTATCCTAGAGACAAACTTGCACGTTTATTGGTGTTGAGAGGGGAGATAGATGTATTGTGGAATCTTAGACAAGTTCGACGGGATAAAGCACGTCAAGATCGTGATGAACACGAAAGCACTCTTGCGCTTGCAGAGGGAGCGAAGGCCAAGGGGAATATCATTCGGGACATCCATAGGTTGATAAGTGATTCCAAATGGGGGATATCTCAAGCCAACATTCAGTGTGATGAGAGTAGGCTCATGGCGGAGGCTGTGGATATGGATATTGCCCGTTGTCGCGCGCTGTTGTCCGACTAGGTTGCGTATGATTTTGAGAATGTCGTCTTCCTTTGCTTATTGTCCAGCTGAGCAGACGTTTCATCTTGTCGGGTTTATTTACGCGTTTTCTTCGTGTGATGTTGTGTTTTTTTTTTTTGAATCGTGGACTTACCTCCGTTATCGCTTGTCGTCAGACTTTTCCTTTTACGTACTTCTTTTCTTATATATATATGTATATTTTACGGATGTCGCCATGCTTGCATTGGGTCTTAGTCCCCGAGTCCCCGGCGTTTGTATCGGGGGGTGTTCCTCATAGGGGTATCCTAAACCTTCTTGGGAATCATTACTTCCTGCGTTCCTATAGGTTTCCACGTGTCACAACATGCATGAAGAGACGTGGGGGAGTTACTGCATCGTAAGCCACGTCATCCTCCAAGAGCAGAGGGTGGCAAATAGGAATACTATACGTGTCAAATTGAGGGAGCGAGATGAGGCGCATCAAGCCGCTCAGAGGGATGACCTATCGGGACACGTGTCATTGGAGATCCAACGCGCGTTTGATGAGGTCGTTAATGCCCGTGACGCGCCTGAGCGCCTGTCCGCGGATTCTTCAATAATGATGGCCACTATTGATCGAGCCATTTATGACTGTCTTTTGTGGACTTCTGGATAGGCAGTCCCACCACTCCTCTGGCATATTTTGACCTTATCCGTCGCGTCTTTGCTTGTGACTCATCCTTATTTTGAGGATGAGTTGGTGCGTCTTTTGATTTTGAGAGAAGAAGTAGGCCTGTTATGGACACTCAGGTTGATCCGTCAGGACAAAGCTCGTAAGAAATACGATGAGCATAAAGATACTCTTTCGTTCGCTCATGGAGCCGAATCTAGGGGTAAAATTATCTAGGATATTCACAAGTTAGTGCACGAGTCTGATCAGGATCTTCGTTTGGGCACCGCTCAGTGTGATGACGGACGTTTGTGGTGGAAGCCTTGGATGCGAGATATTGCTCATTTGTCGGGCATTAATGGCTGACTAGGCTGTGTCTTCTAATTTTCTTTAAGAAGGGGTTTTGTTGTTGTCTTGTTTTTTTTTTTTTTTTTGAAGTATGATGTGAACTGAATTTTATTTGAATTGGGTTATTCTCCTGTATTTATTTGAGTAAAATAGCTATGCTGCGCTTGCCTTCTCTTCTCCCCCCCTTTTTTTTTTCGAGGGAAGTTAGGTGAGATGGGAAGAGTGAAGACTAGTAAGCGCTCCTACTCTCCCCCTCTCTCTTTTTTTTTTTTATTTTTTTTTTTATTTTTTTATTTTTTTTTATAAAGGATGTTGGGTAGAGTGGGCACTAGTGAAACGCGTCTACTCCCCCTCTTTTTTTTTTCCACGAGGGTGTTGGGTAGAGTGGGCGTTAGTAAGACGCGCATACTCCTCTTTTTTATTTCAGAAGGGTCTTGGGTGGAGTGGGCGTTAGTAAGACGCGCCTACTCCCCCTCTTTTCTTTCAGAATGGTCTTGGGTGGAGTGAGCATTAGTAAAACGCGCCTACTCCGCCTCTTTTTATTTCAGACAGGTCTTGGGTGGAGTGAGCATTAGTAAAACGCGCCTACTCTCCCTCTTTTTATTTTGGAATGGTCTTGGGTAGAGTGAGCATTAGTTCAGAATGGTCTTGGGTAGAGTGAGCATTGGTAAAACTCGCCTACTCCCCCTTCTATTCATAGTTTTTTCAGTCAATCAAGCACCTTTGGCTTCGCCGAGACCTCTTGTAAATGTCAGTCAATCAGGTGCCTTTGGCTTTCCTGAGACCTTTTGTAGATGTCAGTCGATCAGGTGCCTTTGGCTCTCCTGAGACCTTTTGTGGATTTTTCAGTCAATCGGGCACCTTTAGCTCTCTTGAGACATTTTGTGGATTTTTCAGTCAATCAGGCGCCTTTGGCTGCCCTGAGACCTTTTGTGAATTTGTTAGTCAATCAGGCGCTTTTGGCTTCCCTGAGACCTTTTGTGAATTTGTCAATCAATCAGGAGCCTTTGGATGCCCTGAGACCTTTTGTGAATTTTTCAGTCAATCAGACGCCTTTGGCTGCCCTGAGACCTTTTGTGAATTTGTCAGTCAATCAGGCGCCTTTGGCTGCCTTGAGACCTTTTGTGAATTTTTCATTCAATCAAGCGCCTTTGGCTCTCCTCAAACCTTTTGTGAATTTGTCAGTCAATCAGGCGCCTTTTGCTGCCCTGAGACCTTTTGTGAATTTGTCAGTCAATCAGGCACTTTTGGCTGCCCTGAGACCCTTTGTGAATTTGTCAGTCAATCAGGTGCCTTTTGGCTGCCATGAGACCTTTTGTGAATTTGTCAGTCAATCAGGCGCCTTTGGCTTCCCCGAGACCTTTTGCAGATACGCTATTTTCATTAACTTACTTTTATTTCTTAGGACGGATGTTTACATCGTGTGGCTCATGCCTAAATTTTTTTCAACCACTTGCCATTGATAGGCGTTTTAACTTTGGTTCCGTTCATACGTCTAAGTTTATAGTATCGGCTTTCCGCCACTTTCTTTATCATGAATGGGCCTTCCCAATTCGCAGCAAAGTTTCTAGCGCTGGCATTTCATTGTACGTGTGGTGCGATTTTTAAGACCAACTCATTCATCTTGAACGTTCTTTCCTTCAAGCTCTGGTTGTAGTAATTAGCCGCGCGCTTCCTGTAAGCTTCCGCGAATTTTTCCGCTCGTGTTCTCCTTTCCTCTATTATGTCTAAATGGGCGAAGCGGCTTATTTCGTCAGGTGTGGTGTGGATGGCCATTGCTACTCTTGCAGATGGGATCGCTATTTTCGCAGGTAGGATCGCATCTTCTCCGTAGACTAGTGAGTAAGGTGATGCTCCCGTGGAACTGCGCTTTGAAATCCTGTACGCCCAGAGCGCCAGTGGCAACTGTTTGTGCCATTCTCTATGATGATCATGCACTGTTCTACTAAGGATCTGGATGATCGTATTATTTGTTGCATCCGCTTGCCCATTCCATTTGGGGTAATAGGGAGTTAGCGTGTGGATCCTTGTGTTATATTGGCGGAGAAAGTCGATTACGTCCTTATTCACAAACGATTTTGCGTTGTCTGCTCTGATTATCATAGGCGCACCGAACCTGTAAATGATGTGTTCTTTGATGAATGCGGCTAATGTAGCATCAGCATAATCTTTGATGGGTATTGCTTCGACCCATTTGGACGCGTATTCCGTGGCCGTTACTTTGTATTTTTGAAGTTTTGAGGACATCGGGTTGATCGGTCCTATGAGATCGAGTCCCCAGCTATGGAACGACCAAGGCGTCATTATGCTGCGTGGTAGAGTGTGAGGCGATTGGATCAGATTTCCATGTGTCTGGCAGTGTAAGCATTTTCGGACATGTTCCGCGGTATCACTGTTTGTACCTAAAATTACTTTTGGGCACGAAACATGGTGAATGGATAGTTTGGTGTGTATTATGGGTTAGGAGACGAATTGAAGAACAAATAAAGAGACAAAGGTTTTAACGTGGTTTGGCATGGTTTGCCTACATCCACGGACGAATCCCCTTGGGGGTGATATTTTATTGATTTGTAGAACTATAGTGTATGTTTTATCTCCTATTGGCTACTTCCTCCTGATTTGTGCTCTCCCCTATTTATACAGTTCCATATATAAATATAAACATAAATTACATTAACTGCTCATTCATGTCTCCATTATCAATTCTGTATGAAATAGCTGGAGTTAATTACGCATGTATGAAATCTTTGCAATTAGTATTGCATGGCGTAAAACTTGCATTTAGCATTGCATGGTTGGCTTCTTGCATTTAGCACTTTGCATGGTGAAATCTTTGGAATTCAATTCGCATGGTTGAAAATCTTTGAAATGAATATTGCATATTTGAAATCATTGTTGAATTCAATTCGCATGGTGAAATCTAACTTGAAATTCAATTTTGCATGAAAGCGCACATTTATGCTTCCATGATAAATTCTGCATAAATGATGGGGCGATAGAGTGGACATTTCTTTGGGACATTTGTTGCATGGGTAGGGACTGGGCTTGATGGTTGTGAGCATGATGGCTGGCGAGTGTGGATAGAGGATGTCTGGAAGCATGGTTGGAGGCTGGTTGGCGTATGAAGAGTTTCTTTGAGAATGGTTAGCGGCATTGCGCTACAAGGCGAAAATTGGCTAGGGGTGCGGCCCGGCTTCGATAGTTGATTGACGGTTGACTTTGACTGTCGACCGACCGTTGACCATTGACCGGAAGTTGACTTTGATAGTTGACCGACTTTGACCATTGACCTTGACCGGAAGTTGACTTTGATAGTTGACCGACTTTGACCATTGACCGGTGCATGCGGTGGTGGGCCGCCTTGGTTGGTTGGTTAGTGGGCTTGGATGAGGACCAAAAGATGATTCAACTATCAATTTGGCCCATTAAGTGGTATTTTTACTTATGGTACAAACAATCACCTTCCATAGTTGGCCAGTAGAAGCCCCCTTCATAAAGTTGTAGGAACAATTTTCGCATCCCCTAGTGTTCAGCGTCGTGGGACCGGGAAATTACTTCTACCGCTTCCTGATCTGACAGACAGCGCAACACGGCGTTACCATAGCTTCTGCGATAAAGGACACCCTCGTGTATGAAGAAACGTGTTGCTTTCCTTTGGATTTATAGGGCCGCCTTTCTATCACTCGGTAATCTCCTGTGTTGGATGAAATCGATGAAGGGTTGCCTCCAATCTGTTTCCTCAAAGGTGTAGACTTCCGGCGGTTGCGGCGGGCTTGACAGTCGGCACAGCTGTCTTGGAGTGCTGAAGCTTGAGCTGACATACTCGGCTAGTATACACCCATCCTTGAAGTTTCCTGTAGAGGTGAACAGTTCCGGTTTGTCCACATGTTTTCGCGTGCAGTTCTTGGAGTAACTTCTTAGCTTATCTTTTGTTCACACACTGATAGACACATTTTTGTGTCTGATTTAATCTCAATTGTATATTTTGTTAGTGCTCGATTTTGTATTTATTATGGCTTTTTGTGTCATTGTAGGTGTTTTTGGAGAAATACACTTGTGCGGAGAAATTGGCTCAAAAAGTGAAATTTGCGCACCCGGAGGACGCGTGCTATTCGGACCCCTCAAATGGATAAGGGGCACCTCAATTACTAAGGGGCCTCCACTTGTTATTTACACCCAGGACACCCCAAGTGCTAAAGGGAAACTAGTCACGGATAGGGGGAATCCATCTTCTCCATTTTGAAACTCAATTTTGGCGGGAAAATAAGGGAGTTTGGTGATTAGGGTTCGATTTCTCAGGCAACTTTTAAGGAGATTCAATCGCCAATTTTTTCATGCTTGACTTGATTCAAGTAAACGGGGTTGATGTGGGTGATTAAATCGAATGACTTTATTTGGATAGTTTGGTTTTCGGAAACAGGAAGGATAGTTTTTCTCGGGTCTCTGTTGGCGATTTGGAAGAATTTTTGTCGGATTTTCTTCTTTGGATATGGATTGCATGGGCTTGGTACAATAAAACAGGGCTGAAATCTTGATTTGTTTACGTAAAAAAAAAATAGATATCTTCGAGTTAGAGTAAAACAGGGGCGGTGAGGAAGGTTACGCGTCTCTTGGTTTGATAATTATGGAAGTTACGTGGATTGAGATAAGCATGATGGAATCGCAAAGATTTGTTTCTATCTTTTGGATGAGTTTTAAGCAAAGCAGAGATACGTATAAGAAGAAAAGAGGGAAAGAAAAATACCGTGACTTGCGGGAGAGAAAAAAAATAATAACCGAGAGATTCTTGAGATCAGATTGGACCTGTTGGCTATATAAAGGGTGTACGAGAGTTTTAGAGGGCTTTCGAGAGTTTGGGGAGCCAACAGAGGGCTGCAGTACGAAGAAATCACGATTTGCGAGTTGCAGCAGCTAGAAGCGGAGTGGAGAAGAAGAAGAAGACGAAGAACAGACCTTCAAAGTCTGTCGCTGAAGCAAACAACGACATCATTAATAAAGTATCGTTGTTCAACAGTCTTATAAATCGTAACAGTGACGTCTGTAACACTAGTGCAGCGTTGCAAAACTCTGTTTTCATATATTTCTCAATAAAAACACCTTTTTGAGCCATGTTTCTATCTTTTGGGTGCGTTTTGAGCATGAGGAGCTAAACCCCAACACTGGGACGACGGAGGAAGCCATATTTCATGCGTGTGGTAATTATATTTAATTCTTTCATGACTTTTTGCATGGATTGTTAATTGTTTTATGGTTTTTATTGAATGGTTGTGATTTCAATTGATGGGTTATACTTAGGTTAAGTCTTTCGATATCCCATGCTTTAGATATACAGTCGTTGCTTTTCAAAAATCTACCTTGGCAAAACATAGAGTCAATATTTTATTATTATTTGAGCTATAATTGTCTAGAATAAATATATGAATCGCATGAATGAATTTTATGGTGGAATCCGAAGTCCCAGTACCTCTCGATATTTGTGACAAAACTTGTGTATATATTTTCTTTGTTTTTAGTATTTTCTTAAATCGAGTCTTTACAAGTGTAGTTGCAGGATTTCCCACACTACACCCCTTACTCAATTTTGCTTACTTAATCCATTGAAAGATGTAAGATCAAGAATATTTATTGATTGAGTTCATGAAATGTTTACACAGGAAAATAGAATTACACTTAGAAATTAAAGCACTCTTAAATTTTCTCTCTCCTAATGACTTGCCTTCCCATTCAAAAGATCTCTCCTCCTTTACAGACTCATTTTCCCCTTTATATAGGGTAATACATAGTGGATGACAGCTAAACTATCCTTTATTTTCGGGAATGTCTCGCGAAGTGTCGCGAGATGTACAAACATTCACTCTCGCGACACTTCTTAACCCTCGCCAGGTCTCACGTCTTCTTTATGTTTTGCCTGTCGTTATTCATCGCGTCGTTTATTGTAACTCCCTGCGACTCCCTCGCGACACCGTCGTTTATTAACCCCGCGAGCCTTGTACGTTGTGATATTATGATCCTACATCTTGCCTTTTTTTCCTTGAATATTGCTTGAAGAGCGATCTTTAAGGAAAAATCTGTTGTGGTAGTAATCTTTGATCTTTGTTGATGAAGGAACGAGCGGAAGAATACTGGACTTGAAAAGTACGTACTTGCCTCTATTCTTTTGCGAAGTTCCGAAGCTTCTTTGTAGTATATATATGAAGTGTCGTCTCCTATCTCTCCTCATATTTCTCCTGCGAAGGGAGAAGTATCATGAGATTTTTATAATTTTATTGCCGCGACTGCTTATCTTTATCTGTTTCAGTTTTGTACTTTTACACGGATTATGATTATTAATATCTCTTCTTGACACGTCTCTTTCAACCGCTTATTCTTGACCCTTCATGTCTCTTCGCATTAAATGACCTCGTTTTTCTCGAGGATCTTTTTCCCTATATATAGTTCTCTTTTCCCCTCCTTTTCATCCTTTAGTTTCTCTCTGCAACTTTTCTTTGATTCTCTCCTTCCGCAATTTGCGCTCCCTGCTCTTTGCAAATCTTTTCTTCGTCCTTTCTAGCGCTGATCCTAACCTTTAACCTCCTATCCATTCCCATACTGATAATGGCTTCCATTAGTCGTGCATACAAAGCTTCTTTTGATGAAGTTCAACAGAAGATGCTCGAGAAGGGTTTCACTCTGTCAACCATTCCCAATCAAGAACCTTCATCTACTCTTTCTGCAAAGTTATTTTCTGATCATCAATGTGATGATCAAAAGATTATAGTCTCGCTAGGTCAGCTTCTCGCGGGACTTCCCATTCCCTTGTACAATCCTGAGATGCCTTTATTTTATGAAATCTTGGCCCATGAAAAATTCTCTCGGGCTGTTTATCAATTGAGTGGCGATTGCATTCGCCTAATGCTTGAGTTCGCGAATCGTGGTGCTGGCAAAGGATCTTTATACCCCTACTTGTTAGACGCTTGATTTTGAGACTTGAAATAGCTCTTTGAGAAGTACACTTTGTAGAGAGCTTTTTTGAAAACTATTCAGTGATAAAAATGGTTAATGCTAAATCTCGCTGGGGCATTCGTCTGAAAAAGAAGGATAATGTCCCTGAAGATAAATTGCTCATGCAAAACTACTCCCCGCCATTCCAAAGATGAGAAGTGGTGGGTTGTACCCTTGATTTTAAATGGCCCTTATATCGCGGGCTCGCACGTTCTTCCTGCGAATCTCGCAGGGTATCATCCTTGGGAATTCAAATGGCCTGATAGGGCAACAGAGGTATGTTTTCTACTTCAGATTTTGCTTTCGCAATTTTCTTTTTATATTTGCTGAGTTTGTGAAATTTTTCAGATCTCCAGATTGAGAAGAAAATACAAGGACAATCCGTTAGAGAGTATCCTGGCGATACTTCGATCGCTTACGGATGAAGTAAGAAATATTTCCTTTGTTATTTGAAACAATATTGTTGCCTCTGTTTCTTATCTTTAACCGTATGCGAAGGTTGGAGTTGAAGAAGCTGTAGCCGCGAAGACTAAAAGTAAGGGTAAAACCGTCGTTCGCAAAGATAAATCTTCTGCTCCATTGACTAAGAAACGAAAGATTCAATCTTCTTTTCTCCTTAGCTCAAGCTCTAAATCTTCTGACGAGGATGACCATGACTCGAATCCTTATCTCACCAAGGAGATTCCGTCGACCAGTTCTTCTATGGATCAGTTGTCCAGCATCTTCTTAGATTCTTTCCAAGGAATGGGAGATGCTCCCCTAGCTTCCCTTTGTGGGGCTCTCGCAAACGTGTGTAATGCTACTTTATTAGAGGGCAATAATTCTTTCAATGGAGCCTCCAGAATTGTGTCTCCTGACTTTTTGAATGCACTTGGATCTTTGGTACGTATGTAGTCATATTTCCCCGTTAATGTTAAATTTTTAAATATATATATGTTAATGATTTTTCTATCTTCTTTTATAGATTGGAAGAACTTCTTTTGTAGTTGCCTCAGATCTCGAGAGAAGACGCAATAATCTTGAAAAGAAGAATTCGCAATTGAACAAGAAGATTCGAGAATTACAAACTGAAGCTGCGTCATCTCGTGATAAGGACGAGAGAATTCAAAAGTTGAATACCGAACTTGACTCCCAAAGGGATAGGGTGTCCACTCTTCAGAGCGCTAATCAACAACTTTATGGTATAAGATTTTACTTCCTTTTATCATCTCTATTTTATCGGTTGCATATTGCTGCCTAACTTATTACCTTCGCAGATGTATATAATCTCTCCGATGAGGCTATTCTTCTCCATACATTTCCTGAACCTATGGATAATGACCTTCTTCTCGCTCACCTTAATCAATCTCTAAGTAGTTCCTCAGATAAAACTAACCTCCTTTCATTAAAGGATCTTCAATCCAAATATCATCTCTTAGAGATCGAACACAGATCTAGCTTGAATTTAACCAATCGTTTTAAACGAATGTACCTTGATTCCGAGAATAAAATCAAGATTAACAGGAAGAAAATTAGTGATCTCATAGATGAGAACGATCGCATTTACTAAGAGGTGCACGGGCGTTAGCGAGAATTCCACAAATCTCTTCTCGGTGTGCAAGTTGAACGAGATGAACTCCTTCATCAGAATACCATGCTTAAGCAGCGAGAAGAGCAAGTTCGTTCTCTTCTTGTTATAAATAATGATGATGAATTCGCACTGGGCTGCGAAAGTTTTAGATAATGCCGGGGAATAACCTAGGTGTTGATGTTAGTCTTCACGCCGAGCATACTTCCTTGATTAAAGATATGATATCGATAGAGAAGGTTACTTATTATACCTTCGCTTCTTACTACGTAGTATTGCTTGTAAATTATTAACTTGTTGTTACTTATTTGCAGAATCGAGAAGAGGCTTCAGGTTAGAATCAGAGAGCTTGAATCTGAGAAAGAACAACTCGCTAGGAATTTTCCAGCGAGAATTGAAGAACTCGAAACTGAAAAACAACAGCTCGCCAAGAGTCTCTCCCTTCGCGAGAACAAATATTCCAAGCTGAAGAAACAATTTCTAACGACAGTGGAGAACTTTAATAATGATGCTGTTCGTTTTCGCAATGGGGGCATGGAATATGTTTGTAAGAACCACAATATCCCTCTCGCATTCATATCCCCTGTCTCCTTGAAAAGGTTCACGAGAATCTTTTTGTCTCGAGACGTTTCGATAGCGAGGTGGCGAAGAAGAAAATTTCAGCGATGAGAATAATAGGACTGAAGAATCAGATGAAGAAGAAGAATCACCAAAGAGATAACTCTTTTTGTTCTGCTTGTAATATCTGTACATTTCTGTATCCTTATTATAGCGTATTTCTTGGATTTTTCCCCCCTGAATTCAATCTTCACTTCCCCTTTTTTTGGTAGTTCTTCCTTGTAATATAATTGGCTAACATTATTGATGTATAACTCTTTCATCAGAAGATGAATAACAATATTCCATCTTTTCCATTCCCATACTTGCCTCTGTTATTTATCTTCAGATGGAAGATTTTAGTTGTCATCACGTATGTGGTTGAATAATAATTTTATCGTTATTGAGATGTATTGTTGCGACGAGGTCGCAGGTATCTTCATAAATCAAGAATTCTACTTGCCTTGCCTTATCTTCATAAATGTATTTTATCTCTTCTCAGTGCGACAAGATCGCAGGCCGCCTTTACATTTTCATGCAATGGCCCATTGACCTTGCCTTATCATTTTTGTGTGGTCTTCCAAGTCAGACCTCCCTAATTAGAGGTCTTCCCCTGCCACCTTTCATCGCGACAAAATCGCAGGACGTCTTTACACTTGCATGTAAAGACCCATTGATCTTGCCTTATCATTTTCCAAGTATTTTTGCCTCTGCAGGATGTTTTAGTTGCGACAATATGACAGGTCTAGATATCCTTGCGAACATAAATCCCCATGACATTGCCGTCGTGCGACGAAATCGCAGGACGTCCGTACACTGTCGTGTAAAGACCCATTGATCTCGCCTTACCCTCGCGTTAGTATTATTGCCTCTTCAGGATCATTGCACAAATATGACAAGCCTAAGTCTCCTTGCGAAAACAAAGCCTCATGACATTTGCGTCTGTTTTGACACCCCCCCCTAATGGAGAGCGTCGCCCTTATCATCTCCCCGGTTGCCCCTTCAAGGAGGCGAAACATCGGCCATACAAGACTAGCTCCTCCCATCCGGTCTTAACAACAACTGGTTGTTTTCGCAGCCTCTTATCCCTTATACCTATAGGGTTTATGGTTACGAGCGCACCCTAAGTGGAGTTTTCTTCGGGCGAGTGCAACATATGCCAAGACTTGCCAAGAATGGCCGGGGTAGGTTCATCCATCCCGGGCACTCTGGCTCAACCGTGTACCTCGGCGCCTTGAGCATACACACCGACTCCTTGAAAGAGACCCTCGGTCGCCCAACCAGGGTATAACCTACATATATAGTTGGGAATCCAAGGTACCTCTTCGGATAGGCTTTCATGGGCCCCAAATTTCCATGACTCAGGCTTCAGGAGCGGTGTAACCTTCCCCCTGATCCATGTCGAGAGATACCCCCTTTTATGACGCACTTAATTAGGTCTTACATTTGCCTCTTACGAAATGTTATTCGCGAACTAGGGTGTACGCCATAAAGGTTCGTCCCATTCTGGTTATTTTATTGATTCTTCTTCATATGTAATAGGTACCCCCTACTATGACGCACTTTAGGTACTTTTGCCTCTTGCGAAATTCTGATTTCGTCATAGTAGGTTTGCCTCTATCTGATTATTTTGTTGATTCTTCTGCATATAAGCTCTTTTGTAATTTCGCTGATCTTTGACAATCTCTTGTCATTTTGTGTGCGATATTTTCGCATGTTTTTATTCTTTCATTCTCATATTTGACTTTTGTGGTTTGTTGTTGTTGTCTCTTGCGAAGTATATGATTTGCTTGAAAATTGAGAAGAAATGAGAAATGAAGTCTTGCAAAATTAACTCTTGATCTGCTTCTTGTATAATGTTGCGCCATACCAACTGTTCTAATCCTCTCTTGCGAAAGAACCAAAGACTTCGCGAATTTAACATCTGCGAAGGGACACCCTCTGCGAAGGAAAAGCGTGCGAAGGGCAAGCGTGCGAACCTTACCTCAACAACATGAACGGAAGCTCGCACAGATGGTTGAGAGAGAAGCTAAGAAAGTCGATGTCGCGAGTTCGATTCTCATCTTTTTCATTTTTTCTGGCCTGTTTCTTCTCCCTTTAGAAAGTGATTTAACTTCCCTTGATCAATCATCCTGAGAATGATTCTCTTTATGTTTCTACAATCGTTTGTTTGATGACCATGGAAACGATGGTAAGAACAAAACTCATGACTTACATCTTTGGTGGTGGTTCCATCCCGCGTTCCAAGGTCTTTGGTACATCTTCCATCACAAGTATAGCCTCCCAGATCTTTTCCACACTAGCATTCAGTGGAGGCATCTTAATTGGTTCCCATACTATTCTACGACTTCTCTGCCCTCCACGGTTATTTTGCCTTCGTCCACCGTATGTTTCTTGCACATGATCTAGCCTCTGGATCTTATTATTGTTGTTACGGTTGTAATAGTTCCTTTCTCGTTCAAATTCCTCTTGATCATGGCTTCCCATAGCTACTATCTTCTGCTGTCCCTCATCAGCTTTCCTTGCTTGTTGTCCTTGCGAAGTGCTCGCCATTGTATTTATGAATTGAGGCAACAAGCTTGCGTTCGCGGCATTCGAGCTTGTGTTCGCGACTGGATAAAAATTCATTTCATTGTCTCTCTTCTAGGGCAATATATTCTTCCTGTAACTCTCGCAATTCCGCCATCGTGATTGTATTTTTGATTCTAAAAATCTGAATGTATAGCAAATTGGTCGCGAAGAGAGCATTTACAAACGAGAGGATAAGATATCTTTCCTCAACTCGTCCTGCCATTTCACTACACATGGTTCTCCATCTTATCGTCAACTGCCTCAAGCTCTCACCAACTCTTTGTTTCAATCCAAACACGTCTTCGATTCCTGGTCGCGTGAAGTTGTTGCTTATATACGCTCCTAAAAATGTTGCTTGCAAATGATTAAACGACGCGATCGTATTCCTGGGTAAACCTTCAAACCATTTTAACGCTTCTCCCGTTAAACTTGACGCGAAGTACTTACACAGTATAGCGTCATGACTCTCCCACTGCAACATACACCTCATATACGCTTTAATGTCTTTGGATCGCACGGGTTGTTCCGTCAAAATGCCGACTAATGTAGGTAAATTGCATTTAGGAGGTATCCCTCCCAATTGTACTTCTAATGTGAAAGGATTCTTCGCAGCCTTCACGCAATGGCTTCGTCCAATTGTCTCCTTCCTCCTTCCTTTCTATTATTCAAGAATCCTCTCATTTCACCAGTTCTCTTAAGATTTGTTCATTTGCCTCGAGTTTGATTCTCTTGGTCTTTTCAACTCGCTTCTCTCCTTCTTCGCTCGTGCCTATCTTGACCTTCCGCTCGTTATTTTCTCCTCTTCTTTCCCTGCGATGCTCTTCTTCGTTTCTTTCGTCAATTCGCACGCCATTATATCGGTTGTTCTCTCCTCTTGGTTGTCTCTCAGCTCTCATCTGCACTCTCTCATATTCCTCAGTAATATTTTTATTGGTACGATTTTGTTCCCTTCTTCTTTCGCGGTTGTCATGGTTATTTTGCCGGATTGCCTCTTCCATCTCTTGATTTTCCATTTCTGCTCTTATTCTTTCTCTCTCGCGAGCTAGCCACGCTTGTTCAATGTAGTGTCTCTCGATGTCATCCTCGATTTCTCGGTTTCTTCTCAATTCTTCTCTCCCGTGCAAGATTATTCTTCCTTCAGCAGCTGGATCATTCGGTTCTTGGAGTTGCATGTTTCCTTGATTTTCCCTATTCCGCTCATTTTGAAGATTTTCGGGTTGAGGAATATAACGATCTTCTATTTCCCCTCTTCTCTCGCCATGATCTATACTCGGATTTTGTGTTTCTTCCTCGGTACTTTCTGTTGGTAAAACTCTCCTTCTTTCTTCCCTATTCGATCTTGAACTTGATCTCACGTTACTTCTAGATCTCCTATTTTGCAACCTCATATTTTCCATTCTCAATTCATGATTCTGTCTTGTCAAGTTTGCTCGTTCCTCTGCCTCTAGCCGTCTCTCTTCGTGTATTGTTTGTCTCAATCTTTCTAATGCTGCAATTTCTTCGTTACCTGGATTCATTTCTCCATTCATTTCTTGCTCTCCTCCTCCTTGTCCATTGTTTACCAACTGCTGCTCTTCTTCCCTTCCGTCTTCAGAATCAGATCTCCAAGTATGTACACTTACTCTATCATAATCCACAGCCGCGTTTGTTACTGGAGAGATCGGTGGTTGGTTTTGATCTTCTCCATCGTTTCTCATATTCATCCTTGACGATTCTCCCGTTTCATTCCTCCTTTCTCCGGCAAGTCTCCCACTTCTTCTTACAATCGTTGGTTGCTCTTGTACATTTCTTCTTCTAGCCATTTTTCTTCTCCAATGAATTCTTGAATATCTTCTCCAAATCTTTTCTCTGTTAATCCAAATTCCTTCCAATTTCTACGTCAATCTCTGCTCTCTCCCTGTTTCTAGCGCATATGTAGTTGCAGGATTTCCCACACTACACCCCTTACTCAATTTTGCTTACTTAATCCATTGAAAGATGTAAGATCAAGAATATTTATTGATTGAGTTCATGAAATGTTTACACAGGAAAATAGAATTACACTTAGAAATTAAAGCACTCTTAAATTTTCTCTCTCCTAATGACTTGCCTTCCCATTCAAAAGATCTCTCCTCCTTTACAGACTCATTTTCCCCTTTATATAGGGTAATACATAGTGGATGACAGCTAAACTATCCTTTATTTTCGGGAATGTCTCGTGAAGTGTCGCAGATGTACAAACATTCACTCTCGCGACACTTCTTAACCCTCGCCAGGTCTCACGTCTTCTTTATGTTTTGCCTGTCGTTATTCATCGCGTCGTTTATTGTAACTCCCTGCGACTCCCTCGCGACACCGTCGTTTATTAACCCCGCGAGCCTTGTACGTTGTGATATTATGATCCTACAACAAGTCTGAGTTGAACGAATCTTTCTTACCACTTTACTACAACTTTCAAAATCACATCAATTTTTGGCGCCGCCGACGCGGACTTGTATTTAGGTTTTCGGTTTTAGAGTTATTTCTCTTTTTATTTTTTATATTTTTTGTTCTCTTTTACGCCTTTGGTATTTTTCGATTCTTTTCAGATTTGGAGCGAAGCTACAAGGAAGCAAAAAGTACTATAAAAGGAAAGCATCGCCAAAGAAGGAAAGAAAAGAGGAATCTGAAAGGAGTGAAGAAGAAGATTTTGTATATAGTTATTTTGTTTTATTTTTAGAAATTGTAAATAGGGTTGTATTTTTGTAATTTTTCTTTTTCTTTTTGGGACACTTTTTGGACTTTATTTTTTTTGGACTGGACATTATTTTAAAACCCTAAGGAAGGGTTGAAATTAAATATAAATTGTTTGCAGGTAAGGACGACGATTACGATCTCGTCTCGGCCCCTCGGGTTCGTACAATCGACATCGGAGTCGGTGGCCTGAGTCGACTTCAACGGTTCATCGCCCGTCTGCAGTACGGGAGGTAAGACTCTATCCACCCACGAATCCCTGTCGGTGGGTTTTATTCGTGTGACAACTCACACCCCTGCGAATAGAATGTCGAATCGGTATAATAATAGCCAATACAACGAATATCCGATTGAGTTTCAAACTGGACGTTACTACTTTGACCATAGTGTTAATAGTGGTTGGGAACATCAGCCTTTTCAAGGTTATGGCTCATACCATGATGAGCCCAATTACTATCCACACACGCACGGGTCATACGAGCAAAATTCCTATAATTCCTCTCTACTAGAGTCCGCATGTAAGTTAGCTGAGTCGACACAAAAGTTACTTGAGTCAACACGTAGTTCAGATGAGATGAATAACTTAGTTTTGGACGAAAGCAATGCAACGTGTGAACCTTCTTTCCTAGATCAAATCGGGAAGTCATGTGAGTCGACTCGAGAAAATCTTTGTTAGAGGCCCGGAAAGAAATGCTCAAGATAGTTTTAATTTCCAATATAGTGTTTCCAATAGTACCTTTGAAAATGAAGATAGTTATTTGCATAATCAAGATGACGAGGTTAGAATTGGTAACACTACTTTAGATGAGGTTCGACCATTTTCATGTTATTACAATGATGATTATGATGAGGATAGTGTTGATGAAGAATTTGAAATGAGTAGGCACAGTGATCAGAATTCGTTACTCCAATTGAGCTTAACAACGATAATATTATTTCTAGTTTGAATCCAAATAATTTTAATAATTATTCACCTATTCAAAAGGACGAGGATTTGACTAGAGATACCACCGTTTTAGATGATGTAGTTTTTCCTTATGATTACGAAGCCGATTATGGTTTAGAGGAACGGGTATATTTTGAGTCTAGCGATGTAGAAACAATAGACTTTGAAAAAGAAAATGAACTCGTAGAGATGAGTGAGGATGAACCCGACTTAGAAGAATCAATTGACCATTTTCGGGGAATCGGATGACCTTGAAATTAGGGAAGTTGTGACTAGTCTATCTAGAGACACTTGAAAACTCTAAGTTTGGGGGTGATTATCATTCTCCATGTGCCTTAACTCTTAGAAAGGTCCCTCACTTGGGACTTGACATATGTGCCTCAACCATTTTAAAAGATTATCTTCATACACGTTTTCCTGAACCTAGTGATGTCCATAGGGAAGTTCAGTTGTTAGAAACCCATCCTCACGGTTGATGTGGTTTGCCCAGGCTATGATACCCAGTTGATTTTGTTTTCCCACCAAATATTTTTCAACCAATTGTGGGAATGTATAAGTTTCAGATGTGTCAATTATTTAGTTTTGAGACTAAACCTAAGTACTTTAGTAAATTAGTATCGACACATTTTATTATGATTGACCGCCAGTTTCATCGTGGTCAATTGTGTGAGTCAAAACTGATTGACTTTAAGGATCCGCAATTATTCAGGCTATTATTATGTGCTTCTAAGTTTTTATTTGAGTTTTTCCAGACTCTAATACCTAAATCGGATCTTAGCTTCGAGGAAATGCAACCCATGAAAATATTTTATTTAGACCCTTTCATAGAGCCTGAACCTGAACCACAGCTAGATGTAGTTGTCTTAAACAGGAAACTAGACAAGGGTGTGCTTTATTTGTTAAATTTCTTGGCATGTTGCAGATTCCTTTTACTTGTGATAGCTCTATTTGGTTTTGATGACCCACAGAAATTCCGGCTATTACTTTATGATTCTATGAGGTGACTAATCCTTTGTTAGTCTGGCTGAAGACGTTAAACTTAGCACTTCTTGGGAGGTAACCCAATATTCATGCGACACGGTAATATCTTTCCTTATCTTTTTGCTTTAAATGGTAACAATTTATCCTTGTTCATGCTTTTAATTTTATCTTTAGAACATTGAGGACAATGTTAGATTTAAGTTTGGGGGTACGGGAGAAACTTTTTAGTTGCATTATTAAACTCCAGAGACTAGAAATTTATGCTTATTAAGGATGGCACTAACCAATCTAAGTGGATGGAAGCATTTTGGTTGTAGGAGTTGAGGAACCAATCTGATTAGATGGCAACATCTAAAGAGTCTATTCATAAAAGCACGAGCTCGGGTGTTAGAAATAACATGATAGTTTCACCAATCTCGTTGAGTCCTTTTCACTTGTTTTTATTTTATTTTGTTTTTAAACTATGTTTCTCTAAGTGATTAGGTGGGTCCCACGATTCAAGTTGTTACCAATGCTAGGGTGAATTAGAGTGATTGAGATACCAAAAAAAAAAAAAAGTGAAAAAGAAAAAGTTGAAAAAAAAAAAAAAAAAAAAAAAAAAGACTAGATCAATTAGACCAAACGGAATAAAATTAACACTTGGGAATAGCAATATGTGTGTGTTTTCCCTGTCTCCGTCGCCTAAACAAGCGTGGAATGCAGGATCCACGGGAACTATCATGTAATCTGTCGACAAGAAGCATGCGCTTGGATCCAAAAGATCTAATCATGCGGTTAAAAAAAAAAAAAAAAAAAAATATTAATGTTCGGTGAATAAATCGACCATTTGGTTCCCTTGTATATGCCGGACGTGTTGATCTAGAATTAGGATTGTCGACCTTTGGTTCCCTTGTATATGCCAGTTTTGTTGATATTAGTCAGACCAGTATCTCGGTCCATTAGGATAGGTTCATTTTGGCGGTGGCCTTGGACAGGATATGGGAAACATCGATCACTTATTAAACATCAAAACCATCTATGTTTTTCTCTATATCCATCTTCTTGATCTATCCATGTGATTAGTTTTGACTTCGGGTATTGATGTCCATAGTGTGACTATCTCGAGTAGAGCTCGTGACTTATATATGAATTTTAGTATGCTTGAGTGCAAACTCGTGTACAACAATTGGAATTTCGCATCGGGGTACTTCCTCCGTAGTCAATAAGTATACCAACCAAGGAGATTTTTAGTGCCTTCCAAGGTTCTGTAGATAGTTAGGGTGCGGAGTGTAAAGGTTTTGTGGGTATATCTCTTGTAAACCCTCCCGAGACTATAACTCGGCCACTAGGGCCACCTAGGGGTTTAAAGGCTTATTGCATACGCTAAATGCAATCGACGATACTGCGATGACAGTGAGTTAGGATTTTATTTTCTAGATTTTATTTTCTCGAGGACGAGCAAATAATAAGTTTGGGGTATTTGATAGACACATTTTTGTGTCGATTTAATCTCAATTGTATATTTTGTTAGTGCTCGATTTTGTATTTATTATGGCTTTTTGTGTCATTGTAGGTGTTTTTGGAGAAATACACTTGTGCGGAGAAATTGGCTCAAAAAGTGGAATTTGCGGAGGAGGACGCGTGCTATTCGGACCCCTCAAATGGATAAGGGGCACCTCAATTACTAAGGGGCCTCCACTTGTTATTTACACCCAGGACACCCCAAGTGCTAAAGGGAAACTAGTCACGGATAGGGGAATCCATCTTCTCCATTTTGAAACTCAATTTTGGCGGGAAAATAAGGGAGTTTCGAGCGGATTAGGGTTCGATTTTCAGGCAACTTTTAAGGAGATTCAATCGCCAATTTTTTCATGCTTGACTTGATTCAAGTAAACAGGGTTGATGTGGGTGATTAAATCGAATGACTTTGGCTGGATAGTTTGGTTTTCGGGAAACAGGAAGGATAGTTTTTCTCGGGTCTCTGTTAACTGATTTGGAAGAATTTTTGTCGGATTTTCTTCTTGGATATGGATTGCATGGGCTTGGTACAATAAAACAGAGGCTGATCTTGATTTGTTTACGTAAAAAAATAGATATCTTCGAGTTAGAGTAAAACAGGGCAGTGAGGAAGGTTACGCGTCTCTTGGTTTGATAATTATGGAAGTTACGTGGATTGAGATAAGCATGATGGAATCGCAAAGATTTGTTTCTATCTTTTGGATGAGTTTTAAGCAAAGCAGAGATACGTATAAGAAGAAAAGAGGGAAAGAAAAATACCGTGACTTGCGGGAGAGAAAAAAAATAATAACCGAGAGATTCTTGAGATCAGATTGGACCTGTTGGCTATATAAAGGGTGTACGAGAGTTTTAGAGGGGCTGTCGAGAGTTTGGGGAGCCAACAGAGGGCTCTGGTACGAAGAAATCACGATTTGCAGAGTTGCAGCAGCAGCAGGTGGAGAAGAAGAAGAAGACGAAGAACAGACCTTCAAAGTCATGCCATTGAAGCGATCTTAGAAACAACGACATCATTAATAAAGTATCGTTGTTCAACGATCTTATAAATCGTAATGTGACGTCTGTAACACTAGCGCAGCGTTGCAAAACTCTGTTTTCATATATTTCTCAATAAAAACACCTTTTTGAGCCATGTTTCTATCTTTTGGGTGCGTTTTGAGCATGAGGAGCTAAACCCCAACACTGGGACGACGGAGGAAGCCATATTTCATGCGTGTGGTAATTATATTTAATTCTTTCATGACTTTTTGCATGGATTGTTAATTGTTTTATGGTTTTTATTGAATGGTTGTGATTTCAATTGATGGGTTATACTTAGGTTAAGTCTTTCGATATCCCATGCTTTAGATATACAGTCGTTGCTTTTCAAAAATCTACCTTGGCAAAACATAGAGTCAATATTTTATTATTATTTGAGCTATAATTGTCTAGAATAAATATATGAATCGCATGAATGAATTTTATGGTGGAATCCGAAGTCCCAGTACCTCTCGATATTTGTGACAAAACTTGTGTATATATTTTCTTTGTTTTTAGTATTTTCTTAAATCGAGTCTTTACAAGTCCGAGTTGAACGAATCTTTCTTACCACTTTACTACAACTTTCAAAATCACATCACACACCTCGCGAGGGATCCTCCATCTGCCTTGTAATACAAGGCTCCTTGGGTAATTACGAATTGATTCAAAGCTTGGGTGGGTATCACTCTTCCTTCGTCCATCCGTGTCAGGTCTTCAATATATACCCATCTCCAGTCATCTGCTTCCTCGAAAGACAGGTCCTCTTTCCAAGTACTAGGCAGCTCTTTTCTTTTTATCGTGACAGTACCCTCTTCCTCGCCATTCAATTATACTTTGCTAGCCAGGGTTTCAAGGGCGTCCGCTTGCTTATTTCCGCCCCTGCCGGTATGATCCAGATTTAACCCCGTTTGGTTCATCAACCTTTGGGCCTCCGCCCGATAGGGCGCTAAGTGTGGCTCTTTGACATGAAAGTCACCGTTCACTTGGTTTGTTACGAGCCCTGAATCGCCTTTGACTTCTATGCTCCCCAGATTAAGCTCCTTCGGCATTCGGAGTCCAAAAAATCAGTTCTTCGTATTCCGCGACATTGTTACTACATGGGAAGTCGATTTTAAACGAGTACGAGAGAAGCTTTCCTTGTGGTGCTTCGAATACTACTCCAGATCCTCTGACAGTACCATATGATGACCCATTAAAGAACATGGTCCAGGTCTTGTCGATGACTACGGCTGACACTTCTCCGGGTATATATTCGTGTAACTCGTCATCTCCTTATCTTGGAAACATAGCTACGAGGTCAGCTATCGCTTAACCTCGCACCGCGTTTGGGCGTTGGTATTTAAGATCGAACTCCGACAATTATAGCAACCACCGGGCGGTTGTCCCTGTTAGGACAGGCTTAGAGTCTAGGTAGGCTATGGGGTTTGCTGCATCCATTACGATAGTTTCGTGTGTCAAAAGATAAGGCCGTATCTTCTGCGTCGCGTATATGAAGGCTAGACACACCTGTTCTACGCGCGGGTATCTCAATTCTACATCTCGCAGGACCCGGCTAACATAATAGGTAGGTGATAGCTCATTCCCCCCCATGTCTTGTGCTAGGACTTCGCCTATCGCCAAACTAGTGAATGTTGTGTAAAGGTAGAGGGGGACTCCTTGTATCGGGGCCTTAAGGGTTTTGGGGCTGACAAGACATTATTTTAGTTTCTCAAACGCGGCGCACTTAATTTCTCCCCACACAAAGGGTGTGTCCTTCTTTAGTAGGGTAAGGAATGCCGTCATTAGTGCGCTTGGACCAGGCACAAAGCGCCTTATGTACGATATCCGTCCTATGAAATCTTTCAGCTCTTTTGTGCTTGATGGTGGCGTCATCGTCGTGATCACTTCAACTTTGCTCGGATCCACTCGGATTCCCTCGTTAATCACTACGAAGCCTAGGAACTTCCCCGATGTTACCCCAAAGGCACACTTGAGGGGGTTCATTTTGAGTTTGAATTTCCTGCATATCTCAAAAGCCGTCTTTAGGTGAGAGGTATGGTCTTCGGCCTCTTGTGTTTTAACCACGATGTCATCCACATATACTTCTACGTCTAGTGTAGTAAATCGTAAAATATGGATGTCATGGCGCGTTGATACGTGGCGCCAGCATTCTTTAGGCCGAACAGCATTACCACATAATAGAAGTTTCCATACGGAGTTTGGAAGGCGGTCTTTTTGGCGTCCTAGGGGTCCATCTTTATTTGGTTATATCCGCTAAAGCCATCCAAGAAGGAATACCTCCATTTCCCTCATGTCGCGTCTAGCATCATGTCGATGTTTGGAAGCGGGAAATCATCCTTCGGGCATGCTCGGTTCAGGTCTTTGTAATCTACACATCATCTTACTTTTTCATTCTTCTTTGTGACGTGCACGATGTTGGCTAGCCAGGTAGGATGCTGGATATGCTTGATGAATTTAGCCTTAAGCAGCCGTTCTACTTCTTCCTTTATTGCGAGAGTGGTGGCCCTAGGGAATTCTTTGCTTCTTTGTTTTATGGGCTTGAATTCAGATGATACCCCAAGATTGTGTACCACGAGATTTCTGTCTAGGACCGGCATCTCGTCATAATCGTAAGCAAAGACATCTTTGTAATCCTTAAGTAACGCGATCAAGGCCGACCTTTCTCTATATATCTAAACTCTTTCTTATCGTGATGAGACGCTCAAATTCTTGCGTCCCTATGTTGACTTCTTCCGTCCCATCCAAAGTGAGATCCTCTGGTGTTCGCTCTCCGGCGACCTTGACGGTAGTGTCTATCAACTGTTTTTGTAACTCCTTGTCATCAATTGTGATATGTGGAAGCTCGGACAGACTTTGTTATGCGCTCTCATCGGGAGCCTCCGCTTCATTTATTAGTGTGTCAGCGTAATCTGGTTCATTCGCGGGCGCTCCCACAGTTAATTGCTACAAACGGTATAGGTGCCCCCCATCCGACTTGGAGAAGCGCTGAAAACTAGGTTGCTTTTCTTGCTTCCTCTTGTTCTCTGTCGGGAATACCAGCCTGGATGGACAAAACACAGGCTTGACTGGCTCCGGGTTTTCTTCCTCTCCCCATTTTGGTAACGGTATGAGTTGCACCTCTGGAACTTCGTCTTCTTCTTTCGGCTCGTCATAGAAAATTGCGTCCGCCATGTATGCTTCTTATGGATCGAAGGTGTTGCTTTTGGCAGGGATTCGGTACTGCTTACCTCCGATGTTAGTTTTCACGCATTGGTGGTATGTTGACGCTATCACCTTGTGATTAAGCAACCAACCTCGCCCTAGTAACACATGGAATGTAGTATCATCTTCTAGTACATAAAATAGCGTGGGCCCTCGGATTGGACCAACCTTCATGACCAACCTTGCATCGAACTGTTGGTGAGAATGGAATTTTGATATATCGCGGAGCATCGAAGTTTGATGTACCTAAGAAAATCCACGGTGAACATTTGCTGCGCATCGAACTTTGATGTAACTTGAAACATCGAAGAACTCTGACGTGGATGATGGACACCTTCGACGTGGGTGAGTGAAAACAAAGGTAGGTGAACGAAACCCCTGAAGAGGGTGTACAGATCTTGGGCCGCCGGCCTCCATTTTTTTTTTTGAAACGTTTCGCCACGCTTTTCACGAACTGTCATCTTTCCTCTCGAGCTCTTGTAACAGTTTTGTGAACTGTTGTATTTTATTGCCTTGCAACGGTTGGTGTAACAGTTTTCTATTTTTTAGCAAGCGGTTCGTGGGGTATTGCTATTTCACATGGACCTTTTACCATGGTTTTGCTGCACTTTTGTGGCCCTTTACGGAACTTTTGAGATGCTTTTCTGGGGGTTTTCCCTGGGGTATTCAAGCACCTTGAGATGTAGGCAACTTGACAACCTTGCGATTATGACAGTAGTGATTTTGACGTTTTACAAACTCGAACACGTAGATACTACGTTATTTGGGAAGCAAATTTTTCCAACTTTGGACTTGAATATACTGCGGATCGAACATCCTGGCAGCAATCTTAGCGAACTTTCCGATGAGTCAGTCTTGGTGGCCTCTGACTATGAAGTCGGATTTAACGAAGTTGCGATCAACTAGATCGCGGTATAACTTTGATTAAGCGGAATGCAAAGCTGCTATGGATGGGCTGCGATTGTAATCAAATCTGGACCCAACCATGTTGTGGATCGAATATCCAAACACCAATTTTGATGATGTTTTTACGACATCTTTTACCGTGGACCGAACGTCCTAGGGGTGATTTCATCGGTCTTTGTAGTGACGCAGCTTTTGTAGTTTCCGAAGGTAATAGTTTTAGCAGATCTCGAACAACGAATCTGGATTGCAGCAGTTGCGATCAACTTGACTGCGGTATCTGCGATTATAAGGTCAGCAGCAGCTGCGATTGATAGACACATTTTTGTGTCTGAATTGTCCTCATTGTCTCTATTGTTGGTCTCGATTTCTGTACTAATTTTGGTGTTTTTATGTGTGTGTAGGTGTTTTTGGAGAAATACACTTGTGCGGAAAAAGTTGCTCAAAAAGTGTTATTTGGACCCCCGGGAGAAAATTGATAAAGGCACCCTCAATTTGGATAAGGGCACCCTCGGCACCCAAGGCGATAAAGGCGCCCATGTTTTGGATCGGGGCACTTCATCCTCTCCATTTCAAATTTGGTTTTGGCGGGAAAATATTCACATCAACTGGCAGATTTTTGTTTGGATTTTTGGAGGGGTTATAGTGTGATTCAATGGTTCAAATTTCATGGGAAGACTTGATTTATCGTAACATGAGTGTTATGGTTGATTGTTTTGTTAGAATTGGTGGATAATCGGCGAGAAGAAAACGGGGCTACGTGGTTAAGAGAAGATGATTTTCACGGGATTGCACGTGTCTTTATGTGCATGGCGTGAGATAGAAGTGTGATTTACTTCACCCGAGGCGTGTACATGACGTTTTGAACATGCTTTGGAAGAATATTAACGCGTACAAAGTCAATTCGGGGAAGAAATCGCGTGGTTGCAAGAAAAATATTTTCAGAGTAAATGAAGATTATTTGGAGTAATGGCGAGGATTTTCTTAGCCATGTTGTGTATAAATAGGCTCTGGGGTTTCACTTAAGGAGATGGAGAGATTTGGGAGAGTTTGAAACGTCACGAGTCAAGAAAATCAAGTTGCGGAGAAGTTTTCGCTCTGTTTGAAGAACACGAAGAACACGAAGAGCAGACGGCCAAGGACCGTCGTTCTTCAACGATGTCGGCGATAGAGATCTGTGGGTCATAGTACGAGGGACAGTCTTAATTCAAACGGTGTCAACGACCGAGTCTCGTGGGTCGTAGTTAGGAGGCGGTCTTAAAGCAACGGTTAGATGTGAGTGTTTGCAACAATTATAAACGTTGCAAACACTCGATTTTCATCATTTTCTCCATTTCATCATTTGTAAGCACCTTTGAGCAATAAAATCATATTTTGAGCGTGTTTCCAACATGATGAGCTAGACTCCAACACCGGGACGACGGAGGAAGACGAATTTCATACATGGGTAAAATTATTTAATTCTTTTTAAGACTTTTGCATTAATTTTAATTGAAATATGATTTGAATTAATTGGTTGTCATTTAATTTGATGAGGTATGCTTAGCTTAAATGTTTTGATACATCATGCTTAGGATTTACAACCAATCTTTTAAGAATCTACCTTGGAAAAATCGAGTCCGTGTTAGTTTTATTTATTGAGCTTTAATTGTTGAGAATAAATAAATTGAACCCTATGTTATGAATTGACGAAATCCTAGTCCCGTAACACTCTTCATCCTGTGACAATATTTGTATATATTTTTATTTTACCAGTTTCTTTTATTAATTCTTAAAATCAATCCCATCAAGTCCGAGTGAACGACAACCCCTACCTATTACTACAACATTATTGAAAATAACCATTAATTTTTGCGCGCCCGACGCGGACTTGTGTATAGATTTGTTTTTAGGTTTTATTATTTTATTTTTTTATTATTATTTGTTCCTTTTTACGCGTTTTGGTTTTTTCTATTTGCTTTCAGACTTGGTGCGGAGCTTATATAAAAGAGAAAGTGTTGAAAAGTAAAGTGAAGCCAAAGAAAGAAAGAAGAGAGAAAATCCAAAGGAGTGAAGAGGAAAATGTTGTATATAGTGTAATTAATTTTTTTATTTATTTTTAGAAACTGTAATTAGGCAATTATCTTTGTAATTTTTATTTTTATTAATTTTGGACTTTATTTTTGGACTGTTGGACATTTTTTTAAAAAACCCTAAGGAAGGGTTATTTAAATTTAAACTGCACAGGGAAGGACGGTGATTACGATATCACCTCGGCCCCTCGGGTTCGTACATGACATAGGAGTCGTGGCCCGAGTCGACTTCAACGGTTCATCCCCCGTCTGGAACGGGAGGTAAGAATTCTAAACACTTGCGAATCCCCTGTCAGCGGGTTTACTGGATGATTTTGTATGTATATATGTTGAGGTCTTGAATACGGCTGCTTTAATTTCCTAGTAAAGGGCAAGGATTGGCCATACAAGATAAGGGTTCGGATTTCATCACCGTTCTCTTCTTGCCCGCCTTAGGAAAACAAAACCAAACGCGAACCTAAGCTTAAAATACTGACTAGAACGAGACCGATAGGGTAACGAGCTTAATAGGAAAGTCATTCGAAAAATATTGGTTACTCTTTTAAGCATACTTGAAGTTCATGATGGTTTACGTGAGTTGAATGCGTGATGCGCCGCCTTGTAATGCGGTGAGGCCTTGGGTATCAAAGCTCCACGCAGCTTCCCTCGCCTCTATTCAACTTACTTAAACTCGGATTGATTCCAGAGGGGTTTGCTTCATTGTAACGAATTCCCTTTCGAAGGATTAGAAGCTGGTCTAGAAACAATCTAAGTGGAGCCATCATGCTTTTTGTTTGCTAGAAATCGTAGAGGTTTGTTTTGGTCGAGTCAGCCTTGTTTGTGTTTGTGTAGAATTCCCTTGCGGTTAGGATGTCAAACTGGGTATTATAACAGCCAATACAATGATTATCCAAGTGAACAATATGGACATTACTCTTTTTATGACCATAGTGTGAATAGTGGTTGGGAACGCCAATCTTTTGAAGGTTATGGGTCATACCATGGTGAGCCCAATTACTATCCACATGTGCATCGGTCATTCGAGCAAGGAGATTATAGTAATAGTTCTTCGTCTCTAGAGGATACGATCAAACTTTTGAAAAGTAGTCCTTATTATGATCCTTCTGTTCCTCTTCCTTCTCTAGAAGAGTCCCTCGGGGTTTAGGTGAGTCGACACAAAAGTTAGTTTGAATCAACATGTAAGTTAGCTGAGGTAAATAACGTAGTTATGGACGAAAGGAGCTGCAACAACGACTCGAATCTTTAGAAGATACCCTCAATAGATTAACTCAAAACTTAGATCCAACACTAAGGGAACTTTCTTTGGAAGAGAGCCTTGAGAGGATGGCTGAGTCGACACGTAGACTTGAGTTAGAGACGAACGAAAGTATTGCTCGAAATAACTCGGAATTGCCAATATAGTGTATCCAATAATACCCTTGAGAATGAAGATAGTTATTCGCATAATCAAGATGACGAGGTTAGAATTGGTAACACTACTTGTTTAGATGAGGTTCAACCATTTTCATGTTATTATAATAATGATTATGATGAGGATAGTGTTGATGAAGAATTTGAAATAAATAGGCATAGTGATCAGGAACTTGCTACTCCGATTGAGCTTTGTAATAATTGGGTTATTTAAGTTCGAGATCCTAATAATTTTAAAAATTATTCACCTATTCAAGAGGACGAGGATTTGACTAGAGATCTTGTTTTAGACGATGTAGTATTTCTGTTTACGAAGTCGATAATGGTTTAGAGGAACGGGTTTATCCCCGAGAATATTATTTTAGAGTCTAACGATTTAAAAACAATAGTCTTAGACGAAGAAGATGAACTCGTAGAGCTTTTAAATATGAGTGAGGATGCATCACCCGAGTATAATCTACATGAAGCAATTGACCATTTTCAGGATTTTGATGATCTAGAAATTAGGGAAATTGTAGCTAGTCTATCTAGAGACACCCAAAATTCTAAGTTTGGGGGTGATTATCATTCTCCTTGTGCCTTACCTTTAGCTCTTACAGAGATCCATCACTTGGGACTTGATATATGTGCCTCAACATTGTGCCAGATTACCTTCATGCTAGCTCTCCCGAACCTAATAATGTCCGGGGAAGAAGTTCGGTTGTTAGAAACCCATCCTCTCGGTTGATATGGTTAACCCAGGCTATGATACCAAAATTGACTTTGTTTTCCCACCAAAAACATTCCTTCAAATTGTGGGAACATATAAGTTTCAGATGTGTCAATTATTAAGTTTTGAGACTAAACCTAATTACTTTAGGAGATTAGAGTCGACACATTTGCTAAAGAATGACCACTACTGTGGTCAATCGTGTGAGTCAAGTCCGATTGACTTAGAGGATCCCCATTATTCGGGTTATTGTTATGTGCTTCTAAGTTCTTAATTGAGTATTTCCGGACTCTAGAACCTCCGATCTTCAGGATACTGCCTTCGAGGAAATCCAGCCGATGAAAACTTTTTATCTAGATCCTTTCATAGAGCCTGAACCCGAACCACAACTAGATGTAGTTGTCTTAAACAAAAAAGTAGATAAGAGAGTGTTGGATATCTTCCTAGTCTGTTGCAGTCTCCTCTTCTTGTGGGTAACACTTTTTGATCCAGATGACCCGCAATTATTCCGACTATTGCTATATGATTCTTCGAGGTGACTAATCCTTTCCAATGTCTGGCTGAAGACTTTAAACTTAGCACTTCTTGGGAGGTAACCCATGCTCTTGCAACACGGTAATATTTTTCCTTAACTCTTTTCAAGTGGTAACAGTTTCTCATTGTTCATGCTTTTAATTTCATCTTTAGAACATTGAGGACAATGTTAGATTTAAGTTTGGGGGTATGGGAGAAACTTTTAAGTTGTATTTTTTTGAAACTTCTAGCGTCACATGGTATCCGGTTAGCTAAGTTTACATACTGTTTCTCACTGAAAAGATAGAAATTGGAATGCTAGGGATAACCATCTATTGAGACATTAGAGAAAAAGACATTGAGATCCTTGAAATTCGGGAGAGAACTTGTTCCTTTTAGAGGGTAAGTGATGGACCTAACCATCCATGATGGAAAGGCAAGTAGGTCGGGAAATGCCGGAAAGACAAAGCAACCTCACAATGTAGTCTTAGTTCTTTGGATTACAACTCTCTCTCGGTAGAAACTTATCAACAAACGGAGCGACATCAAAATTTATAAAGAAAGTAGAAGACGTTTAAGGTTTAGAAGCAACAATAGAAAATCAGAATTCAAAATCAAATGATTTAAGTTATTGAAGTTCATGATACTAAGACATTACAAGTTGTGAAGATCCAAGTGTTAAATTCCTTCTGTGATGGCCATGTAAGTTTTTTTTTGTTTCCAACACCCAAAAAAAAAAAAAAAAAAAAAAAAAAAATTGAAGAAAATTGAAGGGAAAAAAAAAATATGAAATCATTACGTTCTTTTTGTTCTATAATTAGTTTTTGTTCAATAAGGCCATAGGAAGTAGAAATTTTTATGTCAAGCAAGAAATCAAAGAGAAGAGTTAATTGTCAAGGTTCTACGAGGTTCAAGAGTTTATCATCAACAGTTGAAGACCGAAGAAGACATTGTTTCTCCGAGCACTATGAGAGAGTCAAGAAAGATACATTTGGTTGCTTTGTTAGTCCGCTTTCAACTGCACAAGATCTTTCTAACACTTGGTTTAACTCATCACACGTAATTAGTCCAATGTGCAGCGAGATGTCCCTCTCATCTTTTTCTCTCTCCTAATCTTATCCAGCTGTAAATCAGCGGACGCATCTTACAATGTTTATCTAGTTGTGTAGCGGATATCTCTTTATCTAGCAGTGTTGCGGATGTGTCTCCCCTTTTCTTGATCGACTTTAGAGCCGACACCATTAATTTCTCCGGCATTCTAGTCACTTGGAGATAGGTTGAGAATATGTATGTCCTCATAGCTCTTTGGATACTTGTGACCAATTAGAAGTACGGAGTTTTGTGGGTATACCTCCGGTAAACCCTCCGAGACAACACTCCGCCACTAGGGCCACCTAGGGGTTCAAATGATTTTTATTTTTTAGAATAAATTTGCTCGAGGACTAGCAAATAATAAGTTTGGGGGTATTTGATAGACACATTTTTGTGTCTGAATTGTCCTCATTGTCTCTATTGTTGGTCTCGATTTCTGTACTAATTTTGGTGTTTTTATGTGTGTGTAGGTGTTTTTGGAGAAATACACTTGTGCGGAAAAAGTTGCTCAAAAAGTGTTATTTGGACCCCCGGGAGAAAATTGATAAAGGCACCCTCAATTTGGATAAGGGCACCCCAGGCACCCAAGCTGATAAAGGCGCCCATGTTTTGGATCGGGGCACTTCATCCTCTCCATTTCAAATTTGGTTTTGGCGGGAAAATATTCACATCAACTGGCAGATTTTTGTTTGGATTTTTGGAGGGGTTATAGTGTGATTCAATGGCTCAAATTTCATGGGAAGACTTGATTTATCGTAACATGAGTGTTATGGTTGATTGTTTCTGTTAGAATTGGCTGGATAATCGGCGAGAAGAAAACAGGGCTACGTGGTTAAGAGAAGATGATTTTCACGGGATTGCACGTGTCTTTATGTGCATGGCGTGAGATAGAAGTGTGATTTACTTCACCTGAGGCGTGTACATGACGTTTTGAACATGCTGGAAGAATATTAACGCGTACAAAGTCAATTCGGGGAAGAAATCGCGTGGTTGCAAGAAAAATATTTTCCGAGTAAATGAAGATTATTTGGAGTAATGGCGAGGATTTTCTTAGCCATGTTGTGTATAAATAGGCTCTGGGGGTTTCACTTAAGGAGATGGAGAGATTTGGGAGAGTTTGGAACGTCACAGAGTCAAGAAAATCAAGTTGCAGAGAAGTTTTCTGCTCCTGCTGAAGAACACGAAGAACACGAAGAACAGACGGCCAAGGACCGTCGTTCTTCAACAGTGTCAGCGATAGAGATCTGTGGGTCATAGTACAGGGACAGTCTTAATTCAACAGTGTCAACGACTGAGTCTCGTGGGTCGTAGTTAGGAGGCAGTCTTAAAGCAACAGTTCTGTAACAGTGTTTGCAACAATTATAAACGTTGCAAACACTCGATTTTCATCATTTTCTCCATTTCATCATTTGTAAGCACCTTTGAGCAATAAAATCATATTTTGAGCGTGTTTCCAACATGATGAGCTAGACTCCAACACTGGGACGACGGAGGAAGAAGAGAATTTCATACATGGGTAAAATTATTTAATTCTTTTTAAGACTTTTGCATTAATTTTAATTGAAATATGATTTGAATTAATTGGTTGTCATTTAATTTGATGAGGTATGCTTAGCTTAAATGTTTTGATACATCATGCTTAGGATTTACAACCAATCTTTTAAGAATCTACCTTGGCAAAATCAGAGTCCGTGTTAGTTTTATTTATTGAGCTTTAATTGTTGAGAATAAATAAATTGAACCCTATGTTATGAATTCGACGAAATCCTAGTCCCAGTAACACTCTTCATCCTGTGACAATATTTGTATATATTTTTATTTTACAGTTTCTTTTATTAATTCTTAAAATCAATCCCATCAAGTCCGAGTGAACGACAACCCCTACCTATTACTACAACATTATTGAAAATAACCATTAATTTTTGGCGCCGCCGACGCGGACTTGTGTATAGATTTGTTTTTACGTTTTATTATTTTATTTTATTATTATTTGTTCCTTTTTACGCGTTTTGGTTTTTTCTATTTGCTTTCAGACTTGGTGCGGAGCTTATATAAAAGAGAAAGTGTTGAAAAGTAAAGTGAAGCCAAAGAAAGAAAGAAGAGAGAAAATCCAAAGGAGTGAAGAGGAAAATTTTGTATATAGTGTAATTAATTTTTTTATTTATTTTTAGAAACTGTAATTAGGTAATTATCTTGGTAATTTTTATTTTTATTAATTTTGGACTTTATTTTTGGACTGTTGGACATTTTTTTAAAAACCCTAAGGAAGGGTTATTTAAATTTAAACTGCACAGGGAAGGACGGTGATTACGATATCACCTCGGCCCCTCGGGTTCGTACATGACATAGGAGTCGTGGCCCGAGTCGACTTCAACGGTTCATCCCCCGTCTGGAACGGGAGGTAAGAATTCTAAACACCCGCGAATCCCCTGTCAGCGGGTTTACTGGATGATTTTGTATGTATATATGTTGAGGTCTTGAATACTGTAGTTGCGGGAAATCCCACACTACACCCCTTACTCAATTTTGCTGAATTAATCCATTGAAAGATATAAGATCAAGAATATTTATTAATTGAGTTCATGAAGTGTTTATACAGGAAAAATAGAATTACACTTAGAAGTTGAAATACTCTTAAACTTTCTCTCTCTTAATGACTTGCTCCACAATTTCCCCGAAAAGATCCCCCCTTTCATCAGACTCATTGAGCCCTTTATATAGGGTAATACATAGTGGATGACAACTAAGCTATCCTTTATTTTCGGGAATGTCTCGCGAAGTGTCGCAAATGCACGAATATTCATTCTCGCGACACTTCTCAACCCTCGCCAGGTTTTGTGTCTTCCAATTGTTTTGGGTGTCGTTATTCACCGCGTCGTTTATTGTAGCTCCCTGCGACTCCCTCGCGACACCGTCGTTTATTAATCCCGCGAGCCTTGTACGTTACGATATTATGATCCTACATCTTGCCTCTTTTTCCTTGAATATTGCTTGAAGAGCGATTTGAAGGAAAAATTCATTGTTTGTAATATTCCTTGGTTTCAATTGGTGAAGGAACGAGCGAAAGAATATTTTTCTTGAAAAGTACGTACTTGCCTCTATTCTTTTAGCGAAGTTCCGAAGCTTCTTTGTGGTATATATATGAAGTTCTGTCTCCTGTCTCTCCTTACATCTCCTCTGCGAGGGGAAGAATGTCATGAGAATCAACATTTTGATTTGCCGCAACTACTTATCTTTATCTGTTTCAACTCCATACTATTACACAGATTTTGACTATTAAAGTCTTTTCTTGACACGTCTTTTCCAACCGTTTATTCTCGACCGTTCGTGTCTCTTCTCGCATTAAATGCCCTCGTTTCTCTCAAGAATCTTTTTAATCTTTCTATATATAGTTTTCTTTTCCTCCTCTTTTCTTCTTTTAGTTTCTCTCTGCAACTCTTCTTGACTCGCTCCTTCCGCAATTTGCGCTCCGCTCATTGTAAATCTTTTCTTCATCCCTTCTAACGCCGATCCTAATCTCCAACCTCCCATCCATTCCCATACTGATAATGGCTTTCATTAGTCGTGCATACAAATCTTCTTTTGAAGAAGTTCAACAGAAGTTGCTCGAAAAGGGTTTTACTCTATCGACCATTCCCGATCAAGAATCTTCATCTATTCTTTCTGCAAAATTGTTTTCTGATCATCAATGTGATGATCAAAAGATTATAGTCTCACTAGGTCGACTTCAGCAGGACTTCCCATTCCCTTATACAATCCCGAGATACCTCTCGTTTTATGAAATCTTGGCCCATGAAAAATTCTCTCGGGCTGTTTATCAATTAAGTGGCGATTGCATTTGCCTAATGCTTGAGTTCGCAAATCGTGGTGCTGGCAAAGGATCTTTATACTCTAATACTTGTTAGACATCCCGATTTCGCAGACTTGGAAATAGTTCTTTGAGAAGTACACTTGTAGAAAACTTTTTGAAAATTATTCGGTGATAAAGATGAGGAATGCGAAATCTCGTTGGGGTATTCGCATCGCGGGGCTCGCATATTCTTCTGCGAATCTCGCAGGATATCACCCTTTGGGAGTTCAAATGGCACGATAAGGCAAAAGAGGTATGTTTTTCTCTTCAAATCTTGCCTTTGCAACTTTTCTTTATATTTGCTGAGTTTGTGAAATTTTTCAGATCGCCAAATTGAGAAGAAGCTACAAGGATAATCCGTTGGAGAGCACTCTGACGATACTTCGATCGCTAACGAATGAAGTAAGAAACATTTCCTTTGTTATTTGAAACAATATTGTTGCCTCTGTTTCTTATCTTTAACCGTATGCGAAGGTTGAAGCTGAAGAGGCTGTAGCCGCGAAGATTAAAAGTAAGGGTAAAACCGTCGTTCGCAAAGGTAAATCTTCTGCTCCATTAGCTAAGAAGCGAAAGACCCAATCTCCTTCTCGCCTTCGCTCAAGCTCCGAATCTTCTGACGAGGATAACCATAATTCGAATTCCTCTCTCGCTAAAGAGATTCCGTTGGCCGGTTCTCCTATGGATCAGTTATCTAGCATCTTCTCAGATTCTTTCCAAGGAATGGGAGATGCTCCCCTAGCTTCTCTTTGCGGGACTCTCGCAAATGTGTGTAATGCTGCTTTACTAGAGGGCAATAATTCTTTCAATGGAGCCTCTAGAATTGTGTCTCCTGACTTCTTGAACGCACTTGGGTCTTTGGTATGCATGCAGTCATATTTCCCTGTTAATTTTAAATTTTCTTAAATATATATGTATTGACGGTTTTTCTATCTTCTTTCATAGGTTGGAAAAACTTCTTTTGTAGTTGCCTCAGATCTCGAGAGAAGACGCAACAATCTTGAAAAGAGAAATTTTCAATTGAACAAGAAGACTCAAGAGCTGGAAGCTGAAGCCGCGTCATCTCGCGATAGGGTTCAAAAATTAGAAGCCGATCTGGATTCCCAAAAGGATAGAGTATCTACTCTTCGTAACTCAAATCAGCAACTTTATGGTATAGTAATTTTCAATTCTCAAATCCTTGTCATGTTATCTTTTATCTTTCTTTGTCTGACTATTATTCTCGCAGACGTATATAATCTCTCTGAAGAATCCATTCTTCTCCATTCATTTCCCGAGCCTATGAATGATGATGTCCTTCTTACTCACCTCAATCAATCTCTAAGTAGTTCCTCAAATAAAACTAACCTCCTTTCATTAAAGGATCTTCAATCCAAACATCATCTCTTAGAGATCGAACACGAGATCTAGTTTAAATTTAACTAATCGCTTTAAACGAATGTACCTTGATTCCGAGAAGAAAATCAAGACTTTAAGGAAGAAAATTAGTGATCTCATAGATGAGAACGATCGCATTACTAACAGAGGTGCACGGGCGTTAGCGAGAATTCCACAAATCTCTTCTCGGTGTGCAAGTTGAACGAGATGAACTCCTTCATCAAAATACCATACTTAAGCAAAATGAGAAGAGCAAGTTCGTTCTCTTCTTGTTATTAATAGTGATGATGAATTCGCACGGGCTGCGAAAGTTTTAGATAATGCCAGGGAATAACCTAGGTGTTGATGTTAGTCTTCATGCCGAGCATACTTCCTTGATTAAGGATATGATATCGATAGAGAAGGTTATTTATTATACCTTCTTGCTTCTTACTTTTGTAGTATTGCTTGTAGATTATTAACTTGTTGTTGCTTATTTTAGACCGAGAAGAGGCTTCAAGTTAGAATTAGAGAACTTGAATCGAAAAAGAACAACTGCCAGAATTTTCCAATGAGAATTGAAGAACTCGAAACGAAAAAGAACGGCTCACAAAGAGTCTCTCCCTTCGCGAGAATAAATATTTCAAGTTGAAGAAACAATTTCTAACGATAAAGTGGAGAACTTTAATAATGATCTTTGTTCGTTTTCGTAATGGAGCCATGGAGTATGTTTGTAAGGACCACAATATCCCTCTCGCATTCATATCCACGGCTTCTTGAAAAGGTTCCCGAGAATCACTGCTGTCTCGACGTTTCGATAGTGAGGCTGGCGAAGAAGAAGATTCAGCGATGAGAATAATAGGATGAAGAATCAGATGAAGGAAAAGAATCGCCCAAGAGATAGTTCTTTTTGTTTTCTTTCCTTTTCTGTAATATCGTACATTTCGTATCTCTTTATTATAGTGTACTTCTTGGATTGTTCCCCTCTAAATTCAATCTTCACTCCCCTTTTTGGTAGTTCTTCTTTGTAATATAATTGGCTAATATTATTGATGTATAACTTTTTCATCAGAAGATGAATAACAATATTCCATCTTTTCCATTCCCATACTTGCCTCTGTTATTTATCTTCAGATGAAAGATTTTAGTTGTCATCATGTATTTTGCCTCTGTTATTGAAACGTATCGTTGCAACGAGGTCGCAGGTATCTTTATAAATCAAGAATCCTACTCGTCTCGCCTTACCATTTCGGTAGTCTTTGTTTTATCTTTTCTTGTTGCGACAAGGTCGCAGGCCGCCTTTACATTTTCATGCAATGGCCCATTGACCTTGCCTTATCATTTTTGTGTGGTCTTCCAAGTCAGACCTCCCTAATTAGAGGTCTTCCCCTGCCACCTTTCATCGCGACAAAATCGCAGGACGTCTTTACACTTGCATGTAAAGACCCATTGATCTTGCCTTATCATTTTCCAAGTATTTTTGCCTCTGCAGGATGTTTTAGTTGCGACAATATGACAGGTCTAGATATCCTTGCTAACATAAAGCCCCATGACATTGCCGTCGTGCGATTTAAATCGCAGGACGTCCGTACACTGTCGTGTAAAGACCCATTGATCTCGCCTTACCCTCGCGTTAGTATTATTGCCTCTGCAGGATCATTGCACAAATATGACAAGCCTAAATTCTCTTGCGAAAACATAGTCTTATGACATTTGCGTCTGTTTTGACACCCCCCCTAATGGAGAGCGTCGCCCTTATCATCTCCCCGGTTGCCCCTTCAAGGAGGCGAAACATCGGCCATACAAGACTAGCTCCTCCCATCCGGTCTTAACAACAACCAGTTGTTTTCGCAGCCTCTTATCCCTTATACCTATATGGTTTATGGTTACAAGACCGCACCCTAAGTGGAGTTTTCTTGGGCGAGTGCAACATATGCCAAGACTTGCCAAGAATGGCCAGGGTAGGTTCATCCATCCCGGGCACTCTGGCTCAACCGTGTACCTCGGCGCCTTGAGCATACACTCGACTCCTTGGAAGAGACCCTCGGTCACCCAACGGGGTATAACCTTATATATATAGTTGGGAATCCAAGGTACCTCTCCCGGATAGGCTTTCATGGGCCCCAAATTTTCATGACTCGGGCTTCGGGAGCGGTGTAACCTTCCCCCGAGCCATGTTGAGAGATACCCCCTTATATGACGCACTTTAGGTCTTACATTTGCCTCTTACGAAATGTTATTCGCGAACTAGGGTGTACGCCATAAAGGTTCGTCCCATTCTTTTACTCATTCATATTTGTTAAATCATTCAATCATTCATGTTTCATTATTTGCTGATATTTGTTTACGAAATATTCGCACAATTCTGTTTTATTTGTTGTAATTTCATTTTTCTTTCTTAACTGAATTCCCATATACTCTTGGCTGCGAGATTCTCGCACATCATTTCTTCAATTGTTACTTTTTCTCCTGTTTTTGTTGATTATTCACTTCTTATGCCTTTTGTTCCTCATATCCTTTGCTTCTTTATTACCATAATATTCGCCTGTCTCTAGGCATTCACCTCGCGAGGTATGTTCAGTCCTTACTTCTATAGCATCCACCATCAATTTTTCCTTTCTCTGCTCATCTCTCACATGTTGCTTCCAACCTTTTCTTTTGGCATTTCTTTCTTCGCAGCTTTCTACATCGACCTCATGACATTGTTGCGACTCCTTCCAATCTCCCTGTATAATACCAATGCCATTTGGATGTGGAAATTTTATACAATTGATGATATGTTGATGCGACTCCCAAGATTTCATGAAGCCATGGCCTCCCAATCAGCGCATTATATGGAGATTCCACGTCAACCACATGAGAATAAAATATCAGTTGATAATCCTTGTAGAGGTATTCTCATGTGAATCTCTCCCTTTGGTTTGTTTGCAGTGCCATTAAAGCCATATATCTTGTATGTCGAGGGGATCAAATCCTCATCTTTTCCTCCCATCGTCTTGTAAGTATGGTAAAGAGAATATTCACCGAACTTCCGGTGTCGATTAGGATTCGGTTGATCGCCCAGCAAGCTTCTGCTTCATCATCTTCTCCATCAACTGGTTTCGGGTTAATCTCTAGTTTCACAACCAACGGGCTATCATGTGTTTCTCTTCCTTTTGGCACTTCATCTGCAGAGAAAGAAATAGTCTTCGGTTGCCACTTTTCTAATCTGCGTCGTTCTCGCCGGACTCATTATTTCTTTATCATTAGCATCTCTCGCAAAGACTCTACCGAGCACGTTGTCATGAAAATCTTCGATTGTACGATAGGAGTGGACGATAGAGTTGCAATTCAAATTTTTAGCTTTTGTCCCGACTTCTATCACAAATGTTTCCTTTCCTTTCGCCGACTTTGTTCGTGCATCTCTCGGTGGAGGTGGTAATGTCTGGTCTGTTTCTTTTCCTTTTAGAAAGTGATTCAGCTTCCCCTGATCAATCATCCTGAGAATGATTCTCTTTATGTTTCTACAATCGTTTGTTTGATGCCCATGGAAACGATGGTAAGAACAAAACTCATGACTTCTATCGCTTTGGCGGTGGTTCCATTCCCACGTTCCAAGGTCTTTGGTACATTTTCCATCACAAGTATAGCTTCCCAGATCTTTTCCACACTAGCATTCAGTGGAGGCATCTTAATCTCTTCCCATACTATTCTGCGACTTCTCTGCCCTCCACGGTTATTTTGCCTTCGTCCACCGTAAGTTTCTTACTCATGATCTAGCCTCTGAATCTTATTATTGCTGTTACGGTTGTAGTAGTTCCTTTCTCGTTCAAACTCTTCTTGATCGTGGCTTCCCATGGCTACTATCTTCCCTTGTCCCTCATCAACTTTCCTTGATTGTTGTCCTTGCGAAGTGCTCGCCACTGTATTTATGAATTGAGGCAACAAGCTTGCGTTCGCAGCATTCGAGCTTGTGTTCGCGACTGGATAAGAATTCATTTCATTCTGTCTCTCTTCTAGGGCAATATATTCTTCCTGTAACTCTCGCAGTTCTGCCATCGTGATTGTATTTTTGATTCTAAAAATTTGAATGTATAACAAGTTAGTCGCGAAGAGAGCATTCACAAATGAGAGGATGAGATATCTTTCCTCAACTCGTCCTGCCATTTCGCTACACATGGTCCTCCATCTTATTGTCAACTGCCTTAAGCTCTCGCCAACCCTTTATTTCAACCCGAATACATCTTCAATACCTGGTCGCGAAGAGTTGTTACTTATGTATGCTCCCAGGAATGTGGCTTGTAAATGGTTAAATGATGTGATTGTGTTCCTTGGCAGACCTTCAAACCATTTTAGTGCTTCTCTTATTAGGCTTGATGCGAAATATTTGCACAAAGTATGGCATCATGATTCTCCCACCGCAACATACATCTCATATAAGCCTTGATATGTTGTACTCCACAGGTTGTTCCATCAAAGATGTTGGTTAATGCGGAGTAAATTGCACTTAGGAGGTATTCCTCCCATCGTACTTCTAGCGTGAAGGGATTCTTTGCAGCCTCGCGATGGCTTCGTCCAATTGTTTCCTTCCTCCTTCCCTTCGATTGTTCAGTAATCCTCTCATTTCAGCCGAGTTCTCTTAAGATTTGTTCATTTGCCTCGTAATTTGATTTCTTTGGTCTTTTTAGCTCGCCTCTCTCCTTCTACGCTCGTGCTGTTTTGACCTTCTTGCTCGTTATTTTCTTCTCTCCTTTCCCTGCGACGTTCTCCTTCGTTTCTTTCTTCAATTCGCACACCATTATATCGGTTGTTCTCTCTTCTTGGCTGTCTCTCAGCTCTCATCTGCACCCTCTCAAATTCTTCATTAAAATTTCTATTGGTACGATTTTGTTCCCTCCTCCTTTCTCGGTTGTCATGGTTATTCTCATAGGATTGCCTCTTCCATCTCTTGATTCTCCCTTTCTGCTCTTATCCTTTCTCTCTCGCGAGCTAGCCGTGCTTGTTCAATGTAATGCCTCTCAATGTCATCCTCAATCTCTCGATTTCTTCTCAATTCTTCTCTCCGTGCAAGATTATTCTCCTTCAAGCATTTGGGTCATTCGGCCCTTGGAGTTGCATGTTTCCTTGATTTTCCCTATTCAGCTCATTTTGAAAATTTTCGGGCTGAGGAATATAACGATCTTCCATTTCCCCTCTTCTTTCGCCATGCTCTATGCTTGGATTTTGTGTTTCTTGTTGGTTTTCTTCCTCGGTACTTTCTGTTGGTAAAACTCTCCTTCTTTCTTCCCTAATCGATCTTGAACTTGATCTCACACTACTTCTTGATCTCCTATTTTGCAATCTTATATTTTCCATCCTCAATTCATGATTCTGTCTTGTCAAGTTTGCTCGTTCCTCTGCCTCTAGCCGTCTCTCTTCGTGTATTTTTTGTCTCAATCTTTCTAATGCTGCGATTTCTTCGTTACCTGGATTCATTTCTCCATTCATTTCTTGCTCTCCTCCTCCTTGTCCATTGTTCACCAACTGCTGCTCCTCTTCCCTTTCGTCTTCAGAATCAGACCTCCAAGTATGTACACTTACTCTATCATAATCCACAGCCGCGTTTGCTACTGGGGAGATCGGTGGCTGATTTTGATCTTCTCCATCATTTCTCCTATTCATCCTTGACGATTCTCCTGTTTCATTCCTCCTTTCTCCAGCAAGTCTCCCACTTCTTCTTACAATCGTTGGTTGCCTTTGTACATTTCTTCTTCTAGCCATTTTTCTTTTTCAATGAATTCTTGAGTATCTTCTCCAAATCTTTTTTCTGTTAATCCAAATTCTTTCCAATTTCTACGTCAATCTCTGCTCAGTCCCTGTTTCTAGCGCATATGTAGTTGCGGGAAATCCCACACTACACCCCTTACTCAATTTTGCTGAATTAATCCATTGAAAGATATAAGATCAAGAATATTTATTAATTGAGTTCATGAAGTGTTTATACAGGAAAAATAGAATTACACTTAGAAGTTGAAATACTCTTAAACTTTTTATCTCTTAATGACTTGCTCCACAATTTCCCCGAAAAGATCCCCCCTTTCATCAGACTCATTGAGCCCTTTATATAGGGTAATACATAGTGGATGACAACTAAGCTATCCTTTATTTTCGGGAATGTCTCGCGAAGTGTCGCAAATGCACGAATATTCATTCTCGCGACACTTCTCAACCCTCGCCAGGTTTTGTGTCTTCCAATTGTTTTGGGTGTCGTTATTCACCGCGTCGTTTATTGTAGCTCCCTGCGACTCCCTCGCGACACCGTCGTTTATTAATCCCGCGAGCCTTGTACGTTACGATATTATGATCCTACAAATACGGCTGCTTTAATTTCCTAGTAAAGGGCAAGGATTGGCCATACAAGATAAGGGTTCGGATTTCATCACCGTTCTCTTCTTGCCCGCCTTAGGAAAACAAAACCAAACGCGAACCTAAGCTTAAAATACTGACTAGAACGAGACCGATAGGGTAACGAGCTTAATAGGAAAGTCATTCGAAAAAATATTGGTTACTCTTTTAAGCATACTTCGAAGTTCATGATGGTTTCTGTAAGTTGAATGCGTGACTGCGCCGCCTTGTAATGCGGTGAGGCCTTGGGTATCAAAGCTTCACGCAGCTTCCCTCGCCTCTATTCAACTTACTTAAACTCGGATTGATTCCAGAGGGGTTTGCTCAGATTGTAACGAATTCCCTTTCGAAGGATTAGAAGCTGGTCTAGAAACAATCTAAGTGGAGCCATCATGCTTTTTGTTTGCTAGAAATCGCAGGTTTGTTTTGGTCGAGTCAGCCTTGTTTGTGTTTGTGTAGAATTCCCTTGCGGTTAGGATGTCAAACCGGTATTATAACAACCAATACAATGATTATCCAAGTGAACAATATGGACATTACTCTTTTTATGACCATAGTGTGAATAGTGGTTGGGAACGCCAATCTTTTGAAGGTTATGGGTCATACCATGGTGAGCCCAATTACTATCCACATGTGCATCGGTCATTCGAGCAAGGAGATTATAGTAATAGTTCTTCGTCTCTAGAGGATACGATCAAACTTTTGAAAAGTAGTCCTTATTATGATCCTTCTGTTCCTCTTCCTTCTCTAGAAGAGTCCCTCAGGGGTTTAGCTGAGTCGACACAAAAGTTAGCTGAATCAACATGTAAGTTAGCTGAGGTAAATAACGTAGTTATGGACGAAAAGGACTGCAACAACGATCGAATCTTTAGAAGATACCCTCAATAGATTAACTCAAAACTTAGATCCAACACTAAGGGAACTTTCTTTGGAAGAGAGCCTTGAGAGGATGGCTGAGTCGACACGTAGACTTGAGTTAGAGACGAACGAAAGTATTGCTCGAAATAATTTGGAATTGCCAATATAGTGTATCCAATAATACCCTTGAGAATGAAGATAGTTATTCGCATAATCAAGATGACGAGGTTAGAATTGGTAACACTACTTGTTTAGATAAGGTTCAACCATTTTCATGTTATTATAATAATGATTATGATGAGGATAGTGTTGATGAAGAATTTGAAATAAATAGGCATAGTGATCAGGAACTTGCTACTCCGATTGAGCTTTGTAATAATTGGGTTATTTCGGTTGAGATCCTAATAATTTTAAAAATTATTCACCTATTCAAGAGGACGAGGATTTGACTAGAGATACTTGTTTTAGACGATGTAGTATTTCCTGTTTACGAAGTCGATAATGGTTTAGAGGAACGGGTTTATCCCGAGAATATTATTTTAGAGTCTAACGATTTAAAAACAATAGTCTTAGACGAAGAAGATGAACTCGTAGAGCTTTTAAATATGAGTGAGGATGCATCACCTGAGTATAATCTACATGAAGCAATTGACCATTTTCAGGATTTTGATGATCTAGAAATTAGGTAAATTGTAGCTAGTCTATCTAGAGACACCCAAAATTCTAAGTTTGGGGGTGATTATCATTCTCCTTGTGCCTTACCTTTAGCTCTTACAGAGATCCATCACTTGGGACTTGATATATGTGCCTCAACCATTGTGCCAGATTACCTTCATGCTAGCTCTCCCGAACCTAATAATGTCCGGGGAAGAAGTTCGGTTGTTAGAAACCCATCCTACGGTTGATATGGTTAACCCAGGCTATGATACCAAAATTGACTTTGTTTTCCCACCAAAAACTTTCCTTCAAATTGTGGGAACATATAAGTTTCAGATGTGTCAATTATTAAGTTTTGAGACTAAACCTAATTACTTTAGGAGATTAGGGTCGACACATTTGCTAAAGAATGACCACTCTTGTGGTCAACTTTGTGAGTCAAGTCGATTGACTTAGAGGATCCCCAGTTATTCGGAGTTATTGTTATGTGCTTCTAAGTTCTTAATTGAGTATTTCCAGACTCTAGAACCTGATCTTCAGGATACTGCCTTCGAGGAAATCCAGCCGATGAAAACTTTTTATCTAGATCCTTTCATAGAGCCTGAACCCGAACCACAACTAGATGTAGTTGTCTTAAACAAAAAAGTAGATAAGAGAGTGTTGGATATCTTCCTAGTCATTGCAGTCTCCTCTTCTTGTGGGTAACACTTTTTGATCCAGATGACCCATGATTATTCCGACTATTGCTATATGATTCTTCGAGGTGACTAATCCTTTCCAATGTAAATTTGAAGACTTTAAACTTAGCACTTCTTGGGAGGTAACCCATGCTCTTGCAACACGGTAATATTTTTCCTTAACTCTTTTCAAGTGGTAACAGTTTCTCATTGTTCATGCTTTTAATTTCATCTTTAGAACATTGAGGACAATGTTAGATTTAAGTTTGGGGGTATGGGAGAAACTTTTAAGTTGCATTTTTTTGAAACTTCTAGCGTCACATGGTATCCGGTTAGCTAAGTTTACATACTGTTTCTCACTGAAAAGATAGAAATTGGAATGCTAGGGATAACCATCTATTGAGACATTAGAGAAAAAAGACATTGAGATCCTTGAAATTCGGGGAGAGAACTTGTTCCTTTTAGAGGGTAACCGTGATGGACCTAACCATCCATGATGGAAAGGCAAGTAGGTCAGGAAATGCCAGAAAGACAAAGCAACCTCACAATGTAGTCTTAGTTACTGGATTACAACTCTCTCTCAGTAGAAACTTATCAACAAACGGAGCGACATCAAAATTTATAAAGAAAGTAGAAGACGTTTAAGGTTTAGAAGCAACAATAGAAAATCAGAATTCAAAATCAAATGATTTAAGTTATTGAAGTTCATGATACTAAGACATTACAAGTTGTGAAGATCCAAGTGTTAAATTCCTTCTGTGATGGCCATGTAAGTTTTTTTTTGTTTCCAACAAAAAAAAAAAAAAAAAAAAAAAAAAAAAAAAATTGAAGAAAATTGAAGGAAAAAAAAAAAATGAAATCATTACGTTCTTTTTGTTCTATAATTAGTTTTTGTTCAATAAGGCCATAGGAAGTAGAAATTTTTATGTCAAGCAAGAAATCAAAGAGAAGAGTTAATTGTCAAGGTTCTACGAGGTTCAAGAGTTTATCATCAACAGTTGAAGACCGAAGAAGACATTGTTTCTACTGAGCACTATGAGAGAGTCGAAGAAAGATACATTTGGTTGCTTTGTTAGTCCGCTTTCAATCTGGCACAAGATCTTTCTAACACTGGTTTAACTCATCACACGTAATTAGTCCAAATTGTGTAGCGAGATGTCCCTCTCATCTTTTTCTCTCTCCTAATCTTATCCAATTGTAAATCGGCGGACGCATCTTACAATGTTTATCTAGTTGTGTAGCGGATATCTCTTTATCTAGTGTGTTGCGGATGTGTCTCCCCTTTTCTTGATCGGCTTTAGAGGTGACACCATTAATTTCTCCGGCATTCTAGTCACTTGGAGATAGGTTGAGAATATGTATGTCCTCATAGCTCTTTGGATACTTGTGACCAATTAGAAGTACGGAGTTTTGTGGGTATACGGTAAACCCTCCAGGAGACAACACTCATACTAGGGCCACCTAGGGGTTCAAATGATTTTTATTTTTAGAATAAATTTGCTCGAGGACTAGCAAATAATAAGTTTGGGGTATTTGATAGACACATTTTTGTGTCAATTGTCCTCATTGTCTCTATTGTTGGTCTCGATTTACGTACTAATTTTGGTGTTTTTATGTGTGTGTAGGTGTTTTTGGAGAAATACACTTGTGCGGAAAAAGTTGCTCAAAAAGTGTTATTTGGACCCCAGGAGAAAATTGATAAAGGCACCCTCAATTTGGATAAGGGCACCCCAGGCACCCAAGCTGATAAAGGCGCCCATGTTTTGGATCGGGGCACTTCATCCTCTCCATTTCAAATTTGGTTTTGGCGGGAAAATATTCACATCAACTGGCAGATTTTTGTTTGGATTTTTGGAGGGGTTATAGTGTGATTCAATGGCTCAAATTTCATGGGAAGACTTGATTTATCGTAACATGAGTGTTATGGTTGATTGTTTCTGTTAGAATTGGCTGGATAATCGGCGAGAAGAAAACAGGGCTACGTGGTTAAGAGAAGATGATTTTCACGGGATTGCACGTGTCTTTATGTGCATGGCGTGAGATAGAAGTGTGATTTACTTCACCTGAGGCGTGTACATGACGTTTTGAACATGCTGGAAGAATATTAACGCGTACAAAGTCAATTCGGGGAAGAAATCGCGTGGTTGCAAGAAAAATATTTTCCGAGTAAATGAAGATTATTTGGAGTAATGGCGAGGATTTTCTTAGCCATGTTGTGTATAAATAGGCTGTGGGGTTTCACTTAAGGAGATGGAGAGATTTGGGAGAGTTTGGAACGTCACAGAGTCAAGAAAATCAAGTTGCAGAGAAGTTTTCTGCTCCTGCTGAAGAACACGAAGAACACGAAGAACAGACGGCCAAGGACCGTCGTTCTTCAACAGTGTCAGCGATAGAGATCTGTGGGTCATAGTACAGGGACAGTCTTAATTCAACAGTGTCAACGACTGAGTCTCGTGGGTCGTAGTTAGGAGGCAGTCTTAAAGCAACAGTTCTGTAACAGTGTTTGCAACAATTATAAACGTTGCAAACACTCGATTTTCATCATTTTCTCCATTTCATCATTTGTAAGCACCTTTGAGCAATAAAATCATATTTTGAGCGTGTTTCCAACATGATGAGCTAGACTCCAACACTGGGACGACGGAGGAAGACGAATTTCATACATGGGTAAAATTATTTAATTCTTTTTAAGACTTTTGCATTAATTTTAATTGAAATATGATTTGAATTAATTGGTTGTCATTTAATTTGATGAGGTATGCTTAGCTTAAATGTTTTGATACATCATGCTTAGGATTTACAACCAATCTTTTAAGAATCTACCTTGGAAAAATCAGAGTCCGTGTTAGTTTTATTTATTGAGCTTTAATTTTTGAGAATAAATAAATTGAACCCTATGTTATGAATTCGACGAAATCCTAGTCCCAGTAACACTCTTCATCCTGTGACAATATTTGTATATATTTTTATTTTACAGTTTCTTTTATTAATTCTTAAAATCAATCCCATCAAGTCCGAGTGAACGACAACCCCTACCTATTACTACAACATTATTGAAAATAACCATTAATTTTTGGCGCCGCCGACGCGGACTTGTGTATAGATTTGTTTTTACGTTTTATTATTTTATTTTATTATTATTTGTTCCTTTTTACGCGTTTTGGTTTTTTCTATTTGCTTTCAGACTTGGTGCGGAGCTTATATAAAAGAGAAAGTGTTGAAAAGTAAAGTGAAGCCAAAGAAAGAAAGAAGAGAGAAAATCCAAAGGAGTGAAGAGGAAAATTTTGTATATAGTGTAATTAATTTTTTTATTTATTTTTAGAAACTGTAATTAGGTAATTATCTTGGTAATTTTTATTTTTATTAATTTTGGACTTTATTTTTGGACTGTTGGACATTTTTTTTAAAACCCTAAGGAAGGGTTATTTAAATTTAAACTGCACAGGGAAGGACGGTGATTACGATATCACCTCGGCCCCTCGGGTTCGTACATGACATAGGAGTCGTGGCCCGAGTCGACTTCAACGGTTCATCCCCCGTCTGGAACGGGAGGTAAGAATTCTAAACACCCGCGAATCCCCTGTCAGCGGGTTTACTGGATGATTTTGTATGTATATATGTTGAGGTCTTGAATCCGTAGTTGCGGGAAATCCCACACTACACCCTTACTCAATTTTTTGAATTAATCCATTGAAAGATATAAGATCAAGAATATTTATTAATTGAGTTCATGAAGTGTTTATACGGAAAAATAGAATTACACTTAGAAGTTGAAATACTCTTAAACTTTCTCTCTCTTAATGACTTGCTCCACAATTTCCCGAAAAGATCCCCCTTTCATCAGACTCATTGAGCCCTTTATATAGGGTAATACATAGTGGATGACAACTAAGCTATCCTTTATTTTCGGGAATGTCTCGCGAAGTGTCGCAAATGCACGAATATTCATTCTCGCGACACTTCTCAACCCTCGCCAGGTTTTGTGTCTTCCAATTGTTTTGGGTGTCGTTATTCACCGCGTCGTTTATTGTAGCTCCTGCGACTCCCTCGCGACACCGTCGTTTATTAATCCCGCGAGCCTTGTACGTTACGATATTATGATCCTACATCTTGCCTCTTTTTCCTTGAATATTGCTTGAAGAGCGATTTGAAGGAAAAATTCATTGTTTGTAATATTCCTTGGTTTCAATTGGTGAAGGAACGAGCGAAAGAATATTTTTCTTGAAAAGTACGTATTTTGCCTCTATTCTTTTAGCGAAGTTAGAAGCTTCTTTGTGGTATATATATGAAGTTCTCGTCTCCTGTCTCTCCTTACATCTCCTCTGCGAGGGGAAGAATGTCATGAGAATCAACATTTTGATTTGCCGCAACTACTTATCTTTATCTGTTTTCAACTCCATACTATTACATGATTTTGACTATTAAAGTCTTTTCTTGACACGTCTTTTCCAACCGTTTATTCTCGACCGTTCGTGTCTCTTCTCGCATTAAATGCCCTCGTTTCTCTCAAGAATCTTTTTAATCTTTCTATATATAGTTTTCTTTTCCTCCTCTTTTCTTCTTTTAGTTTCTCTCTGCAACTCTTCTTGACTCTCTCCTTCCGCAATTTGCGCTCCTGCTACTGTAAATCTTTTCTTCATCCCTTCTAACGCTGATCCTAATCTCCAACCTCCCATCCATTCCCATACTGATAATGGCTTTCATTAGTCGTGCATACAAATCTTCTTTTGAAGAAGTTCAACAGAAGTTGCTCGAAAAGGGTTTTACTCTATCGACCATTCCCGATCAAGAATCTTCATCTATTCTTTCTGCAAAATTGTTTTCTGATCATCAATGTGATGATCAAAAGATTATAGTCTCACTAGGTCAGCTTCTCGCAGGACTTCCCATTCCCTTATACAATCCTGAGATGCCTCTGTTTTATGAAATCTTGGCCCATGAAAAATTCTCTCGGGCTGTTTATCAATTAAGTGGCGATTGCATTCGCCTAATGCTTGAGTTCGCAAATCGTGGTGCTGGCAAAGGATCTTTATACTCTAATACTGTTAGACATCCTGATTTCGCAGACTTGGAAATAGTTGCTGAGAAGTACACTGTAGAAAACTTTTTTGAAAATTATTCAGTGATAAAGATGAGGAATGCGAAATCTCGTTGGGGCATTCGCATCGCGGGCTCGCATATTCTTCCTGCGAATCTCGCAGGATATCACCCTTGGGAGTTCAAATGGCCTGATAAGGCAAAAGAGGTATGTTTTTCTCTTCAAATCTTGCCTTTGCAACTTTTCTTTATATTTGCTGAGTTTGTGAAATTTTTCAGATCGCCAAATTGAGAAGAAGCTACAAGGATAATCCGTTGGAGAGCACTCTGACGATACTTCGATCGCTAACGAATGAAGTAAGAAACATTTCCTTTGTTATTTGAAACAATATTGTTGCCTCTGTTTCTTATCTTTAACCGTATGCGAAGGTTGAAGCTGAAGAGGCTATAGCCGCGAAGATTAAAAGTAAGGGTAAAACCGTCGTTCGCAAAGGTAAATCTTCTGCTCCATTAGCTAAGAAGCGAAAGACCCAATCTTCTTCTCGCCTTCGCTCAAGCTCCGAATCTTCTGACGAGGATAACCATAATTCGAATTCCTCTCTCGCTAAAGAGATTCCGTTGGCCGGTTCTCCTATGGATCGCTTATCTAGCATCTTCTCGATTCTTTCCAAGGAATGGGAGATGCTCCCTAGCTTCTCTTTGCGGGACTCTCGCAAATGTGTGTAATGCTGCTTTACTAGAGGGCAATAATTCTTTCAATGGAGCCTCTAGAATTGTGTCTCCTGACTTCTTGAACGCACTTGGGTCTTTGGTATGCATGCAGTCATATTTCCCTGTTAATTTTAAATTTTCTTAAATATATATGTACTGACGGTTTTTCTATCTTCTTTCATAGGTTGGAAAAACTTCTTTTGTAGTTGCCTCAGATCTCGAGAGAAGACGCAACAATCTTGAAAAGAGAAATTTTCAATTGAACAAGAAGACTCAAGAGCTGGAAGCTGAAGCCGCGTCATCTCGCGATAGGGTTCAAAAATTAGAAGCCGATCTGGATTCCCAAAAGGATAGAGTATCTACTCTTCAGAACTCAAATCAGCAACTTTATGGTATAGTAATTTTCAATTCTCAAATCCTTGTCATGTTATCTTTTATCTTTCTTTGTCTGACTATTATTCTCGCAGACGTATATAATCTCTCTGAAGAATCCATTCTTCTCCATTCATTTCCCGAGCCTATGAATGATGATGTCCTTCTTACTCACCTCAATCAATCTCTAAGTAGTTCCTCAAATAAAACTAACCTCCTTTCATTAAAGGATCTTCAATCCAAACATCATCTCTTAGAGATCGAACACAGATCTAGTTTAAATTTAACTAATCGCTTTAAACGAATGTACCTTGATTCCGAGAAGAAAATCAAGACTTTAAGGAAGAAAATTAGTGATCTCATAGATGAGAACGATCGCATTACTAACAGAGGTGCACAGGCGTTAGCAGAATTCCACAAATCTCTTCTCGGTGTGCAAGTTGAACGAGATGAACTCCTTCATCAAAATACCATACTTAAGCAGCGAGAAGAGCAAGTTCGTTCTCTTCTTGTTATTAATAGTGATGATGAATTCGCCTGGGCTGCGAAAGTTTTAGATAATGCCAGGAATAACCTAGGTGTTGATGTTAGTCTTCATGCTGAGCATACTTCCTTGATTAAGGATATGATATCTGATAGAGAAGGTTATTTATTATACCTTACTGCTTCTTACTTTTGTAGTATTGCTTGTAGATTATTAACTTGTTGTTGCTTATTTGCAGAATCTGAGAAGAGGCTTCAAGTTAGAATTAGAGAACTTGAATCTGAAAAAGAACAACTCGCCAGGAATTTTCCAGCGAGAATTGAAGAACTCGAAACTGAAAAAGAACGGCTCACAAAGAGTCTCTCCCTTCGCGAGAATAAATATTTCAAGTTGAAGAAACAATTTCTAACGACAGTGGAGAACTTTAATAATGATGCTGTTCGTTTTCGTAATGGAGCCATGGAGTATGTTTGTAAGGACCACAATATCCCTCTGCATTCATATCCCCGGCTTCTTGAAAAGGTTCCTGAGAATCTGCCTGTCTCAGACGTTTCTGATAGTGAGGCTGGCGAAGAAGAAGATTCTGGCGATGAGAATAATAGGACTGAAGAATCAGATGAAGGAAAAGAATCGCCCAAGAGATAGTTCTTTTTGTTTTCTTTCACTGCCTGTAATATCTGTACATTTCTGTATCTCTTTATTATAGTGTACTTCTTGGATTGTTCCCCTCTAAATTCAATCTTCACTCCCCTTTTTTGGTAGTTCTTCTTTGTAATATAATTGGCTAATATTATTGATGTATAACTTTTTCATCGAAGATGAATAACAATATTCCATCTTTTCCATTCCCATACTTGCCTCTCGTTATTTATCTTCGGATGAAAGATTTTAGTTGTCATCATGTATTTTGCCTCTCGTTATTGAAACGTATCGTTGCAACGAGGTCGCAGTGTATCTTTATAAATCAAGAATCCTACTCGTCTCGCCTTACCATTTCGGTAGTCTTTGTTTTATCTTTTCTTGTTGCGACAAGGTCGCAGCCGCCTTTACATTTTCATGCAATGGCCCATTGACCTTGCCTTATCATTTTTGTGTGGTCTTCCAAGTCGACCTCCCTAATTAGAGGTCTTCCCCCGCCACCTTTCATCGCGACAAAATCGCAGGACGTCTTTACACTTGCATGTAAAGACCCATTGATCTTGCCTTATCATTTTCCAAGTATTTTTGCCTCTCGCAGATGTTTTAGTTGCGACAATATGACAGGTCTAGATATCCTTGCTAACATAAAGCCCCATGACATTGCCGCCGTGCGACGAAATCGCAGACGTCCGTACACCTGTCGTGTAAAGACCCATTGATCTCGCCTTACCCTCGCGTTAGTATTATTGCCTCTGCAGCAGATCATTGCACAAATATGACAAGCCTAAATTCTCTTGCGAAAACATAGTCTTATGACATTTGCGTCTCTGCTTTGACACCCCTAATGGAGAGCGTCGCCCTTATCATCTCCCCGGTTGCCCCTTCAAGGAGGCGAAACATCGGCCATACAAGACTAGCTCCTCCCATCCGGTCTTAACAACAACCAGCTTGTTTTCGCAGCCTCTTATCCCTTATACCTATATGGTTTATGGTTACAAGACGCACCCTAAGTGGAGTTTTCTTCGGGAGAGTGCAACATATGCCAAGACTTGCCAAGAATGGCCAGGGGTAGGTTCATCCATCCGGGCACTCGGCTCAACCGTGTACCTCGGCGCCTTGAGCATACACTCGACTCCTTGAAGAGACCCTCGGTCACCCAACCAGGGTATAACCTTATATATATAGTTGGGAATCCAAGGTACCTCTCCCGGATAGGCTTTCATGGGCCCCAAATTTTCATGACTCGGAGCTTCGGGAGCGGTGTAACCTTCCCCGAGCCATGTTGAGAGATACCCCTTATATGACGCACTTTAGGTCTTACATTTGCCTCTTACGAAATGTTATTCGCGAACTAGGGTGTACGCCATAAAGGTTCGTCCCATTCTTTTACTCATTCATATTTGTTAAATCATTCAATCATTCATGTTTCATTATTTGTTTGATATTTGTTTACGAAATATTCGCACAATTGCTGTTTTATTTGTTGTAATTTCATTTTTCTTTCTTAACTGAATTCCCATATACTCTTGGCTGCGAGATTCTCGCACATCATTTCTTCAATTGTTACTTTTTCTCCTGTTTTTGTTGATTATTCACTTCTTATGCCTTTTGTTCCTCATATCCTTTGCTTCTTTATTACCATAATATTCGCCTGTCTCTAGGCATTCACCTCGCGAGGTATGTTCAGTCCTTACTTCTATAGCATCCACCATCAATTTTTCCTTTCTCTGCTCATCTCTCACATGTTGCTTCCAACCTTTCTTTTGGCATTTCTTTCTTCGCAGCTTTCTACATCGACCTCATGACATTGTTGCGACTCCTTCCAATCTCCCTGTATAATACCAATGCCATTTGGATGTGGAAATTTTATACAATTGATGATATGTTGATGCGACTCCCAAGATTTCATGAAGCCATGGCCTCCCAATCAGCGCATTATATGGAGATTCCACGTCAACCACACAGAATAAAATATCAGTTGATAATCCTTGTAGAGGTATTCTCATGTGAATCTCTCCCTTTGGTTTGTTTGCAGTGCCATTAAAGCCATATATCTTGTATGTCGAGGGGATCAAATCCTCATCTTTTCCTCCCATCGTCTTGTAAGTATGGTAAAAGAGAATATTCACCGAACTTACGGTGTCGATTAGGATTCGGTTGATCGCCCAGCAAGCTTCTGATTCATCATCTTCTCCATCAACTGGTTTCGGGTTAATCTCTAGTTTCACAACCAACGGGCTATCATGTGTTTCTCTTCCTTTTGGCACTTCATCTGCAGAAAGAAATAGTCTTCGGTTGCCACTTTTCTAATGCGTCGTTCTCGCCGGACTCATTATTTCTTTATCATTAGCATCTCTCGCAAAGACTCTACCGAGCACGTTGTCATGAAAATCTTCGATTGTACGATAGGAGTGGACGATAGAGTTGCAATTCAAATTTTTAGCTTTTGTCCCGACTTCTATCACAAATGTTTCCTTTCCTTTCGCCGACACCGTTGTCGTGCATCTCTCGGTGGTGGTGGTAATGTCAGTCACATTTCTTTTCCTTTTAGAAAGTGATTCAGCTTCCCCTGATCAATCATCCTGAGAATGATTCTCTTTATGTTTCTACAATCGTTTGTTTGATGCCCATGGAAACGATGGTAAGAACAAAACTCATGACTTCTATCGCCTTTCGGTGGTTCCATTCCCACGTTCCAAGGTGCTGGTACATTTTCCATCACAAGTATAGCTTCCCAGATCTTTTCCACACTAGCATTCAGTGGAGGCATCTTAATCTCTTCCCATACTATTCTCGCGACTTCTCCGCCCTCCACGGTTATTTTGCCTTCGTCCACCGTAAGTTTCTTACTCATGATCTAGCCTCCGAATCTTATTATTGTCTATTACGGTTGTAGTAGTTCCTTTCTCGTTCAAACTCTTCTTGATCGTGGCTTCCCATGGCTACTATCTTCCCTTGTCCCTCATCAACTTTCCTTGATTGTTGTCCTTGCGAAGTGCTGCCATTTGTATTTATGAATTGAGGCAACAAGCTTGCGTTCGCAGCATTCGAGCTTGTGTTCGCGATCGGATAAGAATTCATTTCATTCTGTCTCTCTTCTAGGGCAATATATTCTTCCCGTAACTCTCGCAGTTCGCCATCGTGATTGTATTTTTGATTCTAAAATTTGAATGTATAACAAGTTAGTCGCGAAGAGAGCATTCACAAATGAGAGGATGAGATATCTTTCCTCAACTCGTCCCCGCCATTTCGCTACACATGGTCCTCCATCTTATTGTCAATCGCTTTAAGCTCTCGCCAACCCTTTATTTCAACCCGAATACATCTTCAATACCTGGTCGCGAAGAGTTGTTACTTATGTATGCTCCCAGGAATGTGGCTTGTAAATGGTTAAATGATGTGATTGTGTTCCTTGGCAGACCTTCAAACCATTTTAGTGCTTCTCTTATTAGGCTTGATGCGAAATATTTGCACAGTATGGCATCATGATTCTCCCACTGCAACATACATCTCATATAAGCCTTGATATGTTGTACCGCACAAAGTTGTTCCATCAAAGATGTTGGTTAATGCAGGTAAATTGCACTTAGGAGGTATTCCTCCCATCTGTACTTCTAGCGTGAAGGGATTCTTTTGCAGCTCTTCTCGCGATGGCTTCGTCCAATTGTTTCCTTCCTCCTTCCCTTCGATTGTTCAGTAATCCTCTCATTTCAGCCAGTTCTCTTAAGATTTGTTCATTTGCCTCAGAATTTGATTTCACTGGTCTTTTTAGCTCTGCCTCTCTCCTTCTACGCTCGTGCCTGTTTTGACCTTCTTGCTCGTTATTTTCTTCTCTCCTTTCCCTGCGACGTTCTCCTTCGTTTCTTTCTTCAATTCGCACACCATTATATCGGTTGTTCTCTCTTCTTGGCTGTCTCTCAGCTCTCATCTGCACCCTCTCAAATTCTTCATTAAAATTTCTATTGGTACGATTTTGTTCCCTCCTCCTTTCTCGGTTGTCATGGTTATTCTGCCGGATTGCCTCTTCCATCTCTTGATTCTCCCTTTCTGCTCTTATCCTTTCTCTCTCGCGAGCTAGCCGTGCTTGTTCAATGTAATGCCTCTCAATGTCATCCTCAATCTCTCGATTTCTTCTCAATTCTTCTCTCCTGCAAGATTATTCTCCCTTCAAGCACTGGGTCATTCGGCCCTTGGAGTTGCATGTTTCCTTGATTTTCCCTATTCAGCTCATTTTGAAAATTTTGGCCGAGGAATATAACGATCTTCCATTTCCCCTCTTCTTTCGCCATGCTCTATGCTTGGATTTTGTGTTTCTTGTTGGTTTTCTTCCTCGGTACTTTCTGTTGGTAAAACTCTCCTTCTTTCTTCCCTAATCGATCTTGAACTTGATCTCACACTACTTCTTGATCTCCTATTTTGCAATCTTATATTTTCCATCCTCAATTCATGATTCTGTCTTGTCAAGTTTGCTCGTTCCTCTGCCTCTAGCCGTCTCTCTTCGTGTATTTTTTGTCTCAATCTTTCTAATGCTGCGATTTCTTCGTTACTGGATTCATTTCTCCATTCATTTCTTGCTCTCCTCCTCCTTGTCCATTGTTCACCAACTGCTGCTCCTCTTCCCTTTCGTCTTCAGAATCAGACCTCCAAGTATGTACACTTATTCTATCATAATCCACAGCCGCGTTTGCTACTGGGGAGATCGGTGGCTGATTTTGATCTTCTCCATCATTTCTCCTATTCATCCTTGACGATTCTCCTGTTTCATTCCTCCTTTCTCCAGCAAGTCTCCCACTTCTTCTTACAATCGTTGGTTGCCTTTGTACATTTCTTCTTCTAGCCATTTTTCTTTTTCAATGAATTCTTGAGTATCTTCTCCAAATCTTTTTTCTGTTAATCCAAATTCTTTCCAATTTATACGTCAATCTCGCTCGTCCTGTTTTAGCGCATATGTAGTTGCGGGAAATCCCACACTACACCCCTTACTCAATTTTGCTGAATTAATCCATTGAAAGATATAAGATCAAGAATATTTATTAATTGAGTTCATGAAGTGTTTATACAGGAAAAATAGAATTACACTTAGAAGTTGAAATACTCTTAAACTTTTTATCTCTTAATGACTTGCTCCACAATTTCCCCGAAAAGATCCCCCCTTTCATCAGACTCATTGAGCCCTTTATATAGGGTAATACATAGTGGATGACAACTAAGCTATCCTTTATTTTCGGGAATGTCTCGCGAAGTGTCGCAAATGCACGAATATTCATTCTCGCGACACTTCTCAACCCTCGCCAGGTTTTGTGTCTTCCAATTGTTTTGGGTGTCGTTATTCACCGCGTCGTTTATTGTAGCTCCCTGCGACTCCCTCGCGACACCGTCGTTTATTAATCCCGCGAGCCTTGTACGTTACGATATTATGATCCTACAAATACGGCTGCTTTAATTTCCTAGTAAAGGGCAAGGATTGGCCATACAAGATAAGGGTTCGGATTTCATCACCGTTCTCTTCTTGCCCGCCTTAGGAAAACAAAACCAAACGCGAACCTAAGCTTAAAATACTGACTAGAACGAGACCGATAGGGTAACGAGCTTAATAGGAAAGTCATTCGAAAAATATTGGTTACTCTTTTAAGCATACTTCGAAGTTCATGATGGTTTCTGTGAGTTGAATGCGTGACTGCGCCGCCTTGTAATGCGGTGAGGCCTTGGGTATCAAAGCTTCACGCAGCTTCCCTCGCCTCTATTCAACTTACTTAAACTCGGATTGATTCCGAGAGGGTTTTGCTCGGATTGTAACGAATTCCCTTTCGAAGGATTAGAAGCTGGTCTAGAAACAATCTAAGTGGAGCCATCATGCTTTTTGTTTGCTAGAAATCAGTAGGTTTGTTTTGGTCGAGTCAGCCTTGTTTGTGTTTGTGTAGAATTCCCTTGCAGTTAGGATGTCAAACTGGTATTATAACAGCCAATACAATGATTATCCAAGTGAACAATATGGACATTACTCTTTTTATGACCATAGTGTGAATAGTGGTTGGGAACGCCAATCTTTTGAAGGTTATGGGTCATACCATGGTGAGCCCAATTACTATCCACATGTGCATCGGTCATTCGAGCAAGGAGATTATAGTAATAGTTCTTCGTCTCTAGAGGATACGATCAAACTTTTGAAAAGTAGTCCTTATTATGATCCTTCTGTTCCTCTTCCTTCTCTAGAAGAGTCCCTCAGGGGTTTAGCTGAGTCGACACAAAAGTTAGCTGAATCAACATGTAAGTTAGCTGAGGTAAATAACGTAGTTATGGACGAAAGGACTGCAACAACGACTGAATCTTTAGAAGATACCCTCAATAGATTAACTCAAAACTTAGATCCAACACTAAGGGAACTTTCTTTGGAAGAGAGCCTTGAGAGGATGGCTGAGTCGACACGTAGACTTGAGTTAGAGACGAACGAAAGTATTGCTCGAAATAACTGGAATTGCCAATATAGTGTATCCAATAATACCCTTGAGAATGAAGATAGTTATTCGCATAATCAAGATGACGAGGTTAGAATTGGTAACACTACTTGTTTAGATAAGGTTCAACCATTTTCATGTTATTATAATAATGATTATGATGAGGATAGTGTTGATGAAGAATTTGAAATAAATAGGCATAGTGATCAGGAACTTGCTACTCCGATTGAGCTTTGTAATAATTGGGTTATTTCTGGTTCAGATCCTAATAATTTTAAAAATTATTCACCTATTCAAGAGGACGAGGATTTGACTAGAGATACTGTTTTAGACGATGTAGTATTTCCTGTTTACGAAGTCGATAATGGTTTAGAGGAACGGGTTTATCCTGAGAATATTATTTTAGAGTCTAACGATTTAAAAACAATAGTCTTAGACGAAGAAGATGAACTCGTAGAGCTTTTAAATATGAGTGAGGATGCATCACCTGAGTATAATCTACATGAAGCAATTGACCATTTTCAGGATTTTGATGATCTAGAAATTAGGTAAATTGTAGCTAGTCTATCTAGAGACACCCAAAATTCTAAGTTTGGGGGTGATTATCATTCTCCTTGTGCCTTACCTTTAGCTCTTACAGAGATCCATCACTTGGGACTTGATATATGTGCCTCAACCATTGTGCCAGATTACCTTCATGCTAGCTCTCCCGAACCTAATAATGTCCAGGAAGAAGTTCAGTTGTTAGAAACCCATCCTCCGGTTGATATGGTTAACCTGTGCTATGATACCAAAATTGACTTTGTTTTCCCACCAAAAACTTTCCTTCAAATTGTGGGAACATATAAGTTTCAGATGTGTCAATTATTAAGTTTTGAGACTAAACCTAATTACTTTAGGAGATTAGGGTCGACACATTTGCTAAAGAATGACCACTACTGTGGTCAACTTTGTGAGTCAAGTCTGATTGACTTAGAGGATCCCCAGTTATTCAGGTTATTGTTATGTGCTTCTAAGTTCTTAATTGAGTATTTCCGAGACTCTAGAACCCGATCTTCAGATACACGCTTCGAGGAAATCCAGTAGATGAAAACTTTTTATCTAGATCCTTTCATAGAGCTCGAACCCGAACCACAACTAGATGTAGTTGTCTTAAACAAAAAGTAGATAAGAGAGTGTTGGATATCTTCCTAGTCCTGCTGCGTCTCCTCTTCTTGTGGGTAACACTTTTTGATCCAGATGACCCGCAGTTATTCCGACTATTGCTATATGATTCTTCGAGGTGACTAATCCTTTCCAATGTCTGGCTGAAGACTTTAAACTTAGCACTTCTTGGGAGGTAACCCATGCTCTTGCAACACGGTAATATTTTTCCTTAACTCTTTTCAAGTGGTAACAGTTTCTCATTGTTCATGCTTTTAATTTCATCTTTAGAACATTGAGGACAATGTTAGATTTAAGTTTGGGGGTATGGGAGAAACTTTTAAGTTGCATTTTTTTGAAACTTCTAGCGTCACATGGTATCCGGTTAGCTAAGTTTACATACTGTTTCTCACTGAAAAGATAGAAATTGGAATGCTAGGGATAACCATCTATTGAGACATTAGAGAAAAAGACATTGAGATCCTTGAAATTCAGGAGAGAACTTGTTCCTTTTAGAGGGTAACCGTGATGGACCTAACCATCCATGATGGAAAGGCAAGTAGGTCGAAATGCCGAAAGACAAAGCAACCTCACAATGTAGTCTTAGTTACTTTGGATTACAACTCTCTCAAAAGAGAAACTTATCAACAAACGGAGCGACATCAAAATTTATAAAGAAAGTAGAAGACGTTTAAGGTTTAGAAGCAACAATAGAAAATCGAATTCAAAATCAAATGATTTAAGTTATGAAGTTCATGATACTAAGACATTACAAGTTGTGAAGATCCAAGTGTTAAATTCCTTCGTGATGGCCATGTTTTTTTTTTTGTTTCCAACACCCAAAAAAAAAAAAAAAAAAAAAAAAAAAAAAAAATTGAAGAAAATTGAAGGGAAAAAAAAAATATGAAATCATTACGTTCTTTTTGTTCTATAATTAGTTTTTGTTCAATAAGGCCATAGGAAGTAGAAATTTTTATGTCAAGCAAGAAATCAAAGAGAAGAGTTAATTGTCAAGGTTCTACGAGGTTCAAGAGTTTATCATCAACAGTTGAAGACCGAAGAAGACATTGTTTCTACTGAGCACTATGAGAGAGTCGAAGAAAGATACATTTGGTTGCTTTGTTAGTCCGCTTTCAACTCGGCACAAGATCTTTCTAACACCGGTTTAACTCATCACACGTAATTAGTCCAAATGTGCAGCAGATGTCCCTCTCATCTTTTTTCTCTCCTAATCTTATCCAAATTGTAAATCAATGGACGCATCTTACAATGTTTATCTAGTCTGTGTAGCGGATATCTCTTTATCTAGCAGTGTTGCGGATGTGTCTCCCCTTTTCTTGATCGGCTTTAGAGCCGACACCATTAATTTCTCTCGGCATTCTAGTCACTTGGAGATAGGTTGAGAATATGTATGTCCTCATAGCTCTTTGGATACTTGTGACCAATTAGAAGTACAGGTTTTGTGGGTATACCTCTGGTAAACCCTCCGGAGACAACACTCCGCCACTAGGGCCACCTAGGGGTTCAAATGATTTTTATTTTTTAGAATAAATTTGCTCGAGGACTAGCAAATAATAAGTTTGGGGGTATTTGATAGACACATTTTTGTGTCTGAATTGTCCTCATTGTCTCTATTGTTGGTCTCGATTTCTGTACTAATTTTGGTGTTTTTATGTGTGTGTAGGTGTTTTTGGAGAAATACACTTGTGCGGAAAAAGTTGCTCAAAAAGTGTTATTTGGACCCCCGGGAGAAAATTGATAAAGGCACCCTCATTTTGGATAAGGGCACCCCAGGCACCCAAGCTGATAAAGGCGCCCATGTTTTGGATCGGGGCACTTCATCCTCTCCATTTCAAATTTGGTTTTGGCGGGAAAATATTCACATCAACTGGCAGATTTTTGTTTGGATTTTTGGAGGGGTTATAGTGTGATTCAATGGCTCAAATTTCATGGGAAGACTTGATTTATCGTAACAGGAGTGTTATGGTTGATTATTTCTGTTAGAATTGGCTGGATAATCGGCGAGAAGAAAACAGGGCTACGTGGTTAAAAGAAGATGATTTTCACGGGATTGCACGTGTCTTTATGTGCATGGCGTGAGATAGAAGTGTGATTTACTTCACCTGAGGCGTGTACATGACGTTTTGAACATGCTGGAAGAATATTAACGCGTACAAAGTCAATTCGGGGAAGAAATCGCGTGGTTGCAAGAAAAATATTTTCCGAGTAAATGAAGATTATTTGGAGTAATGGCGAGGATTTTCTTAGCCATGTTGTGTATAAATAGGCTCTGGGGGTTTCACTTAAGGAGATGGAGAGATTTGGGAGAGTTTGGAACGTCACAGAGTCAAGAAAATCAAGTTGCAGAGAAGTTTTCTGCTCCTGCTGAAGAACACGAAGAACAGACGGCCAAGGACCGTCGTTCTTCAACAGTGTCAGCGACAGAGATCTGTGGGTCATAGTACAGGGACAGTCTTAATTCAACAGTGTCAACGACTGAGTCTCGTGGGTCGTAGTTAGGAGGCAGTCTTAAAGCAACAGTTCTGTAACAGTGTTTGCAACAATTATAAACGTTGCAAACACTCGATTTTCATCATTTTCTCCATTTCATCATTTGTAAGCACCTTTGAGCAATAAAATCATATTTTGAGCGTGTTTCCAACATGATGAGCTAGACTCCAACACTGGGACGACGGAGGAAGACGAATTTCATACATGGGTAAAATTATTTAATTCTTTTTAAGACTTTTGCATTAATTTTAATTGAAATATGATTTGAATTAATTGGTTGTCATTTAATTTGATGAGGTATGCTTAGCTTAAATGTTTTGATACATCATGCTTAGGATTTACAACCAATCTTTTAAGAATCTACCTTGGCAAAATCAGAGTCCGTGTTAGTTTTATTTATTGAGCTTTAATTGTTGAGAATAAATAAATTGAACCCTATGTTATGAATTCGATTTAAATCCTAGTCCCAGAATACTCTTCATCCTGTGACAATATTTGTATATATTTTTATTTTACAGTTTCTTTTATTAATTCTTAAAATCAATCCCATCAAGTCCGAGTGAACGACAACCCCTACCTATTACTACAACATTATTGAGTCACATCAGCGATCCGCTTGACTGCAACAATTGTGATTAAACTGGACTGCAGCAGTTACATTCAACTGGACTGCAACATTGAATTTCAAGATGTCCAAACTGCTTTTTGACGGACATGATTTTGAAGTATTTTGCACAATTTTTCTCAATGGGAAAACACGATTCATTTTCTCGTAATCCCCTTAGTCGGCGCCAATGTTTGTACCCAAAATTACTTTTGGGCACGAAACACGGTGAATGGATAGTTTGGTGTGTATTTTGGGTTAGGAGACGAATTGAAGAACAAATAAAGAGACAAAGGTTTTACGTGGTTCGGCATGGTTTGCCTACATCCACGGACGAATCCCCTTGGGGGTGATATTTAATTGATATATAGAACTACAGTGTATGTTTTATCTCCTATTGGCTACTTCCTCCTGATTTCTGCTCTCCCCTATTTATACAGTTCCATATCTAAATTTAAACATAAATTACATTAACTGCTCATTCATGTCTCCATCATCAATTTCGTATGAAACATCCGGAGTTAATTTCGCATGTATGAAATCTTTGCAATTAGTACTTGCATGGCGTAAATCGTGCATTTAGCACTTTGCATATTTGAAATATTTGGAATTCAATTCGCATGGTCAAATCACTGAAATGAATATTGCGCGGGTTGAAATCGTTGGAATTCAATTCGCATGGTCAAATCATTGAATTCAATTTTGCATGAAATCGCACATTTATGCTTCCATGATAAATTTCGCATAAATGATGGCCGGCAAGATTGTGGACATTTCCGCCGCGACACCGATCGCATGGGTAGGGACCGACTTGATGGTTGACAGCATGATGGTCGGGCGGTGTGGATAGAGGCCGGCCGGCAAAGCATGGTTGGAGATGGTTGACAGCGCATAAGAGTTTTTTGCTGGGAATTGGTTAGCAGCATTGCTGGCTACAAGACTGAAAATTGGCTAGGGGTGCGACTGACTTCGATAGTTGACCGACGGTTGACTTTGACTGTTGACCGACCGTTGACCATTGACCTTGACCGGAAGTTGACTTTGATAGTTGACCGACTTTGACCATTGACCTTGACCGGAAGTTGACTTTGATAGTTGACCGACTTTGACCATTGACCGGTCTGTGCAGACTGGTGGGCTGCCTTGGTTGACTGGTTAGTGGGCTTGGATGAGGACTAAAAGATGATTCAAGTATCAATTTGGCCTATTAAGTGGTATTTTTACTTATGGTACAAACAATCACCTTCCATAGTTGGCCAGTAGAAGCCCTCTTCATAAAGTTGTAGGAACAATTTTCGCATCCCCTAGTGTTCAGCGTCGTGGGACCGGGAAATTACTTCTACCGCTTCCTGATCTGACAGACACCGCAACACGGCGTTACCATAGCTTCTGCGATAAAGGACACCCTCGTGTATGAAGAAACGTGTTGATTTCCTTTGGATTTATAGGGCCGCCTTCCTGTCACTCGGTAATCTCCTGTGTTGGATGAAATTGATGAAGGGTTGCCTCCAATCTGTTTCCTCAAAGGTGTAGACTTCCGCCGGTTGCGGCGGGCTTGACAGTCGGCATAGCTGTCTTGGAGTGCTGAAGCTTGAGCTGACATACTCGGCTAGTATACACCCATCCTTGAAGTTTCCTGTAGAGGTGAACAGTTCCGGTTTGTCCACATTTTTTCGCGTGCAGTTCTTGGAGTAACTTCTCAGCTTATCTTTTGTTCACACACCTCGCGAGGGATCCTCCAGCTGCCTTGTAATACAAGGCTCTCTTCCTTCGTCCATCTGTGTGAGGTCTTCAATATATACCCGTCTTCAGTCATATGCTTCCTCGAAAGACAGGTCCTCTTTCCAAGTACTGGGCAACTCTTTTCTTTTTATCGTGACAGTACCCTCTTCCTCTCCATTCAATTATACTTTGCTTGCCAGGGTTTCCAGGGCGTCCGCTTGCTTATTTCCGCCCCTGCCGGTATGATCCAGATTTAACCCCGTTTGGTTCATCAATCTTTGGGCCTCCGCCCGATAGGGCGCTAAGTGTGGCTCTTTGACATGAAAGTCACCGTTCACTTGGTTTGTTACGAGCCCTGAATCGCCTTTGACTTCTATGCTCCCCAGATTAAGCTCCTTCGGCATTCGGAGTCCAAAAAATCAGTTCTTCGTATTCCGCGACATTGTTACTACATGGGAAGTCGAGTTTAAACGAGTACGAGAGAAGCTCTCCTTGTGGTGCTTCGAATACTACTCCAGATCCTCTGACAGTACCATATGATGACCCATTAAAGAACATGGTCCAGGTCTTGTCGATGACTACGGCTGACACTTCTCCGGGTATATATTCGTGTACCTCGTCATCTCCTTCTCTTGGAAACATAGCTACGGGGTCAGCTATCGCTTAACCTCGCACCGCGTTTAGGCGTTGGTATTTAAGATCGAACTCCGACAATTATAGCAACCACGGGCGGTTATCCCTGTTAGGATAGGATTCGAGGCTAGGTAGGCTATGGGGTTTGCTGCAGCCACTACGATAGTTTCATGTGTCAAAAGATAAGGCCGTATCTTCTGCGTCGCGTATATGAAGGCTAGACACACCTGTTCTACGCGCGGGTATCTCAATTCTGCATCTCGCAGGACCCGGCTAACATAATAGATAGGTGATAGCTTATTCCCCCCCATGTCTTGTGCTAGGACTTCGCCTATCGCCAAACTGGTGAATGTTGTGTAAATGTAGAGGGGGGACTCCTTGTATCGGGGGCTTAAGGGTTTTGGGGCTGACAAGGAATTATTTTAGTTTCTCAAACGCGGCGCACTTAATTTCTCCCCACACAAAGGGTGTGTCCTTCTTTAGTAGGGTAAGGAATGCCGTCATTAGCTGCGCCAGACCAGGCACAAAGCGCCTTATGTACGATATCCGTCCTATGAAATCTTTCAGCTCTTTTGTGCTTGATGGTGGCGTCATCGTCGTGATCGCTTCAAATTTGCTCGGATCCACTCGGATTCCCTCATTAATCACTACGAAGCCTAGGAACTTCCCCGATGTTACCCCAAAGGCACACTTGAGGGGGTTCATTTTGAGTTTGAATTTCCTGCATATCTCAAAAGCCGTCTTTAGGTGAGAGGTATGGTCTTCGGCCTCTTGTGTTTTAACCACGATGTCATCGACATATACTTCTACGTCTAGTGTAGCAAATCGTGAAATATGGATGTCATGGCGCGTTGATACGTGGCGCCAGCATTCTTTAGGCCGAACAGCATTACCACATAATAGAAGTTTCCATACGGAGTTTGGAAGGCGGTCTTTTTGGCGTCCTAGGGGTCCATCTTTATTTGGTTATATCCGCTAAAGCCATCCAAGAAGGAATACCTCCCTTTCCCTCATGTCGCGTCTAGCGTCATGTCGATGTTTGGAAGCGGGAAATCATCCTTCGGGCATGCTCGGTTCAGGTCTTTGTAATCTACACATCATCTAACTTTTTCATTCTTCTTTGTGACGTGCACGATGTTGGCTAGCCAGGTAGGATGCTGGATATGCTTGATGAATTTAGCCTTAAGCATCCGTTCCACTTCTTCCTTTATCGCGAGAGTGGTGGCCCTAGGGAATTCTTTGCTTCTTTGTTTTACGGGCTTGAATTCAGATGATACCCCAAGATTGTGTACCACGAGATTTCTGTCTAGGACCGGCATCTCGTCATAATCGTAAGCAAAGACATCTTTGTAATCCTTAAGTAACGCGATCAAGGCCGCCCTTTCCTATGTATCTAAACTCTTTCTTATCGTGATGAGGCGTTCAAATTCTTGCGTCCCTATGTTGACTTCTTCTGTCCCATCCAGAGTGAGATCCTCTGGTGCTCGCTCTCCGGCGACCTTGACGGTAGTGTCTATCAACTGTTTTTGTAACTCCTTGTCATCAATTGTGATATGTGGAAGATCGGACAGACTTTGTTATGCGCTCTCATCGGGAGCCTCCGCTTCATTTATTAGTGTGTCAGCGTAATCTGGTTCATTCGCGGGCGCTCCCACAGTTAGCGCTGAAAACTAGGTTGCTTTTCTTGCTTCCTCTTGTTCTCTGTCGGGAATACCAGCCTGGATGGACTAAACACAGGCTTGACTGGCTCCGGGTTTTCTTCCTCTCCCCATTTTGGTAACGGTATGAGTTGCACCTCTGGAACTTCGTCTTCTTCTTTCGACTCGTCATAGAAAATTGCGTCCGCCATGTACGCTTCTTATGGATCGAAGGTGTTGCTTTTGGCAGGGATTCGGTACTGCTTACCTCCGATGTTAGTTTTCACGCATTGGTGGTATGTTGACGCTATCACCTTGTGATTAAGCAACCAACTTCGCCCTAGTAACACATGGAATGTAGTATCGTCTTCTAGTACATAAAATAGCGTGGGCCCTCGGATGGGACCAACCTTCATGACCAAGTTGATGATTCCAATGGTTGTTTGAGCGTGGCCTCCAAACCCTTTTACCGTTGTAACTCGCATTCTGATCGCAGACTGTTGTACTCCCAGGACTTCTAGTGTATGCATTGAGATTAAATTCAGGGACGCGCCTCCGTCGATGAAAGCTCTCTTCAGCGGTTGCCTGCTAATGTACGCCGTGAGTTATAAAGGTCTAAGGTGCTCCCCCGGATAGCAAATATATTCATTTGTGAATACGATCGCCTCCTTTGGAAGGAGACCACAGGGCCTCCCTGCTGCTATAGCCGCTATAGCCTTAGATGCTTCTTTGATTTGATCTTCGCTGAAGCCAAGCGAATCGAAGAACTGTTGAGCTAATACCGTTTTGGCGAACTGGCTAGTCACGTTGTCTGTGTTTGCAAATGCTGGGTTCTCTATTTCAACTACGCATGCTTCTCCCTCGTCGTCATTCCACGGCTTCCATACATCCCCGCTTGGAACATGGGAGACCATCATGACTTGGTGTTGGACCGTTTTACTGCTTTCTGGGTTATTCATCTCAATCTCGCCTATCTCTAAGTTTTTCTGGAACATTCTCCGAAGGTTTAGGCAGTCGATCGTGGGATGATGTATCCTGCGGTGGAAATGACAATACCTAGCGTCATTTGTATCGATGATGCTCGGATCTTTCTTTGTTGGAGGCAGCTGAGTTTCCTTGTTCGCAATCCATTGTTCCAATAATCCTACAATCTGTCCTTTGCTACATGGCAGGGGTGGTGGAAGCGCCTGTGCTCCCCAACCCTCTCGATTATTATTTGCACGAGTATTTCTAGGCACATTTGATACGGTGTTGACCGAGTTTCGCCAGATGTAACCCGAGTTTGGTTCCTCGATGCAGTCGGCGATTCTTGCGGCTGCTTCCTCTAGCTATACGAACGTGGGGAAGCGGAAATTGACTAAGCTTTTCTTGAAGGATAGAGTCATTCCTCGTACGAAAATCTCCACTTGCACTTCCTCCTTGACATCTTCGTGGAAATCCAGAGTGAGAAGACGAAATCTAGCAATGTATTTTCTTATCTCCTCGCCTGGACGCTGGTTACATTTGGTCAAGTCGATAGTCGTGACTTTCCTTTTTGCTGAATAGAATTTCCTTAGGAAGAGCGTGGACATGGTCGTCCATGAGCTGATGCTTCCCGAATTTAGGTTACCGTACCATGTGAATGCTGTATCAGTTAGCGACTTTGGAAATTCTCTCAGGCATAGTTTCCCATCAGTTGCCCGATCGTTCATAGCGGACATGAATCTGCTGAGGTGTTCCTTTGAATTTCCCTGACCATTATATACTTTGAATTTTGGTGACGTGTAATCCTCTAGGTACTGATATTCCGTGATTTCGTAGGAGTAAGGACTCTCCATGAAGTTATAGTTGTCTTGCTTTACGACCCTATAGTTCATCTCCAAGTATGTTTCCATCGCCTCTGCGTCATAGCTATAGGTTCTTCTTCTTTTTCCTCCGCGTTCTCAGTTGTTTCTTTGGTGCTCTTTTCAGCGTTAGCTGTCTTCATGAGCTTTCTCAATTGTTGCTCCCTGCGTATGTGGTCCTCTAGCTCCTTCTGCATCTCTTTGAGGAAAGGCTGGATAAGTGGCGCTTCCTCAGTTCCCTGCTGTTTGTCTTCTTCGCGCGTGATACCTGTTTTTCTTACTTGTGTGATTAGATCTGTTAATATCCCTACTCTCTCGCCTTCTGGGTTGAGCGGGGGAATGTTTGGACTCTCTACCGCTTCTGAGCTGACGCCTTCTGGGTGTGTAAGGTGAGCTAGGCACGAGCCTCTGGTTGTGGTCGCCAAAGGTTGAGGGGTGAATTCGTGTTTAGGTTCTAACAGTCCTAGTCACACCAAATTACCTCACAATACCAAGAATAATAAGAGAGGGAGAGTTGCCTTTCTATTGTACCTCGTCCTTTCTTATATAGGCTTTTCCAAAAGCCCCTCTTTTTACTACATCATGACACATGTCCTAACCTCTTTTAATTACCCTTAATGCCATTTCCTTAACATAACCTCCTCCTTTTTTTTATTAATTCCTTCTTCCCTCATGGATATTGTCTATTTGGGCTTGGGTTTAGCCCCCAAGTCCCCATTCTTTATCTCAAGTTTTACCCATATCCTTAGGGGCACCCTAAGCCCGTTAAGGGGTATTTTTCATGTATCAACAATCCTCACTTTTGATATATATTCTACCTAATCCCCCTAAGAAACAAATCAATCAACAGGATAAGAATAAAACAATGATGCCGATCGAAAAAAAAAACAAAAAAAAATAAATAAAGAATAAAACATTGATAATCTGTATACAAACTCATGAATTGTATCAGCGAGTTACTATTAACACAAAAATCCCTTGATAACTGATAACTATGTTATCAAGATTGTTATCAAAAGGTCAAAAATCCTTTGAGATTCAATTTTTCTCTCAAGAAAACAGGAAGAAACGGGATTTTTAGAACAACTTAAACTTTCCAGCTTCACTGAATTCCCAAAATAAAAAATAAAATCATATGGATATACCATTTACAAAAACAACTCAAGTTTGCCTTTGTAAATAACCTTGAATGATATCTGATTGTTTTTGCACGTAAATAGCCATTATGACAGGCTTCAATAGGGTATATCATTAGGGTGATGGTGTGGGAGGCTATGAGCAGGTTGTATGTGTTGCCGTTTTTTGACTATTTTCTTGAGAGTATCATTATGGTTTTGCGGAGTTTTTAGGAAGAGGAGAAGGAAGTGAGGAGAACAGAATTAGGGATAGAGTTTAGACGTGAGTGGTGAGTAATCTTCACCTCAAGTGTTGATGTGCACGAAAAATTGTAAAATGGATTAAAAACCCTCTATTCTTATTGGTGGGGACCAAGAGCTCTCGAATTCAATCTTTTGGCGTAACTTTGAATGTGAGGCCAACAATTTGTACTTAAATTATATATACAACAATTTGGTTAGTTAAAGGGAGGAAGAATAATTTGTTAGCTCCTACGTGGTTGAATGTGTTTAAATCCTAGCACCACATAGCGGTTGTTTACTTGACTAAAATAGTACCTTATTATTCCCATCGAAAGCCCTGTAACTCATTTCATTCCAGATATTCGAAAATCACTGCATAGTGAATCTTACACCAAGTCTCCGTACATGACCTAAAAATATTGGTTGTGACTAGAAGTCTCATAACAACAAATCCATCCTGGAAGCAGAGTTTAGGAGTGCCAACATATACCTCTGGTGGCAGATGTTACTGAACCATCACCCACAGTACTGTATTTTGGCACTAGTGTATTCAATAAAAATTCTTAGAGTGATAGAATCCGTTCAACAAATTTACATAAGACTTACAATCCTTGATACAAAGAAACATCTAATTAGTTCAAGAGAAGTACCGATAAGAAAGTACCACATCCGAGCACGGGCATAAGAAACTTGTTACAGGGGAACCCAAAGTGAAATCCAAACAGAAATTGAAAATGGAACGGGAAAAAAAAATAAAAAATAAAATAAACATCCAGATTTCAGGTGACTGTTTACTTGTACACACATGCAACAAACAGAGATAAAACTCGTCAGTCAAAGGTGTGTCACACACGAGAGAGCTAAGTGGAACAATTCTTCATCTCTTCCTCTAACAAAACTTCAGGATTTTGTGCAGACTGAGTTGATGTTGATGATCTAAAAACAAGGCAACAAGTAGAATATCATTTGAAACGAAAACTATATGATAATGGTACTATCTCGCAGCTATGAGGACAATTGATTGACGCAAAAATAATCCCGATATAGGCCAAAAAAAATAGGGTTGTCTTGGTACTCATTTTAAGGCTACAAAAATAGGGTTGTCTTGGTACTCATTAAAATAACCCCTAAAATAGGGTTGTCTTGGTAACCACTAATGCCATATTTGGATCGCAATCAAATGGTTTTTTTTTTTTTTTTTTTTTTTTTTTTTTATGGTAAAAGTAATTTTATTAAGTAGCAAATATAGTATAAGAAATTTACAATTTCATCGTTATAAAAAACATTAAAAAGAACGCTAGTTTTCAAGATTGATTAGTCAATTAATTGGTACCAAATACTTAATTAAATTTTCTATTACTCATTAAAATAATCTCTAATATAGGGTTGTCTTGGTAACTACTAATGCCATACTTGAATCTCAGTCAAATGGTTAACTAGTCAATTAATTAATACCAAAGACCTAATTAATTTTTCTATTATATTTTAGTACATTCTTAATATTATTTATTTGGAACATGAGTTTTTCAAAACTAATCATATCTATCTATTCCATCCCATTTAGGGCTGTCAACGGCACTAAACGAAACAAATAATGGCTCTGCCGCTACCATTGCCGTTAAAATTAGCGGTTAACCGTTATCCGCTAATTGCCGACGGAATTGTAAAATCAGTTCCATTGCCGTTACGTCGGACTTATCGGTTAACGGTTAATTTTTCGGAATTAACCGTTAATTGGATCTTCATCTACTTCTATTTTGTCTACTGCTTCTTCTGTTGCAACAGCAGCAGGTGGTGGTGATTGATTTCCTGATTGTTGAACTTGAGATGATCGGGAAGGTAATTGAGATGCAATCGAAAGTGATTGAGAGGATGACTTCTTTTTGATGAACCAACGTAATTGGATGCTCCTCCACTTTGGGTCATGATTAATTTCACGAATTGAAAACCCTAACTTCAATTTTCGAAACCTAAATTGAAAATTTAGTTTTTAGGATTGAAATTAAGCTCGAAATAAAAAGAAGAAGATAACCCTAGTTTTCTAATCGAATGAAGATGATGATTTTGCTTGAATTGAAAGGAAGGAGATGAGGGATTGAGGAGGGGTGAGTTTTTCTTCTCTGGTTTGGTGGAGTTGAAGAACAGAAGAAGAAGATAATGATTCATTCGATTCGAGTATAGCCTAGGTATAGAATGTTACACGTGCTAGGTACACGTTAGCGGTTAACGGAACTAAGGCTCACGGAAATAGGTCTTCCATTGCCGTTACAGTCGGATAAAATTAACCGCTACATTAGCGGTAACGGGTAACGGATAACGGTATAACGGAACTAAACGTAACGGCAACCGGGAAATCAGTTACGGCTAACGGTTAACGGGTTTCCATTGACAGGCCTAATTCCATTCCATTATATAAAGGGAACTCTCCCTTCTACAGTGGTGTACAGTGACTGAAGCTGCACATTTGAATTTTTCCAACTTTGCCCCTGATTCAAAGCTTATAAAATTTGTTTGATAAATACATTTAGGTCATATCCGTAATTTACAAGAACCATATACTCCCTCCGTTCCATTTTAGATGATGTTTTAGGGTTATTTTTTTGTTCCACAATACTTGAAAGTTTTCATATTTTTCCACAAAACTACCAATAACACCCTTACTTTTTGTCTTGGAACTATAGGTTTATTTTTAAATACACTAATAACAATTAATTTTTGAAGACTTTTCTTAAGGGTATAGATGGAAAATATTCATATCTCTCTTCATTTCTTAATTTACGTGAAAACTCCTAAAACATCATCTAAAGTGGAACGGAGGGAATATTATTTAATCACAGAAGGCGATACTATTTGTGACTCATGAGTACCTGCAGCAGGTGTAAATGGTCTCCAATATGACCACGTGCAGGTAAACCCAGTCCACTAAGAATCGGACGGTTGTAAATTAATAACTCTTTGGAAATGAAATTCAGGTTCTGTTGGAATGAATCTAACGGTAAAGAAGAAGTAATCAATTGATGCTTTGAGTAGAATACTATATTAAGATGTTGATACATGGGGTTTATACTTTATACAAAACAAAACAAAAAAGCAACATTGCTAATAGGGGTACCAGATTCCACAGGAGGGTACCAAATGCATATAATACACATGACCTTTTATGTTGTCCTATATACAATTTGGTACCCTGTGGAATACGGTACCCCTATTAGAAGCATTGCAAAAAAAGTCCCCATGAATCCTTGATATCTACATAGCGTATTTTTTTGATGTGGTTTATTTGATATTTATTCGTTTTTGCACGCGCATGGTGCGTGCCCAGCGCTTGTTGTAAACAATACCATCTGTTTTTGAAGCTTAAAGAAATTTTAAAAAGTTCAGATAATCTTATTTTATTTTCAGGTTAAGAAATAAAATTTATGTGCTTTGTAGTTTTTACTTTGTTTTTTTTTTCTTTTTTCATTTTCAAATACCAAAAAAATATATTCGAGTAGTTAGCTACTATGATATAATTTTATATTTAATTTTTCCGTCATCAAATGTTAATGTAAATATGGTTGATAATAATTTTTTTGGGTACTGAAATTTTATCATGATCTTCGTCACCCATCCATTTGGATCTGATGATAGGAAAATTAAGTGTATAAAATTAAATTTTGAAATTAAATTATGGGATCTGGGGATAACAGTTGGAAAATTAATTTTCTATTTAGGAAAAGTTTAAAATATTTTTCTAAAGCTTCTTAGAGCATCTCCAACAGAAGGTGTAAAAAATCCTACGTGGATTTTTTATTCAGTTCTTTTATTTACAGAGTCTACACATAGAGTAAATATAGGACCTCATATCTAAAAAACCATCTCCAACAGTGAGAATTTTAACCCTTATAATTAAAAGAAAATTGGTTAAAAACATGACGTGGAGGTGCAACCGGAGGTGTCGATAACACTTTCTTGAACACCTTTATAATTAGTAATTGGTCCCTCCTAACTTGTAGGAACGTACTGTTGGAGATGGATTTATGCCAAACGGGAGTCTAAAATCCTATGTGTCACTAAAAATAAATAGATCCACCCTCTCTTGGAGATGCTCTTAACATTTAAAATATCTATATCTAATAATAAAATAAATCCATAATGTAAATTTAGAATATAGATAGGTTTTTCAAATGAAGCTGTTATTTCATTAAAAAACAAGAAAAAGAACTCTCAATTTTATTTTATTTTAAAAAACTTTAGATATATAAGAAAATATTTTAAAAATCCTTATGAATAAAAATTATATTTCTTAAAATTTTATATGTCATTGTCGGTGTTTTGGAACTTTTTGGTGGTAATTTTCATTAGAGCATCTCCAATGAGACATTGAAAATATCCTAAATATAAGGTCACATAGGATTTTCAATGATTTAACCAAAAAATCATATCCAGTGGGAATGTGAAGGGAGAAATTAAAAATGATGTATCTGGTAGTTATGAAAACATCCTCAGAGCCATCCTTAAGCCTAGTTTGGTATTGCCGTGAGTTTTAAAAAAGTGCTTTCTGTTGTGCTGTGTTGTGCGTTGTAGTGCTGTGCTTTAAAAATAAAGTAGTCAGACGTTTGGTAAACTATAATATGTAAAGTGATGTGGAACCAACAAACTGTAAATTCTGTTTGGTAAATTATCATCTTGAAGTGCTTATGATGTGGCTAATGACGAAAATAGACATGGTTTAAAAATTCTTTTTAAATTACATCTATTAATAATGAATTTTTTTTATTTTGAATATTATTTAAATAAACATAAAAATAATAATAATTCATATTCATATTTTAATTATTTTTAATTTTTAATTTTTACCTTTAAATACTATTATTATTATTGTTGCTGTAATTATTATCTTATAACAAAAATTAATAAAATTTGGTTAGTAAAATAATTGTACAAAAATAAATATTTAAGGGTAGATTTTGTCTTTTTAATATAATAACAAGGTTAAAATAGAGAATCAATTAACTAAAATTGAGTGGGTCCACAGCTTCTGCTTTTACTGCTTTTAAAAGTTACTCCTGGGTAGCTTTTAAAAGTTGTCCTAAAACAGAAGTGCTTTTGGAGAAAAGCACTTTGAAAAAAGTTTATCAAATGCAATTTTCCTAAAAAGTTTGTTACAAGTTGGTTGCAAAGTGTTTTTGTAGGAAAAAAAAAAAATCCCAAACGGGGCTTAATTTTAGACGTTCTCTTAGAGGATGTGAACATCTTACTCATCATTATCTATAGTTATGATTAGATACTTAATTTGGATCAATGGTTTAAAAAGTTCAAAACTAAAGGATAGAGTACGTGGTTGGAGATGTTTTTCTTTCACCTCCTTAAATTTAGTAAAAATTTGGTCTTTACATCAAAGAAAACAACTTCCACAAAAGATGCACACAATGCACACCAAGTTACCATTGGAGATGCTCTTATCGCGGGAACTGGTAACAAAATAACCCATAAAGCTTCTTAAACGAATAAAAAGGAGATAATCAAACAAACCTTTGATTTAATAAACCCGAATTCTCACAAACTTTCTGGATATCTTCTACGCATTTAAGTGTCTTCGTTGCATTAGGATCATTATTATCAATCTGCATTTGAATGACAACATCGAAGCGACAAGAACAAATACTTGTTAGTTGTTAATTTTGAACTATTTATATGCAACAAACTGAAACTATAAGTAAGGCTAGAATAGCTAGGTCGTCCAAGTTCGAAATTATAAGTTGTAATGTTGTATATTTGGAACTCCCACGAAGGTGTTCTGGGTCGTGGTTCAAAGTTTTGCTTGAATTGCAAGTTGCATCAAAGATGGGTGCCAAACTGCCAAATGGTTTGGCACTGATGAATTATATCTTTTCGCCAAATGGAGATCAGTGGACATCATTTCCTGTGCCTAATGATGATGAGGTTATGGGCGACTTTGGATTGAATCCTCAGAAATCACTATAGTCTCCTATTCTGTCCATAGACAACCTAAAACTTGATTGAATTCAATAAATTAAAATGAAAATCTAAAATGTACTGGGAACTGGGTCACACTTGAATACCTTCATCTTCATCGTACTTGAAAAGTCATATACAGCTTGATAAACTCCAGACATGGCCAGATTGTGAACATCCATTCGTTTCAATGAAACTGAATATTACATTTTTTGTCAAAATCAGCAAAATATATATATCATGGCTACAACTGAAAAACAGCAGATCAACACAATACGTCCAATATATATGATTATGTACGCAACTTGGTTGAGGGACGATACAGCTAGTTTCTTACCACGACTCATTCTCACTCCTCCTCTAAAAACTTCAGTATTGTTGTAACACAAACTCAGTGTTCCGAAGGCAGAAACCTAATATGCATGATCAGGAAATATAAGTGAACTTCCCAATATACAGCTAAATAATCTTGCACGTTCAAATAGATCAAAGAATTGAAGCTTGAATTTCCGATGGATTCCCAGTTTAATTTTTATATATTTTTTTTGGATGAAATGGATTCTTAGTTTCATACCTGAAGAATGGCATAACATTGGAATGTTCCACAATGCCGCAAAGTAGAGAGGTACTCTAGAGAATCCACCGCATGGGACAATGCATCAGTGACCATATCATTCAAACAACAAACAGCTTTTTCTGAGTTTTCTTTGCATATCAAGTCCTGAAGTCCAACGACACAATCACAGATATAAGAAGAAAATGTACAGTGCCTAGAAGTATGCACAAAATCTTAAGTGGGAACAAAAGCAGCCTCCTCACCTCAATTTTATCAACATATTTACTCCAAATTTGGCGAGGCCAGTATATGCGTCCTCTTGGTATCTCAATCATATCGTCGTAAAAGTCTGTAATCATATGTAATTTCTGCAAATACATATAACACATGTTAATAAATAATCCCCTGGTTGAGTGGTTCACTGTTAGCACTCACTATGTTGAGAGTAAGAAATATGACCTCTGCCAATATACCGATGGAACTGGGGAGGTGATCTGAAATCAGATCCTCTAAATCCAAGGCGTGCATGATTTTCGACATTTCGAGGAAAAAAACTCCAGTAACATTGCAAACATACTCGGTGTAATCATCAACCGTTTTTACCTACAAAATATAAATAAATTGGTAATGATCGCCCCGGATGCGTTATTGATCGATATACTGAAGACCCATGCAAGCACTTATATATCAAGATAAAAAAGTATTTGGACCTCATTCAGTATAAACTTAGCCATTGCAGCACCCATTATTTTCATTGCGTTTTCAATTGAATTTTGACAACTGCAGAGCAATGAGAAGTTAGCATAACTGTTACGTGCAACTTTAAAGCGAAAGACAAGACGGCTAGAACTTGTTAGTTCCAAAACTAAAATAAATGCGTGTTCTTAGATATAAAGAAAACAAAATCTGAAATCGAGCAATTGGAGGCTATAACTAGGGCTCAACTAGCAACAACTTTATAATTAAAAGTATTGTAATTAGCTCCGTTGAGGTGCTGGGACACTTGCCCTTTTGGAAGGTCCACCAATGCAGCTGAGATGTGATGATATTGGTCCATAAGGACTTTGTAGTGTTTGTCGCCACCTTAAAAAATGAAACAGGTCATGTTTTCAGATTATCCATGATAACAAAGCACAATGCGCTCACAAAGATGCATGATACTGCTTACATGAAATTGGAAGATTGCGATCATATATGTGACGATGAAAATCTTCCAGGATAGGCACCTTTATCTCAGAAGGTATGTTCGTGTCATCCTCTGTGACAATTAATATAAAGTCTGCCATTAGCTAGAGAAGAAATACATCATAGGATTATATTAATACTTGCGTTAAGTGCATGATGAAGAAAATAGCAATGTCGACGGATAATCCATTTAACCATCGACATCGTTGCTAGTAAAATCAAAATGAGGATATATTATATATACTGTTAATCGTTGACCGATCATTAAAGCAAGATAAAACAGTAAATCAATTAACAACAGTCTGAAGTATAATGGGAACTAACCAATTGTATCAATTGCCCTGCTCATACAATAGAGAATGCAAAACTGCAAGAAGAAAAACAAGTTAGCCAGGGAATTGAAATGTACAGCATGCACATGAAACAGTAAACATATGCTAACTCACAGCATCTAGTAACTTGTCGTGGCCTAAATATCGTTTCATAGCGAAGTAATATTTAGAGTGAGAATCGGTTCCAAGCATAATGTTGGGAATCTTGGAAGTCTTGCCAAACACAAGTTTCTGAGCATCTCCTAGGAGAATGGAATAACAAAATTCCCAGTGAGATCCAAGAGGGATTTCTCTCTCAGTTGTCGTCATGGCCATCTTCATTATCTCTGTTAACAAACTCCCTTCCATAATCGTTTCTTCCGTTTCGAACTTTTTTCTTTTCGATTTATGGGTTGTTGCTTGATCAATAGGAAGAATATTTTCAGTAGAAACTCTGCTACTACTACCTTTCCTTCCTTGGATAACTGTTAAATATATGTAGTCATATTCTGTTCACTGAAACTCAAATCAACTTCTACAGCTGTTTAGCTTACTACTTTGTGAACCGACAACCCCATCCTCACACAATTATTTCCCTGACAGCACAAGCAATGTGGATCCATCTGCACGACATTAAGCTCTACCACTAGTCCACCGCCTTATTAGTCACCGTTAATATAATATCATGTCTTCATCATTTCATTTATTGGAGCTGCTGTATTTTTATAATAAATTATATCACCGATCTCCCACCAGTAATCCGGTGCATGTAAGTTACTATTACACGTACGGTTGTGCTTTCTATATACTTGGATCAATAAGAACCAATGAAGCTTTTCCAGACAAAAGACCTTCCAGTTCCAATCGAAACGGCGATGTGCCCCGGTCGGATGCGGAACGGTCCGCCAATCGAGTCGGGATGCGGACCGACGCGGATTGAGGCGGCGTGCCAAGCCAGGGCTGTAGTCATGCCCGCGGAGACGTCGTCGCCTCGATCGTGGTGGGAAGCACACGCCTCACAGCGTGCCTCTGGCAACAACGTGCTCCCGACGGCGGCCTGTGGGTTCCACATTCGGCCCGTCTTGAAACACGGACCAAGGAGTCTGACATGTGTGCGAGTCCACGGGCGAGTAAAACCCGTAAGGTGGAAGGAAGATGACTGGCGGGATCCCCATGCGGGTTGCACCGCCGACTGACCTAGATCTTCTGTGAAGGGTTCGAGTAAGAGAATACTTGTCGGGTCCCGAAAGATGGTGAACTATGCCTGAGCGGGGCGAAGCCAGAGGAAACTCTGGTGGAGGCTCGTAGCGATACTGGCGTGCAAATAGTTCGTCTGACTTGGGTATAGGGGCGATAGACTAATCGAACCGTCTATTAGCTGGTTCCCTCCGAAGTTTCCCCCAGGAGAGCTGGAGCCTGCGTGCGAGTTCTATTGGGTAAAGCCAATGATTAGAGGCATCGGGGGCGCAACGCCCTCGACCTATTCTCAAACTTTAAATAGGTAGGACGGCGTGGCTGCTCCATTGAGCCGCGCCACGGAATCGAGAGATCCAAGTTCGACAATTTCAAGCACTCTTTCACATCTTCCAGTTCGAGTGTTGTAATAACAAGAACGAAAGGATTAGGCATAGATGATTAGCTTGTAAAAATAGTAGGATCATGGCCTTGAGGTAAGGCAAACACGTTCCTACTTTGTGAACCATCAACACTATCCTCACTCACACTATGTTTTACTTTATCATAAAACTAATTAGTTTACACGTACCCTGTATGTAGTTGCTGGAAATCCTACAACCACATCCTTAGTAAAATCTGTAGAACAATCTAAATTAACTCCATGAGAATCACAAGAACATCCATTAAGATCTTAAAATTAGATACAAAGTAATGAGAAAACCCTAACTTGGGAAACAAATAATCTTTCTCTCTCCTAAATATCTTGTCTAGACTCTAAAAAAGCTCTCTCGCAATACAAGGCCGCTCGGCCCCTTATATAGGGGTTTACATAGTGGAGGACAGCTAATAAAGCCCCTAATTTCGGATCTGACGTGCGTCAATGTCGCGTGGAATTTATTATTGACACGACTTCTATATTATCGCACTGTTCTTCACACTTTACTCGTGATTAAGCTGACGTCATATGATGCGTCATTCAGGATAAGCTATACGCGGTTGTCTTCGCTCTGTCTTGATGATCATTATTTCGCATACTTGATTGGTGTGCGGTATTTTGTACCCACATTTTTCCTCTTCTCATGTCGTTTCTTTGGAAAAGTGAGCGATATGAGAAATTTTTAATTTATTCTGCCGCACCCGTTCATCTTTTCGTATTCTTGTTCGCCGACATGTTTCCGTGATTTCAGTTTAACCGTCTACATGTGTCGATTTCTTTCCCCTTTTACCGGCACGTCCGAGTTTAACCGGCCATCTTTTTACCTATTTATCAAATGGGCTGAGGAGAGATAATATTTTTTATCTTCTAATCCCTCTTCCCTTCTTGTCTCTGTAAATATTCCGCAGATCTTCATCTTCTTCGTCTCCTCAAAATCTTGATTTTTCTTCATCTTCTCGAAGTCTTAGTTTTGATTTTACTTATACTGTTATGGATACTCTCCTCAAGTTAGTATATCTTATCACCACTTTTCTTATTTTGTTTTCCCTTTCTCCATTGTTGTTCTTCTAATTCCCATACTGGTTATTTTGCAGCAAAAGTTCTTCCTCTGGTAATACCAAGATCACGATTTCTAACCCTAGATATTCTTCAAGCTTAAAAGACAGGGAATCTCTCAAGAGGAAGCCTTCGCATAACAAAGGAGTAAGAAATACTTTCTTTTTTGTAAAACAATAGTGTTGCTTCTATTTCTTATCTGCGTTGTTCTTCACAGGATTCTGAATGTGAGATTGATGGCGGGAATAAGATAAAGATTAAAAAAATTCGCAAAGCCCCGTCGCTCAACACTAGCCTTGTCATTCCCGATTTTGATTATAAGGAAATGGAGATCAATTTTCCTTTTCACATCAATGTTGACGTTCCCACACAAGGCTTGATTGCCTCAGCTCTGAATATTTCTGCTTCGCCAAAGAAAATTTTCGCTCCCAAAGAAGATGCCCTAATTGATCATGCGGTAAAAGAAATCTTAGATTCTCCGAATGCAACCGCACCAATGGTGGATCAGACCGTTTCTACCTTTGTAAATGTTCCTTTATTTGCGAATATTCCCGCATCTGTGGCGAACGTTATTATTCCCGCATCTGTGAACATTGCTTCTTCTACATCCGCTCCTTCTTCTTCTAAAGTCGCTTCTTTCTCTTTGGAGGCCATCTCTGCTGACAAGGGGGTCTTGGAGGGAGTAGACTCTGCTTCTCAATCTTTGTCTGATATCATCAGTGCTGCTCACTCGTCCATTAATGATCCTTTTAAACTTCGTATCTGTGACGCTTTGAACAAGTTGTTGTGCGATTTTGCACCAAACAAGCCAACAAGGAGAGATATTTTCTCTTAGATTGGTCCAAGCGTCCATATCGCTCTTGACCTCTTGGTAAGTATTCCTTTGCTTACACTTTTCTATTCGAACTGTCTTTCTGCAAATTTATTTTCATCTTATTTTCTTTTTTAGGAATCTCGTCGTCGCATGGTTTTGGCTGAAGGATTTTCTGAATCTAGTAATACCTTACTAGAACTCTCTCGTCCAAATGCTGCATTAAAAGGAGAACTTAGCAAATTGAAGGGGGAACTCCAGACTGTGACTCTTGATTCTGAGGGTCTTCGCAACAAGAATCAAGATCTCAGAGGTGCTTATCTCTTCACTTTTATAACTCATTTTAGGAGTAATTTACTTTTTGAATTTCTTCGTGAGTATGTTAAGATTTAAACCAGAAGCGCGTTATGGAGAGGTATGATTTTCAATTTTCCGCTGAAGATGCTCGCGCGGATAATGAGAAGTTGCAGAACCAGAAAAATTAATTAAATAATGAGCATTCATATTCACTTGATAAGATTTAAAATCTAACAAATGAGAATATCTATTTAGCTCAGCAAAATGAGACATTGGGCTCGTAAGTTTCCCATCTATCTGAATTGTTGTACAGTGCTGATTTAAGACATCAAACTTTGTCAGATGAGAATCAGGGTCTATCCATGGAGAACCGATCTTTCTTAAAGAAAGAAGCGATGTTTTCGCGTCAGTATCTTATTCTCCAGAAAATTTGTGATGATCAAGAGGAATCCCTTCGCACACTAAAAAGTCAGCATGATGAATCATCGAAGATGTTAACCGCGAAAACTGAAAAGATCATCCTGAGTAAAATAAATCTAACTGTGAAAATGAACCAGCTTCGATAGCAACACGCGCTACTAAAAGAATCTCATGATGCCCTTATGAAAGAAAAGATCTCCTTTCTCAAGACGAAAATAAAATTCGATTTCGTCTAAGGGTTTGGTTGGTGATCATTTTGATAAGGCTATGGAGACTATAAAGGATAGTGGTTTCGCTTTATCTCAATACCTCCTTTATCAGAGGGAAGGTAGTCACACGGAGCTGACTGCCTTAGTTTACTTGTTGTTTTTGATTATTTATATTTTTTTGCTGCCGAAAGTTTCGCTCTGGTTATAATTATATATTTCTTTTGCAGAATCTGAGAAATTGCATCAGTCCACCATCTCTCAGCTAAGATCCGATCTGGCTAAGGTTCGTAAAGAATGTACGAAGCTCTCAGTTGCTCTTACCTCTTCTCGAGACCGAGCAAATAGGAGATGTTTGTATCTTGAAATCTTCATGGAGGTTGGCATAAGGAATGCTGAGAAAGGTGTCGCTCGTGGAACTCATGTTAAGTCTCAAGCTCTATTAAACAAAGTTTTCCAAGACAACTCACTTCCTTTGGTAAATGTGGCGCCTCTTGATATAAGCGAAGATGAGAAGCTTCTTGAGCCTGAAAGTGATTATGAACAGGTAAGCGATGATGAGGAAGATCCTGAGGTTCCCCTTCAAGAAAATCAGCCTGAAAAGGACAAGTCTGGTGATGACTTCTCTAAATATCCAAGCTCTGATGTCAATCCTGGCAACGAAGTTGACGCTGAAGCTTCTGCGATTAACCGAGACGCGCCTTCTAATGACGCCTAACGTTCCATTTTCTTGGTCTTTTGTGACTTTGCAAATGTATTTTTGAAGCATACTCTTGTTCCAGACACTTGTTTCTTGACGAGGAAAATAATATCTCTTTTGTTTTAATTCCCATACTTTCCTCTTATTATATTCCTTGTAAGAAACATGCGGGTAAGTTCGTGCGGAATTTTCTCTTTCAATATCTCCTGCAAAACAATGTTAGTGTGAGTTTTTTATTTTTCTCATGAGGTCTTATTGAGCCTTCCTAAGTAAAGGTCTTACTTATCCTAAAATATATTTTTGTTTCTGTGCGGTGAAACCGCATGCGGTCTTTACATTTTCATGTAACGACCCATTGATTTCTCCTTATCATCTTCTCGTATTATTGTCTCTACAGGTTGTATTTACGCGCAAATACGATAAGTCTGAATACTCCCGTGAGTAAAAAGCCTCATGATATTTGCGTCTTTTGACACAATTCAGCTCCCTAATGGAGGGTTCCGTCCTTATATCCCCCCTGATTGCCCCTTCAAGGAAGCTTACCCCTACCGGGTTAGGGTGGGATCTTCCCATCCAGTGATGCAACAACCAGTTGTTTTCGCGGCCCCTTATCCCTCCGTCGATATGTCTTATGGTTACAAGTCCGCACCCTAAGTGGGGTTTCTTCGAACCGAGTGCATCATAGTCAAGACTTGTCAAGAGCGTCCAGTACGCTCCGAAGTCCAGGCACTCTTGACTCAACCGTGTACCTCGACGCCTTTCTGCACTCCTTAGAAGAGACCTTGTCACCTTAATCTTTCGATTTGGGCGCCTCTCCTGGATGGGCTTTCGTTTCACCCCAAATCTCCATGACTCAAGATCCAGGGTCGGTGTAGCTTTCACCTGAGTCATGCTAACCAGGTTTTCCCCAAGAATGACGCGCGTTAGGTCTTATTATTGCCTCTTGTTGTATGTAAACTAGGGTGCACGCCACAATTGGATGCCTAGCCTCCCTAATTGGAGTCTTTACTTCTGTTGCTTTCTATTAAGGTCTTATTTTTTCCTTTTTGTTAAGATTTATGAATTATGTATAAAAGAGCAAAGTCTTTATTTTTATTCATAAGCTTGAATAGTACATCCTTGTTGAATGTTGAAAAATTAGCATCTTCAGTTGCATATGCTTCATATTCAGTTACATGGGATTGCTTTCGACTATTACCGCATGGCTTACAGATAGTATTTCTTCAAATATAATCCGTTCCACGGATGTTCAAGCTTGCGACCTGTGCTCCTCCCCTCAGGATCCATCAACTCATACGCTCCATTCCCAACTATTATCTTTATTATGTAGGGTACATCCCATCTTTTCTACAGCTTTCCATCTCCTCCTTTCTGATAGGGCGGTATTTCTCTCAACACTAGCTCTCCTGGCTGAAATTCTGTTTCTTTGACGTGCTTGTTATACTCTCGAGCTATCCTTTTGTGGTAATTTTCCATATGTTGCAAAGCAATTTCTTTACTTTCTTCTAGATCACCAAGTTTTGTTAATATTAAGTCCGCACTCAGGTTTTTTTCCCAAGCTTCTTTCTTTGTTGTAGGAATGATGACCTCAGTTTGTAACACCGCCTCTACTCCATATGTTAGGCAGAAAGGTGACATTCCTATAACTGCTTTTGTAGTTGTTCTGTATGCCCATACTGCATTCACTAGTGGAAAATGGAAGTTAAACCACAGGACATGAGGTAATATCGCAAAAAACCACTGTGTTCATCTGCTCTAATTTGAAAGTGGTTTTTTCTGAAACGATTGTTTCTCACATACATTTAATTCATTAAAAAACAGTTTCTTTAACAGTTAATTGATAAATCTGATGAACACAATAGTTTATTTTGATTATATTTTATAAAAAAAAAGATTTGATTCAGCTAAATCTTATGCTGATTCAACTAAATCTTAAGCTACAATCAACTTTAAGATCAAACTAATTAAAGAGGAAAGGAAAACCAAATAAATATTTATATTGAAAGATAATTTCAATGTAAAAATTCAATTAGTTAAAATCACCCAAGTTTAAAACAGGAAAATTTCAACACTAAGAGCAATGCTAAACCTCCCTTTCTTTTACAAACTTAACCAAAATTTTCAACAATCTTCAATAAGTTTTGCATTTAACCCTCAGACTGCGCCATCTATACCAAGCAACATGAGAGAAATAAAACTGCAAAAAGGTAACCAATAGAAATGTGAAATTGGATAACTAAAAGTTCCCCTTTGAAGCTAACCACCATGACAGCTTGTCTTGCAGCAAGATTTGACTGTTGTAGCTCTGGTTATGGTTCAATAATTGTTACAACTCATCTTACCCCTTTCTGTTTCATTCTAAATAGCAATCTTTGCATTATAATTCTTCAAGTGGTTGCTGAAAATAACCGTCAACCAGACTACTGATTGCGTTAGCCAGCCAAGCTACAGATCAGGATGCAGTTACGTTGAATAACCTTAGACAAGTCCCATAATCACGTATACCTATTAAAATCCACAAAATTTGTCATAGGAAAACCATTCTTCTTCAAGTCCTAAATAAGCAAGAAATGGCTCATTAATATACATATCAATTTATTTGATCACCAAATTAAAGAAATAAAAGGGAAAACAAATGAGAAGTAAGCATTCATGATAATTCACTTGTTCAACAATGTAAGCAACTGAGAAGTAAGAATTCATGATAATTCACCTGTTCAACAATGTAAGCAATTCCTTATGATTGATCATTCAAAAGCTTTTCCAACTACGTGGTTGAAAGGATTATTTGGCTAGCTTAATACAAGATAAACTAGATTACTGCAATCAACAACTAAAAGTTACTCAAAATTTATGCCAAGTAGATGGAATAAATTCATTAATAAAGATTCATGAAACACTTACAAGCCATCTTATATATACAATCAGCAAATAAGGATCCCCACATACATCTTCCTGATCCAGCAAGTGAGAAGCATACGCGACTTATACATACACTAAAAAAAAATCAAGCTAATTACGTTTGGCTTTCATCTTATGATATACCTTCTATTCATACATATGATATACCTCACACATTAAATTGCCAGGCACTATGATGTTCTTTCAGTTAATTTGTTCAAATAGGAAGAAATTGAATTCTGGGTTTTGCTCAAAATCATAACGAAATCATGATATTTAATAAGAATTTGAAGACTGGGGTTTTCATAAATTACCCAGAACCAGTTAATCACATGATAATTTTAGGTTACCTGAAACTGAATCCCCTTTTATCGCACTCGAAACTCTGTGCTTGGTTTTGAATTCATGGAAGAATAAGAAGAAAATTGAAACTCATTGTGTGTAGAAGTTGAGACAAGTAAAGCCAGTTATAACTGCCGCGGTGCAGTAAATAGTCACACTTAGCTTCGACATCCCTGAAAGAGACTCTATCCAACCTAAGCACTTCATTTCCATTATTGTACATCTCCTGTAGCCACCTCGCATACATCTTGCACAGAAAAATTATTAAATTAATGGTATGTTACGAAAATATTTAAAACAAATAAACCAGACACTACTCTATTGTAGGAACTAATTACATCCTTGCTAGGGAACTTACCCGACTCCTTTCAAACAACTATTACTCCTTTCAAGCGACTAATTACTCTTTACATCCCTGCATAATCAGGGATAGACCAGAAAATACTATGCCATGGTCATCGTACGTCTAATTGAACCTCATGGTGACTAGTAGTACTAAACTCAAAGGTTCACCATCTTCAAAACAACAAAGAGATAAATGACTTAAGATAGAGATAGAGTGACGAGATATTCAACTTCAGCAAAATAAATAAAAGGAATTAGCACAAGCCCTTTTACCAGTTAAGCCATAACCTTCTACCATTTTTTCTTCCACTTCCGTTTTTTTTTTCTCCTGCACATCATCACGTAACTGAATTTAAATCTCTAACCATCACATCTAAGTAAAATTGAAAACATATGTAAGCAAAACTGCATGCATAGAATCACCTCTTCTTCTAGTAACATGTATTGAAGAGTTCGAACAAAGAGTCTCATAAATCATATACAGTCTAGGTAATCATTTGAAAGCAAACATTAAACCATTACAACTGAATCATAAGCCAATACAGAACCTACGGTTGCTGCACAATAAGCAACAACAAAAAACATTGGTCTCTTTTGATGTTGTGAAGAACTTGGCCATGAAATGATGACATTAGCTTATCCTGAAGCAGCAACAACAACAACACAAACCCCAAATCAAATCAGAACCCTTCATTCAAAAAAAAATTAAAAAACCCAAGAAACTCAAATCTACAAAACAAGATAACCAACAAGATTTGCTCGATCTTCAGCACTCAAATCTTCAGTAAAAAAAAACTAGAGCAAGGTTTTCAAATAATAAAAACAAACTCAAACAATCAAATAAAGTAAAGGGATTTCGAGATTATTATTACCAACAGTACAAAAATATTCAATAATAGATTTAGGGGTTTTATTTCTTACACTAGCAGAAGAGATCTTCAACCCACTTGACTGCTTAAGGAGTTTAGGAAAAAAAAGAAAAGGAAACACCTTACTGCAAAAACAAAAACGATAGAAAATAAAGTGAAATTAAATCGTTAATAACACAATTTTTTTTATCAAATCAAACAAGAACAAGATTGATTTACCCTGATGATTTCAGGAGCAAAAAAACCAGATCCAAGGTTACAACGTTTGATTTCTGTTGATACAAGCGTTCTGATTTTGAGATAGGGTTTTAATGAAGCTATGATTTGTGATAGTGAACTTCTAGAATAGGGATTTGTCTTCGATTTTGAACTTAATTATTGAGAAAAAACTGGATTTTTATTCTAGGATTCTTCGAGGTTTTGTTGAATTTGAGGATGAGAACAAAATAATGATAAACTTTTTTAAAATTGAACTGCTGATAAAACAAAAGAGTTTATGATTTGTGATGATAAAAAATGAAGAACTGGATATTATCTGTGGAAGAAGAAGAGGACGTCTATGAATGAACTTTTGTGAATGAACGAGATCGAGATACGAAACTGAAGAGATAAGGTAGGTGAGGGTATTATCGCCTGAAACCGGGGCCATAGAAGCTAGTTACTCCAAAAGTAGTTCTTATACTCTATTAGAGAGTACTAATTATTTACAAAAATATCCCCTAATATAACGACTGTAAATGAAACAAGTTTAATTTTACTAAAATTACAACTGTGCTTCACAGCTCGTCTAGTTACTACAATCCCAGGGGAGTCGTTTTTTTAAAGCCTAGGAAGTGGTTAAAAATCTATTTTCCAATAGTGATTGTGCACTTGTTCGCACCATCCTTTATTGTATACTTTCAACTTCTTTTTCAATATATCTGCAATTGTTTTGTTGGTTGCCTCAGCCTGCCCATTTCTCTGCGGGTATAAAGGGGTTGACTTTCCGCTTTGGATTTTGAACGCATTAAGCATTATTTCTATGTTTTCTCCTTCAAATTGCTTTCCATTATCAGAAACTAATTGTGCAGGAATTCCAAATCTACAAATGATATTCTCGAATACGAATGTGAACACATCTTTATCTCGAATATGTTGCACTGCTTTCACTTCCGCCCACTTTTTAAAGTAATCTGTTGCTACTATTAAGTATCTCCTCTGTCATGTTCCTGGTATAAATGGACCTACAATGTCTAAGCCCCATTTTCCAAATGGTCATACACTTATTGATGAGTTTAGCGCCGCACCCGGTGCATGTAATTTTTTTTCCGCGACGGTGGCATTCTTCGCACAGTCTTGATACTTCTTTCACATCCTCATGCATGTAGGGCCAGTAATACCCTTTTATCTTTGTTCAGTACGCTAAAGACCTTCCTCCACTATGGTTCCCAGCGGCACCATAGTGTAATGCCTTCAGGATTTCCATCCCCTCTTTTCTCGTTAAACATCTAAGTGATGGTCCAAGGAATGACCTTCGATAGAGCACACAATCTCTTAGTTCATAATTTGTCGCTCGAATCTTTAACTTGTGTGCCTCCAACCTGTTTCTTGGGACTTCTCCCTTCTCCAAGTATAAATGAAGTTGGGTTCTCCAATCTGCAGCTTTGTTCGCTTGCTCTTCTTCTGTGCTTTCTACTATCATTACGTCTGCGTCTTCTTCTTATTCCTTCATGATAGAGGGAGAAAAGAGCGTCTGTATCTTTATATACCTTGCAATTGGATCTACTATCATAGAAGGGATGAAAGCCAGTTCGTCTTATAATCGATTATCTTTTCTTGATATGTCTCTCCAACTTATTTTTGGGATTTGTGCTGATAGATGTGCAACATGCTTTTTATACTTCTGTAAAGATGGCTCATTTGTGTTATATGTTCCTTCTATTTGGCGGATAACCAATTGTGAGTCAGTAGTTATTCGGGCATCTTCTAATTTCATTTCTATTGCCAACTGTAACGCGTGTACCACCGCTTCGTATTCAGTTTCATTATTGGTGGACGCGAATTCCAACCTAAATGAGTAACCCATTCTTGCCTATTTGGTGAGATAAAAACTATGCCAATTCCATTGCCTTCTCCATTTGATGATCTGTCCACCAGTATTTCCCACCTATTTGAATTATGGTCTGTCAACAAGTCTTTAGGGTTCCCGTGTTCTTCATCTACATCCATCATTTCTTCCACGTTTTTGTCTTCTTCCAATGGAAATTCTGACAAGAAATCTGCGATGAGTCGATGACTTGCGATTTTGGTGAAGATACTTTTGTCAATACCTTAATATTGTGGGCTTGAAAATAAATACAGAGTTTTTGTGTTGCATAGACCAGTGTGAGGATTAGCTTTTCAATCTTTGAGTAATTTTTCTCTGCTGCATTGTATGTTTTACTTATGTAGTATATTGGCTTTTCCACTCCTTGATCCAAACGAAGCAATACTGCACTTAATGCGTGCGGTGTTGATGCCAAATATATTAATAATTCTTCTCCTGGCTCCGCTTTCTGCAAAATAGATAAATTCATTAGGTAGTTCTTTATATTTTGTAGTGCTTTGTCGCATTCTTCCGTCCATTCGAACTTGGTCCCCTTCTTTAGGATGTTGTATAAGTGCTTGCACTTGTCTGATGAGCACGAAATAAATCTCCCCAATGAAGCTAACAGTCCATTCAATTTCTGTACATCTTACAAATTCGCAAGTGATGGCATGTCACGAACCGCTTGTACCTTTTCTAGGTCGACTTCTATTCCATCATTGGATACAATATAACCTAAAAAAATTTCCTGACGCGACTTCGAAAATGTACTTTTCTAGGTTTATCTTGATGTTGAATTTCCGCATCTGCTCAAAGATTTCTCTCAAGTTGTCAACATGATCTTCAGCTTTTTTACTCTTCACCAACATATCATCGACATAGACCTTTAATGTTGTATGTATCCATTTTTCGAATACCTTTTCTACCATTCTTTGATATTTCGCACCTGCATTTTTCAAACCGAAAGGCATTTTTGTATAACAATATAATCCTCTGGGTGCGAAAAAAACAATATGTTCTTGGTCTTCTTCAGCCAAGGGAATTTGATTGTAGCCTTTATATCCGTCCATCAATGATAACCTGTTTCCTGACGCTGCTTCAACCATTTGTGGTATGTCTGGTAATGGAAAAATATCCTTTGGACATGCCTTGTTTAGTTCACTGAAGTCCATTATTCTTATTTGGCACCACCACCATATTTACTATCCACTATGGGTATTTTGCTGGTCTTATTATTCCCGCTTCAAGCACCTTCTGTAGCTCTGCTTCCATTTGAGGATGGTATGTCGTTGCTATCATCCTTATCCTTTGCTTGACTGGTCGTGCATTCTTGTTGCTATCCATCTTATGAAATGCGACAGAAGAATCTATTCCTGGCATTTCTTCCATGCTCCATGCGAAAATGTCTTTATATTCACGTAAGATGTTGATCGTTCTTTCTTCTTCTTCTTTTCCCATCTTAGTCCCAATTTTTAATATCTTTTGTCGGATCTGCTGCGGTGAAATTCGCTTTTGTTTCTCCTAGTGGTGTCAGTTCTTTTATTTCGTGTGGCAGTTCGCCCTCTTTCTATGGAATTTCTCTTGGTATTCCTCTTCCTTCTTGCGCTCTTATCATGTATACTCTTAATTCTTCTTCTTTCCTTGGTTCTTTTGCTTTTTTCCACCGATCTTTTCGCTTCCATGCACGTCCTTCATAATTTATGACATCTATCTGATTGCAGATTTTCGCAGTCCTAGTATCTCCTTTGATTTCACCTATTCCACTTGGTATTGGGAACTTCACACACTGGTGGAGAGTTGATGCTACGGATTTTATCGCATGTATCCATGGTTGTCCCAAGAGCATGTTGTATGGTGATTTTACATCAACTACGCACAATGTTACCTGCGTTTCTGTTTCTCCCAATAGTATTCGCATGGATATCTCTCCTTCTGGCTTTGTTGTCGTTTTATTAAAACCATGAATGTTGTATGTTGAGCGAGTCATGTCCGTATCCTTGTATTCCATACCTTTGAACGCGCGATAGAATAAGATATCTACCGAACTTCCCGTGTCTACCAAGGTTCTATCTATCGCCCACTTATCTGATAATTCCGCTCCGGCACTTCTTTCTTTTCGCTCTGCAGTTACTGTAACTACCAAAGGATCTGTTCTCCTTAAGTTCTCTTCCGGTATCTCTTCTGCTGTGAATGTTATCTTCTGCCTTTCCCACTCCTTCAAGGGAGATATCTTTTCTACCGTCATAACTTTCTTTCCTTCAAAATCGCGCTTGTGTAATTCCTGAATGGAAATCATTGATAATTGTTTTGGTTATTTGTTTACACTGTAGTCTCCTGCTGCCTTCTTTTGCTTTGATGATTTTGACCTTTTCCGCTTGTCCATCTTGCGTTTTAGCACTTGTTTGGTTTCTGTATTTGTTCTTTTGTTGGATCAGCTCTTTGATTTGCTGTAGGTTGTTCTTTCTTTCGCCCATTTGTGCCGATTTGACAATTTTATCTTTCTTTCTTCTTAAAATAAAATCTTCTCTTGGTAATAAAATTCTTCCCAGAAAAGTTGTTTTTTAGATCTGAAGAACCACGAACAACTTCAAACTTGTTATTCAAGTAGACTCACCAACAGGGTATATCATTCCGAGCTATTTCTAGCGCCAAAATGTAGTCGCAGGAAATCCTACAACCACACCCTTAGTAAAATCTATAGAACAATCTAAATTAACTCCATAAGAATCACAAGAACATCCATTAAGATCTTCAAATTAAATACAAAATAATGAGAAAACCCTAACTTGGGAAGCAAATAATCTTTCTCTCTCCTAAATATCTTGTCTAGACTCTCGAAAAGCTCTCTCTCAATACAAAGTCACTCGGCCCCTTATATAGGGGTTTACATAGTGGAGGACATCTAATAAAGCCCCTAATTTCGGATCTGACGTGCGTCAATGTCGCGTGGACTTTATTATTGACACGACTTCTATATTATCGCACGGCTCTTCACACTTTACTCGTAAATTAAGCTGACGTCATATGATGTGTCATTCTGGATAAGCTGTACGTGGTTGTCTTCGCTCTATCTTGATGACCATTATTTCGCATACTTGATTGGTGTGCGGTATTTTGTACCCACACTTTCGTGCTCATATGTCTCCTCCAACTATGGTGGTTCATAGTTTTTCAGCATTCATGAGGTTCTCATCCACACTGGTCAGGATAACTATCAATCTATCATCCTAATTTGAGTGTTTCACCACTATTCATACCAGTAGCAGTAACGTAAGTAAGAAAGGTTTTTTTTTTTTTTTAATTTTTTTAAAGAAATTCTATCCGTATGTTTTAACAAATGAAATGATGAAGATGATACATTATATCTTCTACCCTGACTAATAATGTTGCTTCCCATCCCCCACTTTTCTACACCACCATTTTACACCCCTATGTGTCACTCTTATCCACCGTAGATTTCATCCTCACCATACCCCACCTGGGAAAAACAGGGGTCCGCTTTAAAAGTGAGCCAATAACACATGGACACATAGGGGTGTAAAAATTTTGGGGTATAAAAGTGGGGGATTTCTAGCATTTTCGTATATAGTGGATCTTACTGCCAAAAGTCGTGCAGAGTCTGTACACTGGTGGTAGTCAGGGAAGAAGACTTTTTTTTTTTTTTGGCACAAATAATCTTGTTGAGCCGACAAGAGAAAAACAACCCCATATTACTTGTTTTGGCATTTTTTTCTTAGTGGGTCCCACTAAAATGTTAAACTGCATTCAATTTCCAGGATTCGCTCAACATTTCCATTCTAGCCGCTAGGGCGTATGGTGTTCTTTGCTTTATCATGTGAAGAAACCCAAAAGTGAGGAATGATGATGGAGTTGTTGGTTTATAAATTACTAATTAAGAGACAACAGTTCCGCAGCTATGTGAAGTTGACTATGGGAGTTCAATTATATCTGACAAACAGGTTGTTATATTCCGAAAATGCTTGGGAGCCCCGGTCCTTTACACCAAGCTTTGACACCGCTTATGTGTCAAAACTGTATTGGCTCATTCTTTAAATCAAGCCGCCTGTTTTTTCTGGTGGGGTAGGGTGAAAAGTAATCAACGGTGAATCCAATTGTCCCATAGTGGTGTAAGAAGGTGGGGGCAAAATCCGGGGCAGTGCCGGCCCTGAGGCAAGGTCAATGAAGGTTGACTTCGGGGCAGCAACAATACGGGTGGTTTGTGTTAAGATAAAAAGATAGAGGCTTAAATAGTGATTAAAAATGAATAGAAGGACCTTTTCCTAATAGAGTTTGGGTCATATTATAAAAATTTAGTTACTTTATGGCTTATTGCTAGTTATACAACAAGTATCGTTCAGGGTTCAGGGAATACAAAAGTCTCGTATACTATAGCGAATCAACATCAAAGACCAATTCTCTTTTATCAGACTCTCTAGAAATTTCTTTCCTTCTGGTTCTTAGTTCCTTCCATACATCACTTCCACTTGATCCACCGTCTCCATGGTAAGCAAAATTAAACCCACAATTGCATGTATGGTATTGAAAAGAAAACAATCTTCAGAATGTCAAAATAGAAAGATAGGAAAAAAGAGATTAGGACCTTTTGATAATTATTTGATTAGGAAACATTTGCTTGACATATTTACATGTTAGAGAATACTATGGTTATGGAAACATTGGCAACTAAATATATTTATGTACAGACTTGTATGGAAATGATGCTACTATAACTTGTAGACCATCTAATGCTCCTAATTACCTTTCTTTGTACGGAAGGGGGCAGCAAAATGTCAGGGCCGGCCCTGATCCCGGGTCTTTGTAGCACTTTCCGTTATATTCGAAAATAGCTAGAAGATCTGTCAGACGACTTATAGGAGCTATATGAGGTTCCTAAAGACTGCTTTTATTGGTTAGAAGTTTTTTTTTAGTGGAAACTTCTCTATACCGTTAGTAAGGACAAGAATGGATTACTGCCGACGGAAATACCGCGAGCAGTATACATCGGTGAGCTTTTTTACCTGTTGGAGAAGAAGAGAGCTCACAAATAAGCGCAATTGATTAAGAAAATCGCGTGTCGCTTTTAATTAAGTTTGAGTGAATGAAATTGAGTAAGTGTTCGCAATTTTGCTCCTTCAAAAAAATCGAAAAGGGTATATATTGTGTTTGGTTCCCACAGTATTTTGATGTTGAACCCATATACTGTTTAGGAATTAGGCAGTCAGTCTTCATCAATCGGTTGGGACTTGGGAGGTCTAAGTCAGATGGAATAAATATCACTTCAGGACCATACAACTTTCATGAATTCAACATACACCAGCAACACCTCTTGGGACTCTCTCTCCTGGTCAATGAAGGCCGCTGCGTTGACAAAGTCATGATGTTCATGAACACTTCACTTCGACTTAGCCTGAGTATTGTCTTGTAAGGATTTTTTAGATTTCTTTGATTTCTGTGTTGAAATCATTCTCCTTCTTTTCAAATCCCTTACAACAATCCACTAAGTTCACATCACTGAGTGTTTTTTGAAGTTTATTTGATTTATCAATCAACAACCGTCCAGCTGAAACCATCAGAGAAACACACCTCAATCCTCATCAGCGTTGCACTCACCTTTTCTTCATCTCTTCCAATGAATCGCCGCCCACCGTCCTCAACATCCAATGCATGTCCACCAGTTAAAAGTGAAATGCAATCATCACTCCCACCACGCGAACCACCAGAACCTGCAAAAGAAAAGATATCACACAAAACAAATCAATTCCCGAGAAATTTCGTTCAAAACAAAGCGAATGTCTCTGGAAATTCTCCTTTACCATCATCCACTCAAATCTTTTTCAATCCAGAACACCCGACCTTTTCAAACCCTACTTTAATCCCCAACCCAGAGCTGTATCAAAAACAAAAAGAAAACAAACACCAGGCCGCTTTTACACCAAAAGACTATCAAAAAGAGGAGGAGAATCAATCACAGGATCATTCCCAGAATCAAAAAGAAAAATTTAACACTTTAGAGGAAAAAGGAAAACAAACCACCCGAAACCTTAAACCTGGAAGAAATCCTGCAACTCAACACTTTACAGCCCACATCATAAAAGAAGACACATCACTTTTCCAACTCACTGCAAGAATGGAAGCACTCATGCAAGAACATGAAGGAAGAAGTATTGCGGTCACAGTTTTGGCTGGACAAATCTCCTTTTCCGGTCTCAAATAGACGGTTACAAAACATTGGAGCTCTCTGAAGATTAAGAAGTTCGAGACTTGGCCAAATACGGATAATAAGATCATCCAATGCACCTTTGAACACACAAAGGAGAAGCAGCAACTGCTACGAACCAAAACCTGGATTATGTCAAACCAGGTGGTCCTCATCGAAGATTGGAGTAAATACCTTAAAAATCCTACTGCATGTTTTAAAACTGCAATGTTTTGGATCCATCTATTAGGGTTTCCTACATTCTTCGAGGACGACTCCATAGTCAAAGAACTTCTTAGTGATACCGGAGAAGTGGTGGAAGTCGACCTAACCTACAAACCAGTAAGAGGAAGAGTGGAAATGGATATCTCCGAACCTTTCATGCCAGGTATCCTTTTAAACGACTCTGCTATAACTTGGGTTCAGTTCGCGTATGAGAATTTGCCTACTCTTTGTTATCGTTGTGGTTTGATTGGACATATATCGGACGAATGCCATATCTTTATCAACACGGAGCATGCTCTGCAAGATACGGATCATCCTCTTTTCCCATACCACCGTCTAAGTTGTAAGATGAGATCAGCTCGACCAAGACCTCAATACTCCTACCTCACTGCTACAGCTGCTCGACCAACCTCAGGTTCATCTTCTACCACACCAACGTCAAAACCAACCCATCCATCACAAATAACCACACCACCATCACAACCAACAAGTCTTTATCATCAACAACCTCCACCATCAACACCCCAGCAACCACCACCACCTCAAACCACAACCGCTCCAAAAACAACCGTTGCCAAACCGGTCCCGATTCGACTCAATACACCATCTATACAACAAAGTTTCTCTTGGACCCCCCCAACCCTCCCCCACAATTCGTGCTGCAACCAAGGCAAACTGCTGGCAAGAGTATAACTTTATCTGACAGCGGAAAATACGCAACATCATCTTCTGACATCAGAAACTTTGTTGATAATCTGTCAACGCTGCAAAACAACACAAGAATACCAAATCAAGGTTTGAGTTTCGGATCCGGTTTTAAGATATTTGGTGTCGGATCCAATACTAGCTCGGAAGTTGGATATGGATCCGGGCAAATCGCTGGCTCTGACAACATACCCAACCCAGTTCTTGGCGGACCGATCCATTTTGGTGTACCCATTCTAGGAACAACGGAGCTACACCAAGAAGACCGACAGAGTTATTATGACAAATTTCAAGGCCCACATAGCAGTACCCAGAACCAGGCTCCGGATGACTCTTACAACAGGACCCACAGACAATCTCAACAGCAGAGAGGTGATACTCAATCAAACCAACTGCACAATTACTTTAATCCTCTATATGCTCAGACATTGAATATCGCGCTCGACATTCCGCATACAATTGTCAGCATGGTTATCACTAAAGTAAATGGGACCCCTCATGTGAAAGTCACACATAATAAGATACAAATACCAGAGCAAAATCCAGAAACCCACCCACCACAACCATCACAATCAACTCAAACATCTGAACCAACTCTCCAGCTTCGTACTTACAAGAGACGAGAACAACATCCAAGGAAGAGTCTCCCAAAACATCTAAACCTCCCTCCAACTCCGGATTATGCAGCTCAACCACCCCCTTCAAAGGCAAGAAAATATATCTCCTTGGCTACCTTACAACCAAATTCAACAAGAAACCTAGCTGATCATTATGAAGTCCCTACTACTAGAAGCAGAAAAGCAGCATCGGAGGCAACAACACAACAACAAAGAAATACCGAGGACACAGGAGAGAAACATTCTGAGCAACAAGATGAATATTACACGCAGCATCAAACCTCTCCGGCTTGGCAACTATCTCTGGATGAAGAAGAGAATGAGGCCAATGCTTCTAGCAGCAGTAAGCGAGTATCTGGCAAAAGCCAGAGCTCGCACAAACAATGAGTTACGTGGCTTGGAACTGTCGAGGAATGCATGATACCTTGACAGTTCAAAAACTCTGTGAATTCAATAGGATTCACAAACTTAGTTTAATTTTCTTGTCTGAAACTCTTTCTGATGCTATGTATATGTCAACTTTGACGTCTAGGATAGGTTTAGATGATTGTTTAGCCATATCTTGTAACGGACGAAAAGGTGGAGTTTGCCTAATGTGGTCAAATCACCTACAAGTCCAGATAATCCTAGCTAATCAAAGTATCATCCATGCCTACATCACTCCCCAACTTCCATAACAAATTTGGTACTTTACAGGTATCTATGGCTCTCCACAACCTCAGGCGAGATGGGATTTTTGGAGAGACTTCAACAACATTATACCTCATCACTACCAACCGTGGTCGTTGATGGGAGATTTCAATGAAGTCCCGAGTCGGGATGAAAAAAGGGAGGCAGACTTGTCACCCATGACCAAGCAAAACTGTTCAAAGAAGTGATCAACTCTAATGGTCTCATCGATCTAGGATACTCTGGTATACCTTATACTTGGTCAAATAAACAACAGGGAGAAGCTCTTATTTTAGAACGCCTTGACCGTGGGCTCTGCAATCAAGAATGGCTTCAACTGCATCCAAATGCTATGCTCCAACATATGCCACGAATCGGATCAGATCATGCACCAATCCTTTTGAAAGAAAAGGTCATTCCAAGACCACCCCAAAAACCATTTCGTATTGAACATATTTGGCTTCTTCATCCCAAAATACAAGAAGTTGTGACTACAGCTTGGAACCAATGCTCGAATCCATCCCCACCAACAAACCTACTCCTCAGAATCAACAACACGGCAGAAACCCTACAACAATGGAGTAAAACCACCTTTGGCCACTTACAGAATATGATAAAAGAAGAAGAGCAAAAAATTCAACAAGCACAAGCTCAAACTGCAATTTCCTCAGGCCCAAATCTTTCTTATTGGCAGCAACAAGAACAACAGGCTCGAGACAACCATCTCAACCTACTTCACAGCCAAGAAATCTACTGAAACAAAGGGCTAGAATCCAATGGCTGAGAGAAGGAGATCTCAATACCACCTTTTTTCACACTCAGGCAACCATTCACAGGAGAATAAACTTCATCAGGAAAATCCAAGCCTCTGATGGACGATGGATAGATACACCAAGAACAATGGGCCAAATTTTTGTTGACCATTTCACTCACCAATACTGTGCCCCGGATACAAGGATCGACATGAATCTTTTCGACTGCATCAAGCCAAGATTAACAGAAGCCCATATGAATGGACTCACAATCCCTGTCTCAACTGCAGAAATTAAACAGGCTTTAGATTCCATCGGAGCAGATAAGGCACCGGGCCCGGATGGATTCACAAGTAAGTTTTTTGGTCGTTTGTGGGAAACTACGGGACCACAAATTGTCAATATGGTCCGTCATTTTTTCCAGCAAAACTACCTACAAAACCCAATTAATCACACCCACATCACCCTACTGCCCAAAATCAAAAACCCAACCACCCCAAACCACTTTCGCCCAATAGGGTTATGTAATGTAGTTTATAAGATCATTTCAAAAATTCTGGTAAACCGATTAAGGCCCATCCTAGATTTCATCATCAGCCCCTTCCAAAGTGCATTCATCCCCAAATGGTCCATTGATGATAACATTGCTATAGCAGCCGAATTATTTCATGTGATTAGAACAGCTCCACCGGCGAAACACCCGAAAATAGCTCTCAAGCTGGATATTAGAAAGGCATATGATTCTTTAGACTGGAATTTCATTAACCAAGCTTTAAAGAAGCTGGGTTTCCCAGACACCTTTATCAAATGGGTGATGACTTGCATCACCACAGTGTCATACTCGGTCAAGGTAAATGGCGTAGCATATGGGCACATCCAACCAACAAGAGGAATATGTCAGGGAGACCCACTGTCACCATACATTTTCATCATCTGTGCAGAAATTCTATCCACCAACTTAGAGCACCTGCAACAACAAAAGAAAATGAAAGGTTTGAAACCATCGGCAAAAGGTAAACCCATCCATCATCTATTGTATGCCGATGATCTGCTTATCTCCTGTATTGTGGAACCTCAAACATGCATGAACATCAAGGCGCTACTACAGAGCTACTCAACTTCGGCAGGCCAAATTATCAACAATGATAAATCACACATCATTCACCACCCCCGGCTGCTGGCAGATGAGATAAATGCACTGGAAAACTGCTTTCAGATTTCAACAACGTCAGATCCACCGACGTACCTGGGAATTCGTTTCAAAAAAGGGAGGGTTACAACCAATATGTTTACAGATCTGCTCAACAGAATGGAGCGCAAAGCTAGAGGCTGGATCACCAAGTGCGTTAATCAGGCGGGCAGGTTGCTGTTAATCAAAACTTCACTCCAACCAACAGCTAACCATGTCATGCAAACGCAGATGTTACAAAGAAAGCGTCCTCGAAAAATGGACCAAACAATGCGAAATTTTTTTTGGGGCCACAACAAGCGAGAAAGGAAACTACATCCAATAAGTTGGAAAAGATTGGCAAAACCAAAACATGTAGGGGGAACTGGAATCAGACCAAGCAAACAGCACAACCAGGCGTTATTGATGAAGAAAGTTTGGCAAGTTCAAGCAGATGATAAATCAATATGGGCCACCATGAGCAGGGACAAATATCTACATGGGCATAATCTTCTATCCCAGCCCATTCAAAAAGCAAAGACTTCAGCGAGCCCGCTATGGAAAGTTTTAACTAACCAAGCTTCTTTTTTGCAGGAACACAGTTTCAAAAAAATTGAGAATGGCCAACAAACTTCAATCCTTCAAAAATGGATACCACACCTACCGAAACACCTCATTCACCCACCATACCCAAACATCCCGGTATCAACTTTCATACATAATGAAACGAATACTTGGAACCTTCCACTCCTACACAACATGTTTAATCCAACCACGGTACAGGACATCAGCAGCATCCACCTACCAAAAAATCCAGCTCAAGACACCATTATCTGGCCACATTCAAAAAATGGGAATTACTCTTGCAAATCAGGATACAACCTCCTTATCACCCAACATCAACCAAAACCCATCAACATCAAAATACCCCACCGAAACCAAATCCCACAAGATAACCAAACTCAAATCATTGCATCTTCAGCAACTCACAACCACACTATACATGTAACCACAACAACCACCACTTCACCAAAAGATTTCAACACAATTTGGAATCTTAACTGTCCACCAAAAATTAGGCTTTTCATATGGAAAGCTACCCTTGAAGGCCTACCAACCTTCAATACCCTAAAACATAGGAAAATCACCCATACCAACACTTGTCCGCAATGTAACAGTGCCCCAGAAACAACATCACATATTCTATTTCAATGCGCTGTAGCGTCGCAAGTATGGAACCTCGTCACCAACCAAATATCACAGAACACAATCCAAAACACAGCAAACAGAACAATTAACCCTTTAAACCAAAAACCCACTTCAATCCAAACAGCACTAGGAGACAACATTCCACATTCAACAAAGACCATCTACGGCTTTACGATGTGGCACCTATGGTTAGCTAGAAATCAAACAGTCTATCAAGGACGAACTCAAAGACCGATTCAAATAATCACACTGATCAACACAATGGCGAAAGAATATACATGGGCACAATCCAACATATTTCCAGTCCTACCGGATCCTCAACAAGGAACACAACAAGCAACATCCCGGCCAAAAACAACGATTTTAGTCGGATGGGAACCACCAATACCTAACTGGATCAAAATCAACGCAGATGGAGCATCTAAAGGAAATCCAGGACCGGTAGGCGCAGGAATAATATGCAGGAACGCAAACGGAGAAATTCTGATGGCAATGGCGGCACCGCTAGGTATTACAAACTCAACTACAACGGAAACATGGAGTATACTGTTAGCAACAAGAATGGCAGTCCAACAACAATGGCCCAGGGTCAGCTTCGAAATGGATTCAAAGGCGGTTATCCAACTTCAACAGCAGCACACAACAAACCAACCATGGTATATACAAGGAATGCTAACAGAAATATCAAGCCTCATGAATAGTATCCCACACAAAAAAATCGAACATACATACAGGGAAACAAACCAAGCAGCAGATGAACTCGCGAACGAAGCAGTGCGGCAACAGGCACAACAAACACATTGCCATACAACAAAAATTTGGCAAAATGTATGCCCACCTTTTCTTTCAAACATTGTACAATCTGATACTAGGGGACAAAAATTCCCTAGAAATGTAAACATTCCATAAACCTAATGAATCAGTTCACACTTTCAAAAAAAAAAAAAAAAAAAAAAAAAAAAAAAAAACTTTCATCAATTTATAAGCGCTAAAATTGGTGAATTTTGTCATAGTGGATAACTGCTAAAATTTTAAGCCTTTTCCGGTCAGACTTTCCTAGCATATGGAATGCACACAATTCATGCACATTGCTTTCCTAGAGTTAATTAGTGTTTGGATCCTAAATTTTGGTATGTCTTTGGATTTGGGTCCTAAGTTTGTCCATTTTAGGATTTTGGTCATTGACCTGTTAGTCAACTGGTCCACCGTTAACAGAGTTAACATCCGTTTTTAATAATATTTACACGTTTGCCATGGACTCTCATTTATATTATCATCATCATCAGTAAACGAGATTAGGTTGAGAAGGATATATATGGAACTGTGATTCAAAGTAACAAAAGGATTTGGACAAACTTTCTTTGGCGAGAAATCATAAATAAGAGTTGTTGTTGCTGCCGTTAATATTAAAGATTAATGGTGGCCGATTGATAGCTATTTTAGAGTCTTATTGGGATTAGGAAACATGGGTTTGTATGGATTTTGAAATGGCAGAAGAAGGTTGAGTTTAAAAGAAAATTCCATCTGCAGAAGATAGAGATATAAATTGCACACAAGGTGCTCGAGAGAATCCTAAAACCGAGAGGAGTAATTTCCCATATAAATTATATTCCACTCCATTTAAACACTATTAATTATGAATTCTACGTGACCGTGATCAATATACAGAAGTGGAGTCGGTAACAGGGGTGCAAGAATTTAGCAGGAGGAGAAGAGGAAGAAGGAAAACGGAAGTGGTGGCCTGGTGGGCGTTCTTTTTTCTTTTCTTTTTCTGTACTATTTATTTTTCCCGGATTTAACTATAACTAGCGGTGTGACCAAACCGCCAGTTGACTTCGTTGGGCTAACAGATCAACGACCCAAATCCTAAAACGGACAAACTTAGGACCCAAATTCAAAAACATAACAAAACTTAGGACCCAACCCTAATTAACTCACGAAAATAATATCTCAAGGATAAGTTGATACTTTGCTACATGTAAAGCTCAAGATTAACTAATCTTGGCGTAGGAATAACAACAAGGGGAGTGGATTTCTTTAAAGCAAGCCCAAATGTTTCCATAACATCAAGTTTCGTATCTTTAGGTAATCCCCAGTCGAATGAGTGCAACAGAGAGGCTAAAACAAACGTCAGCATTCTTTCAGCCAAAGGAATTCCAGCACAGATTCTTCTCCCAGATCCAAAAGGAAGATAGCTGAAATTCTTACCATTGTAATCGAACTTCTTCACGCTTTCGCCATTCAAAACTCTTTCAGGTTGGAACTGTAACGGGTTGTTCCAAGCTTCTGGATCTCGTTGCATTGCCCACACGTTACAAAACACCGTAGCGCCTTTAGGGATAATGTAACCTCCAATTTCACATGAAGAACTTGGAGAATGAGGAATCAAAAACGGCGCAACCGGGTGTAACCTCAATGTTTCCTTTATTACCGCATCTAAGTAATGGAGCTTTGGTAAATGAGATTCTTCCACCGTGTTGTTAGTTCCTACTACTTGGTCTAACTCTGCTTGCACTCGTTTCATAATCTCTGGATGCTGCATCATTTCTGTCATAGCCCATTCTATGGTTGTGGATGTTGTTTCTGTACCAGCCGTAACAATGTCCTATGATATTTAACAAGATAATTTGTTAAATAAGATAGCTAAGAAAAATTGACACATGGTACAGGATTCATGGTTCCTACCAAAGAAAAAACAGATCAAAGTTAAATTGTAGAAAAAAATTTTATTGAAAGATTAATTAGATTTACCAAATACAACGCCTTGAGCTGGGTCTTAGTTATTTGCGATTTAGCATCCTTTTGTTCCATGAGCTCCAAAAGAAGTTGCAAGAAATCCTTTTTGCTCTCATCGTTCTGGCAAGTCTGGTCCATGCCATTCAATTTAACCCGCTGGTCGATAACAGAATCCAATATCCGGTCTAACCACAGCCAAAGAACTTTTGCTTCACGTTCGATTCCTTGTATATCAAATCTTTTAAGAACTGGAAAAACATCTGAGACGTTAATTTTTCCGAGCAATTGAACCAACTCACCAATTACTTTCTGAAACTCAGCACCAACCTTCGACCTCTCTTCTCCCCGGAGTGTAGCCCCCCATAACATTCCCATAATCATGTTAAGAATTATTGTAAATACTTCCTCACCAAAATTTATGGGTGTATCGATCTTTCGTCTATATATATCGATAATTGTTTTCCGAATTTCTTCTCTTCGTAAGCCATAACTTAAATTGAGGCTTTTGCTGCTCATCGTTTCATGGGAAAAAACTTTTCGAAGTTTTCTCCATTCTGCATTGCTAGAACTCCAGCCAATATCTACACCACCATAACTTGCAACTAATGCGGCAACCGGGGCGTCACGGTTTGCGAAAATTGCATCATAATCTTTCAGAACTTCTTTGGTCAGTGAGGCAGAACTAACTAGTATAAAGATTTTGCTACCTACTTGAAGTTTTACGATTGGACCATAAACTTTAGCTAAATTTGCAAAGTATACATGAAGATTGGGTTCTAGAGAAAGAAGGTTTCCGATTATTGGTAACCCACGAGGCCCTGGTGGTAAATTTAATTTCCTGTTTCGAAGTATGTACCAGTAAGATGTTACAGTGAGCAGTAGTAGAAAACTCACCATTCCGATAATGGTCCCGTTTTCTTCGCAGATGTTTCCGTCTTGCTCTTTGCAACTCCATGGCCAAACAAATTCAGCTACACTACTTACAATAACATCTACGCTCGTAACCATATTTATTTCTTAATGAAACTTCGGAGAATAAGATTTTCGCTGAATAACCAAAGAACTAATTTAGTTTTTCTGGAAAATGCTGAAGGATTTGTTTTTCTTTTTATGGAGCATATGCTTAGAGATGTTAACAAAAGGAGTCCAGCAAGTACATTTTGAGGGTGGATATGGATACATTTTTTTATTTATTAGTAATGGGCACATCCAGCGGCAATGAAAGCGGGCGACTATTTTTTTATTAATCCATTGATAATGTCAGAACCATCATAATCCATTGAATCAATCCACAACTTGCTAAATTAAGCAGGGTTTCACATGCCTCTGCGGTGACTGAAATGGTTTTGTCTTTCTTTTAGGCAGGGACGGAGCTAGAACTTTTGGTTAGGGGGGACAAATTTATATACTGACAGTGCTGATCTAAATCCAGTTAGGCGGCCGAAGGCCGCAATTTTTTTCACCTTTCTTTAGCTACATTGGGTTGTGAACACATTGAAATACTTGTTAAATTCTAATTCTAACATGTTTTGCATTTAGAACCGTATATATATGAATTTGCAGAAACTCCATGAACACAGATTATAACAAACTTGCAATCGAAGGGTTAATTTTTTTTTTTTTTTTTTTTTTTTTTTTTTTTTTTCTTCTTCTTCTTCTGAATTAGTTCTGATGCTGGAATTTGCTAGTACATGGAGCTTTTTAGCCATTTAATTCTCTTCTTTTCTTTCCTACGGAGAAAAGCTAACCGCAATTAAGCGAAGGATACGTAATCTAATTTGATTTTACCAATTTTCTGTTATTCCCCATGAATTTCTTCCCATATGTACTAAAGTTAGCTGACTACTATCTCTATTTAGCTAAAATCACAAAATCCAATGGGGACTACTGTCCCCATTAGACCCTTAACAGCTCCGTGCCTGCTTTTAGGGACATCCACATCCACTAAAGAATTGATTTCCATTTCTTATGAATTCAATTCAATCTATGAGTTGTTATATGTGCTCGAAAGAAAGAGCTGTTTTGTTTTCGCCCATCCGTCATCGTTTGGTAGTTATTGTGAGTGAAATCTATTTATGATCGAGTTATTAGAGACCCTATCGCTAAACCTGATGGAGTATTAAAACTTTTTTTTTTCTTTCGACCGCATTATTGTTATTTTATTTTCTCACGATGTTAACAAAATTTGCATTGTTCCTTTTTTACTACTTTATTTGTCTTTTTCTTCTAAATTAAGTTGTTAAGTTTTTGTGTATAGAAGTTATGTACCCATTTCAAGGAAAAAGAACAACTTTCATGCATGACAAGGAACTCATTGACAATTGTTGGACGTGTGATCTTAATTGGAAAGAACATCACGAGGATAAGGTCATAATACATGGTCTGATACATGTTCATACTGATTATTTTATGAAGTATTACAAAGCAAGGCATTGTTTGCTCTAATCTCAAGCAAATTGTTTCATGCCATTTTTAATATCTGAAAAAACAAAGTATCAGAAGCTAATCCTAAACTTACTTAGCAACTACTTTTAATCTCTCTGGAAAACAAAGTATCATAAGCTAATACTAAACTTACTTAGCAACTAACTATAGAAGAATTCGAATAATTCATCAAGTTTGCAGTTCGAAACCAGAATATTTTTGTTTCTGGGATGAACATGGGAAAATCTTTTAAATGACGAGGAGATAAGTTTGAAAGAAAAAAAAATCTCTACGCCAGTTAGAAAATTGTTGATACGTTGATAAGTAAGATACTAGAGAAGAGTGGGATGCAACAGTATTAGTACTATAAGTTTTTTTCTCTTTGGCAGTGCTATTGTTAAATTGTTTAACTTGATAAAAGATAGATGTTAAGAATTGTATATAACTTTTAATTACTAAGCTATCATCATTCACTTTGTTTTAGATTTCTATCTTTTGCATAATTGTATTAACGTTTCATGGGTTGGATGCTGTGCCGGGCCGACACATTTACACCTTTAATGGGCGACATGTTAAATTGTTGGTCATAATGACTTACATTGGTCCCAAATTAGATTTTACCACATGGTTCCTCTTTTGGGTTCCCATGTCCATTTGGTTGATAATGCAAAACTTAGACCAGTCTGACATGTTACGTGGTACAGTATAAGATCTAAATTTATGGTTGGTTTGTTTGCAGAATTCACTGTTTCCGGGAATTTATGTAAATTTTGTGTGTGTTTGGTAACTCAATTAAAATTTCTACGATTTATAGAGTTTCTTGTATTAAAGTCATTGTACTGTTTGGCATTACCCTCAAATCTTAAAATTGCATATACATAGGATTTAGAATTAAAGAAAAAGTGGGTCCATAAATCCCTTGATAAGTTTCCCAGTAAATTTTATGGGGGAAGGGTCGGACTCCATATGCAGGATTTGCTAGAAAATTGAATTTCGCAGGAAACGTGATTCAAGGATTTGGGCAAACAAACATACAGAAAGAAACGTAATTCTATCAAATCCCCTGGACCCATAATAGCCAAGATCTCACTAGGTTGAGCATACCCATTCAGCCCTTGAAGTAGAGCTCTACCATTGTTATTACTTCCTGATGAAGGTACATTGACCCATAAATCATCCCATGTCAATAAAATACCTGCTCCTGTACAAGAAGACCCCCTAAATGATCCCGTCTGCCTCCCATTCCCAAGATCATTTGGGGTAGGCAAGGGGGATTCTATCTCCATTCTTGAACTTGAATTAATTGGGTTTAGAATGGATACATATATTGGCGCATTAGCATTTGCTGATCGCCTGAAACTATCTATACGTAAGTCGCTTTGAGATGATATTGATATGAATCCATGCTGTGAATTCTATGCAACTATCGTTTATATAATTGGTACCAAAAAAAAAAAAAAAAAAAAAAAGTCGAGATGGAAGAAGAAATGTTCGATTTTTTGATCTTTTCTTAAAAAGGAAAAGACTAAGTTATTCCTGCTTTTTCCTATAATATTTTTTGTAAGGTACAATTTATTTTTATTGATATGTTTTCGTGAACTTGTAAAGCTGTACAGAAGCTAAGGTAGATACTTATTTCTTAATGGAATTTTGGAGAATAAGATTGTCGCTCAATAATCGAAGTACCAGCTCATACCCAAGAACGAACTTAATTAGTTTGTTTGGAAAAAAAACTCAAGGATTAGCTTCTTCTTTTTTTCATTTCATTTTTTTTTTCTTTTTAAGGGGATTTGCTGGCTATACATTTTTTTATTTATTAGTAATGGGCACATCCAGCGGCAATGAAAGCGGGCGACTTGATTAATCCATTGATAATGTCAGAACCATCATAATTGAATCAATCCACAACTTGCCAAATTATGCAGGGTTTCACATGCCTCTGCGGTGACTGAAATGGTTTTGTCTTTCTTTTAGGGACATCCACTAAGAAAATTGATTATTCTTTCTTACAAATTTAATCTCGACAGAAAGAGCTACGTATTTTGTTTTCGCTGATTGGTAAGGAGCCAGCCTAGTAATAGCTTAAGGCAAAGCCAGTCCAGCTCTTTTTTGACCCGCAAAAGTCATCACTCGTCCGATCACCGCCAGTCACTGGCGAGCCACATATGGAACAAATGGGTCACTCACTGGACCCGCCTATATTAATCTGATGTATCTATAAAGGTTCTTTGAAGTGTGACCTTGAGTTTCGATTTTTTAAACTTGCAACACGACAAATGGCACATATCGACTTCTTCCTTGTGTGTTTAAAAGTTTTCACTTGACACCATACATGTATCTAGATTATCATCACTTGGCGGAGAAGATAAAGTACAATCGAGGATTTGATACTCTGAAGTAATCCAATGAAGTACACTAGGTAAACGAATTATCGGCAATGTTACCGGATTCCAGAGAAAGCAATCACCGAACTTGGAGTTTGATGGTAATGAGTTTTTATTATCGGACGACGACTGAAAGGAGGAGTCCTTTAGTGGTGAGAAAATATATCCCTGTCAGACACAACAAATGTCTCAGAAAATTGAAATTGGTTTTTCTTAATTCAAAATTTCATAAAATTAATATTAATCTTGAGATAATTGATAAAATTGATCACAAATTTCCTTCCAATACTATCAGTTACACAGATTATCAGTTAAACTTTTCTGAATATCCATCAGATCGATCGAAATCGATCAATTTCATTATTCATATTGGTTCAAAATAGAAAAAGTTCAAATTTCAGTTCTATCCAAAACTATTGAGTTGATCGATTACAAGCATTTATCCTTCACTTTACATAAAGTACACTATTAAAAAGTATCTAATTCACCTGATTTCATTTTGGGTATATGTCAATTTAATAAGATTCTGAGTTTTATCAAAACAGAGTTATACAGGGTAAATCACAGAGATTTCGGACAATTTCGGGCAACAACTATAAGCTTTTGGGCTCAAATATGGTTCGGGTTTGATATGATCCATTTCTCGCTTCAGTCAAACTCAAGCTAATAATACCAATTTTGATTAAAATCTGATTATAGTTGTTTATTTATAGGTAGACGACCAAGAAGATTTTCTCCCCAATTTTGGCTAATATTTGTGGTGACGCATTGATGATTGATGACAATGATGAGCTCTTTTTAAAGTTCTAAGAAACTCTAAACGTATTAAGATTGCAAGTATTATGGTGTTAATTTATATTCTCAATGATTTAATCTCGCCTAAAATAATATTGCACTATCAGGGTCGTCGGCCCCCCACTGCTGTAGCAGTAATCTAGTTGTAAGGGTAAATTGGAAAAATTTCCCAATACGTGGTGCAATGTTAGAAATCTGCCCTAACGTTAAAAATAGTTGGAAAAATGCCCCAATTTGTTAACTTTGTCATCCAACTCGGTTAAGTCATATGTGTAAGGCTACCATCACCACCAGAACCATCACTAAAACCGCCACCACCACCACCTAAACCTTAAACCCCGAACCCTAAACCCGAATCATGAATTTTGGACCCTTGGCCCTGAATTTCGAAGGATGTATTTGTCTCTTTTTTCGCGTGTGTGGTCTCACACATGTGAGTTAACTGAATTTTTAACGGAATGACGCATTTTTCCAAACTTTTAAATGTTGGGGTAGATTTCCAACATCGCACCCGAGTTGGGACATTTTACCATTCATTGCTGCCAGGAAAATGAAGGTTGGTTAGTTGGGGTAAATTTATACCAGAACTGAATTATCTGCAATGCAGTAAAGATATTTTTTGTTATTGCAAAGAATAACTAACCAACCTCCATTAGATCGATGGTTTCTGCTGCCAGAATACTTTCCCATTCAGTTATGGTATAAATTTTCGACAAGTCCCGCTTCTTTCCAACAATTCACAAGGATTATAAAAAAGCTTGTTTTTTCATACCTTTTTCATATGGAAGTACAAACATTGGTGCTACACTAGGAACTGGTGGATGGTATGTAACAATCCTACTTTCTACGTAATCCTGGCTGGTGATTAAATAGAAAATATGCCGTTAATTTTATGCAACAAGGTACATAACCACATAAAACTAGGAACACAGTTCCGTTACCCGTTACAATTGTATATGCAGAAGGGAATTTTATTTCTTAACAAAAATAATGAGGATGTCTAAAGAATAGAAACAGTATACTAGACTTCAATAATGTAATCGACCTTTAAATACGAAACTAACAAAGTAAAATAATAATGAAATCTACCCAAAGTAAGTATCCCACTGCCTCACAACTACATAACGGAAAATTAAAATAAAAAAGAAGTGTAGATGTCCACCCTCAGTTAGATATCTTGCGGATATCCACCGATACTGGAATCAATCAAACTTCCGCACGATTCCCTAACAGCACCTGAAAAATATAATCAACGGGAGTTAAACTTCAAACAAGTTCACTCGATCACCGAGTCACGGAAACATATAAAATAGTATACAAATATATCGCCAACCCAAATGTCACAAGAAAATAATTAACATTTACAGTAATCACTGCGAAAAGAATCTAAGCATCCCTATTTAACTAATTTTAACAGTATAATAAGAAAAGAACTCATTTCTAGTAAAACCTAAACCTCCATGCATCTAGGACACATCCACGTGTAACACACATTTTATAGCTCATCCGCGACTTATCCGCAACGACTAACACATATTTTATAGCTCGTTCGGGACTTATCGGCAACGACTAACACGCATAGTATACGTTTGTACCCTTGACCTAACTAAGGGTCTCACTACACAATTACAATCCCCACTTAAGAGACCATAAATATTTCAGAATACCAGCAAATTGGTAACGAAGAGGAACACATTAGACAAAGTCCCTATGTACCGTCAGTACAAAGTCTCCACTGGCTGACAGCCTAACAATCAAAACTAGTGCTCTCCCTTGCAGTAAGACTTCCTAGATTTACTCCCAGTTACGCCAAAAACATTAATATCCCACTATTACTATAGCTAATTCGTAAGGTTCTGTAGGAGTAGAATCTCGCAAAAGCAATGTCCTAGCGAAGTTTCAATCAACAAATGTTTGCAAAGACCATTACAGACTATTTGAGGAATGACGTAACATATGACATCAACCTAATCATGAGGAAAGTGTAAAGACTTTGCGAGATTGAAGAACACGTGCGAAGAAAGACCTTGTGAACTTACGAGAATGACGCAGGCCAGATCCGAAAATAAAGGTTGGCTTAGCTGTCATCCGTTATGTAATATCCTATATATAGTAGACCTAAGAAAGAGGAGAGATCTTTTTAGAATAGTGAGAAGGCAAATAGGAGAGAGAAAGTACAGTATAATTCTTATTTCCTTGTATTCTTATCATTCTTGTAAAATTCATAAAAGAAGTTAATAAAGATTTGGTGATAGTTCTTGATATTTGGGTAAATGTTTGTGTAAATTCATTAGGGTGTGATTGCAGGAAAACCTGCAATTACATATTCTCTAGAAACAGGGACATCATGACAAGGATTTAAAAAGTTTTTTTAAACTTGTGTGAAGATTGTTATTGTGATTTGAAAAAGTTTGGAATAATTGGTGAAGAATTAGTGTAGTTTTAGTGGATTATTGAAATCAAAAGATGATGAAACAGGTCGGAAAACCTATCAAGGAAAAGATTATTAAAACCAGATTGGAGTGTAGTTTAATAACAGAGTCAATGATTAATGAGTTCCATGAAAATATCAAAGCAAGAATACATAAACGAGATTTTGAAGGAAAGAAAATTATGACAGTGGAAAAGGTGTCACCATTGAAGGATTGGTAAAAGAAGAAAATTACATTCACATCAGCAGAAATGCCAGAAGAAAATTTAAGACACACAGCTCCGTTGGTAGTCACAATAACTACGGCGCGAAAATGAATGGATGATTCAGCGAAGTTTATAGAAGAATGAGCGATGAACAGAACTTTAGTAGATACAGGGAGTTCGGCTGATATAATGTTCTATCATGCATTCAGAGGAATGGGATACAAAGATGAAGAGATGACTTGTTCAACATAACATATCCACGGCTTTGGAAAATCTACAACAAAACCTAAAGGAGAAATAGTGGTGTGAATATTGCTAGGAGAAATTGAAACACAAGTGACATTATGCGTGGTGGATATAGAGTCACCTTACAACATGCTATTGGGAAGGCCATGGATACATGCGATTAAAGACGTAGCATCATCATTGCATCAATGTATCAAATTTCCTATGCCAAGTGGAGTAGGTGAAATCAGAGGGGGGGTTAACAGTGCGAAAATGTGCTATCAAAAAGAATTGGAGAGTTATGAAGGGCGTGCAAAGAGGCGAAAAATTCGCTGGAAAATGGCGAAGGAGGCAAGAAAAGAAGAAGAATTTAGAATTTACATGATAAAAGTAGAGGAAGGAAAAGGAATACCGAGCGAAATTTAGGAAGAAGGGGACAAACCGATAAAACCAATGAAAGAGCCAACCCCAATAGGAGAATCAACGGCGATCTACACTGCAGCAGAACCAACAAAAGAAGTAAATGTTGGAACTGAAGGAGAACCAAAAATGTTAAGAATTGGAACCAAAATGAACGCAGATGAGGAAGATAGAACAATCAATCTATTGCGAGAATATAAAGACATCTTCGCGTGGAGCATGGAAGAGATGCCCGGAATAGATCCTTCTATCGCGTGTCATCATTTGAAAATTAACTAAAGTGCAAAACCTTTCAAGCAGAGGATAAGAAAAATAGCAACAACGTATCATCCCCAAATAGAAGAAGAATTGCAGAAGATGCTTGACGCAGGAATTATGCGACAAGATAAATACCCGGAGTAGATAGCGAACATGGTCGTGGTGCCTAAGAAAAACAAAGGGATAAGAATCTGCATAGATTTCAGTGATCTAAATAAAGCATGTCCAAAGGACAGTTTTCCATTACCAGATATTCCACAAATGGTTGAATCGGCAGCAGGGATGATAGAATGTCTTCTTTAGATGGATATAAAGGTTACAATTAAATTCCTCTCGCTGAAGAAGATCAAGAACACACTGCCTTTTTTGCACCCAGAGGATTATATTGTTATACGAAAATGCCATTTGGATTCCGAAATGCCGGAGCGACATATCAGAGGATGGTAGAGAAGGTGTTTGTGAAATTGATACATAAGACATTAGAAGTGTATGTGGACGACATGTTGGTGAAAAGTAAGGAAGCTAAAGAACATGTGCGAGATTTGAAGGAATTTTTTGAGCAGATGCGGCTATTTAACATCAAGGTAAATCTTGAAAAATGCATTTTCGGTGTTGCGTCGGGAAAATTCTTAGGATACATCGTGTCAAAAGAAGGAATACAAGTTGACCCAGAAAGTACAAGCAACAGCGACATGCCAACGCCTCCAAATAAGGTGAAAAATGTACAGAAATTAAATGGACTCTTGGCTTCACTAGGAATATTCATATGATATCGAATTTATCATAGCGAGATTTCGCAGAAAAATACAAATAGAACAGCGAAAATGACGTACAGAACACCGTACACAGTTGTGGCATGATTAATCTCTCATTGAAAACAAATAACAGAGGCAAGTATGGGAATGCTTAACAGAGATAAATGTTATTTGCTTCCACATGATAGATTAACGCATATGTGTTGATTATATATCAATTACTAATATTTGATTGTTGTTGTGAACAAAGATTGCTTTTCTAATATATACAGGTAAAACAATAAGAATAAAACTTATATTGAGAAATTTTGGAAATTAGAAGAGATCGTGGTGACAGATTTACATAAAGACCAAAGAATAAAAGATGTACAGGTGTCACAAAAAGACGAAAAGTTAATGAAGAAAAGGGGAATTATTTCTTGCTCGATTCTTCTTCTTCCTCATCAATGTCTTCTTCAACTTCTTCTTCTTCTTCTTCTTCTTCACTATCTGAAATCTCTGGAAATGATGCATTCGAAGGAATTTTATCTAAGAGGCAGGGATACATAAAATGGGAAATGCGGTTATCATCGCAGACCTTCATGATAGTTTGATTGCGAAATTTAAGAATGTCATTTTGGAAGTTGGCAACAATGAGCTTCAATTGATTCTTGAGCCGATGTTATTTATCATTGCGAGTAGACAAATTTTCTGCAAGTTCCATCTTTTCTGCTTCGAGATATTTCGTATGAGTCTCCAATTCTTCAATTCTTTTGCAAAAATCCTTCTCAGCCTCTGCGAATAAACAGTAACATATCAATAACTCAAGCAAAGTTCATAAAAAGAAGAATAACCAGTAAGAAAGTAAAATTAACAACCTTCTTTGTTAGAGATCATATCTTTGATCAAGGATGAATGATCAACTTGGAGACTAACGTTTACACCTAAGTTATTTCTGGCATCATCTAAGATTTTCGCAGCCCAAGCGAATTCTCCATCATTAGTTATAAGAAGACGAGAACGAACTTGGTTTTATGTTTCGACAAAGTTGGTATTCTGATGGTTAACTTCATCTCGTTCAAGCTGAATTTCGATAAGGGTTTTATGAAGTTTTTCTAAAGCTTGAGCACCTTGACTAGTGATGCGATCTTTATCATCTATAAGATTACTGATCTTAACTCTTAACCTGTAAATCTCTTCTTTGGAATCAAGGTAGCGACGTTTTAAGTCGTGAGCTAGTTTCAAACTTCTCCTATGGTCAATTTCTAAGATATGGAATTTGGATCTGATTTCATTCAAGGAAAGAGAGTTTGTGTTGTCATTGGTATAACTATTTAAAGAACTATTAAGACGTTCGAGAATGGTATCATCATCCATAATATGGGGAAAGGTGCGAAGAAAGGTGGCTTCATCAGAAAGACCGTAAATGTCTGCAAAAATGATTAATCAAATAAGGGAAAACTATGGGAAGAGGATTAGAAGAGAAGAAGAAATGCTACTTACCATAAATTTGGTCATTCGCCTGTTGAAGGATGTATATTTTATTTTGTTGAGTGGAGGAATCTATTTCTAACTGTTTGTTCTTCTTGCGAAGTTCAGCAATCTCAGCCTCTAATTCTTTATTTTTTCTGCAAGATTCCTCCACCGTCTTATTAAGATTGGAGTTTTTCTTAATTAAGTCAGAGGCAACTGCATAAGAAGCCTTTCCAGCCTGCGAAGGAATAAAGTAAAAATCAAAGTAAGATATAAATTTTGAATTATAATTAACAATGAGCTACAGAAATGAAGATTTACCAGAATACCAAGCGAGTTTAAGAAAATTGGAGTAACAGATCTAGAGATACCATAAAGGGATGGATTATCATCTAAAAGAGGGGCGTCACAGATGTTCGTGAGTGCCCGACAAGTGTTGGTTAAAGGAATGTTGCCTATCCCTTGTAAAGAATCAGAGAATATGCCAGACAGCTGCGCCATAGATGATTCAGGAGAAGAACTTTCATTTGCGAAAGAAGTTTCAGGTTCTTCATCCATACTTTCATCTGATTGAACATTTGAAGGAGAGGGGGAGCGAAACTCTCGTTTCTTTGAAGACGGGACAGTCACTTGCTTCTTGCGAAGAATACCTTTATTCTTGCCTGTAATTTTCGCAACCTTGATAGGTTCTTCAGCTTCTGGAAGAACATCAATTTCAACCTGCGAACACGCATGAAGGTAAGAAATAGAGGCAAAAATATTTTTATAATAACTCAAAAGAGTATTTCTTACTTCATCCGTGATCGCCCGTAATGCTGATAAGACGCTTACTTTCAGAGTTTTGTTGTAATATTTATTCAGCTTCGCAATCTAAGAATTTCGCAAGATAATAAAGAATGAAATAGGGGTAAAATAGAGAATCATATATTGAGTATTAGAATATTACGTAGCGAGATTCTCGCAAGTTCGGAATCATACCTCTACATTCTTTTTGGGCCACTCAAATACCCAGGGCTGATACATAGCGAGATTCTTAGGTAGAATGTTAGAACCAGAGATGTAGGGTCCCTTCAGAGTTAATGGAAATACGCACCATTTCTCATCTTTTGATTGGCGTGGAGTTTTATTAGTGCCAGAATGCCGATCAATATCTTGCATTAGCATCTTTTCGCTAGCAACATTTTCTTTATTTTTCAAACGAACACCCCAGCGAGTGTTTTCTTTCTTCATAGTAATTACTTCGTAATTCTCAAAGAAGCTCTCTACAGTATATTTCTCGGGGATGATCTCTAGGTCAGCGAATTTAAGATCTCTAAGTTTCGACAGATAAAGAGACCCCAAGCCTGCACCGCGATGAGAAAATTCAAGTATAAGTCGTATGCAATCTCCACACAATTGATAGACGGCTCGCGAAAAACTCGCATGGGAAAGGATCTCATAGAACAATGGAAAATTAGGGTTATTAAGAGGAATAGGAAGACCAGCAAGAAGTTGGCCGAGTGAAATTATAATTTCGTCAATGCTACATTGATGATCAGAAAATAATTTAGCAGAAAGAATGGATTTAGGGCCATACTCAGGAATGGTACATAATGTAAAACCCTTTTCGTTAAAGTCCTTTTGAATTTCTTCAAACTCAATATCATATTTACGACCACTTGGAGCCATTTTTGAGTATGGGAATGGAGAAAAAGAAAAGATCTAAAAACTTTGCAGTAGCAAAAGCGGAACTTGCGGAAGAACAATGAAGAAAAGTTGCAGAAAATAAAAAGAAAGTAATAAGATAGAAAAAGTAGACGAAGAAGAGTATATATAGAGGAAAGGAAATCTCGAGAAGATAAACTCATTAATGCGAAGAGATGATATGAACGGTTAAGAGGTGACGGTTACTAAAGACGTGTCAAGAAATGAATGGTAAAAGAAACACGTATAATTTATTTCACGAGAATCAAGGAAGATTTTCGGTAAAAAAAAAGAGGAAAAAATAAGCGGTTGCGGCATTTAGAGACAGAAATTCTCATATCATTCTCTTCTTCGCAGAGAAGACATGAGAAGAGGCAAGATTGAGGAACAGAATCTCGCAACAGTTACATCTCAGCGAAGCTCTAACTAAAGGATGGTTGCGAAGGTCATCGCAGAGTACTAGAGAAGTGACGTAGCGAATGACGTCAGCTTAGTCATAAGGAAGGTATGAAGGTTCTGCGAAGATCACGATTACCTTGCGAAGAAAATCCTTGTAAGCTTGCGAGAATGACGTAGATCAGATCCGAAAATAGAGGTTGGCTTAGCTGTCATCCACTATGTAATATCCTATATAAAGGACCAAGCAAAGTCCAGAGAGAGGGATCTTTTTATAGAGTGAGAGGATAACAAATAGGAGAGAGAAAGTCCAGAGCTATTTTGATTTCCTTGTAATTTTCATTACCTTTGTAAGATTCATCAAAAAGATTAATAAAAACTTTGTTAATCGATCATGAAATATGAATAGAATACTATTAATTTTGGAGGGGTGTGGTTGTAGGAAATCCTGCAACCACAAGGGTATTATATTGTGTGTTACTGTGTTTGGGTGTGGTTTTTAATTTACTTTATGTGAGATTGAGCAAGTGTTTGCAATTTGTGCTCCTTAAATAAAGTCTAAAAGGGTATTGTGTTTGGTGTCCATTCTGATTTCTTTTGGCATATTGAATGGGTTTACTTGTAGACTTGTAGTTTGGTACTTGGAAATTATTTGGTTGTCAACGTCTCTATTTGTTTGAGTTCTTACCTTTTCTAAATGATTTTACAAATTCGAAGAGTTACATTTAAGATCAGTATTCAGCTGCTTGCTACTAGTTGTGAAAAAAAATGTACCATACACAAAAATGTCCCGGAAAAAATACTGTAATAAATATAGCACGTCTCAACAAAAACAAAATAAATTGAATAAATAATTTGCAGATGCTCTTGCTGCCTAAAACAAAGCCATCCAGTCAAGCTCCTGATCAGTAGATAGACACCAGTTAGGTTGAATCCAACTGGCGTTCAAGTATTCATATGCCGCGCTAAAATCTTCACAGGTGCAATCACCAGTAGCTCGATACATTCTAGTGTCCAGAGAATAGTATAAGAACCCATTTCCGTGAATCTTAGGAAAGTAAATTTTGTTTTCCATATGACTATTTGGTGGAGCGATTGCTGAGAAACAAGAGGTGTCGCTGACGAATAACATATACTTCCCCAAGCTTTTAACCCTAACCCACTCGTCCTTCAATCGATCAAATTCAAAGACACCAATCGACTTATCCATTTGGGTTTGCAAATGCACCAAGAAGACATTTTCATCACAGGAGACCAAGTAATTTGCATAGGCATAGCCATCAATATCCCTAAATTGCTTGAGAGAATTCCAGAAGTCTCCCCATTTGCTCGCATCTAATAGTATCGTAGAAGCACCGCAGCAGAAATTTCGACAATATAAGGATGGCATAAACCTTCGTAATACTAAGAGTAATTGGAAGGCATCTATGCTCCAATTATCGTTTCCACGACTGATGGTATAGACTTGTCTATTATCATATAATAACTCATCACAGATGGCAAAAACTATGCAGTCTCGGCAAGTAGGTAATGACGAGAATGAGAAGCTATGAAATGTAGCATCTGCATGAGGTAATTTAGGAAGTTGAACCGTCTCTCTTGTAAAAGGATTATAAAAGAATATCACCTTTTTACCTTTTGACATTAGCAGCCAACCATCTTTCGAGTAACGAATTATAGCACCTGTTACCAAACCAGAGCAGCTCACGGAATATTTCTCGTTATTATGCATCGGATTTACGAAGTTGAAGACGGAGTTCTTATCCTTCAAGAAAACCAACCAAGGTGACAAATATGCGTCTTTCTCGGTTATAGGAGAAAAGAGTCTCCAGCTTGTTGCAGGGATTTTCAACTGTGCTGCTTTACAAACAGAACGGAAATGTATATAATCCAGTGGATGAAGTAAATTCGGTATAACATCAAAAATGACAGTGTCTTCAGCAATATTACTCCTCGGATTGTTTTGTTTCGATGACGCTACTGCTTTCCTATTTCTTATCACGTTGGTGGCAATCATAGGAATCATTATCCACTCAGGTGAAAACCATAGAGCTGGCAACTTCGAAAATGGCATGATACACTTTGTACAATTGTTTTTGAAGTTATGTAAGTACAAGCTCTTGTCTTCCCGTAAGACATAAAACAAACAACCCGTTTTGAGCCCCATCTTCGCTGCTGAGCAAGACGCGACGGTATTATTCCCTATGAAGAGTACATTATCACCCAAACTCTTCACCTTTGACCAAACCATCAAATCAAAATCCAATTTTCGGATTTGTAATGATGTAACTTCCTTCGCATCATCACTCAACTTCATCCAAACTCCAAAGACTTCACCATTAGATTCTATATAATGAGTATAACTAGTAGCTTCTAGGTCTGGGAAAATGTTGTCCCTTTTTATGAGAAACTTTCTTATAGTTAAGGTTTGATCTTGTTGTTTTTCAATCTCTAGGTGCCACTTATTAAGAAACAAAGCATATAACTTACCTTGAACTGAAACTAGGGTACGAAACCCACAAGGATCATAAAAATTCATATCGTGCAATTGTTTGTTTCTCCATTGCTTGTCTCCAGGGCTACAATACACAAGTACATGCTCAAGGGGAACTCCACCTAATTTATCATTACTTTGGAAGATGAAGAAAATATTGGAACTATCATTAGCATAATCATCCGGACTGTTACTAGGCGGAGAAGATAACGTACAATCGACGATACGATAATTTGATGCCATCCATTGAAGTAAACTAGGTAAACGGATTATTTTCAATGTTACAGGATTCCAGAGAAAGCAATTACCAAACTTAGAATTTGATGGCAGTGAGTTGTTTTTATCACCGTAAACATATTTTTTGTTATGGCAAAGCATAACTAACCATCCTCCATGAGACGGTTTCTGCCAGAACAGTTTTCCATTCAATTCTGGTATGGTTTTTCGATTTTTTGATAAGTCACAAGGATTATAAAAAGCTTGTTGTTTCATACCTTTTTCATAAGGAATAACGAGCCATGGGGCTACACTAGGAACCGGTGGATGCCGACTTTCAATTCTTGTATCACCTGACTCCATGATTAAAGCTCAGAAGAGTGAGGAGGAGGAAAGCGGCGCGTTGAGATTTGGGTGAAACTAATAGGGAAAAAATTACGTATATATGGAAGGCAATTATAGTTTTTTTTTTTTAGGTTAAACTAAACGTCTGTAGGTATGGCATAGAAATTTGGTACCCAATCCACTGACCCGACCCGGTCCACACGACTTTTTGCATGTGGGTGCCCGACACACTAGAGGCGGGTGTAATTCTGGAATCTAACAGATTGTTATCATTGTTATAAAAACCTATGAGGTTTGTCCCCATGATAGCCTAGGCTATCAGACAGACGTCATTGAATGGGGATCCTGATCCGAAGGTCGGGAAGCTCCGGATGGAGTTTTAAATTGGACGGATGGGAAAGACTTACAGCATTGTTAAGTGGGTCGGTGTGGGCAAAAAATAAAGGGAAAAAACTGATCCTGATTTATCTTTCGCGAATTTCTTTCATCTCTAAACCTCTCTTCCTTTTTTATTCTTTTCGCTATTCTTCTTCCTGTTTGATGTAGTTTTTCTACAGTAAATTTCGTAACAATGATTTATATTCTTGCAGTTGGATCAGAATCAGAAAAACGATTATAAAAACCTATGAGGTTTGTCCCCATGATAGCCTAGGCTATCAGACGGACGTCATTGAATGGGGATCCTGATCCGAAGGTTGATGCGTGTCGTAGGTGCAATCAAATTAATATCTTATTTCCACTCAATTAAAAATAATATAATGGAAGTCAAGTTCGTTCCCACGAGGAGCAAGAGATTCTAGTTGTAAAAATTGTCACGAAAGGGGATGTATAAAGCAAAAGAAAATAAACAAAGCAATTAAAAGATAAAGTTGAAAATAATAAGAGAGACAAGACCAAGGAATCCTTCTTCGTTACGAAACAATGAATCAAGTTATGTTCTTTTCTACTTGTTATTAGTCACAAATTATCACCAACCGTAGGTAAAGCAGCTAGATCAGTGCTAAACCCCTAAATCCCTTGTATCACTGGGATACGGAAGTTCTCGACTACCGGATTCTATTTACCAAACCACCTAGTAGTAGATCACTCTAGATGTAATTTAAATAAACACATTAAGATTTATGAACTTATTAGGTTAATATTAGTAGTTAGACTCTTAGATCAAGGTCTACTTGCTAACATTGTTTTTACACACAATCGGCTCCACTAATCCCTCAGCAAGGTCTCGTGTTTGCTACTTATGTAAAGAGTCAAGAAACGATTACTTATCTCCTAACTTTCACTAGCTTTAGATCAAATTAACAAATCAATTTAGCGTGCACTCCAAAAAATCTATCAATCAATCATGAATGAATAAACATTCCTATTAGTAAAAACAATCGATAATCATGTGAAAAACCTCAAGATAGAATTGAAACAAAACTCAAATCATATATTAAGAACTAGGAATTCATCCTCAATCAATAAGAAAATTAGCTACTCATGTTTTTGAAATTCACACAAATAATAATTAAAAGGAGAATTTTTCAAGTTCACACAAATAATTAAGAAGAAGAATTTTCAAAAGCAAAAACACAAGTGTTGTGTGTGTAGAGAGGTGTGTGTAAAAGATGTAGAAAACTTCTCTATTTATAGGCTTCAATATTCTCCAAATCTTCCAAGGAATAGAATCCTTTTCCTTTAGCAATTCAATTTCCAAATCCAAGCCTTTCTCAACTCTTCTATCTTCTCTTTCCAAATTTGAGCCCAATTCTCCATCCGATTCCTAGTCCAAGTCTTCACACCCATGAGAGAAGTCCATAGAAAATTCTGGAATTTTTGCTTGCTTAAAAATCGGTATTATGGCCGGAATTTGACCGGAATCCGTCACCGCCGCCACCGAAAATTTCACCGTCATGGTATATTCGACGGAATATTCGTCCGCCCACCGTTAGGACTAACGGTCAAACGGGTCAACCGTCACCAACGGTCAAGGCGAGAAGAGGGAGTTAGCTACCGAGTCGCCTCTCGATTCGACTTCTTGTCCTGGGCTGGCCGGGTTGAGTCGTGGATGGCTCTGGTCCCGGATGACTCGTCAGACAAATATCCACGAGTTTTTTGTACTTTCTTTAGCATTTCTCAGGCCAATTCAGGCCGTTTCCTTGGGTCTTCTCCTGTTAAGAACCTATACATACATCTATTGAGCTCAACAGCTTCACTTTAAAACACCTTGTTCTTTCAGCTCAGCTTCATACTCTTCCATTCATTCTTCTTCTGCTTCACTCATACTTCCCATGTTACAGACCCATTTCCCTGATCAGCTGCAACTGCCATCACCTCTAGCTGCCAATTTAATCTCAATACCGCTGCCAATTTCTATCTGAGTTCATCTCTCGAACCAATCACAGACATCTACAGCTTCATCCATCTCGCTTCCTTGTCTGCAGCAACAACAGCTACTTCTGCTTATTTGAACTGTCCTGCAATCACCATGATTCTTCTCCTCAAATCTATCCACAATCCCATAAACAAGTCGAGCCCTTAACAACAATTTCTCTTGTTCATCTCATAGTACAACAACAACTCATTCAAGCTCAACCCATCTTTGTTCTTCATCTAACTCAGCCACCGAGCTTCAAACAGCGGCCACCAAACCCATCTTCGATTCATCTGAGCCACGAACCCATCTCCAATCTCGCTGTCGTTTCTTCCAGATCGAACCCCAAAAACGCCATCAACTTCTCTGCTTCTTCAATAAACCATCTTACTCACAGCATCAATCCATCATCATCACTGCCAACAATTTCTTCAAAGAATACACCCATTTTCACCACAGCATCCGTCCATGTTCACCGAACGAACGATCGACCATCTTCTCTTCTCGATTCGAATCATTTCACCACGTACGCACTTCATCCATCTAACCAGCTCGATCTCGATTCAACAAACTCTAGTTCCCGTGTTTGCCTTTTCGACCATGAATCAATTTATATAAATTTCATACAACCACGAACTGGTTTCTACTCGATCGAATTCAATCTCTGGCTCTCAATTTCTTTATTTCAGACGCAGCCATTGTCTGCTCTTCTCAATTTCAGTTCAGGGGAAAAATGATTGAGAAAGAATTCTTCTCAATTTAGGGTTGTAATGATTTGGGTGGGATTTTAACACCCCAGCGATAGTTAAACCCTCTGATAAATGATAAGGGGTACTCTGATGACAACCCCCCTTAGCCTTGACTGGGCCTGGCTTTAGTACTCCTCCAAATTGGGTTGCCCCTTAACCTCAACTGGGCTCCATATATCAATCGCCTGTAAAATGACCTTTTTGCCCTTTTTGCTCAAATTGGGTGATTTCTTCTTCTTTTCCTCCGTGCGACTCCAAAGTAGCTATAAAACTCAAAACAAGCGTAAAATACATAATTTACAAGAAAAATAGCAAAGAAAGCATAAACAATGGATAGTAAATAGGATGTATTCTACACCCTATCAAAAGTCGGGAAGCTCCGGATGGAGTTTTAAATTGGACGGATGGGAAAGACTTACAGCATTGTTAAGTGGGTCGGTGTGGGCAAAAAATAAAGGGAAAAAACTGATCCTGATTTATCTTTCGCGAATTTCTTTCATCTCTAAACCTCTCTTCCTTTTTTATTATTTTCGCTATTCTTCTTCCTGTGTGATGTAGTTTTTCTACAATAAATTTCGTAACAATGATATATATTCTTGCAGTTGGATCAGAATCAGAAAAACGATTGAGAGGAATAGAAAAAGAAGGTAAACATTTAGAAACCCTAGAATTATCGTGTTGTTCCACTGTATATCCAAGCTCTTCCATTGAAAATTGCGGATCAACAACTAATTGTAACTGCAAACAACCGTTAGTCGGCAACTAAACCTTGCACTTATAGTTTAATTGTAACATTATCTCTCACAACTCTTAGTTGGCTGCTCCAGATCACTTTTTTTTTTGTACCAATCAAAGAACGGATCACATCCGACAGAAAATTGGATGAATAATATCACCATGACTTACAGAGATGTAGACCATCTTCCGTTTGATTTGGATGATCTTTTTCTTGCTTTTTGTCAATGTACTTGCGAGGTTACATGCACTCTTAGCGATCTAACTTGGAGGATCTAGGTTTCTTTTCATCTTATTGATATCATTTTGGAAAATATTGATGGTGGTACCCATAGTTTCTTAAATTTTGGTAAGGGTATTTCTTAAATTCTTAAAAAAAAAAAATTGTTGTTCTTTTAGATTAATTTGTTACATCTGTAGTTTTTTATATCTGTATTTTCAATGATTATTTCTTATACTTTGTTTTTGTAGATTGTTGAGGATCTAGAGGTGAACTACAGTTTTGAATGCACTGGAGGAATATCATTTTGTAAACTGTACATTGCATGTTTTTAAATTTCCGTGAAACAGGCCACTCCTGATTCAATTTTATAATTTATACTGGAAATCCATTCTTTAACCGATAGGGATCACTTAAATTGGCTGTGCATCGTCTGTTTGTTTCAGATCATTGTGGGGTGTTCATTATTTCCATTAAAGACTGCCTTATGTATTCTGCGAGGTTGGCATGTCCCCTTATTTTTCAAAACATAATCATAATAGAGGTGTGAAAAAAAATTCAAGCTATATATGTTTTTATTTGTTCCTTAATCTTCGTCAATAGCTTCCTGTAACAATCAAACCCAAATGTATTTCAAACTTAATCATCTATGCTGATTGCTGGTTTCAGATTCACTGTTGTTAATTGCCATCTTCATTCCCAACATTAACCCATCCTACAATTGATTAATGGCACTTCAACTGATTTGAATCCAACCCAAAAATCCCCAATTACAAGACAATTGCATTTGTTATTTTTTTCATTGCGATCTTCATACACTCAACATTGAACCCATTGATTTCCGTCCTGTTAGTAAAGATACCTTCATCAAACAATAAAAATACAATTATCAACACACGAATCACGTTTGAGATTTAGTTTTCCAGAATTTGATAGTGAATAACGAAGAAAAGACGATCTTCTTTATTCTCTTATTACAATATATGTGCAAATATGATACGGTGTACGCGCGCCCAATCAGCCTAAACAGAATCGACCGATCTCGGCCACATGATCTCTCACAACTCTTAGTTGGCTGCTCCAGATCACTTTTTTTTTTGTACCAATCAAAGAACGGATCACATCCGACAGAAAATTGGATGAATAATATCACCATGACTTACAGAGATGTAGACCATCTTTCGTTTGATTTGGATGATCTTTTTCTTGCTTTTTGTCAATGTACTTGCGAGGTTACATGCACTCTTAGCGATCTAACTTGGAGGATCTAGGTTTCTTTTCATCTTATTGATCTCATTTTGGAAAATATTGATGGTGGTACCCATAGTTTCTTAAATTTTGGTAAGGGTATTTCTTAAATTCTTAATAAAAAAATTTGTTGTTCTTTTAGATGAAATTGTTACATCTGTAGTTTTTTATGTCTGTATTTTCAATGATTATTTCTTATACTTTGTTTTTGTAGATTGTTGAGGATCTAGAGGTGAACTACAGTTTTGAATGCACTGGAGGAATATCATTTTGTAAACTGTACATTGCATGTTTTTAAATTTCCGTGAAACAGGCCACTCCTGATTCAATTTTATAATTTATACTGGAAATCCATTCTTTAACTGATAGGGATCACTTAAATTGGCTGTGCATCGTCTGTTTGTTTCATATCATTGTGGGGTGTTCATTATTTTCATTAAAGACTGCCTTATGTATTCTACGAGGTTGGCATGTCCCCTTATTTTTCAAAACATAATCACAATAGAGGTGTGAAAAAAAATTCAAGCTATATATGTTTTTATTTGTTTCCAAAATTCCAAGTTTGTATTATTTGAAGTAACTGATTACATCAACCTCGGTACCAAGAAGGAGAGAAAGCATCGTGGCTTGCAGAAAAGGTTGGAAACGCGAGTAGCCTGCAGAAGTTCATATGATCATGGCCCCTACCAAAATATGATAAGAGTGAGAATCTTTTTGACTCTTTAATTTTCATTTTAGTTTATCCCACCGAGAGTTCCGTTCATTTAATATTTTGGTAATTCACCTCCCCATGCCACACTACTTGCACAATTTGTACAAAGTGAACGTCACATTAAGCCCTCGGTTCTCTGAAGAATATTGATTCTCTTTGTCATGTTCTAGCCTCTTTCTTTCCGTTTTTGTGACTGCCTTATGTATTCTACGAGGTTGGCATGTCCCCTTATTTTTCAAAACATAATCACAATAGAGGTGTGAAAAAAAAATTCAAGCTATATATGTTTTTATTTGTTTCCAAAATTCCAAGTTTGTATTATTTGGAGTAACTGATTACATCAACCTCAGTACCAAGAAGGAGAGAAAGCATCGTGGCTTGCAGAAAAGGTTGGAAACGCGAGTAGCCTGCAGAAGTTCATATGATCATGGCCCCTACCAAAATATGATAAGAGTGAGAATCTTTTTGACTCTTTAATTTTCATTTTAGTTTATCCCACCGAGAGTTCGTTCATTTATATTTTGGTAATTCACCTCCCCATGCCACACTACTTGCACAATTTGTACAAAGTGAACGTCACATTAAGCCCTCGGTTCTCTGAAGAATATTGATTCTCTTTGTCATGTTCTAGCCTCTTTCTTTCCGTTTTTGTTATTTTTGCTTTTAGGAAGCATTTGAATTTTGTCTATCTAAAACATCCTTGCTTGAAGTTTATCCTAGATGCGGGGAAAAAAAATACTTTCACATGGGTCTTTCCCTCTCAAAACATTGGTTCTTGCGCACGTTTTCGACAGCATGTGACAACATAGATTCCAATTTATCCGCTGGATGATAATTTTCCCCCTTTGTTTTGGTTGTTCTGTGGCTTTCGGAGAAGTGGTCTGGAAGTGACTTACTAAAACCTTGGATAAATGAAAATGGCTCTGACAGTATCACTACACCAAAACCAGGATTTTGTAACAGTGCAACCTGTCACAGTTTATTTTTCAGTCACAGATACACCTGTGATAAGTCCCGCTTGATTATAACTGTTATTAAATTTTGTATTCGTGATAATAATTAGGAATATTAAATTCTTTTATTAGTCACAATAATATTTGTTGACAATTTTACAGACAATCACAATTATAATTCAAAGTGATGATTCCACCCAAATATTTCACAACATCTAAAACAACCCCAAAATTGAATTTTAATTGTCACTAATTTTCCCACATTTGTACAAACTAACAATTATATTTCATTTCTATAAATCAAAATATATTTTTCTTTTTCTTTTTAATTTTCTTAATATTAGAAAACAGGATCAAGACCAAATCAACAAGTCATGACTTTATAGAAATTTGACTTCCGAAGACGGTGAAAATTGACACCCTTATCTGAATAACTGCAATAAAAATTCTGAAAATTGTGAAAATGACCAGACTACCCTTATCGAAAATAAGTAAGTAAATATTACAGACTGTTAAAATTACCATATTACCCTTAATACAAAAAAGTGCAACAAAATATTATGCAGACTGTGAAAATGACCAGATTACCCTTATCCGAAATAAGTGAAGTAAATATTACATACTGTGAAAATGACCATATTACCCTTAATGAAATTAGTGCAATAAATATTGTGGAAAACCGTGAAAATGACCGGACTACCCTTATCGGAAATAAGTAAAGTAAATATTACAGGACTATGAAAATAACCATACAACCCTTATAAGAAATAAGTAAAGAAAATATTGAATAGTGAAAATGACCATCTTACCCTTACTAGAAATAATGGAGACCGTGGAAATGACCAAACTACCCTTATCGGAAATAAGTAAAGGAAATATTACACATTTTGAAAACGACCATATTACCCTAACTATGAAAATGACCATATTACCCTTACTAGAAATAAGTGCAATAAATATCATGGAGACTATGAAAATGACTATATTACACTTACAAGAAATAAGTGCAATAAATATCATGGAGACTATGAAAATGACCAAACTACCCTTATCGTAAATTAGCAAGGTAAATATTACATACTATGAAATGACTATTTTACCCTTATTGTAAATAAGTGTAATAAATATTCGGAGACTATGAAATGACCAGACTACCCTTATCGAAATAAGTGAAGTAAAATATTATAGACTCGTGAAAATGACCATATTACCCTTCATCGGAAATAAATGCAAATAAATATCATGGAGACAATGACAATGACCAAACTACCCTTATCAAAAGAACACGTAATTGGGGGATAAAATTTGTAATTGGGGGATATAGGAAAAGGACAAAAAAAAAGTCCAAATATCAATTCGGGGTCACCCTTATCTTAGTATTTTTTAAATCCTAATCTACCCCTCACTAATCGGGTTTAGTGGCTAATAATAATTAGTAAAAATCTTAAGATTTTTATAAATGATTAGTGTGTGTTTTATTTGTTTTTGGGGTGAGTGAGGTGATAGTAGGAGGGAAAATATTTTGAGAGAGAATTTTTTGTGGAAAATGGAAGATGATTGTGAAGAGAGGATTTAACTTGCTGCATTGCCGAATCTTTATCTCAACTACAACAAGGAGCATATCTTGAATCTTGACTAACGACAACAATTCTCGATTGCAAGTATTTGTGGAACCAACACCCTTGGATGATGATTTTGACGAGTATGGAGAGTTTCTTGAAGAACCAACACAAGAAAGTAAACTTGCACAACATACAAGCATCCCCAACACACAGGTAAAGTTTGCTAAGATGTCGAAAAATCAAATTTTTCTTTAAACCCGCCATTTTTCAACCGAAAAACCTCGGTGCCGGCATGGTAGGTGTATGAATACCATGCCGGTTGTCTGCATTGGCATGGTATTCATACTACGACCATGCCGGTAATTGATATCCCCAATTTGAATTATAAACCAAGATAGTATTCTACCAAAAACTATGCCGATACAGAGGTAACCTTTTTACCTACCAAGGAATATACTACGGAATATTCAACCGGCATGGTTACATTGATCGTTTACCATGCCAGATCGAATGAAAAACATACAGAAACAATTCCATCCCAAACCAAAAACCGGCATTGAAACTTAATAAACATTAACGCCGGAATTTAGTACCTACGCGTGGTATCATCACTATCGATAATGCGGCAAAGAAACCGGGCGTTGTTAAGTTACAACTTTTCAATGCCGGTACCTACTAAAACCATGCAGGAATAAATGTTTTCCAAAGCTAAATTCCGGCATTCAATATCGATTATTTTTTAATGCTTAATTATGTACCGGCTTGGAACAATATGTTACGATAATGCGGCATCCTTGCTTAGGCGTTGTAGTCTTCGAAACACATATTAGGAATAGGTTTCAAATTTGGTCTTCCGTTTTGGTAAACTTAAACTATCTTGGGAACAATTGTCGAGCATGCCAAGTGCAGTTTCGGCATAGTGTTTTAATGTTGTTTGGAACTAATTTTCATTCGATCCTTAGGTGGTGCCATATATTGATCCAACAAATGCAAAGCCGCCTTATCGGGATACATTCGGAATGCTATAAAATCCCTCCGGTATGTGACCAAATAATACTTTTCACCTAGTATCTTGAACATTACTAATGGATTGCTAGTAGTGAACCTTCTAATGAATGCGAAATTGTTCTTATGTAGGGAATAATCGATCGAAAGGAAGCAATCGCTTGGGCTAAAGAGACGGCTCTTAAGAACATGTGTGTGTTGGTGAGGAACACACAAGAAGGTTCGAATAGGCGTTTTGAGATGGCTTGCGAGAGAAGTGGGAAATACAAGGAGAAGAATAGCCACAAGAGAAAGGATTATGTATATCCAAAGAAGACTAATAGGGTATACAAGACTCGTACGAGGAAGAATGATTGCCCTTTTAAGCTTGTATTCCGTTTAAATGACATGAACAATTGGGACTGTGAGGTTTCGTGTGGCTGTCATAACCATCGGGATCCGAAAGATTTTGTTGGTCACTCCTTAGTTGCAAGCTAAAACCTGACGAGTTCGAGGATGTAAAGAGATTGACCAAAGCACTTATCAAACCGAGACAAATTCTCGAGGCTTCAAGGAAAAGGACGAGACTAACGTGTCTTCTCTACGTACAATTTATAGTGCACAAGCAACTATTAGAAGGGTGGAATGGGAAGGGAGGTCCGTTATGCAAGAATTAGAGAAGATAGCTTGGGATCACAACTACACGCGTATCATTAAAAGAGGGCCCGACAACAAGCCCTTTCAAATATTCATTTCGCATCCGTTTGCTTTCACGGTTGGCAAATACATGTTGTGGTGTTCTTTTGATGGATTGCACCTACAAGACAAACAAATACAATATCCGTTGTTCAACATCGTTGGGCAAACCTCGGACAAGGTAACATTCACATTGGCTTGGTGTTTAATGGAAACGAGAGGGACCATAATTATCATTGGGCATTACGACAATTGAAGTTGTTCTTAGGGAAAATCAACTTCCGAGGGTCATCGTAAGCGATAACGATGCCGCATTAATGAGAGCAATATCCGGCGTCTTCCGGACGCACAAAATTTCCTATGTACATATCATATACGTAATAATGTGATAAAAACTTGCCATGCCTTGTTTGAACCCTTAAAGGCGGATATTAAGAAGAGAATGATGGTACAACTAGAGGAAGATGTTCGAAAGAACAAGCTATCCCCGAAGAAGAAGAAGATGAGAGAGGCAAGATAAAGGAGCGAGTGGACAAAGAACATGCGGAAAATCATAAAAAGTGGTTGGAATTTCTAAAAGATTGGGAGAAAGTTTATTGGTCTCTTACCGAGGTTATGTACGAAAAGAGATTGGAGAAGTTCATTGCCGATTGAACGAAGTTTATCCGACGACCGCCAATGGTATTGTCGGACTCAATGGTTGGATAAGTTCAAGGAAAGATTTGTACGTGCATGGACAAACCGGTATAGACACTTCAAGACGGAAGCAACTAGTGCAGCCTGAGGCCGCTCATGGGAGATTTAAAGATCTCATCCGGTCCGGTCAAGGCAATGTGGTTACGATCACCGAGGCAATGGAGCAATACTTTAAGCAAGATATCAATAGGATCAAGGAGGCTTTTGAGAAAAAGCTCAATGGATAGGTTGACTCCATTTCTTCATTATGGTAACTTTCTCCAAGGAATAGAATTCAACGTCTCTCATTGGGCAATAAAACATATGATGAGACAAATGGAATATGAGAAAAATTACGGAAAACCGGGTGATGTGTGTATTTGTCCCCGACATGTCTTCATTGGGGCTTCCATGTCGTCATATGCTTGTTAAGTATGAAAAAGCTGATACCTTTGGAGGTTATTGATCCGTTTTGGAAGCAACTATCTTTCGACCCTCCCCCTTCGGGAGATCCGGGCAATCTCCATGGGATACGAACGAAGCAAAGGGAATTCTTCGAAGCTTACTCTCGTGGCACCTCGGTAAGCCGACAAGTCTTGTTGAGCCAACTAAGGCTACTTGCTCGTCCATGGATCGCACAAAGCGAAGAGCCAAGAAAGGGAGATCCAATGGGAAGACCACAAACTAAAACAAAAAGGAAAAAACAAAGGGTAGAATTGAAAGAAATGACTCAACGTGAAGAAGAACTCGCGGCAAGTAAGAAAAGAGATCTAACCGCATGTGAGATTTCGGAACAAAGGTTCGTGGAAGCGCAGGTTCCAAACAAAAGAGGTAGGCGCGGAAGGAACCGCTAAGTCAACAACTAACCCGTGAACCGTATCCACACCAAAAGCCAACTCATTGGAGGTTCCAAAGAAGAGGGGTAGGCCGCCAAAGGTATCATCATCCGGTGAAATAGAGCAACAAGGTGAGCATTCCGAAGCCATACCCATAGTCGATCTAGCGAGGTTCCAAGGAAAAGGGGTAGGCCGCCAAAGGTAACATCATCTTGTGAAAAAGAACAACAAGGTGAGCATTCTGAAGCCATGCCCATAGTCGATCTAGCGGAGGTTCCAAGGAAAATGGGTAGGCCGCCAAAGGTAACATCATCTTGTGACAAAGAACAACAAGGTGAGCATTCGAAGCCATACCCATAGTCGATCTAGCGGAGGTTCCAAGGAACAGGGTAGGCCGCCAAAGGTATCATCATCAAGTGACAAAGAACAACGAGGTGACGAGGCTAAGGAGGTGACAAACCAAAGTGATAGCAAAGTTGACGTAGTTTTAGTTCGAAGGAGAAGGGTAGGCCAAGGAAGTACGGACTCCCATCACATATCGAAGACATTGCAAGTGTAGAGATTGCGAGAGGATGGTTTGGATATATTATTGTTACAAAAGGGTAATATGAAGATGTATAAGGATCCGGAACGGTAGGACAATTAGAAGTTATCATACCAAGATACGGTCTTACATAGACCAACTTCCACGAGGTTATTCGCGAGTATATTTTATATACGGATGATGTCGACGGAGATGGAAATTGTGGCTATCATCTTTGATCGAACAATTAGGAATCTTTGACACGGCGGTTAGTAGAGGTATGACACCATGCAAATATGCTAGAACGAGGATGGCCGAACAACTTGTGAACAAGAGGAGCTTTTATGAGCAATTGCTTGGTGAAGGCGAGGGGTTTGATGATATGCATGCTCAAGTATTGGGGCCCGAACAACAGATGAACTTTCTTCCTTCTGAATATTGGATGAGAATGCCGCTTTGTGGGCATCTGGTGGCGGATACATTTAGATGTGTTGTTCATTATTTTACCCCCACCGTAGAATGTACATTCACCCCAAAGTGGCAAAAATGCGAAGGATCCCTTAAGAAGAGAAGAGTTGTTTTGGCGTTCGTGAACGGTAATCATTTCGTTATTCTAAAACTCGAGAAAATTGTCCATTGCCACCTGTTTGTGGGATGATTAAAAACAAGGCTCTAGATCCCAATATCTGGAAGGGATGGATGGCATTGTATGAGGAGAATCACCAACTTTGGGATGCGTTTGCCTTATCAAAAAAACCTCTCCCAGAGGAGAAGATGCAACTTCATACGTGTGGAAGCTTACGATGAATAATTTTGATGTATGTTGTTCACTAGTACGCAAAATTTTCTTTTTTTTTTTGGAAGTGTGAATTGTAAACATTAAATCATATTTTGATGCAGTCGGCATAGTTGTGTTTTATATTGTCTACTCGAACATGTTTACCCGGCGTAGAATCTTGTTTGAAACAATGCTTAGGATATGATGAAAAAACTTCAGAGAATTCAGCGACCTTTAAGCATTGACATTAACCTCGATCTTCGCCGGTTTTAAATCAAATCGTATTTATCATGGAGATTAGAATACTGAAGCATAGTATCTAAACACAAATAAATCTTAGGCTCAATCATTTAGAGAACCGGCATTGTGTTTCTTTGTTCTCGAGCATGCTTTTAGGGTATGAAAAAAAACTACGAAATTTAGGGATTTGACACAAATTTAACAACATAAAAATATAATAAAATACTACACTTGTATAAAAGAACAAACTCCTAAGTTTTGTGGTTCCAAACCAAAACAAATAAAGCAAACACATTGTTCAAGACTCTGAGACAAACATAAACCAAACTAATACTATAGAATAAACACACGATCACTCGGTTCTTGGCTTCTTTTGTACCCTCTTCTTCCTTTCGCCCCACAAGTCTTTTGCCTTCGGATCTTCAATTTTGTCCATCTTTTGCTCGACGTTGCATTTCTTTCGGGTCAGCACCTCTCCTTTCGTGTTCTTTTTCTTAAAGAACTTTGTCAAATTTCCAATCCGGCCCGACGCTGTTAAGGAAATTTTAAACATGTACTTAGTATGTTCGATTGTATAAGTTCATAGACATAGATTAAAAGAATGGTAATGAACAAGACGTACGTACCAACAACGTAACGAGTTTGTACAAGTGCGGGTACAGTTTAGGAGTTGTGGAGGCATGTGCTGGTGGTGGAGGAACAACTACTATATCAGGGCGTACAACATAAGGATGCGTGAACTTCCGATGGCCTCTTAGGAAGGTTGGTTCGATCTCATAACCGTTCTCGACCAATTCCCAATCAGCCCTATCCAACACAAGTCCTTTTTCTTCCCTTTCACTCAATGTGCAAGAATAGGTTTTGGGTCGTAAACCACGAGAGTATGGTTCTCACTTGATTGGCATTGAGGAAAGTCATGAGAGAATTTCGATAAGATGTATCCGTGAGATCTTTCGCTTGTACCCAAGTTGGCGCATTACAGCGAGGGTTGTGCATAACAAATCCTTTTGGATGAAATAACGGTCCGTTGTAAAATGAAACATTGTCACGCCGTTGAAAGTGAACTCCTCGGCATTCCTATATGGATCAAACACTACATCTTGGACCTCCACCGAGTCCAAAGCCAATCTCATTGCTAATAACCGTGTTTTTGTTATTTGGCCTTGGGGTATTGTCGAAGAAGTATTTCGACCTATAGGCCTATTCTCTTGATATTCGGTGAAAATCTTCAATCCTTTGTAATGTTTGAACAATTTTTTGAAGTGTTCATAAGCCCACACCTACGACAATGAAAATCTTTAATAATTGGAAACTAACAAATTTAATCACAACAATCAAAAAAAAGTAGTTGACTATACCCGAGTAGGTGAAATTCCCATTAAATTGACGGGCGTTCGCCTTAGATGCTCGACGCATTTACGCCAAAAAATGTGCCAAGAAAGCGAGTGCCCCATGAATACTCATGAACCTTTTCCAAAGGATCCAAGTATTGTAGGTTGTTCATATGCACCCTATTACCATTGGCGTCGTGGGAATATATTGTGCCCAAGATGAACAACATATAAGCCGCATGGCGGTTCTTTGGACTTGTTCGGGATTCAATTCCTTGTTCTTCGTGTTCCCAAACAATTCAACGAGTTTGACGAATGTGATAGTCTTTGTCCAGCAACGACTAGTCTTGTACATATTTGCCAAAGTGGTTTCCTTGTCCCATCCAAACAACTTTTTAGTCGGTTCATAGATCTTGTCCCATTCCAAGTCCTTAGAGTCATCTCCTACCTTAACGGGTTTCCGAGAACCTCAAGACCTATTATCCTTTGGACATCTTGGGATGATAGTCATCTCGCCAAAAGGAAAATGCATGGTATCGTTTCACCATAAAACCTCTCCAAAAAGCGGTTTGCCGTGACGGTATCGGTGGCCACATAATTTTTTATCGCAGGATACAACCAGGATGCTTTGACTCTGACTTTAACGGCGTCACACTCAAGCTTCAAAGGCCATACATCCGATTGTTGATGGCGGCTAACACGGAAGGCATTCTTGTGGTCCTATAAAAACACAAATAAGTAAGTTACATTCACTTGATCAGATAAATAATATAATAACAAGATGCAAACGTCTTACATAAGTTTGATATATCCGTGACCCAAGAGTATTTGTAGGCAAATAAGAGTTGCGGGTTTATCGGTTCACCCCAATGTTTGCCATCATCGCTGATGCTGGGAATCATGTCATACTTATCGGGGAAAGTGGGCTGGGGGTGCCTTTTCATTATCCTTAGGGGCTTCAACTCCAACATCGGTCCTGGTCCTAAGCCACCTGCTTGTGAGGAAGAGCCAAGCTCGTTGGTACGAGGATATGTTTCCCACTCATCATCATCATCACTTGCTGGTTGGGTAGCTTATAGGTTGATCCCGAATCGTGACCTTAGCGAAGAGCTAGGATCGGGACGGCTATGTCGAGAAGACTTACGTTTTGCTTCTAAAACGACTTTGCCTTTTCCTTTGCTCTTTTGTGGTGCTCTAGACCTATGCGACAATATGTAAACCGAGTTATATAATGACAACCCGGCATAGAAATCAAACTTAACGGGAGTTCCGGCAGACAAAGGCATTCTAATCAATTAATATATGATCCGGTTGTCTTTTAATTTTTGACGGAGAATGAACATTTTTTTTCAAGAAGACCGGCATAGTAAGTTAACATAACGACAACGCCGGCACTTAGAACCGGCATTGTTAAGAAGTAAGCTTAAATGCCGGTATTGTGGGATTTTAGTCTGAGAGAATTTAACGAAAACGGCATAGTATTTATGAAACAAACAAAGCCGGTATGTAAAACCGGCATGGTATTCAATTAAATGTGTATCTGCCGGTAAAGGCATGCAATAAAATCGGATTCGGGACATATATTCGTGCATGATTTTCAAATTGTATTCTACAGCCATTCAAACATGCAAATCGAATTTCAATTTTATTTTCAAAGACTAAACAACATAATTTCACTTTGTGTTTTCTCGTATGGGATAAACCTAAAATTAAAAACTTCAATTCAACATATACATCACTTACCTAAGCAAATTTGTTATTCTCGCCTCACCATCGAGACTCTTGAGCGGTTCTTGCGCTTTTGATTTCGATGTACCACCATCATCACGGTTTCTTGATTGGGTATTGGTTTTTCACCGGGTTTGACGACCCATTGTGTTAGAGAACGAATTATTTCATTTCTATAAAAATGGAGAATGAATGATTTCCTTTCTAAAACCGTCACTTAAATAGAATGAAGGAGTGTGTAAGCGACGCATAACCGGTATTAAGGATTTTGTAACCGCCAAATAAGTGGGATAGATTAGTTTGTAACCGTCAAATAAGTGGAATGAATGAGTTTTGTAACTGCCACATAACTTGAGTTTGTAACCGTCAGAATGCCGGCATTGAAAAATGGAACCATTCAATGCCTAGTATTCAGCAATAAGTACTTGTAGTGAGCAGAATTCAACGGAGGCATAGGTAACGGTCTAGTTTTTGGTTTATTTTTCGATCTTAGGATAAGGAAAGAAAATTGATGAAATAAATAACATAGACCACATAATCTTAAGGAAATAAACTTAAAAACATTAACTCATTTCTTGGAACGAGATTCAATAAGCATAGCCGCTTCGAAATGCCTAAAGGCTCTTTTCTCCATTTGGTATATGCGTCCCGAGCTTGAAACCTATTCCTCTGTATCTTGCAAGAAACTCGTTGTATTTGCGACATAACTTTATGAGTGCAATTGTTCGATTTTGTACATAGAGATCAAGTAATCCATTCGGCCTTTCTTACCTTCCAAGTAGTTATTCTTGTAAGGACCGAGTCTAACAAAACCCCAAAAAAGATTCGAAGGACGGTGATCTTCCGGAAATCGGATACTATGTAGTAATTTTTAATCCACTCGGTTTCTTCCTCGACATCCGCTTCTATCTTAGATTGTTTTTGGCGTTTAAGGATTTCTTTAGCTTCTTTGCGATAATGTTCAAGCTTTGCTTCCTCTTCTTCTTCTCTTTGTCTCTTAAGTATCTCTTCTTCCATTGCGGAAATTGACTTGGTGGTTTCTCCCTTCCTTTTAAGTTTTTCTAGTATAAGGGAACCGAGTTGGTGGTTGATAATTGATTTCCCAACGGAGTGGATAGTTTGTTCTTCTTGAGTTTTTTCTTTTTCCATGGCAATGATGGAATCGGTAGTTGATGAAGTATTTTCCATTGGAGGTATCAAGTGCAATGGGTGAATCCATTGCATTATATAGATGATTGCACAACGGCTATTTAGTGCCGGCATTGTCGGTGACCTACAATCAATGCCGGCCCTCTAAAACCGGTTTATGGTTCAAAAAAATAGCCGTTGTGCACTGATTTTTGAACATTCCGGCATTGGTATAAACTTATCGTAAATAGGCACTAAATACCGGCATAGATTAATATACTACATACTAAGCCGGAATCATTAGGCAATTGAAACAACTTTACATACTAAGCCGGAACTATAATTTATTTCGAACGTAATCCTTGTCGACGGAACAACGAATGCACTTAGCACGTGCATCAAGCCTTTAAACCACTTGGTGGCCCAAGTGGACGAGTTATAGTCTCGTGAGGGCTTACATAGAGAATTATGAAAATTTTACAGTGCCGGTTTTCTGAGAATTATGAAAATTTTCAAATTATCAGAAAACCGGCATAGATATCAGAAAATACTACTGTGCCGGTACCATTGAATATCTATACAGGAACATTGAATTTTTGGTATTCTTGTCCCGGTATGGTTTTATAAATACTTTCAACGCCGGTTATTAGAACCGGCATTGTTGTTTAAATATTAAACATTGCCGGTACCAAAATCCGGCTTTGTTATCCTAATTTATCTATGCCGGAAATAGTCACAAATAAATCTTGCAAGGATAACACGCTCAACATAAACCAACCAACTTGATTTTGCTATCAAGTTTGGAATTGTTCAAGAGCAAAGAGTTTAACAACTAAAGAGTTTAACACGAGGTACAAACGAAAATAAGTTTGGAATTGTTCAAGATGTGACAACCACGATCCAAAAAAAGAAACACAACTAAAGAGTTAAATCACTGGGTCTTTTGCTTCTTTTGGGCAGGTTTCTTCCTAGTTTCCCCGAACAAAGCTTTTGAACTAGGGTCGGTTGCTTCAATTCTATCAAGCTTTTGCTCGAATTCCTTCATTTCTTCAAGGGACAGTACCTCTCCTTCCTGGTATTTGCAACCCAACATCTTCTTTAACTTGCCAAGCCGACGCCGCTAGTTTAATATAACAAACACATAATTAGTATACATATATGATTATGTGTATATTAAACGACGAAGCAATTAACAATACTTACAAGCAATCCAACGGTGTTATTTAGTTGGGTCATCGTAGGGGTGCTGTGCGGGAGTTGGGGCGGGAGGGTTTTACGGGGAGGAACTTGGACGTCATCCGGAGGCGGACGACATAAGGATGTGACCATTCGGTACTCTTCCATGTAATCGGCATCAACTTCATCACCGTTTTCAGCAATCTCCAACTTTTCCCACTGACTAAAATCTACCAAACGGCGTGGTTCCCTATCCCTCCAATCTGTTGGGTCCGGTTTGAACATACTCTACATGCAACCGATTTGGAGTTGAATAACACCGAGACAGTCGAGTTCAAAACATTGAAAAGAGGCCGATGCGGAAAAATGCTAATTGCTTATATCCAAGTTGACGCATCACACGCGTAGGATTAGCCATAACGTATCCTTTTGGGTGGAACAATGGCCCATGGTAAAATGCAACGTTACCAAACCTCAAAACCTGCCGGTTTCCTCTAGCCTCCTTATAAGGGTCGAACACAACATCTTTGGTACTCATTGCGTCCAAAGCCAATCTCATATCGATCAGTCGACCCATGTTTAGGGCTTTGGAGTCTTGTTGAACTCGTATCTCTTAGCTAGAGGCGTATCGGGTTACGGAAGATCTATGATCTTCAAGGAGGGGTAGGCCTTGAACAAGGTTGGGAAGTGTACATAAGCCCACACCTATTCCAATGTGAAGACATAAATTTTGTTTCTAAGTTCACCATAAGAGTACATATGAACAATATACACAATAACATAAGTTTAAGAACAAATTTACTGCGGTAGAGTGAAATTCCGACAAATTGGTTGGTTTTAGCCTTAGAGGCCCTTCTCATCTCCATCATCAAATGTGCCATTACCGCGGTGCCCCAAGAATATCCATAGACATCTTCCAACGGATCCAAGTCTTGAAGGTAGTTCGCACTAACCACTGTTGCCATTGGTGTCGGGGAATACCCTAGTGCCCAAGACGTACAACAGTGGTTGGCGCGGTATAACGAATTTGTTTAGGGTCCCATCCATCCTCCAAACTTCTTTTCTTTGTCTTTTCAAAATTCTTCTTAAGAAGCGTCAACTTGATTGTCTTTGTCTTACCGAGACGTGGATTCATAAAAGCTCTCCACGAAGTTTTGTAGTCCCAACCAAATAGCTTGTTAGTCGACCGGTGCAACTTCGACCATTCTAGGTCTAGAGACTCAACTCCTTACGCAATTGATTTGCCGATAACATTCAAGCCTAGAATGTTGAGCATCTTGAGGGATGAAGGTCATCTCCCAAAAGGGAAGTGCATGGTATCGGTTTCACCATGATACCTTTCGACGAAGCAATTGTGATATGAGAATCGGGCTTCACATAGTTTTCAACCAAAGCATATAGACCGGAGAATCCTTTACTATTCTTTGGACCTCTTCACATTCCTCGGACAAGTCCCAACCATCCGCGGCTTGGTTTTCGGCAAACACGCACGGCCTTCTTATGATCCTACAATTAGGAGAGACAATACAATTAAGAGATTTTACATAAATACACAACAATACATATGTACAAGATAGAAAATGCTTACATAGGTTTGATAGATAGTACGAGCCCACGAGTCCTTGTATCCAAATAGTATTTTCGGTTAGGAGCTTCGCCCCAAATTCTACCACGATCAAGGTCGGGAATCATGTCATCAATGTGAGGAAGGTGAGAACCCTTAACTTTCACTTTGACGTTGCCCTTCCCCTTCTTGCCATTGTCTTGTGTTGGTTGTTGACTTGGGCCACCAACTTCGCTTTGGCTTGCTAATTGACTTTCCTCTTCATCTTGCTCATCTTGCTCATTGTGCTCACGGATTGCAAGTCGACTACGGTCAACACCACTCTCCCAAATTATCCCTCTTGTACCAGCCCCCAAACGAATCTTACGACCTTCATCTTTCCCTCGAGGAGCAGAGGCGAGGAGTATCAAGACCGTCCCTCCTTCTTCTCTTAGTGACAACATCTTTATTTTTTTCTTTTGTTGGCTTCCTTTGCTTTTGACCTATATCGTAAGCACACGGAAAGCAATGAATATAAGACAGACTCACCTTCGGTTTTGGTACGGCATTGACTACCTTAACATAAACCACGCCGGTTCAATGTTCGGCGGTAAACATTGATTGTCGATAGTCGGGTACTATTTACTAGGCATACGGGTGAAACCTATAATCTATGCGGCATTGTTGACAATGTTCTGTATGTTTTAAGTCCACTAGAGGCATTCTCGAATTATTAAACAACAATCTTTGGTACCTAAAACCGGCCGTAATGAAACCAAAAATCTATGCGATCTGGTGACAAATTCATAAACTCTCTGTGTGTTTTAAGAGTACTACTGCATGCTCGAAATATTAGAAACAAATGCGGTACTTAACACCGGCATAGAATGAATCCACAAAACAATAAAATCTTGTTGGCAAATTCTAAACGCTTCGTATGTTTTTAGTATACTAAAGCACACACGAATCATTATCAAACACTGCTTAGGTACTACAAAACCGGCCTTGTATTCATCCTAGATTGAATGCGGTAGTGAATAATCGAGTCTACGGTTATTCAGGGTTGTAAACCGGCATTGTATTCATCATAGATTAAAGTAGGAACACAAAACCAAGCCTTTGTATTCATACGAATTTCAATCTAGGTACTCTCCGAAACTCAATTGTTTGATTAGGGTTTCAGCGATTCTAACCTAAACCCATTGCCATACATCGAATTAAACACCTACAAAGTGGTTTTAAATGACTTACCTTCTCACGAAGCCATATATTTCTGTAGTTGATCGTCGAGATAACGTTGCTTCTTCGTGTTCTTGCTCTTGAGCAATCTTAGCAAGTCTTTCGCTTTGTTTTTGTTCGAGCAATCGATGATGTTGAGTTCGATTGGGCATTTGGTTTCTTTAAATGGAGGCATTGTTAATGATTGGGGTTGGTTAATCGGCGAAGAAATTTTTGAATCGACGATTAATCGACGAAGAACGATGAAGAACGATGAAGAACATGAAAATTTTTTTCAAAAACTAAACCTAACGGTCTGGGTAGTCGAGGCGAAAATGGGGGATATTTGATTTGGTTTTTGATTTTATTGTTTTAGTAGAGAGGGTATTATGGTATTTTCATAATGTTTTTTAATTAACCAAAGGGTATTTTGGTATTTTCATACCCAAAAATCACCCCTTATCAGACACCATGGGTTGGGAGAAGTAATCTATATCCCCCAATTACTTTTTTTATCCCCCAATTGCGCGTTCTATCAAAAATAAGTAAAGTAAATATACAGACTGAAAATGACCATATTATCCTTACTGGAAATAAGTGCAATAAATATCATGGAAACTATGAAAATTACCAAACTACCCTTATCAAAAATAAGTAAAGTAAATATTACAGACTGTGAAAATGACCACTTTACCCTTATTGGAAACATATGCAATAAATATTATGGAGACAAGAAAAATGACCAGACTACCCTTATTGGAAATAAGTAAAGTAAATATTACAGACTGTGAAAATGACCATATTACCCTTACTGGAAATTAGTGCAATAAATATTATTTAGACTGTGAAAATGACCAGACTACCCTTATTAAAAATAAGAAAAGTTAATATTTCAGACTGTGAAAATGACCATATTACCCTTACTAGAAATTAATGCAATAAACATCATGGAGACTATAAAATGACCAAACTGCCCTTATAAAAATAAGTCAAGTAAATATTATAGTTTGTGAAAATGACCATTTTACCCTTACTGGAAATAAGGTTAATAAATGTAATAGAGACTGTGAAAATGACCAAACTACCCTTATCAGAAATAAGTAAGGTAAATATTACAAACTATGAAAATGACCAAATTACCCTAAGGGTAAAATGGTCATTTTCACAGACTGTACTACTTACTTTACTCGTATCCGAAAAAGGTGGTCTGGTCATCTTCACAGTCTCCATAATATTTATTGCACTTATTTCCAGTAAGGGTAGTATGGTAATTTTCACGATCGTGTGATATTTATTGCACTTATTTCGAATAAGGGTAGTTTGGTCATTTTGACGATCTCCATAACATTTATTGCACTTATTTCCCTAAGGGTAAAATGGTCATTTTATGACTGTAATAATTACTTTACTCATATCCGATAAGGGTGGTGCGGTCATTTTTACGATCTCCAAATTATTTATTGCACTTAATTCCAAAAGTAAGAGTAAAATAGTCATTTTTCACGATCTATAATATTTACTTTACTTATTTAGATAAGGTTAGTATGGTCATTTTAAGCTGTCTCCATGATATTTATTGCACTAATTCTTAGTAAGAGTAATATGGTCATTTTCACAATCTGTAATATTTATTTCACTTATTTCCGATAAGGGTAGTCTGGTCATTTAGCAATATGTAAAATTTATTTCACTTATTTCCGATAAGGGTAGTCTGGTCATTTTCAATATCTCCATGATATTTATTGCACTAATTCTTAGTAAGGGTAATATGGTCATTTTCACTGTCTATGTGATATTTAGTGCACTTATTTCTAGTAAGAGTAATATGGTCATTTTCACAATCGTAATATTTATTTCACTTATTTTAGATAAGGGTAGTCCGGGTCATTTTCACTCTAGTAATTTTTGAACCCGTGATGTTCAATGCCGATGTTACGGAGTTACTAGAGTTGAAACTCAAGAGTCAAGTCTAACTCTAGTAACTGATGTTCATCCAGAATCTGAAAACTCAGTTCTAACTCTGGTAATCTTTGAACTCGGGATGTTCAAATCTGATAAATTTCATTTTCAGTTCACCCGAATAAGAAACTCAGGTCTAACTTTAGTATTATTAACTTTGTGATGTTTTCGAATCGATATATTTCTTCTCCGATTCACTGAATTAGAAATTCAGGTCTAACTTTAGTAATCTCAACCTGGGATGTTTTCGAATCTGATATATTTCTTCTTAAGTTCACCCGAATGAGAAACTCAGGTTTAACTTTAGTAATCTTCGAACATGGATGGATTCGTTGTTCTTACCAAGTTTCTGACTTAGAGTAGTCAACTCGCGGTCAGGTTTCGATCTCGAATCCTGGTACGCATACAATATGCAGAAATAGTGTTTTTTTAAGGTTTCGTAGAATATCTCGAAGGAATCTTACCTGTAAATTGATGGATTCGTCGTTCTTATCAAGTTTCTGACTTAGAGTAGTCAACTCGCGGCCAGGTTTCGATCTCGGATCCTGGTACGCATACAATATGCAGAAATAGGTTTTTTTTTAAGGTTTCGTAGAATATCTCGAAGGAATCTTACCCGTAAATGGATGGATTCGTCATTCTTACCAAATTTCGACTTAGAGTAGTCAACTCGCGACTGTGTTTCGATCTCGGATCCTGAAGTACGCATACAATATGCGAAATAGGATTTTTTTAAGGTTTCGTAGAATATCTCGAAGGAATCTTAGCGTAAATGGATGGATTCGTCGTTCTTATTCAAGTTTCGACTTAGAGTAGTCAACTCGCAGCCGGTTTCGATCTCGGATCCTTGTACGCATACAATATGCGAAATAGGGTTTTTTAAGGTTTCGTAGAATATCTCGAAGGAATCTTACCGTAAATGGATGGATTCGTCGTTCTTACCGAATTTCTGACTTAGAGTAGTCAACTCGCGACCGGGTTTCTATCTCGGATCCCGTACGCATACAATATGCGAGAAATAGGTTTTTTTAAGGTTTCGTAGAATATCTCGAAGGAATCTTACGCAAATGGATGGATTCGTCGTTCTTACCAAGTTTCGACTTAGAGTAGTCAACTCGCGGCGAGTTTCGATCTCGGAGCACGGGTATGCATACATATATGCATAAATAGGTTTCGTTTAAGGTTTCGTAGAATATCTCGAAGAAATCTTACCTGTAAATGGATGAATTCGTCGTTCTTACCGAATTTCTAACTTATACTAGTCAACTCGTGGCCAGGTTTCGATCTCGGATCATGGTACGCATACAATATGCAGAAATAGGTTTTTTTTTAAGGTTTCGTAGAATATCTCGAAGGAATCTTAACTGTAAATGGATGGATTCGTCGTTCTTACCAAGTTTCTGACTTAGAGTAGTCAACTCGCGGCCAGGTTTCGATCTCGGATCCTGGTACGCATACAATATGCGAAATAGGTTTTTTTTAAGGTTTCGTAGAATATCTCGAAGAAATCTTACTCGTAAATGGATGAATTCATCGTTCTTACCGAATTTCGACTTATAGTAGTCAACTCGCGGCCGAGTTTCGATCTCGGATCCGGTACGCATACAATATGCGAAATAGGATTTTTTTAAGGTTTCGTAGAATATCTCGAAGGAATCTTAAAGCGTAAATGTATGGATTCGTCGTTCTTACCAAGTTTCGACTTAGAGTAGTCAACTCGCGGCCGGTTTCGATCTCGGATCACGGGTACGCATACAATATGCGAAATAGGGGTTTTTTAAGGTTTCGTAGAATATCTCTAAGGAATCTTACCTGCATGTAAATGGATGGATTCGTCGTTCTTACCGAATTTATGACTTAGAGTAGTCAACTCGCGACCATGTTTCGATCTCGGATCCTGGTACGCATACAATATGCGAAATAGGGGTTTTTTTAAGGTTTCGTAGAATATCTCGAAGGAATCTTACTGTAAATGGATGGATTCGTCGTTCTTACCAAGTTTCGACTTAGCGTAGTCAACTCGCGGCCGAGTTTCGATCTCGGAGCACGGTATGCATACATATATGCATAAATAGGGTTTGTTTAAGGTTTTGTAGAATATCTCGAAGAAATCTTTATGTAAATGGATGAATTCGTCGTTCTTACCTAATTTCGACTTATAGTAGTCAACTCGCGGCCGGTTTCGATCTCGGATCCGGTACGCATACAATCTGTGAGAAATAGGGTTTTTTTAAGGTTTCTTGAAATATCTCGAAGGAATCATACCTGTAAATGGATGGATTCGTCGTTCTTACCAATTTTCTGACTTAGAGTAGTCAACTCGCGGCCAGGTTTCGATCTCGGATCCTGGTACGCATACAATATGCAGAAATAGGGTTTTTTTAAGGTTTCGTAGAATATCTCTAAGGAATCTTACCTGTAAATGGATGGATTCGTCGATCTTACCGAATTCTGACTTAGAGTAGTCAACTCGCGACCGTGTTTCGATCTCGGATCTCGGTACGCATACAATATGCGAAATAGGGGTTTTTTTAAGGTTTCATAGAATATCTCGAAGGAATCATACCTGTAAATGGATGGATTCGTCGTTCTTACCAAGTTTCTGACTTAGCGTAGTCAACTCGCGGCCAGGTTTCGATCTCGGAGCCTGGTATGCATACATATATGCATAAATAGGGTTTGTTTAAGGTTTTGTAGAATATCTCGAAGAAATCTTACCTGTAAATGGATGAATTCGTCGTTCTTACCTAATTTCTGACTTATAGTAGTCAACTCGCGGCCAGGTTTCGATCTCGGATCCTGGTATGCATACAATATGCAGAAATAGGGTTTTTTTAAGGTTTCATAGAATATCTCGAAGGTATCTTACCTGTAAATGGATGGATTCGTCATTCTTACCGAATTTCTGACTTAGAGTAGTCAACTCGCGGCCATGTTTCGATCTCGTATCCTGGTACGCATACAATATACAAAAATAGGGTTTTTTTAAGGTTTCGTAGAATATGTTGAAGGAATCTTACCTGTCAATGGATGGATTCGTCATTCTTACCAAGTTTCTGACTTAGAGTAGTCAACTCGCAGCCAGGTTTCGATCTCGGAGCCTGGTTTGCATGCAATATGCATAAATAGGGTTTGTTTAAGGTTTCGTAGAATATCTCGAAGAAATCTTACCTGTAAATGGATGGATTCGTCGTTCTTACCAAGTTTTTGACTTAGAGTAGTCAACTCTAGTAATCATTGAACCTGCGATGTTATAAACTAATATATTTCTTCTCTGGTTCATCCAAATGAGAAACTCAAGTCTAACTTTAGTAATCTTTGAACCTAGGATGTTGAAAACTGATATATTTTCGATCTAGTTCATCCGAACGAGAGACTCAGGTCTAACTCTAGTAATATTTGAACCTGGGATGTTGAAAACTGATATATTTCTTCTCCAGTTCATCTGAACGAGAGACTCAGGTATAACTCTAGTAATCTTTGAACCTGGGATGTTCGAAACTGATATTTTTATTCTCCAATCCATCCAAATGAGAAACTCAGGTCTAACTCTAGTAAGATTTGAACCTGCGATGTTCTAAACTGATATTTTTATTCTCCGGTTCATCCAAATGAGAATCTCAGGTCTAACTCTAGTAATCTTTAAACCTGCGATGTTTGAAAATGATATATTTCTTCTCCAGTTCATCGAAATGAGAAACTCAGGTCTAACTCTAGTAATCTTTGAACCTGGGATGTCGAAAACTGATATATTTCTTCTCTAGTTCATCCGAAGGAGAAACTCAGGTCTAACTCTAGTAATCTTTGAACCTGGGATGTTGAAAGCTGATATATTTCTGATCCAGTTCATCCGAACGAGAGACTAAGAGCTAACTCTAGTAATATTTGAACCTGGGATATTCAAATATAATATATTTCATCTTCCGTTCACCTGAACGAGAAACTCAGGTATAACTCTAGTAATCTTTGAACCTGTGATTTTCAAATCTAATATATTTCGTCTCCAGTTCATCCGAACGAGAAACTCAGGTCTAACTCTAGTAATGTTCGAACCTGGGATGTTCAAATATGATATATTTCAATTTCATCTTTAATTCATCTGAATCAGAAACTCAGGTCTAACTCTAGTAATCCTTGAACCCGGAATGTTCAAATCTGATATATTTCGTCTCCGGTTCATCCGAATGAGAAATTCAGGTCTATCTTAAGTAATCTTTGGGAACTTGAGTTTTTAATGCTTTAGTTCAACTTCCGATTCTCTAGATTAATTCATCGTTTTTCTGATTCGTTTTCATTATTCATATTCACACTCCTTCATAAAAATTATTTGGATTTGGTGTGATATACGCGTCGAAATATGCGTAAACTACTAGATTTTTCTTTTCAAAGTTATGAACTCCTACTTTACGATGTCACATGGTTCGGTAAGTTATTAAATGCACCACCTAATTTAAAAAAAATGAGAGCCGTCCAATGAATTTCCTTGTAACACGTGGTAATATGTTAACCATTTGATCTTCTAAAACTAATCAGATAGGTGTCGTAGTCACTAGTCGTCCAGCTCTACTGCACAGTAACAAGGGTGTTCTATATATAGTTATAGGAGAGAGAAAATCAAAATAAAAAACCTAAATCTGTTTTCTTTTCCGCCTTCCTCACCTTATCTTCTTCTCCTTCGACTGAAACCCTAAGACAGTCACCCCATCTTCTTCCTTTTCGACTGAAACCCTAACACACTCAATCGAAGTAGAGTTATTACACTCGATCTACTTCATGACCAAATGTTGAGTTTTCAGAATCAACAACAAACTTAAGTGGAAGCAATAACTCCATATGCTCCAACCTTACCAGAATGCTGCTCTTTTCTCCATATTCTTCATCTCCCTCCTCCAAATTAGAGAAACGAAACTGTAATCTATAAATCAATACTCTAATTTCATTGGAAATAGATACCCTATTTTTAATGGAACCCAGTAGATCTCAAGTTCTCTTAGGATTTGGATTGAAATTAGAGTTTTGATTTGGGGTTTTTGTTAGGGTTTCTGTTGATTTCATAGAAATTCTTTACCTTCGGTTTGATTTTCTACAAACTTTATCAGGTAAACCTACGTTTTGCAATTTATTTTCTCTATTTTTCAATGTTTAAGGTAGGGTTTGATTTTGTGGATAGGGTTTTAAGTATCATTTGTTTTTTTTTTTGTTCTAGCAATCAGTAGAAGAACATTCAACATCTTCCCTTGCATTTGTTGAAGATCCTCAGGTATAACTTCTCCCTCTTTTTTCAATTTTTTGTTGACGAAGTTATAGAATTAATAAGATTTTTTGTTAATGAAGTTATTAGAATTCAAATGGTTTTACACTTGTGTAAATGAAGTAATTAGATCCAATTTTTTTCTTGATTTGAAGGTTTTTGCTAAGATTATGTATTTGATGGGTTTGAAAGATTTTATTCTTCAACATAATTGTATGGGTTTCTTAATGATTCTGATGTTTGGTTTATAATTTTTTAAAATCGGGAGAAGTCATGTATATAATTTTCATTTGTATGCTTAGATCATCTCCGCTTATGTTCTGTTCATTTCATTTGTTCATAATTTATAAATTAAGTTATATTTGATCGTCAAAGGCTTCTTTTAGTACTAATTTGATTATTCTTTCCAGGTAATGGAAATGGTGATGCTTGTGATTCGTTGTAGTATGATATTAAAGATGGTGGTGGTGGTGATTTGTAGTAGTATTGGGGTTGGTAATGGAGATGCTTGATCATCGAGGAGTGAGTAAGGGCTCTGGTTTTGTTGCATTCTCCACCCCTAAGGAAGCTGCTAGAGCTGTAAGTTGTTATGGCTCTTTTCTTTCCTTTTTTTTTAACAATTACGTAGTGCTTTTGAGATTTCTGTTTGAATGATTAAAAACCTGTACCCATGGTGAAACAATCCTGTAGGTGACCGAAATGAGTAGGAAGATGATTTGTAGTAGTATTGGGTCTGGTAATGGAGATGCTTGATCATCGAGGAGTGAGTAGGGGCTCTGGTTTTGTTGCATTCTCCATCCCAGAGGAAGCTGCTAGAGCTGTAAGTTGTTATGGCTCTTTTATTTCCTTTTTTTTTCTCACAATTACGAAGTAATTTTGAAATTTCTGTATGAATGATTAAAAACATGTACCCATGGTGAAACAATCCTGTAGGTGACTGAAATGAGTGGGAAGATGATAGGTCGGAAACCTATTTATGTTCTTTGTCGCTCGGCAAAGGAGAGCTAGGACGCAGGTAATCTCGCTACCTCGAATTATTAATGTGCCCTTACGCTTCTTGGTCAACTAAAATACTCTCAAATTATGGGTTTCATATGCGGTAGGGAGCCTCGAGGATTCACTTTTGTGCGGTTTGTAGATCCTTTTGATCTTGGAGAGGCTCGGTATCATATGAATGGACAACTTTTCGTGGCATAGAGATAAGCGTGGTGGTTGCCGCCGAGACGAGGAAAAGGCTTGAGGAGATGCGCCACCGAGGCAGGCCAACTAGGTTTGTTAAATGAATCTATACTTGTGGATCGTTCCAAATGCTTTAGAACCTTTATTCGAGTAGCCGACACCTTTGTGCTTTTCTTCTTCTTTGAGCGCCTTCGAGGTTATGGAGGTGGTGGAAGGCGATCTTATTATGATAAGAAACCGGTGGTGAAGTTTTCATTGTAGTTTATTTTCGGATCCCCAAGAAAAGCGGTTTTCCTTTATTGTTGTTGGTAAGTTTCTTACTTAGTGCTCTATGTTCTGTATGTTTCGGGCGTAGTATGTACTATCCCTTGAAATTTTATGAGTCGAGAATGAGAATTTGAGTTTTATACTTGAGATTGTAGGTATCGGCCCGAGTCGAGAGAGATTTAATGAGGAAGGATTAGGTCCTGCTCTTAAGAAAAGCGCAATAGGTTGGTGGTGATCAGTTCACGGTCAAGATCTGCGAGAGGTAATTCATACCTTTTCATCAAAACATCAAAATGAATAAAAAAATTCTACGTTTTAATCCATCATTTGACATTGAAGTTTGCGGGAAATATTTGGTGCTCGTTTCTACTCTACTCTAACGTAACTTTAGAGTCCTTTGACAAAACCATTGTGCGGTTACCTCGTGACAACAATGGCCATGGACAGCGTGATCCGAAATAGTTAATAATGTGAGCTTATTTGGTATTGTGTCCTATTAAAAAGTAGCCATTGTTATCCTATGTGTTGGGTTTAATTTGTTATGAAAAAAATTTCTTACCAAACCGATTTATTTGGCGCAGTAATGAGAAAGGCGAGAGATGATATAAGCGATATTCACCGAAAAGAATGTTTGTGCGGTTATGTACTCCATTATGGCATGCATCTTCTCCAAATGGATCAGTTAACTATACTTGGCAAAGAAGTAAGAATTTTTCTCTACTTAGATCTTATTTCAAGCCAATGAATTTCAAATTAACTGATAAAATTTATGTATGTTGTTACAGGGAATATGATTTTTTCCTTTGGAAATGTTTCTGGAGTGCAGGGTTCAGTTCTCTGGTTACTTTCATGTTTTTGTATCCCCTGTAAATCGAATTATGGGTTACAGTAAGTAGTTTCTTTTCTTGTTTTCAGTTTCCTTAATTCATTTCTTCAATCTTACTCAGTTCTTGATTGTGATTTGTGTTTAGTTATGGAATTAGGGTTAAACGAACTTTCTTGTATCATAACTTTGATCACTACTTTAGATGGTACAAGATGGTCAGTTTCTATTTTTTCGTAATGTAGGCAATAGATTACTTCACTGATAGATAACTTCAGGTGCGTTGTGTGATACTAATCGATGTGAACATTCTATTGTTGGAGTGATTGAGAAGAGTAGTAAGCCTTCCGAACAAAAAGACTTTGATATCTTGTAAATTGACATTTAGATGAAAATTACGCGAGCCTAGATTAGGTGCTAGCTAGTTAGTGACTAGCATTGCTCTTATTCTCCAAGAATGACGAGTGGCCAAACTTGTACCAAGTCATTTCGATTTGCCAAAAATCGCTTGCTCCCAAGGCTCAAGCCAACACTAGGACAACGTACAATTCACGCTCTTAATAAAATTTTACGGAACAATTTGTTTTCACTTTCTTGAATGATTGAATCGGTCATCCTGTCGGTCATTGATTGTTGAATACCATTTTTTTCTTGACTTGGGTTTATATACTAAAGGCTTGATGGCGAAGCACATCCGGACAGATTACACGCGTCATTAAAGGGCTGCATTACTTTGAGGAGCTTTATGGCAGCTCAAAGTGTTAGCTTTGAATTGTTTTGGGTTAAATTTCAAAACGAGTGGAACGATTCTGTTTAACGAATGTAACGATTCTGTTGTACTTGTGTTCGTAATGAATGTATGAATCTTCTTTGAGAATGCATGAACTGCAGATTGAAAAATGAGAAATTGCAGGCCTGGGTTCCAAGTTCAGTTTTAATTGTATTATTACGGGAACCGGAAGTCCAGGTCCATGAAAATGATTTGGGCTACCCAGTTTTATTAATTGTAACAGAAAGAATTGTCACGGTTATAACTGTGACACAAATTGTGAAGAAAAAATAACACGCCTCATCATAAGCCGTGACAAAAGGACGACACGTGTCCTATGAGTAACTGTTACAATTAATGGCAACACTAATATGTGTTACATTAACCATGACAAAAAAGGACACGTGTCGCCGAAGCAATCGTTGCAAGGATTCAGTAACAGTTATAAGTGTTGCTGTAAATGTGACTCTTTAAGACACGTGTCATACTCCGAATTATGGTTAATAGAGAGTAACAGTTAAAACCGTTAAGATAAATGTGACAAAAATGACACGTGTCGCAATCATAAAATTAGGTTAATTGTGACTATTAATTATTGTAACGCTTTTTAAATGTGATCGTATCGGCAATTATCACGAGATATAAACGTTACAAAACTCCATCACAATTATTAATAACGGCCTATTTGTCGCAGGCTATACCCGTTACAAATTTAATAAGTAACAGGTATAGCCTGTGACAAAATTCCTGATTTGGTGTAGTGTATTGAGAACGATCCCTTTTTTCTTGACCATCTAACCATCTAATTAAGACCTCCTCATAATTTGCTCATTAACTTTATTAATTATGGTATTCATCTAAGGCTTAAAAGTAACACCAAAGGTAACACAATATAGTCTCCCTTTTCGAGTCCATACTGCATCTGAATTAGATGTGATGTCTTTCCTTTTCATTTTCTGCCTAAAAACATTACATCTTTTGAACATGTGAGTCGTACATAGCTTCCTTCGTATAACTGCTTCCCAAGTTTTGAATTGTAAAAATGGAATGTAGCGGTTGTTGGGTTTCATGGTTCATTATTTATACCTGAGATGAAAATTTGGGTACCACAATTTATTCATATATTTCCGGGTTATTTTGTTTTTGGTACTTAAGTTTTGACCAACTTTGCTGTTTGGTCTAATATTTGTCCAGGTTGGCGTTTGGTACCTAGAAATGACGTTGACCTGTTTTGACTCTGTTAAGCCAAATTTTCAGTTAAATATATATGGAAATACTAAAATGTCTTTCACTATAGTAACAATGACTAACCAAGTCCTTAACCTATGGTACCCAATCGCACCGGTCCAACCCGAGTTCCACCGGTCCAAACTAACGACTCACGAACTCTTTTTTATTTGCTTCGTAGTTGTCGTCTATGCTACCACCCCTCTGTTCTCTTTCTTCTCCACTGTAAATTTTTTCTCTTTCTTTTTGCAGAGATTTAGAAACAAGGGTTTGATTTTGGAGATTTTGATGAAAATAGAAGCCAAAATCAAACCCTTGTTTGTCACAGGCTTTCCCCACCCACATATATTACGCCGCGTGTCTTAATCCTTTTACTATACGTGTTATGTTAAGTCCCCCTCCTCACTCATATAAAATGAAAAAACCCTAGCAGGAGCGACCTCTTTCTTTTCTTTCTTTTTTTCTCCTTCTTCTTTCTTCTTCCTCCCTCCCTCCTTCCCTGAATCCCTAACGGTGACGGACAAATCAAGGAATTATAGCTTGAAAAACCGTAGACGGTAGATCTAAAGATCAAACATCAAAGGCAGGTTTTGTTCTTAATAAGATTCTCCTCTTTATTTTCTTTTTAATTTTCTATTTCTAGGGATTTACATCTGTTGATGTGGAATTCTTTTCTAGTCTTTTTTTGTAGGAAAAATATAATTGATTGTTGATATTGGTTTGCTGCTCAACATTAATTTTCCATTTGATTATGAAATTTCCATACATGATAAAGTTGATGTGAATGTGAACTGTGAAGGTTTATTTTTCTATGTTGTGCAAGGTTTATTTTTGGGGTTTATTGTGAATGTGAACTGTGAAGGTTTATTTTTGGGGTTTTTTTGTATAGGATGATAGATCGTAATTAAACACAAAACCCCCTCTGTTAATCATTTTTCAAATCATGTTACATGTATTAAAAGGTTCAATATAAATTGTTCGAACGCGTTAATCTTCCAAGATTCGAACTTCATGGAATAGGAGTATAGGGCAATTGCTCATTATGCTATCATTAAAAACTCCCTGCAGTGTCTCATGTGGAGTAGTTTTTTTTTGCTTATTATCTACTAAAGCCATGTATTGTATATGTGATAACCACCAATATCCAAAGTTAGATGTGATATATTTTCATACTAATAGTACTTATGCCTCTTCAATGTTGATGTTTAACTTTTGAAATTGTGATAGTGATAGAATGGTGCTGGTACACCAATTTGAATTACCAATTTGTCATTTTGTCTTGCTGCTTTTTAGCTTCAATGGATATAACATCTCAACCTCTGCTGGAGTTAATGATTCTAGACTGTTGTGTACTGATGCGGCAATTCTAGACCTGTCGTTGTATATTTTTAGTCATTGTGGGAGAAGTTAACGATTCTTGCTTACTTTCGTTTACCACTTCTTTAGTCTTCCTTTTGTTAATGTACTGATTTTGTTAGTCTATGTTGTCTGCTTCTTTTATTTCCTACAAGTAAGTAGATTTTGTTATGCTAAATATTGTTAATTATGTATTGATTTTTGAGTCTTTGACCTATTCTTTGTGGTTCAAATGCTCCATACAGGATGTCAAGTGTACATGTACAAGAACAAGATCATCATAACGATGTTATGAGTGAGAGTGAGGATGACGATGTTGAGATGATAGACTCGTGAATGATTCTCCAACTGTTGGTTGTGCATCTGCATCAATTTCAGCTGGAAAGAAACACAAACTAAGATCTGGTGTTTGGGAATTTTTTGAGCTCGTAGTTGCTAAAGATGGTTCAAAGAAGGGAGTGTGCAAAGCTTGTGGCCAGGGATATAAATATGAGAGCCAGAAAGGTGGAACCTCAACTATGAAGAGGCATAAGTGCCCTCAGCGTGAGTTTCATGATGTAGGGCAGCTGATATTATCTGCAAAGAATGGCCAGATGTCTACCCGCGTACGCAAAGTTGATCGATGAAATTACGGGATCTTTTTTCAAACATTAATAATTGCGAGGAAATGTTCAATTTGCTTTGGTGGAGTGGAAAGAATTTAGGAACATATGTAGTTATTTAAATGAGGATGCTAAACCAATATCAAGGAATACTGGGAAAGCCGATGTTGTCAAAAAACATAAAGCACAAAAAGAAGTTATTCGAAACAGATTGAAACTTGCTCCAGGTATGATTCACAATTTCAAATCCTACTGACCCATCCCCCATATGTTTTGTTTTATACTTTTATGTATGAGTAATTGATTATAATATGATGTGCTGATATGTACGACACTATGACTTACCCTTACAGGTAGGATATGTCTAACATCAGACATGTGGACTTCTGTTACGACCACTGGATATATAAGCTTAACTGTGCACTTTCTTGATCAAAATTGGGAGTTAAAGAAGTTTCTTTTGAATTTCTGTCCCCTTCCACCACCTCATACAGGTGAAGCACTTACTCGAGTCTTGAGATCTTTTATTTTAAGTGCATGTGATATTGTGATTGATAGATTTAGAATCTTCAATATAAATTCACTTTAACTTTTACCCTTTCCACTACCTCATACAGGTGAAAACCTTGCTGCTAAGCTATTTGCAATGATAGAAGATTGGGGAATTGAAGAAAAGGTATCCAACATCACCTTGGATAATGCTGCAAATAACGGAGCTTGTGCTAGAATTATGAAGAGTAGACTTGTTGCAAAGAAGATCGTGTTTAACAAGGGAAAATACTTTCATGTGCGTTGTTGTGCTCACATCTTAGCTCTTATTGTAAAAGATGGACTTGAGATGATTGATCCAGCTGTGATCAAGATAAGAAAGTCAGTAAAGTCTCTTAAAAAGTCCCAAGTAAGAAAACAAAAGTTCTTGGACATTGTGGATGATTTGGGAATGTCAAGTGTAAAAAGGGGTATTCGTCAAGACGTGAAAACGAGGTGGGTTTCCACTTTTCTTTTGTTATACAGTTAGAGAATTTTATTATTGTTTATAATATACTCACCAAGTGTTTGTTCTATACAGATGGAATTCAACTTATCTTATGCTTGACAGTTGTCTTGTGTATAAAAGTGTTTTCACTCATTTGAAGGAAGTGGATACAGACTTTGAAGATTGTCCAACTGATGAAGAATGGGACCAACTTGAAGTAGTCACAAAGTTTCTCAAGACGTTTTATGATCTCACAACTAAATTTTCTGGTAGTAAGTACCCTACTTCTAATCTGTATTTTGAAGGAGTTTGTCAAGTTCGGGTGTTACTAAAGAAAGAAAGCACAAATAGAATTCAACACATTAGGAACATGGTAAAAAATATGCAAGAAAAATTTGATTGTTATTGGGATAACTTGAGTCCTATATTGGCTATGGCAGTTGTGTTAGATCCTAGATTGAAAATGAAGTTTTTAAAATTTACTTACTCCAAGTTGTACCCTGATGTGAGACAATTAGAGGAGAAGGTTGATCGTGTGCGTAGTGATATGACAGCACTTTATAATGAGTATTACAGCTTGTCAAATTCAAGAGCTTCCGACAGTGGAACTCAAAATTTTGGTATTCAAATTGGTGGGAATTCTGACCTTCAAGGAAGTGAGCTTATGGAGGTAATTTTAAATCTTAAGTATGGTAGTTTTTATAGATTATGTTTGTATTTATGTAGTTTTAAGTCTTAAATGGTTAGGCAGTGAGTCAGTGACTAATGAATCTTTCTCACAATTCAAATTTTGAGTCTAAGTTTAGATGTTGCTGCATAAATATGTTTGTTTCATGCAGGAATATGCTGCAGCACAGGAAAATGGTGGTGATATGCAATCTGACTTGTCGGAGTTAGATCAATATCTTAGCGAGATATATGGATGTTCTTTAAAACAACCATTCGATATCATAAAGTATTGGAAAAGCCAAGAACAACGATTTCCAATACTTTCAAGAATGGCGGGGGATATTTTGTCAATTCCTATTTCAACCGTCGCTTCAGAATCTGCATTTAGCATTGGTGGAAGGGTAATTGATCGATTTGCAGTTCCTTATTACATTGAAAATGCTTTGAGGCGTTGATAACAACTCGTGATTGGGAACATGGAATTGGTAAGTGCTTAAGTGGCGTCGCGTAAGTCAGTACTAATATTTTATTTGGTTGAATGTCTAAATCTCATATGTAACATTGATTATTTTTATACATGTAGGAAAAGAAGAGTTGGATCAGGACAATGGGATTATTCATGAAGATGTATTAGGAATTGAACCCGGTGCACTCAATGATGATGATGGGGCAGTGGAGGATGACGGGGAAGTAAGTTCTTACGCATCTAATTAGTATGCGCACTTCTTCAATATAAAGCGGGGTAATTATGCACATTCCATGTTTTGACTTGATCTTTTTTTTTTGTTTGATTTATTTTTGCTTGAAATTACAGATGCATATTGAATAGTTGGAGCAACTCAAAGATAGGCATGGAAAATGAGAATATTTTTTGATGAAAGTTATCACTTATCGGTGTCTCCAAATTTTGTATAGAAAAGATATTGGAGATGTTTTTTGGACAGTTCACGTTGTCACTTTTTTGATTAACCACAATATACATTTTGTGCAGAAGTGGTTATTAATATCTTTATTGTTGGACTTGGTGATACAAAGTACAAACAATGGTATTACTACGGTCTCGGAGGTTATTTTTCTTAGTTGAAGATATCATGAACTGATGAAGTACTAAACTACTAATGACTAGTGTCCTTTGTGTTCCTTTCAATGCAGACTTAGTGTCAAATTATTGTTAAGTTTTGTAATTTTGATATTAAGGTTTCGTTGGTGTGAGTGTGACTGTTAAATCTGTTGATTGAATTGAATCTAAATATCAAATGAATTAGATGAATGTTAGGTTGCAGGGATGAAGCTTTATATGGCCTGAATGTGCCGGGAATAAACCAGAAATCTGAGGAAACTCTGTCAAAATCGGTTTCTGGCGAGTCAACTCGCCACAAACCAGCTAACCCGTGAGCCCGCCAGCTTAACCCGTTACGGGCGCGGGTTGGAGAAATGACTACCCGTGAAGAATAACGACCCGCAAGCTTTGGCCCGTGTTAACCCGTAACCCGTGTAACCCGTAACAAGCCAGCCCCGTTTGCCCGTTTGCCAGCTCTACTAGGGTTTTACTCAATTCCCCAAATTTGATTGAATTTTCATTCTTAATTGCAATCAGAGAATATGACGAACTATATTGAATGAGGGTGATAGCGGTTCTTAGTTGGTGTTTTGAATGATGAGCAATATTGAGTGGTGATGGTGTTGGTAGTGTCTATCGGTTGAATCTTGTGATGAACAAAGAGGTTCTATTAAATCTTGTGATATATCTGGGTTGTTAGAGTTTCAATTTAGGGAAGAACATCAATTAGCGTTTTTCCATTAAACTGCTAACGGCCATGTTAACGGCGTTAACAAAATAAATTTTATTTAATTTTTCAAAATAATTACGAAACAGAAGTCAAGACTTAACGGGTCAACACAAGTCAACGTCATTTCTAGGTACCAAACGCCAACCTGGACAAATGTTAGACCAAACAGCAAAGTTGGTCAAAACTTGAGTACCAAAAACAAAATAACCCTATATTTCCATCCACTTTTTAGAGGCAACCAATAATTGTCAGTGTAGGCCCTTTGAAAATTTCCAAAACGGAATGGACTTAATAGGCGGCAATGCCCCATATTCAAATCTGACCTTTTAGGTTGAAGGGACTCAATATCCAGTCCCTTCGTATGTTCTAATTTTCTACTTTTTCAAACATACTACTGGCAGAAACAGTGTTTCACCTATGGTGCTAGGCCAACAAATTTGAAAGGATAGAAAAGTTACAAGGTAGAATAGAACTAAATCTTTCATTTCTATTGGTATGAGATCAATTTTCAATAAGGGTTGATCTCTTTTATTTATTTATTTTGTTTTTTTTTTTGATATTTCTGATAATTGGGTTTTTGGTTCTTCTTTTTGGAAGCAAGAAGGATGTGTATGTTGGGGAATTTGTATGGAGCTTTGGTTATCTGAAGGTGATCATTCAGTCAGGTATATTTCAAATTTCATATATATTGTACTTTTTGTTATAATTCAATTGTTTAGGATTACACTGTAAACTGAATTGAAAGTTAATATTGCAAATGTAGTTATTAAATTAGTTAATTGGAAATTAATATTGGTTAGTTTATTTTTCTCACTCTAGAAACTTTAGTCATGTAAGTTTTGTTAAGCTTTCTCTATTGGTATGAAGTTATACTTATGTAAGCCTCAATGAATTGATGAATTATATGTTTTCATTGTTTGATTTCCCTTGAATTGGAAGGTGCGAAGGACTTGAAATGGACTTGAAATCATGTTTCATATCCTTATGCCATTGAATATTTTAAACAAACAAATCATGGTTATAGAAAGGTATGACCTTTTCTCCATGATGACAAAAGCTATCAGACGGACGCCGTTTGACGGGGAACCTCATCCTGCGGTCTGGATGGTGTTTTTTCAATGGACGGCTAGAAAACATGAGCTTAATCGATGATGATGTAGAACATCCCTACGTCTTTTCTAGAATCTTCTTTACTTGCTAGCCAATCTTCTTTACTTGCTAGCCAAGTTTAGCTTTCCTAGTTTTAGAGTGTTTAAACTTTCTTCTTTTAATGTCTTTCCTTTTTTTAGAACTCTTTTAATGCATATATAAGCATGCTAAGTCGTTCCTTTGGGACACAACTATTATTATCAAGATTATTGAATACAACTCAGTTTGAGTAATCTCTATCTTTTCTCATCAAACTATTTACTTTTCATCCGTTTTCTCATCTCCTTCGACCTTTCTCATCTCCAGCAAACTCATTTTGCTTTCCTTCTAACAAGTTCTGCATTAAGTGGCATCGAGCCAGCGTTTTGAGATTTTTATCTCAAAACAGATCCTTTTCTTTATCGCTTTCAATGGGAGATCAAATCACAAGAGAAGAGTTTGTAAAAGCTACAGGCAGGTTGGATCAACTCGACAAGAACGTTGCAAATATTCAGAGCATCTTAGAAGATATACAAAAAAAGATGAACCTTAAGTCTGATAGTGGACGAAAATCAGAAGGAGAAAAATCTGATTTCGAAAACATATCACGGGAAGAAAAGAAGTATAACGATTCACATAATACTATTCCAGAAGGAGTTAAAAAAAATAATAACAAACAAGGTGAAAACTATCAGTATCGCATGAAGTATCCAAACCCTCAGTATAGCAGTAGTGACGACGATGCTGAAGAATATTTAGAAAGGAATTGGTCTGGTGAAAGACGTGCACGACCAAAACCAAATCAAAATTCCTCTGGATCTCTTCTTGACTACAAACTAAAGGCTGACATACCTACTTTCAGTGGTAGATTCAAGATTGAAGAACTACTAGACTGGTTTTATGAAGTTGAATCTTTTTTTGACTTTATGGATGTACCAGATCGTGTTCAAGTTAAGTTAGTAGCCTACAAACTCAAGGGAGGAGCTGCTGCTTGGTGGTCTAAGGTTGGTGAAGATCGTAAAAATTTTGGTAAACCACCAGTAAAATCATGGAAAAGAATGAAAAGCCTCATACAAGATAAGTTTTTGCCAAGAGACTATAGACAACAACTTTTTATTAAGCTCCAAACTTGTCAACAAGGCGCTAGGCTGGTATAGGAATACGTCTCTGAGTTTTATAACTTAATAGCACGTAATGAACTTAAAGAAACTGATGAGCAGCTGGTAGCCAGGTTTATTGAAGGGTTGAATCGCATAATTCAAGAAGGAATGACACAGACAGTCTATACCATGGACGAAGCTGTTCAACAAGCCATTAGGATTGAACGACGTGTTCTTCGTTCTTCAAAGTTTCCTTCTCGTCAGAGTAGTTCCAAGTATCAAGGTAACTTCAAAACTTTTTCATCGTATAGTAATTACAATGAGAACCCGTCGTATCAAGGTGATAACTCTAGTCGACCTCAGTTCAGAGCTACCAATTTTACAACTTCTCCTGCTCCACAAAATTCCTCACCTATTCTCCCTATTCCGGTTGAATATCAGTCAGTACAACCATCTCAAACCATTACTTCCGTACCAAGTAATACCTCCAACTCACGATTTACAGGTAAAAACCAAGTATCTTTTCCTCCTCCTCAGAAAAACACAAACCCAAATCCGTATGCTAAATTTAGAGGAGAGAAGTGTAACAAGTGTCAAATGACAGGTCATACTTTGCCTGAATGTCGTCGAGTTCATGGTTTAGTACATGGTAATCAAGAAGATTTACACAAGTATAATGGTTTGGTTCAAGATAATAATAGGGAGTCAGAAGAGTCTGATGTTGATGATACTATAGAAACAGAAGAAGTTGGTCAAATGTATGGAGATCATTACATTGGGGTCATACGTCCATTACTATTATCTCAACCTTCTCATTCTCAGCGCAACAGTATCTTCCGAACTAAATGTTCTCTTGGTGGGAAAGTAATTGATATGATTATAGACAGTGGAAGTATGGATAACTATATCGCTGCAGATGTAGTTAAGAATTTGGGTTTACCAGTGACTCCACATCCTCAACCCTATTCTGTTGGTTGGGTAAATAACAATTCTTCTCAAGATATCAAACAACAGTGTCTTGTCAAGTTTTCGTTTATTGGTTATGAAGATGAAGTTTTATGTGATGCAATCAACATGCATGCAGCACACTTGCTTCTTGGAAGACCTTGGCAGTACGATGTACGTGTTGTTCATAATTGTTATGAAAATACATACACCTTTTTCAAGGATGGCAAGAAGAAAACTTTAGTTCCTTCTAAATCTGAAGTTATTTATAAGGAGCATAGTGATGGCAAGACTAGTGCGTTGGTAGCAAGCATCGTTAAACAGTTACATGTACATTCTCTTAGTTCACATGAAGAATCTAAACCGATGATAGTCATTCCAGAAAAGGTGAAACCTTTGATCGACCAGTTTCTTGGTTTGTTTCCAGATGAGCTAACCAAATCTCTACCTCCTTTGAGAGATTTACAACACCAAATATATTTTATTCCAGGTGCGTCTCTTCCTAATTATGCTCATTATAGATTGATCCCTAAAGAGCACAAGATTCTTCAAGGACAGGTGAATGATTTATTAGATAAGGGTTTGATCAGGTTGAGTAAATGTCCTTGTGCAAGTCCAGCATTTCTCGTCGACAAAAAAGATGGTGGGTGGAGAATGTGTATTGATTGTCGAGCTCTCAACAAGATTACTATTCCGTATAGGTTTCCAATACCGCGACTTGATGATTTAATTGATATGCTTGTTGGTTCTAAAGTATTTTCTAAAATCGATCTTCGTAGTGGTTATCATCAGATTCGTATACGAATAGGAGACGAATGGAAAACAGCTTTTAAGACTCGAGAAGGGTTATACGAGTGGCTAGTAATGCCATTTGGACTGTCCAATGCACCCAGTACCTTCATGAGATTAATGAATCAGGTTTTACAACCATTTCTTGGTAAGTTTATCATTGTGTATTTCGATGATATCTTAATATATAGCCGTGATGAAGAAGAACATCTATCTCATTTATCTCAGGTATTCCAAGCTCTCACTGAACATGCACTTTACGTAAATCTTAAAAAGTGTACCTTTTTATCCAAGTCAGTAAACTTTCTAGGATATGTTATTTCTGACAAAGGGATTTCAGTTGATGATTCTAAAATTAAAGCTATCTCTGAATGGCCTACTCCAACATGCATTAAGGATGTTCGAAGCTTTCATGGTTTGGCATCTTTTTATAGGCGTTTTATTCGAAATTTTAGCTCTATAGCTGCTGGAGTGACTAATTGTCTAAAGCAAGAGAAATTTCTATGGACTGAGGAGGAGGGTCAGAGGCGATAAGAGTTTTCATCTTCTTAAAGAAAAACTGTGTACTGCACCAGTGCTTGCAATGCCAGATTTTTCCAAACCTTTCGAAGTTGATTGTGATGCATCTATAGTAGGGATTGGAGCCGTATTATCTCAAGATACTCATCCAGTTGCTTTTCATAGTGAAAAAAATTCTGATGCAAAGAAGAAATGGTCGACTTATGAACTTGAATTATATGCTTTGGTTCAAGCTCTAAAACATTGGCATCCTTATTTAGTGCATAATGAATTTATTGTCAACACTGACAATCAGGCTTTGAAGTTTTTACAAACTTCAGCTAAAATTAATCGAATGCATGATAGATGGTTGTCTACCATAAATCAGTATACATTTTCTATTAAGCACAAGAGTGGTAAATTGAATCAAGTAGCTGATGCATTGAGTAGAAGAGCTCATCTTTTGGTCACTATTCGCAATGAGAGTGTTGCTTTTGACTACATCAAAGATCTGTATGTTGATGATGAAGATTTTAAAACAATATGGGAGAACCGTGGAACTCGTCTTCCGGGGATGGATGATTTTCTTATTCAAGATGGATTTCTCTTCAAGGGTGTTCGTCTTTGTATTCCACAAGGTTCTTTAAGGCTTCATTTGATTCATGAACTACGGCAGTGGGCTTGGTGGTCATTTTGGAAGAGATAAAACAATTGCACTAGTTGAAGAACGTTTTTTTGGCCTTCTTTAAAAAGAGATGTGCAAAAGTTTGTTGAAATGCATGGTGTGCCAACGTTCAAAAGGTACCATTCAAAAATCTTGGTTTATATTCTCCATTACCGCACTCAAGCTCCTTGGGTTGATATAAGTATGGATTTTATACTTGGTTTACCATGTATTGTTAAAGGAAATGATTCAGTTATGGTGGTTGTTGATAGATATTCAAAAATGGCGCATTTTGTTGCCTGTAAGAAGACTACTGATGCTTCCAATGTAGCATATTTATTCTTCAAGGAGATTGTACGTTTGCATGGGGTACCAAAGTCTATCACTTCGGACAGAGACACCAAATTCCTTAGCTATTTTTGGAAATCTTTGTGGATGAGATTGGGGACTAAACTACAATACAGTACAACTGCACATCCACAAACTGATGGACAAACTGAAGTTGTCAACAGATCATTGGGCAATTTAATACGTGCTAAGATTACTGAAACTAAAGAGAAGCAATGGGAAACTTTCCTTCCTCATATGGAATTTGCGTTCAACACTTCTGTGAACCGTTCTACAGGTAAATCTCCATTTGCAATTGTTTATTCAAAGGTACCAAATCATATTTTGGATTTGGTTGTGTTACCTAAACCTTCCAAGTCTCATGCTAAGGCTGATCAACTGGTTGACAAGGCTTCTCAACTTCATCAAGAAGTTAAACTGAGGTTAGAAGATTCTAATGCTAAGTACAAAGCAGATGCTGATATAAAACAACCATCTCTCTGGATGGTGATAGCAGAGAGAGGTTTCCTTACACATATTCAATTCGGATCACCAGTGATTTAGGCTTTGTCTAATTTGTTATTTATCACCAGCGAAAATTAAGCAGAAGACGATTTCCATATATGTACTTGCCTAAAGGTAATTTATTGGTGAATATTCTTTTTGAAAATTGGCCTACGGCCGGGGCTCAACCTTTCATACTGCTCTACATTTTCTGCAGTTGCACCTTCCCTATCTTTGACAATTATTCTTAAAAGTACTATAACACTATTAATAACACCTTTCATATTTTCCTGTAACTTGAACTGTGTGACATCAATTATTTTCTCGATTCTCCTGTCCTTTAGCTCATTGTGGAGGAAATGTACCATCGACCACCACAACACTCCACCACAGCGCCGCCAGCAAAATGACCCAACAGACAATCCCCCACCACCACAGACTTCACCCACCAGTACAGCCGATTAACCCAACTCTAAGTTTTCTATCCTTAGAAATTTGCCCACACCATGAAAAACTCAATACTCGGAATAATACCAATGCAAACAACCCAATCATCTGTTTAACACTAAAAAAACAAATCCAATTCAAATTGTACACAACACAAAATTAACGAATCATATCTTTTTATAAAATTTCCATAAACAGATCAAGTGTCTTAGCCGCTAATCACCTTCATTTGCAGGTGAACAAATTCGATTGGCTTCTTACACCGATTGGTTCATAAAACAAATTTTATTCTTCCCAATAATGCTACACACAAACCCAAATAGAATATCAATAGTTATCCTTCCAACAAATAAACATCTTACTACCTTCCCATACACATTTGAGAATACACTACTGTTTACCTTTGGAATTTGACCCTATGCCACCCTACTTGCACAATTTGTACAAAGTGAACGTCACATTAAGCCCTCGGTTCTCTGAAGAATATTGATTCTCTTTTTCATGTTCTAGCCTCTTTCTTTCCGTTTTTGTGATTTTTGCTTTTAGGAAGCATTTGAATTTTGTCTATCTAAAACATCCTTGCTTGAAGTTTATCCTAGATGCAGAGAAAAAAATACTTTCACATGGGTCTTTCCATCTCAAAACATTGGTTCTTGCGCACGTTTTCGACAGCATGTGACAACATAGATTCCAATTTATCCGCTGGATAATAATTTTCCCCCTTTGTTTTGGTTGTTCTGTGGCTTTCGGAGAAGTGGTCTGGAAGTGACTTACTAAAACCTTGGATAAATGAAAATGGCTCTGACAGTATTGAGAACGATCCCTTTTTTCTTGACCATCTAACCATCTAATTAAGACCTTCTCATCATTTGCTCATTAACTTTATTAATTATGGTATTCATCTAAGGCTTAAAAGTAACACCAAAGGTAACACAATATAGTCTGCCTTTTCGAGTCCATACTGCATCTGAATTAGATGTGATGTCTTTCCTTTTCATTTTCTGCCTAAAAACATTACATCTTTTGAACATGTGAGTCGTACATAGCTTCCTTCGTATAACTGCTTCCCAAGTTTTGTATTGTAAAAATGGAATGTAGCGGTTGTTGGGTTTCATGGTTCATTATTTATACCTGAGATGAAAATTTGGGTACCACAATTTATTCATATATTTCCATCCACTTTTTAGAGGCAACCAATCATTGTCAGTGTAGGCCCTTTAAAAATTTCCAAAACGGAATGGACTTAATAGGCGGCAATGCCCCATATTCAAATCTGACCTTTTAGGTTGAAGGGACTCAATATCCAGTCCCTTCGTATGTTCTAATTTTCTACTTTTTCAAACATACTACTGGCAGAAACAGTGTTTCACCTATGGTGCTAGGCCAACAAATTTGAAAGGATAGAAAAGTTACAAGGTAGAATAGAACTAAATCTTTCATTTCTATTGGTATGAGATCAATTTTCAATAAGGGTTGATCTCTTTTATTTATTTATTTTGTTTTTTTTTTTTGATATTTCTGATAATTGGGTTTTTCATTCTTCTTTTTGGAAGCAAGAAGGATGTGTATGTTGGGGAATTTGTATGGAGCTTTGGTTATCTGAAGGTGATCATTCAGTCAGGTATATTTCAAATTTCATATATATTGTACTTTTTGTTATAATTCAATTGTTTAGGATTACACTGTAAACTGAATTGAAAGTTAATATTGCAAATGAAGTTATTAAATTAGTTAATTGGAAATTAATATTGGTTAGTTTATTTTTCTCACTCTAGAAACTTTAGTCAGGTAAGTTTTGTTAAGCTTTCTCTATTGGTATGAAGCTATACTTATGTAAGCCTCAATGAATTGATGAATTATATGTTTTCATTGGTTGATTTCCCTTGAATTGGAAGGTGCGAAGGACTTGAAATGGACTTGAAATCATGTTTCATATCCTTATGCCATTGAATATTTTAAACAAACAAATCATGGTTATAGAAAGGTATGACCTTTTCTCCATGATGACAAAAGCTATCATACGGACGCCGTTTGACGGGGAACCTCATCCTGCGGTCTGGATGGTGTTTTTTCAATGGACGGCTAGAAAACCTGCGCTTAATCGATGATATAAAACAACCATCTCTCTGGATGGTGATAGTAGAGAGAGGTTTCCTTACACATATTCAATTCGGATCACCAGTGATTTAGGCTTTGTCTAATTTGTTATTTATCACCAGCGAAAATTAAGCAGAAGACGATTTCCATATATGTACTTTTCTAAAGGTAATTTATTTGTGAATATTATTTTTGAAAATTGGCCTATGATTTTTAAAAACCCTAATTATATCTGTTGGCGCTGAAATAACTTGATGGAATGTTACTCATTCGAATAAAAGTTTGCAATTTCCTTTGAATTGTCCAGATCTTGAGCTAAAATCAAGATAGATAAAATAACTTCAGAAAGGCTTTCTGCAACCATATTTTGTTGTGTCCTTAAAAATAAGAAAGGTGTATGGTTAACTAATGTTTTGTTAGATCCGTTTTTCGTTTTGAGTATCTTATCAAATGTTTATATTCTTGCGTACGTATTCAGATTGAGCAATCCTTATTTCTATGTATGTTAGTTGTTGAACGCTACTGAAGGATTATTGGTACATGTTACAGGATTACACCTGTCACATTGGATGCCCAATATCAGGAACTATTCTTGGTGCAGAGTATTCTAAAACTACATGTGAATTCATCATATACCAACAACAGTGTTCAGGGTATCGATAATTTTTACTTATTTTAATAGTTCAATTGGTGAGGGGAACCTGGAGTTAAGTTCGTCTCAAAAAGCAGCAATATTGATCCGGTCAAGACAAATGGGAAAGAGAAGTCAGTTGAAGAAGATGTGTTAGAGGCCCTCCTTCTGGAACCAAAAGTCTGATCCAAACAACCTAGATAAATCTTAGAGTCATGGTTGTTGCTACAATTGCAAAGATAACCACAAGTGCAATGGCAACAAGAACAGAGGTTCTTGGATTTGGTAAAACTGTAAAAGTGACTATAGCTGAATTTGCCACTTTACTATCTGCACGAGTAAAAACATAAATTTGTACCTGATATTATCTTAGTAGGACTTTTACCTGGTAATATTGTTGTAGAATGTGCAGGAATAACTTCTGTTCGCTAATGATTTTTTGTTTTTGCAGTACATGAGTGGTGATTTAGATACCTCAAAAGTGGATGAAGTCAATGAAGGTAGAGTTTGGGAGATTAATTCTTTTTCTGTTGCAGTTCTCTCTGTAATTTATCATAACCACGTCTAGAGGATAACAAGTGAACTCAGATTCAACAACAGTGAAGATTGTACGAGGGATATCACGTCAGTGAAGCATTCTATGGGGGTTTGTACTTTGTACTTATTATTTCATTAATAATAATCTTATTTACCGAGCAAAAAAAAAAAAAGATTCAACAACAGTAATGTAATTCACATACTGAGCATGGAATGAGCTACATAGTGAGCCATATTCTTAACATTGAAATCAGTAAGTTTAATCTATGGAAAATATTTTGATGTTTTTGACTTTATTGAACTTTACTATTTTGATTTTGCATATTTGGGTAAACCACAACAAAAAATATGAGCAAAATGACTAAAAAAACCTTTTGCAATGAACTATATTCCTTGAACAAGTGCAAAGAATGGAGCATTTTTCTAGAGGTCACATCGGCTTAATCTGGAAAATGCAAGACTTAGGGCGGAGATTGTGAGACGATGAGGACAAGATACAGAAGAGCTTCTTGACTTGAGGACATAAATATACATCTGATTTTGGACAAGGAAACTGCTAACCGGAATATAGTATTAGCAGGTGTGTTACCTCATTCTTATGTCTAGGTTTTTTTGTTTGTGATTAGTGGTTTTACTTGAAATTTTCTTTTGTCTTTATTTAATAACTGATTAATGCGCACGTGCTACGATACCTAGCAGTCTATTCGCTATGAAACCAGTATATTGGCTGTTTTTTGTATGTACAAAGGTGTACTTTATGTTTGCCATAAGGTGACGTTACTGCTCCAGTGGTGCTTTCAATCTAGCTCTCACTCGGATGATATACCGGTGTCTACTCGAACTCCGTTTTATTAAAATTTATGTGGTAATCCGCTAGAGCTAAGATTGATAAAGGTGGTTTAGAACTAATTTATCAATCAGTTTAGTTCTGTTTCTTTGTGTTTATTGTTTGGCATCAGTTTTGACTTTTAACGCGGTTTAATACTTAAATTTCTAGGCAATACAATACGAAGTATGACGCTATTGATCTTAGTGTTGCAATATTAGATTAGTAACATATATGAGTACAATTGTTCGTTATAGTGAAATAGGTTCCAAGGGAATATTCATTTCTAGAAGCATATCCAACATTATGAAGTTTCAGTTAGTATCACAATTCAATTCATTGATAATTCTTGGTAGATACAGATTCTATTCTTTAAGTTGTTTATACATTATTGGTCAATTTCTGAACAACTTCAAACTTATTTGATAAAATCCTGGATATTTTGGAAACTCAACAAAAAAAAGAAAAAAAGAAAGGTAGATATTTTACATTTTAACTTTATATATTATTTCTGAGATATCACAACAATACTACCATTAACACATTCAAGTCATAGATGCATTTTACTCACATGTTATTGTTATATAAGGTAATACGATGAGATGAGCTGTTGGGCCGAATTCTACCTAAGTAAGGCTCTGTTAATATTTGAGCATATTTATATTCTGCTTATTTCTAAATATTAGGACCAAATAATAATGGCGTACAAAAATTAGCCAACACCTATTGATGCTAGAGATATTTTTGTAGCTCATAATATACAGTTGCTCATAACTTACAATAATAGAGGGCCATATGCTTAAAGGAACTTTAGTTTATTTTCCCTTGGGTTACTTATTAATTTTATGTTCCGGACAATGCAATTGATGATTTTCCAACTTTTGGGTTAAAACATGTTCGTGAAATTGACCAAATAATGTGATCTTTTTTGTTGTCAAATTGAAGGGAGAGATACCACTGCCTACTTTGATGGTATTGTCACAATAAAAATAACATAGACCTCATGCGATGATTTTGTGTAGGGGGATGTTGAATGTGGACGAGCTTCTGAACCTCCTACTGTTATCTCTGGCAAGTTGAAGGAAGTGCAGTATTAGGAAATTCGCATGTTGGCATCGATGTGGTAGTTATGTGGATGTACTTGGTTAGGAAATGAAAACATTAAAAAAAAATCTAGCTTAAATCATTACTTGGTGTGAAATTGCACAAATGTGAAAGGCTATTGCGTACCTGCAATAAGTAAGCTGAAGGTAAATTCTCTTATTGCTAACCTTTTATGCATATGAATGATATGGATGAAGTATCCTTATATTTAATCCCACTTATATTTGGAAATTATACTCGCTGTCTTAGCTCAAATGGCAGAGCATATGGTTGTCAACCATGTCGTTGTGGGTTGAATCCTACAGATGGCACCATTATTTTAGTGAAACCTTACATACGGGCACTACACCAAATTCCTGGATTAGTAACAGGAATTCGTAACGGCTTATGAGCAGTTGCAAAATTTTCTAAAAATTAGTAACACGCTCAAGTCGTTACTAAATTTTTGATCCGTTACTAATATTTAATAGGCGTGCCACTCACACGCTTGGTCACACTTGGGTCGTCACACCTTGAGTATGTGCGTGTGCGACTCACACGACTAACATTATATTCCCACCCACGATTTGTTATACGAGAGGATATTTCCTCCCACGAGTGTGCGTGTCAATTCCACGGATAAGCTAGCAGTGGACAGAAATCGATTTCACTTTTATCATTTTTTTTTATCTCTTCTGCTCTGAGTCTGTTAAGGCGATGAACTAGGGTTTAGATAACCTCAACTCTGTTGACCACCATTTTTTAGATACTTGAGTGTGTAAAATTTGCATATTGGCATATGCTAACCCATGTCTCTAATTGTTTGCAGTGGAAACGGACTGTAAAAAAATAAAATACACCTTACGTGGTTTTTTTTACCCATCACTCTGAGCTATCAACGGTTTTAATAAGAATCTACGGAAGATCATTGTTCTGAAACAATCTATGAATCTAAATCAGAGGTCAGTTATCTTCCTGATTATATGATTTTGATTTGTTTGTTTCTGCAGTTTCAGGTTGTCTTTGAATTCTGTCAATGAGTTTTTGCAATTTTTTGGGTAATTGATTTGTAGATTGATTAACAACTAACAACAATAACAATCAATATTTGGAGCTGAAGATTTTTTTTTTTTTTTTTTTTTTTTTTAAGCTTTGCAAGTTGGAAGATGTATCGGATTCCACAAAGAGGCGTAAACATGTTTAACTTCTTGAATGATTTAGCCTTGAGGGTTTTTGCAATTAATTCTGTCAATGGAGTGTATGTATTTCTTGCAACTATTTTGTGGGCAATGGACTAATGGTAAATTTCTGACTGCCGTTCTTTGTGCAGGAAAATTGGTAGTATATAAGGTGGTTTTCCATACCTACACCGTTAGAACTAAGGTGCTCAAAGATGTTTCTATTGAATGCTTACTAATGAATTCAGGTAAGTTGTTAATTTGAGTTAGCAACATACATGGAGCACATGAATCTTTCAGCTAAATTGGGTGCTGGACAACCGATAAACTTAAGAGTTTCAAGTTTACTTCAAGTTCCCATAAAAAACTCATAAACTTAATATGTTCATAAAAAACTCAATAACTCATGAACATTGAGACATACATCAACACTACAAGAAAACTTGGCTTTAGCGACTATTTTCATACCAACTATAGTTGGCGGAGCTCTTCAACAACAATTTGTTGTACTAAAAACAGCTCTGGTTAGCAGAAATCTCTAACCACCAGTTTTCCAGCAACGACAATATGAGGAACTCTTTAGCAACAATGACTTAACAACCAAAATATCATATTTGTTGTTATTATCCACTAACCACTATGATTGGACAACTAAATTGTACCTCAGAAGGTATATATTTTTTGTGACACTTCTCACCCACTAAATCTATCTATTGGTAGACACCTTTACCAACCATCATATTGTAGGCGTTGTCAGTAGCTTTCATCCACGAAAATTTGTCAACTACAAAGTATAATAGAAGGTGAATATTTCAAGACACTATGTGTATCCACCAAGTGAGTCTGCTGGTATATAGTTATACTAACCCATTAGTTTGTTTCTATGGTTAGTGGCTTTCAGCCACCACTATATATTACTAAGCCTGTAAAGGCATTAGCGATCAAAAGGATTCTTCTTTTGTAGACAAGATTGTTCTTGGAGAGTTTATCGCTGGAGCATCTAAATGCATCACCTTATTTTTTAAAAGAAATTAACAAAACATTACACTAACATGAGTATTTATGAAGAAATCCTTGGTCATTGAACACAATAAAATCTGCTTTATTTCGTATATAGTTGATCTTTATGAATACTTGAGGTCAATATCTAGCAGTGTGAACAAAAATATGCCTCGTCATATGTTATTTATTGATGACTTGATCGAACTTGAGCGGCTCGAGGAAGTTTGGTGAAATTGATTGATAACAGGTAAAAATAAATTAAACAAAAGAGCATGCATTGGGTACGCTTAAGTTGATTCAAGACAAATTAATGTAATCTTAGAAATAATCGATCTTATAGCTAGAACATGCTAATACATTTACTTACATACCACCTCTTGTCACATTCTGCTTTAAGTATATTATAGAATCCAGCAACATTCGATTTATATCGCATTCTTCTGATTAATTTATATTTGAATTCATACATAACCGAAGCTCAATAACAATATCAACAAATATAAGAACCTTTGGATTTTTTTCGCGTCGAAGGTTGACATAAACCGAATGTACAAATTTATTTTAGCACGAAAATAAACACACATGCTTCTCACACACTTTTCTCAATTCGAATGAGAATCCCAAACTAATTCTCCACTGTCCAAAATTTTCCATAATCCGTATGACCATCCCTAACCATCGTTCAAATTTCTATACAAAATCCCTAGGTTTACTTTTCCATTTCATTTTCCATATTTCCTTTCTCTTTCTTTCTCTAACCCTAACTCACGGAGGCAACCTTCACTCGCCATCTCTGAATCCCTCTCTATCTCAGTATCTCTTTGTAAAAAGCACCGAATCACTCTCTCTATTTCACTTTATCTATACAAGAAAACAAGGTAGTAATCCTTTTGAGTTTGCTCCTTTCTTCTATTCAAGATCTAAATTTTGTTGTTGATCCTTTATTTGATTTTTTTTTCAGGTTTTCGACATGCAAATCTGATGGAAATCTTAATTTCTTTCTCTTATTTTTCTCTTGATTCTCCCATTTAAGACGAGTTTCTATCCCTTATATCTCTTTAGATCTCTTTCAGGTTCTGTTGGATCTTAATGTTTTAACATAATTTGAGAAATCATATTGTTAATTTTGGATGATTGAAACAGGGTATTGAAGAGATGGAGAAAATTGTGCATCTAATCGAGATTTATTATAATTATTATCACGAAATTTTAAGTTTTTTTTCCTTTCACAATTGGGGTTTGCTAACAATGAACTGAGATTTCAACTGTTATGATCATTGAAGGGTTGAAATTTGGTTTTGTTTCAAATTAATTGTTGAATACGTAAGAATTTATTTTTGGAATAATGGGTATTGATTATTATTTTTTGAACTGGATTTTTTATGCTCAACGATTGTTGAATATGGTTTCCATTATATCTCAAAACCTATGAAATGTTAGAGTTCAGGATAAAAATTTGTGTTTCAGCCTAGCGTGCTTTGACAAAGACACTGTACCTATATATTTTTGTCGTATTATCTTTAATGAACTCTTATTATAAATCGGATCCCCGCTCGAACCCAAAATCTACTTCAAAACTTTGTCTAGTCAAAAGTAGGAGACAATTATTGAATATATTTCTCATTTTTTTCTAGCTCATAGTTGATAACAATATCCAAAATTATTCTAATTTATATATAATATTCTTGTACATTTTGTCGTCGTATCGAAGGTTTATAAATAAGGGATGCAAGAGTTCATTTCAGCACAAAAAGAAACACACATTTTCCTTACCCACTCTCTATCCGTATGAGATTCTCACACAAAATCTACACTGTCCAAATTTGTTGGTCATCCGTCCATATCCACCGTCCAAAATTTCAATACAATATTTATTTATTTTTTATTTTTAATGGTAAACCTTATCATTATCTGTATGGCTATCCTTATCCTTCCCCATTTCTTCACTTTCTATCACTACAACAAAAATATGCTAAACCTAATTTCATTTGTCTGCCTACGCCTCCATCTCTCTCGCTCTTCCTTTCTGTTTCTGGTTACTCTCAAATGATATCGAAAAACCACAATCCAGAAAGACCCATTCATGTATTTTGATTTCCTTGATCTCGAATGATTTCTCTCTGTATTCCAGGGTCTTGACATCTGAAATGGATACGAAAATGGTAATTATTCCACTTTTATTCTTTTCCTTTTTGCTTGTCACTTTATCTCTGCCTTTTGGTTCTACTTCACTGATTCACTAATTTGGATTTGATTTTGGTTTTTACGTTTCTCAGATGAATGTCATTAATGATCGGAAGAAGCTCGGTAAAAAAGATGAGACTAAGCCGACACATCACTAGTTGGATCCGTTTGAAACGGTTAACATCATCAGGTTTGTGTTTTTTCTCTTTGATTCTCTTTTGTCTAGTCAGATCTGTTCTTGTTTATACTTATTTTCGTTTTTTTTTTTTTTTTTTTTTTTTTTTTTTTAATATAGAATACGAAAATATTGAAATATAATATTTTTCATTTTTATGTATTGATTTAGGGTGTATTTGATTTTAAGTTTCAGGCTGTATTCGATTTTAAGTTTTAGTGTTTTTTCAATTTGATCTCTTAATAAACCCTTTTTCTTTCAATTTCAGGGTTTCCTTAATCTAGTTTTGATGTTAGGGGTTGATTCTAATAATTGATATTTTAGGGATTTAACATGTAAACAATTTTATGGTTTTCATTTTATCGATTTGGATTTGGGGCTTCGAATTTTGTTGTAGGGAACTGAAGAAGCAAATTTCAATGTTTTTTTTATTACATATTCATTACAATGTGAAAAGTAGAAGGGGATTATCACAAAAATCTATTAGAGGGGATTAAAAATCTATTAGAGGGGATTAGATCCCTTGCACAATTATCTGTCAGATATAAGTCACCAACAAAGGATAATAAATATACATTTGTTTCTCACATTTTCAGTTCTAATTTGTTCTAAGATCACTGGGGATTTGGGGTTTTTTATGTTGTTGTAGGGAACGTAAGAAGGGAATATGGTATAGTCTTTCATTTATCTGTTCTTGTTTATATTGCACGTACTTATTCATTTTTGTTTCATCTGTTCTTGTTTATCGACAGACATGCAGCAGCAGAACTGGCATCTTGCTCAAGCATGTCTATGGTCAGCTTATTGCCGGTCTTTCTCATATAATTTTCATTACTTCATAATAGTATATTAACTATTTATTTGATGTTTCATAAGAACTGATGGAGCATTATTGTTGGAATTCCCATAAATTGTGCAGGAAATGAACATAGGCAAAGATGAGGTAATTTTTTTTAATACCCAAGTTGTGAAGTTCTTTCAGATTATCTTGAGTTGCATTCATACGTGTTATAAATCCTAGTTATCTGTTTTAAGGAACTTCTGTTTTAATTTTTTACTCTTTTTAGAATGTAGAGGCTGCATAGAAGGCCCTTCCAAACTGAGGCATTATTCAAGCATCAGAGAAGTCGTCTCAAATTGTTGTTGAGGGTTTTTGCTTACACCAGCACATATACTGGAACTAAATCAGGATGCCTCATGGTCCAAACTTAATTGTCTTGCATTGGTTTGTGTTTCGAATTTTAAATCTAGATTATATGAATAATCAGTTGGTCATGTTTTTTGAAGTCTTACGATATTAGAATAATGCTCATCGATATAAGGTTAATTATGCACTTACAGATACCATTCTGGATGTGTGTCATGCGTGTCAAAAGGGTCTCTTAAGATCCATGCTCAAGTTTTGGATTGGTAAGGATCCAATTTGTATCTAGCTCTATCCTATCATCTTGTTTTGTTACGGGTGTTCAATTAAAGAACCTTAAGGAATGTACATGAAGAATAGGTGAAAAAGAAACTAAATATTCAATTTTCTTATGTGTGACTATAATCCTTTTATGCAAATGCCTTGATTTCATATTGAGATGTTTATAGTTTCAGTAGGCAGTGAACACAATATAATAAATTTTTTCTTTTCCGTGGGAGATTTGCCTAAGGAAGAAGCTAACGTAATAAATGATGACCATGGATAAATTTCATCATTAACTACTTTTAATGAAGAGTATGGTACCACCTGATTGTGTGGGATGTGTTGGCAGCATCGTAGCATGTTAGAGAAATAGGATTACTATATATATTTTGTGTTCTTTAATGAAAAACTATGATTGGCCGACCCAAAGGGAGGCCTTCTATGTGATAGGAAATCTGCATTCTGTCAGTCACAAACTTTGTGCAGGAAAATTAAAATTGATTTTTTTGATATAAGAATTTCATGAAATTGAGATACAATTTGAGATTATTAAACAAATTGCTCAAAAATTTCAATCAAACACAATTAGAGAAACAAATTTCCAGTTTAAACTTCTTTGAAATTTCCATGACATCAATCGAATTACGTCAATTGCTTCTGCAATTTCATTCAAATAGAAAAAAAATGAACCTTAAATTCTTATCAGATCGTCGGCCTCCCCACCGCACGCGGTCATCTAGTTTATGGATTTTGTACATTTAAGTAGGGAGAAACTATTTTGAGCCTACTAGTACTGTGTTGTTAGTGGTCTGACTTAACAATACATGTGACAAAGACATACTATCAAAGAAGGGGATGGACATAATAAGGTTTTGAGATCAGTCTGGAGTACATATATGTTGAAATCCTAAAGAATATCAACAAGGACAAAGATTCAATGCTTTTCTAGAGGATGAAGACCACGGTTCAAAAGCTGAAAGTGTCAAATTGGTGCGGCAGCAGATCAATGTTTTGCCCATTTGAGTGGCCAGTTCTGAAGTGTGCAATCTATACAAAACCTTCAGAAGGTGCAGGTGCTAAGTTAACTTGATCGATGCTTGTTGTATAGAGTTTAATGATTAGATTTCCTTTGTAATTTATAATTGTTCATGTATGTTCTAATTGTGGTGATTGAATGATTGAAAATAATGATTAAAGGAAACTTTCTTGGATTTTTATTTTATTACTGAATCATCCTTCTTTATAAAACATCCGGCGGATGAAACGCTCGACCAACTCAATTTGTAAATATTTGATGGTCTCGTATCTTCACCAATTATACATTAGGTGCCTACGTAACTTCACCGACTATTATTCTACGGCTGAAATCCTTAAGCAGCTGATCTTTCAATGTCCAAACCCCTTGACCAACTGTTAAGCAACTAGGTATTTAGTGGATAAACCCATTAACCCACTAATATTCGGTGGATAAAACTCTTAACCGTCCAAGCATTCAGCGGCTGAAATTGTTCGCCCACAAAGCCAAACTCACGAAGCAACTAAATTTCAGAGGGTTAAATACTTTATCAACTAACAAAATTTTATATTTGGCCATCTATACCAACAATATATAAGTCTCCAGCAGCCAATATTTTTGTGGGTTGAATACTTCATCCACAAACGCTTTATGTCTCTACCAACGACAGTCAGTTGTCACCGAAAAATTGTGCTAACTAAGCTTTGAGTCGCTTACCTGTAGTCGACATATATCTGTTCCAGCAACATGGTTGGTCCACATCTTTAGCAAGTAAGGCTTCAACCACTGAGCACATCGGTTGCCAGATCAGCTGTTATAGAGCTCCAGCCACTCTAAACGGCCCTGTACCAACTGAATCCTGGTAGTCGCTAAAGTCCGATTTTCTTGTAGTAGTTCCCATAAAAAACTCATGAACTTTCTTCCCTTTAAGATCTTTTTAATCATAATCTTTAGTATCTATATGCAAAAAACATAGTAAGCTCTTAGTCGTATTTATTTCTCTGGACTAATGTGTATCTGCATTTGCAAGTTTTTCAGAGAGAGCATGCATGCTAGAGCCACCATAGATACTGCATAGTCCTCTATGTATCTCTTTCTTTTTCCATTACACTTCTAGGGGACTGAATGATGCACTGAAGGTAACCACTTCTACAAGTGCATTCTGTGGTTCATACAAATTGTAAGGCCATTTTTCTCTCAAAGATATTCTGAAGCACATTTTTTGTTATGTAAGCAAATTTAATTTTTACTTTATTAAAATTAAAAATAAGAAAGTCTCATATGTCTTTGCGTTTGTTGTTTTGTCGATGTTGGACCCAATATTAATTCTACCCTCCACTGTATCTTCTACTTTAGCCATTCCGAAAGAGATCTAGACAATAACCTTTAGCAGGTTAGCCTCGCATTATGGTATTCGGGGATTCGAGTTGGGCTCTCTAGGTCGTCTCCACCATTACTAATTTGTCTTTCTCATACAAATTATAAATCGCAAGTTGTTTTTCTTGGAACTTATAGGAAGACTACAAAATCTTAGGCTAGCTGATGCTTATTAGTCGGCCTAAGATGTGGTTGATATTGACGACAAGTTAATTCTCAAGTTATGTGTCCTGCAACTCGCTGTTTGGATCTATTTATTTAATGCGGCTAATTCTTAGTGAACTTCCTGTTTATGTAGGTACCAGATTCTTGACAAGGAGCAGCTCCCGACATAGAACACTACCACACCATGGTTAGACGCACATATCAATGGTAGAGACATTGCAAATCTTAAATCTGTTTATTAGATATATAGTTTAGTACTATGGTGTTTTTTTTAAAATTAACAGAAAAACGGATGAAGAAATGAATGAAACCACAAATAAAATAATGCATAGTTCATTGACACACACACTGTATTAATAGAGTTCTTTCACATATCGAAAGGTTGTCGAAAGGAATTTTGGAAGTATTGTGTTTTTCTTCATAGATGCAAACCGGTCGCGAAACAAGAAGTATGCTACTGATTTTCTTCCCTTTCTTTTTTTTAACTCCTTGCTTTCTGTAAAAGCACAAGAAGTATGCTATGGTTTTACTTTCCTCTCTGATCATAATTGTATTGATATAAATAGGGAAATTAATATAAGTGTACCCAAAACTTGAAATTTGGACATCATCGTCTTTGACCTGTGAAGGAGATGAAGTGAGGGAACCGTCTATTCCAACTGGGTAATGTTACAACAGTTCTTCACTATGTATGTGCATTTTTGCAGTTTTAGAATGAGAAATTGATGGCCCAAATTATGTCATCATTGCTCCAGAATGTTTTCCTCCCCATCTACACCCGTTTCTCCATCTTGGTACTTTCTCTTATTATCTTTACTATGAGTCACGTTTATATATAGTTTATAGTTTGTCTTCAATATTGATAGTTCCAGACTTCCAGCTATAAAGTAACAATGTACAATGCATCATTTGATAAAATACATATATTTTCCTTCACAACATATGAGTGTTTTTGATAAATCAGTAAGATTTGTGTGCTTAAAAGTAGGAGAACTGTAGTTTGGTTGAATGATTAGTTACTTAAGCAAAGAAGTGTATTGATCTAATGATACTTCGCCTAATTCACTTTGTATCTTTTGGATCTAAAACTTGAGCCCAAGTAGGTCGGGAGATAAATTAACTACGTTTAATCTTTTAGTGGTTAGCTCATATATACAGTGCATAGTATCAACAATGCTTAACATAAGAAGAAGTTAATTTTTTTTTTCTCCCGGCAAAAGTTAATATTATTAGGCAGTAGTGTGACGGTACCAAGGCATGTGTGCTTTGCTGTATCTGCATGTAAATTAGTGTTGTATTTGCACTTCCAATAATAAGAGAAGCAAAAAATTATTATATGTACACGTTTTTGTTTATACCAAGTGGATTAAAGGTGCTCCAATGCTAACAGGAAATTCCTCTAAGTCCCTAACCTTGAACGCTAAAGGATCTGGAGTTACCAATTTAGGTTCAACCACTCTATCTCCTTATGATGTGCGGTATTTCTTATGACCAGCACAATGAACAACTCAAAGAATCTGTAAGTTGTACTATCACTATTGAACTCTTTGTTTTTTCCTTTCTTTCATCAACTGCAGTATTTGTGTATCTGCAATTGCTGTTTTTATGGTCTAATGAAAGAATTGGGGTTCTTATTTGAGTTTCCTTCTGTATTGCTAAAATGTTTAATAGTTTTCAGGTGGTTCTTATGCTTGGTTTAGGGGATTTGATTAGCTGTATCTTGAATGTTTTTGGAAGAATATTCGGAAGCAATAGGTTTGCCGTTAATTTAGCTCAAAATGAGAAAGACAATAATTTTATGGAACATGATGATTGGATTACAGGCTATATTTATCAGAAAGTTGGTTTGCATGTAGATCAAAATTCATCGCTGAAGACATAAAATGGATTTTTTCTATACAGTCCTATGTATCTCATTAGTTGGATATGCTTCATAAGCCGCGAATACCAAAAACATAGAATGAAATTTTCCTGTTGTGTGTAATCTTTAATAATCATCCCAATGAACAACCCTGCTCCATATTGGCATAGGTAAATTCTCTTTCTTACATGTTTGCAACATGTTTCTATCCCATAATGGCAGCTCATCTGATTCCATGTATTTTTTATTTTATTTTGAAACTGGACTCCGTATCAGAAGGTTGCGTATTCTATTCACATCATTTAGTTCATTCGATTCAATGAAATCCACCGTCAATAATATTTGGTTATAAACTCATCTTAGTTTCCCTTCAAAAATCATGATTCAATGTGCATGAACTAGCAAAACAGAATTTATCACGTGCCAGTACATTTACAATTTCAAGATCATCAATTACTTGCTTAATTTTATATCTAGCTATACTTATGTTGTTTATTTCTATTATATAGATTTCAGTAATCTATGAAAAATTAAGATAAGAATGTTCTAACCCAACTGAAGCCTTGGGCTCTTCAAGTCCTTGGAAGATGGTTGTGGGATCTGTCTTCTTTCGAATTCAGGTGAGTCGGCACATAATTGAAGAATGAAGATATATTAGTTGCTAAACCTCAACTCTGATGTCATGCCAATTTGAAAATAGTTGACTTCATGTCAAGTGCAAGCCTTTAGTGGTTCATATTTGGTTTTTGATATTATATTCTCCATGTCTCGCTACTTTCACATGCCTTATTAATTTGAGATATTATTGCTTCATTTAGATTAAAAGAGGCATAAAAATCCTTGAATGAATGTGTAACATTTTTATATGGGGAAATAAGAAATTTTTACACGAGGTATTGCAAGTATCTTCTCAATCTAAACGATGGTGATTCTCGGCTTTATAGTTATTCATCGAGAATACAAAGACTCAGTGCCAGTAATTTTATATTGTAGATATGGATATGGATCTGAAAGTCCAAATTCTGGCATGTATGGGATTCCTCAGTTGGGGCCCAAGGGGTGCATCGTTAGTCGTACACTAATAATTTGGTGCTAGGATTTAAACATCGTCTCTCATGGTTTTTTATTCTTCTCCTTCAATTTGATTTTCCACTTGGAATATTTACTCCCGAGCTAATTAATTATTTATAAATGTTGTGTATTTTTTTGAGTTTCTTTAGTTCGTTTCGTCATTCCCTACTTGAAAAAAATATGGTACCGTCAAGTTCAATTATGATATGTATATTACATATGTGGAACTGAAATTTAGAAATATTACGTTATGTTAGAAATGTATATATGTTTTATTATGTTGGGATTATAGGAGAAAATGAAAATTTAAATTAAGTAATTGCATTCCTGTATACATAAATGATGTGTATTTTTGTTTTTTCCTTTGATGATTACTGGAAATTCAAGGAGTAAATAAGAGCAAGTTGATGAGTAAATAAGAGCAAGTTGAGGAGTCACTGGCACATAGCCGTCTAAATTTCCCGGGAAAGGATGGAAAAGGAAAAGCAAGGGAATTACAATGGTAATCCCAATCGAAGAATGCATTAGGAAACTCCATTAAGGTACGATTGTTTTTCCATTTGAATTCGGTTGTCATGAGTCCAAATCAGTTTTTGCTTAAAGTTTTGTCTAGTTTTATATGCATATGATACTCGGGATTCCAAGCATGCATGATAATGGGTTTTTTCATTTTCTGGTACTAAAATGAGATTGACATATAGTCCAATTAATTGGCTCTTTTTGCTTAACATCCTACAGGATCTACCTTTAACTCATCATCCTCTTAAAAGTTAGGAGCTAGATGGGATGAAAGGGGTGGATACATCAACACCGTGTGTTGATAATGCAGGTCTATGATTTCACTAAAAGACTTTATAATCATAACTTGAAAAGTATAGTTTGCTTATATGTTTTCTTTGACCTGTAAACAAAAGTTAAATGATTTAGCTAAATTTTATTTAGTGGAAAATTTTTGTTGTTCGCCATTATCTTAGACCAAGATACAAGTATACAATTGTAGTACAACTGATATTGCATAGAGTATAATTTCCCGTTCTTGCAGTTTCGTTGTTTCTATTGAAAAGACTAGCACCGAAGGTAAATCCTGTTCCTGTCCCACTAAGACAAGTACTTTTTCTTCTTCTTTTTTAATATAAGAAAGAGAGATAAGTACTTCAAACTACGTATCTGTGGCGCAATGGTAGCGCATCTGACTTCATGTCAGAAGGTTGCGGGTTCGAGTGTGTAAAAGGTTTTTGGTATGTAGAACAAAAACACACTTTTAGGTTAAAGGTTGTTACTAGCTTTTAATATTATTAGAAAGTTGAGTGGGAAAAAGTTATAGTAGATGATTTCACCTCTGCTGAATGTTCTTCATCCCAGTCTTAAATAAGGGGTTCCAAAACATTGAGAGCATCAAGAATACTCGACCAACATGTAAGAGAAGCCTAGGCCGAGGGTTGGCATAATCTGTAAAACTCCGTGAAATGGTATTGATAGTTAAGCCAGTAGTATTCACCAAGATGTACAATATTAGGATTTTGGTGGGTTTAGCCACCTCCTTTGTTGATATTAAATGTCAAACAAAATGATATTTTTTTCTTTCCATTTCCTCAGGTGTTGGTTGGAAGAATAAGGTCTTTCTCTCTTGGGGTTATTTACTATCTTCTCTTAACCGTATCGTTTAAAGTTTTTAGGCGTGTAGCGTGGTGTTGGTTGTTGACCAAGATTCAATATGAAGTTGCTCGACAACACAAACTCGATAGTAAAAAAAAAAAAGAAACAGAAGATGGAGAGAAACACATACAAGTTTGGATATGGAGTGATGACATCCTTGGAGAAAGCTAAGACATTGCTAGATGAACAATGTTTGGAGGAACCTGAAGAAATATTTGATCTAATAGATTGTATTTATATGTTGAAAGAAGATAGGGATGATTTTCATCTTACGGATAAGATGGTAGAAGAAGAAGATGCTGCTAGAAAGTGGAGATGAAAGAAAATACTGACGATACCCATGACCATACTAATGCTTTTCCTTACTAAGTTTTAGTAATGTCTTTTACTTGAGTGTTGTCCAGTGACTGCTCTTCTTTTTTTCTGTTTTTATTGTCGATATACTTGACGGTAGATCATTATCCTTTTTGGTAGTGTTTCTTGGAACAAACCTTATTACTATCTACTTTTCTTTCTTTGTTAGTCCTTTGAAGTATGCTATTGTCAAACATCTTATTTCAATTTACATACTCCCTCCGTTACTTTTTAATAGGCTGGTTTGGTTTTTTGAGAAAATTAAGGAAATTTAGAAAACTAATCATTGAAAGTGGTCCTCATGACACTTGTCAATAAAAGAAGTGAATTGAAATGGTCCCCATGACACTTGTCAACAAAAGAAGTTAAGTGAAATGGTCCCCATGACACTTGTCATCAAAAGAAGTTAACAGAAAAGTGGTCCCTAAAAACTAAAGTAACATTTGACTTTCCCAATTAGGAAACCAGCCTATTTTTTTGTAACATTTATTTATAGAAACCAGCCTATTAAAAAGTAACGGAGGGAGTATATGAGTTTGCCAGAATTGTAATCCATATAGGGTATTATAGGAGCGAATTGGTTATCTCAACCTATTTTGGTCTTCTAAATAATAATAAAATAAAATAATTTTTTTTTTTTCAATCAAAGATAATAAAAGTTCGCGGATTTTTAAATTGGAGAGATTTACCACATCAACTTGACAGAAAAATAAGAAAAATTGAATATGTAGTACCCGGTTTAGCCAAACCTGTAATGGATTATATGTTGATTAGGAAACAATTTCGATGAGTAAAATTATTATGTGAAATTCGAAAGCCTCATTTTCAATATGAATTTATACCCGATGTGATGTACCGAAATGTGAGAAACTTATCCCTAAAACTAGAAATTCCAATCGAATTATTGTGCATCATAGAAAATAATTATAAGCCGGGGAAAAATAAACTAAAACATGCTGAATATTGAAATTTACATGACGCATGAGACTAATCGGAGGTTGAGCTAGGGCCGTAGGCCCTGGTGATACCTAGTAAATGATGGATCTTTTGGATTCCAAAAAACTATTCTGTTATACAGTAACATTTTGATATATTAATAACGTTGGGATCAAAGAAAATTATTATTAATTTATCGAAGTTCTACTATAACTGGTATTTTGATTTACTTGCAGAGTTTGTGTAGTCGTCGTTCATATGCTCATAAGGTTGCTTAAGAGAGTAATCATGTGCTATTTGTTGGTATCATATCTCTTTTTGGTGTATCATACCTGGAGTGTGATATGAATCGTTTACTAGTTTACTCAATCAAATGAGCATTTAAGCCACTTCTTTTTATTTTTCTCTAATTATTTAAATATTATTACTACTATAAAAGACATTGTATTCATCAGCATTCAAGGGAAACTTTTTCTATGCAAAGAAAAGAAACAGGAAGGGGACGTAAAGCTTGGACATGGAAAAAGTTTTGAACTCGTAGTGCGAGTTCAAAATTTTTTCCCTTGGACATCCTATGGAAAGGAGAGAAAAGAAAAAAAAGAAAAACTGAGAAAAATTAAATTGCAAAGCTCACCCAAAATGTCTCATCCGAATTTCTTTGCTGGAGCTTTTACATAAATTCACATGTTTTGAATTAACGACTTTTTACTTATAACCATGAATTCAATCCATCCATCACAGCAGATGTAAATGTGTCGAACTTCAAATCTGCTACGTATTAAATAAAAATACACATGACGCTAAAATCGAAACAAACTGGGCCATGCTCAGGATTATCAACAAGGACGCTAGGGATGAGCATTTGGCCTGGAACCCGCGGATTCGACCTGGCCTAACCGTATTTTTACGGGTAGGTGTCCGGACTGTTCGTTAATGGGCTGGATGTGGATGAAAATTATCAAATCCAATGGATTACGGATTGGGCCTGGGTGTAACCATGAAAATACATTCTACAGTTTGGCTCGTTAGATTGACATCCATGTTTATCTAGTCTAACCGTCCATGGTGGCTAGGTATGACCGGTCCGCATAGTGGCGCACAATGATGTTGCGTTACGGAATATGTAACCTGGCAGATGGAGCTGCATAATCCGACGATGTACATCTAACATGGCTGAGACAAGAAAGGTTACTTGGCACATGCAACATTATGCAATAGTGTTGCATATCCTTATTCAGAGTTAGCCCAGCTCAAGGAAGGAATAAAGGATGAGATGCAAAGTCATGGAATAACTTTGGAATGGTCCTAAGCTTTGGCCAAGGCTTGGACTGTGCATGTGCATCAATGGTCATGCCAAACACGCCATTGGTGATTATTGCTCGCCAAATGAGATGCAAGTGATGCAAGTGACATGTCTGCAAGTGAGCATCATGATTGTGCGTCACAGAGTTGTAGGACAAGTCAGTACTTCTCCGTAATGGTGCAATGCGAAGCCATAATAGCGCAATGCAGGCTATAATAGCACAACGCAAGCTATAATAGTGCAACGCAAGCCATAATAGCAGTATTGTTGAAGTCTTGGCAGAAGTGAAAGCTGAGTTGCACGTTGCGATGTTGCGGGACTTGAGTGCAAGTGCCAGACGCGAGTGTGTGTTTATCACACGCATGCCAAAGTCGATGAGCAAGTTGGAGACGGTTATAAAGTGCTTTATAACCGAGTTTGGCTATCCTATCCGTTGAAAACAGGTGTGGAGCCGTTGTACAAGCCAACACCAAAGCTAGCAGTTAAAAAATGGAACTGGCGGTTAGGGAACTTCCCATGGACAGATGGATGTTCATGGGGCGTGCAATAGAGTTGCATACGGATTGGCGTTGGCTTCTTGGCATTATAAATAGCCAGAGAAGCTACACAAATTAATCAGGTTGTTCAATAGTTCGAGTGTTGAGGAACCATTTCGCACTAGAGAGTGTGTTTGATGTAGGCTTAGAGAATAAGCTTGTAAACTCCATTGGTTGGACGATTTTGTATCTTCCCTTGCTAATAAAAGTGAGTTTGTCGGCTTATACGTTTGGCTTTGGTTTGTTGTTGATTTTATTATACTCTCCCATTTCTGTGAAGCATAAACATGGCAAGAACCTCTTTATAGTATGGGCTACATTGTCTGGTAGAGAAAATATGAGTAAGACTTCCGTTGCATACTCTTGGTAGAGTTGGTTGTTTGCATTTGTACAAACTTATAAGGCTGAAATACAAGTGGGTGATAATATATCACTGAACCATTGAATTGCCGGGTTATACCTTCACGAAAAATTTCATGGAGCATTTGAAGGCGTGACAATACGGGTATCAGAGTACAGATTGCTCTGTTTTAACTTTATGTGGAAGATTTTCTCTGTTTTGCTCGAGTTTAGTTGATGAAATTGCAAGAGATAATGGCTGGTAGGAAGAGTACGCTGGATGCCTTAACTGATAGGGTAGCGGATTTGGAATACAATATTGGCGATGAGGTGCGCCATCCTAACAATGCCAATTATAATGCAACGGTGTTGGCACGCATTCAGGCTCTTGATGAGTACGCTGCTAGTATGCTGGAGTCAAGCCAAGAAGAAACTAAGAAGCATACTGATTTGGAAGGCCAAATCAATGCTGTTAAGACCATGTTCACTGGAGCCTTGAAAGAACTAACTAATGAGTTAAGTGTCTTGAGGCGAATGGTGAGTGTAATTGGTTCAGATCAAGCTACTGCGGGTGGTAGTGGCAGTGAATTTACGAAGATTAAAGTCCCAGAACCTAAGTCGTTTTCTAGCGCAAGAGATGCGAATACATTGGAGAATTTCATGTGGGACATGGACCAATACTTCAATGCTGCCAAAACCCCGGAAGAACAAAAGGTTACTCTCGTTAGCATGTACCTGGAGGGTGAGGCAAAGTTATGGTGGAGAACTAGAACCGATGATGACCTTACTGCTGGTCTTCCAAGTATCGTGACATGGGATGTCATGAAAGATGAATTGAAGAGTCAATTCTTGCCAAGTAATGCAGCTTGGTTAGCTCGAGAGAACTTGCGTAAGTTGAGGCATACCGGTACACCACGGGAATACGTGAAAGGGTTTTCATCTCTGATGCTAGATATTCGCAACATGTATGAGGAAGACAAGTTGTTCGATTTTACATCTGATTTGCAAGCATGGGCTCAGGCCGAAGTGAGAATGCAAGGTGCCAAAGACCTACCTTCGGCCGTTGCAATCGTGGACAGCGTTGCTGATTTTAGGTCAGTCAATACCTAAACTGATGCTAATAGGAAGGGCAAGGACAAGAAAAACCAGAAATATAAGGACAAGGATAAGAAAAGTTCTGACGCCAAGGAGAAATGCTATCAAATGGATGATAGTTCGGCTGCGAAGAACAAGGCTGGTGGCTATTTCTTATGCAAGGGTCCTCACCTTGCACGTGATTGTCCAAAGAAAGAAAAATTGTCCGCAATCGTCACTGAGTGTAGTGGTGACAAAGAGGAAGTTGATCAAGTGGAGCATGTGAATCCTATTCAACTATGCAACATAGTAGCACAAACGGTAACAAAGACAAAGATAATGAGTGGCGCTGGCCTAGTTTATGTGAAAGTTGGCATACACAATCATCGTCTCTGGGGCATGGCAGATACAGGTGCGTCGCATACTGTTATGAGCTTGTCATTGGCAGAGTACTTGGGTTTGGAAGTATATCAGTCATGTCATTGCATGAAGACAGTGAATGATATAGATAAGCCAATCAAGGGGATGGCAGTGGAAAATGTTGAACTTGGAGAATGGCATGGCCAGATCAGTGTAATGGTGATGCATCTCAATGACTTTGAGATGATCCTTGGTAACAACTTTTTTTAAGAAGCTGAGGAAACAGTGATGCCTCACCTTGGCGGGATTTTCATACAAAGTCCAAGTGCACCTTGTTTTGTAAAAGGTGTAAGGAAAGTTAGTCTGGTTTATATGAAGTGTGACATGAGAAAGGTAAGTGAGGTTGCTCCTGTCCGCTCATTCGAAGAAAGCTTAGCTGAGATTCACATGGAATTTGGATGTCCTATGGATCTTAGTGTCCCTTATTCGCCGTGATTAGCGCGTGTATGAAGTAGGGGCATTGCAGTGCTGTTTTCAAGTGCCTGAACCTGCAAGGTTGCTGAAGTATGGAGACTTTGGCATATTATCTGTTCGTTGTTTATGTTTTCAAGTTAAGTTGGGTGTTGCTAATATTATGGTCTTTGAAGATAGCACACTTTAGTTGGTGTATTTGCTTTCAGTAAGGCCGAGTGTTGGCCAGTGGTGTAATGGGAATGGTCCCTATGTTTCTTATGTAAGGCTAGCACTACAGGAAAAATATACATCTACAACTAGAGATTAACAACACTTTTCTAAACATCGTAGAAAGTCCTATGTTTTACAACTGGTTTCAAAGGAAGAGTTGTCGTATATCATCATTGCCAACCCTTAGGAAACAAGGGTTGCGCTATGAAAATAAACGACAACTCCTTAAGCAAAACATTTGTGACGACATTTAGCTATAACAACTCTGTTCCATATATGTAATGACCTAGCCTATCACAATTCTGACAAGTGTTGTTGAAGAACACAAAAATATGATAATGAAAAAAATGTTAGAGGGGAGATTCGAACATGAACCTACTGCATGGAAGTCTAGCTCATCAACCATCCTTTCAGTTCACAAGTTTCGTTTTTTTTTTTTTTTTTTTTTTTTTTTTTTTTTTTAAATAGAAACCTACAACAACACTTATAAGTGTTGTTGAAGTAAAAATATATAATGTTGGAAAAAGTGAGGTTATAAGAGAGATTCGAACATGAATCTACTGCATGGACGTCTAGCTCATCAACCATCCTTACCGTTCACAAGTTTTGGCTTTTTTTTTATTTTTTTAATAAAAATGTATAACAACACTTATAAGTGTTGTTGAAGTAAAAATATAGAACATTAAAAGAAATGAGGATGGGGGATTTGATCCTCAACCTCCTGTATGGAAGTCTACACCACTAACCATACCTACACTATTACATGTTCTGTCAAGTTTGTGGTTCTTTAATACACTAACTTTATGACAACCCTTCATAAGAGTTGTAAAACAAAATGTAATGCTCAAAAATAATGCTCAGGTGACTGAGCCGCAAACAGCACGAAGCCTTCTCTGTAAAAAATCACATACATGCCTTCTCTGTAAATAATTACAAACATTTTTCAATATCTGTAATATTTACTTTACTCACTTCAGATAAGGGTAGTCTGGTAATTTTCACAGTCTCCATAATATTTATTAACTTTATTTCTAGTAAGGGTAATATGGTGATTTTAACAATTTATAATATTTAGTTTACTTATTTTCCGATAAGCGTGGTCTGGTCATTTTCATAGTCTTCATAATATTTATTGCATTAATTTCCAAGAAGGTTAATATGGTCATTTTCACAAGCAGTAATATTTACTTTAATTTTTTTCGATAAGGGTAGTCAGGTCACTTTCACAATCTCCATAATATTTATTGCACAAATTTCCATGAAGGGTAATATGATCATTTTCAGTATCTGTAATATTAACTTTACTAATTTTAGATAAGGATAATTTAGTAATTTTCACAATCTCTGTAATATTTATTACCTTTATTTCTAGTAAGGGTAATATGGTCATTTTAACTCTGATAATCTTCGAACCTGGGATGTTCAATTATGATATATTTCTTATCCAATTCTGATATATTTCTTACCTATAAATGGATGGATTCGTCATTCTTACCAAGTTTCTGACTTAGAGTAGTCAACTCGCAGCCAGATTTCGATCTCGGAGCATTGTATACATAGAATATGAAGAAATAAGGTTTGTTTAAGGTTTCGTAGAATATACCGAAGGAATATTACCTGTAAATGGATGGATTCGTCATTTTTTCCAAGTTTTTGACTTAGAGTAGTCAACTCGCGGCCAGGTTTCGATCTTGGAGACCGGTATGCATACAATATACAGAAATAAGGTTTGTTTAAGGTTTCATAGAATATTTCGAAGGAATCTTACCTGTAAATGGATGGTTTCTTCGTTCTTACCAAGTTTCTGACTTAGAGTAGTCAACTCGCGGCCAGGTTTCGATTTAAGAGCCTGGTATGCATACTTTTATGTAAAAATAGGGTTAGTTTAACGTTTCGTAGAATATCTAGAAGAAATCTTACCTGTAAATTGATGGATTTGTCGTTCTTACCGAATTTCTGAATTAGAGTAGTCAACTCGCGGCCAGGTTTCGATCTCGGAGCCTGGTATGCATACATATATGCATAAATAGGGTTTAATTAAGGTTTCGTAGAATATCTCGAATGAATCTTACCTGTAAATGGATGGATTCATCATTCTTACCAAGTTTCTGACTTAGAGTAGTCAACTCGCGGCCAGGTTTCGATCTCTGATCCTTGTACGCATACAATATGCATAAATAGGGTTTTTTAAGGTTTCGTAGAATATCTCGAAGGAATCTTACCTGTAAATGGATGAATTCGTCGTTCTTACCAAGTTTCTGACTTAGAGTAGTCAACTCACGGCCAGGTTTCGATCCCGGATCCTGGTACGCATACAATATGCAGAAATAGGGTTTTTTTAAGGTTTCGTAGAATATTTCGAATGAATCTTACCTGTAAATGGATGAATTCGTCGTTTTTACCAAGTAGTTTCCGACTTAGAGTAGTCAACTCGCGGCCAGGTTTCGATCTCGAAGCCTATTTGCATACAATATGAAGAAATAGGGTTTCTTTAAGGTTTCGTAGAATATTCCAAAAGAATCTAACATGTAATGGATGGATTCGTCGTTCTTACCAAGTTTCTAACTTAGAGTAGTCATCTCGCATCCAATTTTCGATCTTGGAGCCTGGTATGTATACAATATGCAGAAATAGTGTTTGTGTTAAGGTTTCGTAGAATATTCCGAAAGAATCTTACCTGTAAATGGATGGATTCCTCGTTCTTACCAAGTTTCTGACTTAGAGTAGTCAACTCGCATCCAGGTTTCGACCTCGGAGCCTAGTTTGCATGCACTATGCAGAAATAGGGTTTCTTTAAGATTTCGTAGAAGATTCCGAAGGAATCTTACCTGTAAATGGATGGATTCGTCGTTCTTACCAAGTTTCTGACTTAGAGTAGTCAACTCCCTGCCGGGTTTCGATCACGGAGCCTGGTTTGCATAAAATATGCAGAAATAGGGTTTCTTTAAGGTTTCGTAGAATATTTTGAAGGAATCTTACCTGTAAATGGATGGATTCATCGTTCTTACCAAGTTTCTAATTTAGAGTAATCAACTCGCGGCCGGGTTTCGATCACGGAGCCTGGTTTGCATACAATATGCAGAAATGGGGTTTCTTTAAGGTTTCGTAGAATATTTTGAAGGAATCTTACCTGTAAATGGATGGATTCATCGTTCTTAACAAGTTTCTGACTTAGAGTAGTCAACTCCTGGACGGGTTTCGATCACGGAGCCTGATTTGCATACAATATGCAGAAATAGGGTTTCTTTAAGGTTTCATAGAATATTCCGAATGAATCTTACCTGTAATGGATGGATTCGTCGTTCTTACCAAGTTTCTAACATAGAGTAGTTAACTTGCAGCCAAGTTTCGATCTCGGAGCCTGGTTTGCATACAATATGCAGAAATAGGGTTTGTTTAAGGTTTCGTAGAATATTCCGAAGGAATCTTACCTGTAAATGATGGATTCGTCGTTCTTACCAAGTTTTTGACTTAGAGTAGTTAACTCCTGGACGGGTTTCGATCACGGAGCCTGGTTTGCATACAATATGCAGAAATAGGGTTTCTTTAAGGTTTCGTAGAATATTACAAAGGAATCTTACCTGTAATGGATGGATTATTCGTTCTTACCAAGTTTCTGACTTATAGTAGTCAACTCGCAGCCATGTTTCGATCTTAGAGGCTGGTTTGCATACAATATGCATAAATAGGGTTTGTTTAAGGTTTCGTAGAATATTCCGAAGGAATTTTACCTGTAAATGGATGGATTCGTCGTTCTAACAAAGTTTCTGACTTAGATTAGTCAAATCGCGGCCAGGTTTCTATCTCGGAGCCTGGTTTGCATACAATATGCAGAAATAGGGTTTGTTTAAGGTTTCGTAGAATATTCCGAAGGAATCTTACCTGTAAATGGATGGATTAATCGTTCTTACCAACTTTCTGACTTATAGTAGTCAACCCGCGGCCAGGTTTCGATCTCGAATCGACACTGAGCTTCATATTTATCGATTTGGATGATGTATCATCTTAAGTTTGAAGTCAGAACCCTCTAAGATCTTCTTGGTTCATAGTTTGTAAGTCTTTATACCGAATTTGAAGTTCGAATGGACACCGAGCTTCATATTCATCGATTTCGATGATGTATCATGCTAAGTTTGAAGTCAGGACCCTCTCAGAGCTTCGTGGCTCATAGATAGTATGCCATTACACTGAATTTGAAGTTCGAAATGACATCCAGATTCATATTTATCGATTTTGATGATGTATCATGCTAAGTTTGAAGTTAGAACCCTCTTAGAGCTTCATGGTTCATAGATTGTATGCCATTATACTGATTTTGAAGTTCGGATCGACATCGAGCTTTATGTTTATCGATTTTGATGATGTATCATGCTAAGTTTGAAGTCAGAACCCTCTTAGAGCTTTTTGGTTCATAGTTTGTAAGTCGTTATACCGAATTTGAAGTTCGAATCGGCACTGAGGTTCATATTCATCGATTTTGATGATGTATCAAGCTAATTTTGAAGTTAAAATTGTCTCAGAGCTTCATGGTTCATATATTGTATGCCATTATACTAAATTTGAGGTTGGAATCGACATCGAGCTTCATATTTATCGATTTTGATGATGTATCATGCTAAGTTTGAAGTCAGAACCCTCTCAGAGCTTCTTGGTTCATAGTTTGTAAGTAGTTATACCAAATTTGAAGTTCGAATCGGGACTAAGCTTCATATTCGTCGATTTTTATTATGTATCATGCTAAGTTTGAAGTCAAAACCCTCTCAGAGCTTTATGGTTCATAGATTGTATTCCATTATACGAAACCCCTAATCTATTGTCACTAAATTTTGAAATCTTGTTTAATTGAAACAAAATAACAATTCTTGATTTCATTTCTGATTCTTCTGATTCATCCTTATATATTTTTTGGATTTATATATTGTCCGAAGGTCGATAACAATATCCAAATTTATTATGATTTATATGTAGGGGTATGATCCGTTGACATGGTTATAATGACATAATCTTGACATGGTGGCATCTTTTTCTCTAAAACATTTAAACGACGATTAATTTGAAGCTAAGATTTTGGTGACATGTTCCTCCTATAAAACTCTACATTCCTACCAAAAATGAGAATATCTAGAAATACGAAACTTTGGATTTTGGTCTTACGAAAGTTCAAAAGAAACACACTTGCGTTCTAAAGAAACACACTTGTCTCAATCCGTAGGAGAATCCAAAACCAATTGTCTACCATTGATAAATCTCCGCAATCCGTATGAGGAGGAATCCAACGTACAAAGTTTTTTATACAAAAACCTAAACTTTTTTCCTCCTCTCACTTTCCTCTTTCTCTGCTTTCCTTTCTCTTTCTCGGTCTGTTCTCTCCTCTCTAACTCCGCCTTAACCAAAACCCTCGTAAGAAATCTGTGTTCATAACCCTAAAAATCCTTGAATCCTTGTTAATCTATGAATCAAAAGCAATCCTAAATCGAAAAAAAACCTCTAATTGAAACTTTCATAACCCTAAAAATTTGATATTGTCCCTGAAATAAAAAGAACCATTTTTTCTGTGATAATAATTGTTCTTTGATCTATTAGCCAACGGTTGAGGTATAATCCCGAGCTTAATTTGTTGTTGTTTTTGATGATCTTGTTTGATTTTGATCTAAAATGGTTTGTTCTGTACTCTTTCTCAGGCAAAAGAAGAATTAATGAACAAGAAGAAGACTATTGGAGCTTCAAAAATATACCGTTTCATGAACCCTAACGCTGTCTATCTTTTTTGTTGCAATAGATGTTCAAAATTTTGTTTTTATTTGTTTTTTTCATCTCGATCTTAAACTAGAATTTTTAAATTTGGGGATCTTCTTACTCTGTTAGTGATGGGGAATTAGTTCGTGGACGTGATGATGATAGAGGAAATAGAAATCGAGAAGACTTGGAGATGGGGAGTTTAATTTGAAAAGTTAGGGTTTTGAATTTTATTGAAGTTTCAGAAGTTCAATTGAGGCAAAACAAGCAATCAAAATCAACTTCTTCAATCTAAGACCTTGGTTTTAGGTATAATTCTTTTATCCCTAATACGTATATGAATTTGGTAAGCTCATTTGTGTACTGCATTTAAGATTCAATTGAGGATTCTAAGAGGATTTATGAGCTTGTTGTTGCTTTATGTAGCTGTATTTTCAGAAATTGGTTTGGTTGATTGTTTTTCTGTGTGCTTGGACTTTTCGTTATGATTAATATGTTCTGAATTTGATATGTTTGTTGCAGCTGCTGATGTTTTCTTATGGAGGAACAAGAAGATTTTAGCTAGTGTTCTTGGTGGAGCTACTGTTGCATGGGTTTTATTTGAATTGTTGGAATTCCACTTGCTCACTTTGGTCTGCCACTGTGCTATATTGACTTTGGATGCTCTGTTCTTGTGGTCGGATGTATCTACCTTCATCCAACAGTGAGTCTACTAATTGAGCATTTGTAAGTTTTCCAATGGATTCGAAATTGGATGGGAAGATAAGATTCAGATGGGTTGAGATGACGAAAATGAAATGGAGATCGAGAAAGAAATATATGGAACCGAAATTAGATGGAGAATCAGAGATTTGTTGTCCTTGAAATTGATTTGCATCTTGTGAAATGGAATTAGCTGGTGGAGTTGCAGTAGAGAAGGTGCTCTGAAGTATCTGAAAGACATCAAGTGGTGCTGTTAGATTCGAGGGTCTTATTTCCCTCCATGGAAGAAAGTAATTGATGATAGTGGTGGTAGTCGTTAGATGCGACTTTGCAGGTCAAGAAAATTACAAAGAGGAGTTCAGAAATCAGGCACCTCTTCACGAACAAAAATGCCATTTAGGCTTTAAACTATGAAAGGTTGTGATCCCATACTTCTTATTATTAATATATGATGTATTAGTATTCATAATTTTATGGCTGGGTGAGGTAATTTATCCGACCTGCTGTACTAATGACTACTGATGAGTAAAAAAATTGGTTGCATAGTTTACGTTAGTCATCTTGTTTGTGAATTTGAACCGTGCTCTTGCCTTGACAGGTTTGGTAGAAAGTGCATACTGGAATCTTAAGAAAATATACAAAATGGAAAGTGTTGGTTTCCCATCTCCAGATGTCTCTGAACCAGAGCATTTAGAAAGGACACAGGATCTAGAGCATCGTGATACAGTCTCTTCCGAAGAGGGAAAATGGGATCATCCAAAAAGTCTGTTGGACATAGTGTCTTTTCAGATTTTTTTTTGTTTGTTGAACATTTCCGTAAACACTCCGACGATGAGAAATATGATGCTGTAACTTGGTAAGTGTATTGTTTCTCTTTTTTTTTTGACATGTCTGTCACAGCTACGCGTCTGAGAAGTCTTGCATCCTTCAAATATAACTCCACTTACACTCTTTAAGTTTTTTCATAGGAACGAGGCTTATTGTGTATTTATAGGTTAAATACCTCCTTTTCCTTGGCCTCTCATGACTCACGACCATTATGGTTCTCTAAGTTGGAATCTTGATCTGATTGACATGGACACACTGATTTGTTGACTTAAAATAAAGGTCCATTCTATAATTTGCATTCTAAACTGGAATTTTTTGGTGCACTGCAGCTTCAGTGTAACAAAATGGATCCATCTGAACTGGGGCGATGAAGGGTTGATTACTTTGTTTCGAAATATTTGGAGACTTCTTAGACCGGTAATTTTCTTGGAGCATCATGACAAAATTAACTCTTTGTTTTCTCTAGAAAAATAAATTTCTTTATTTTATTTTGTTATGAAGGGCGGTATTCTTGTGCTAGAGCCTCAACCATGGAAGTCATACAATAGCAACTACCAGGTGTCCGAGGTATATTTTTTTCTTGTATTTCGTGGGTTTCTTGCATCATTATATAGTAATATTAGTCAGTCTGATAACGCGGTACATTTGGTACATACTCGTGCGTCTGCAAGGTCATGGAGCCTGTATTACATAGACGAGGTCACTACCCAAGTTATATCAAATAGATAATCCCACATCAGGCCAACCTGAAGTTAAAAAGTAGACTTTCTGTCTCTAGTAACACCAATGTCTTTTTTCTGAGATGACCCTCCCAGAGGCATGCAAATTGGCTGAGTACCGTGCTTCGACATTCTGCCCTAATTGAAAGGTTGAATATCTGTATTTTTCTTATTTAATCTTAATGTATTAGTGGCCACCTTAGATTTCCATCATCTGAAAAAACATAGCAGGGGTTTGTAGTTTATGGCGTCTCTTTTCAGTTTTGTACCCGATGGGCTCTTAGCCCGGAAGGGGTCTTATATTTCCATGAAATACAATTATGCGGTTATTTGAACTTAGCTCAATGTTTAAGTTTACATACAAAGGAAAACAGTTCACATACAAAGGAAAACAATTCAATGTTTGAGAACTTGGTGATGGATTTTTTTTTTTTGGTCTGACTCGGTAACGTGCTAGATGAACTTCACATAATCGTTCTATTCTTTTCGGGATTGACCATCCTATAATTTCTATGGATGCCATGATATGTTGTCCAATAGAGTATAACATGGTTCTAAGTCCATTGGAGTATAACATGAATCCAGATCAGTTCTGTAGGTATACAATTTTCTAGTATAACATGATTCTGGTGCCACTCTTTACTATTCATTATGCAACTCTTTACTATTCATATTTGGTTGTTATTTTGGTATACTCAATTGAGTTTTCACTTTTGTTTTACAGAGATTCTGCCATTGGAGCTGAAGCTTGCAGTCACAATTGCACCCACAGTAGGATTCCAAGGGTTAAGAGATGATTTTTGAAGCTGAGCAAGAATAGCTACAAGGGTTTTACTAAAACAAAAGTGTTTTTAGATTATTTATTTTTTAGTGTAAAAGTTCAACTGATCTTATGTAGTAACAAGCAATAGTGATTATATTTGGAAATCTGATTTTTTTTTTCAAATACATGGTTATTAAAGTATTAACGGTTTAATTTTGTATATAAATTCTCAAATTATGTTTTTTCAAATCAAATATGTACCACAACACAGAATTATAGTTGTCAAAAAAATGACATACAACTCTTCCCATAATTGTCAAAGAAGTGACATACAACTCAAACCAAAGATAGTTCTACAACTCTAACAAGTGTAGTGAAAATCTTATTCATAATACTAATAAGAGTTGTTTCACATTTCTACGATACACATCCTGGGTTGCCAAGATAGTTCCACAATTTTAACCAGTGTTGTATTACATATTTGTACAATACGCATCCTTCGTTGTCCAAGATAGTCCTACAATTTTAACAAGTGTTGTGTTACACATTGGTACGACACGCATCCTTTGTTGTCCAAGAAAGTCCTACAACTTCAACAAGAGTTGTGTTAGGCTTTCAAAGTAATTTGGAAAGATATTCACAACTTTGGCAAAATGTTTTCGAACCATGAATCACATCACCCATTAAAACTCTTAGTCAAGTATTGTTGAAAAGCTTGGACTTTCTACAATACCCCACCTACACAATGCATAAAATAGCATTGTCGTAGGGGTACTACAACGCTAATATAGTGTCGTCAATGACGATTTTTCCCATAGTGTAGTGTAATGAATGAAGGAGGTGTTTAAGCAAAAACCTTGTCTCTTTTTGCTTAATGTAAAGCTATGTTCATTGGGTAAGCACTACAAGTACACTTAGCCAAAGTATGCAGTAAGAAACGCTGAAAGCAAAACCAAGCAAGAAGTGAAGTTGATGGCATAGGCAAGTTTGTTGTTGGGAGAGTTACGTAGAAGTGCGACAGTATTTGGTAGTGATAGCATGGAGTAACGCAGCAAGAATGAAGATGTAAGTCCATCAAGCATATGAGTTAAGAGTAACTCATAGTTAGGAAGAACATGATGATGTTTTTCTGCTACATTAAGCGTAGAAGTTTGAAAGAACAAGTGAGGCCTTGTTAGTTTCAAGGACGCATGAAGGGGAACCTGGTCTCTATAGAGACGTTGTGATGTCACGGGTTTCCTAAGTCATGGCTAATGTCATGCATTTCAGTCGATTTTTCACAAGAGTGTTGCAAAAAGATTGAAAAACACTTTGTCTACAGTAAGACCTGTTGAATTGCAAGGGTGCAATGTCATTCGGAATTGAAGGCAAGTAAGTTAAGTCATGCATATCAGGGTGATATGTTAGCTGTTTGAAGTGTACACTTAGACACATAATGGCTTAAAGGAAAAATTTATGCTGATGCAAGAGGCATAGCAACAGATTGCAAGTAGCATTTGGGTGTTGAGATGTGAATGAAGTAGAGATTGAAGCATAGTCGACGATGTGACAATGATGCTGGAATTCATAGGCTCAATGGCAAGGGAAATAAACTAAGTGGCGGAACAAAGCACTAGGCAAAGAAGTTTTGGAAAGGTTAAAGGGCAAACAAAGTTGCTGATTTCTGAAAATGGTTCAGATGCGTGCAAGGACAAGAAAAGTTCACTAAAGGCTGAACTGATGTTGCATTCAACGACAACGTTGGATGGATTAGGTGCGGGAGGTCTATGACTAGTCTGCATAGTGGCACACAATGATGTTGCTTTACAGAATATGTAACCTGACAGATGGAGCTGCACAATCCGACGATGTAGAGCCAACATGGATGAGACAAGAAAAGTTACTTGGCACATGCAACATTATGCGATAGTGTTGCATATCCTTATTCAGAATAAAGGATGAGATGCAAAGTCATGGAATGACTTTGGCATGGTCCTAAGCTTTGGCCAAGGCTTGTACTGTGCATGTGCATCAATGGTCATGCCAAACACGCCATTGGTGATTATTGCTCGCCAAATGAGATGCAAGTGATGCAAGTGACATGTCTGCAAGTGAGCATAATGATTCTGCATCATATAGTTGCAGGCCAAGTCAGTTCTTCGCCGTAATGGTGCAATGCGAAGCCATAATAGCGCAATGCAAGCTATAATAGGCACAACTCAAGCTATAATAGTGCAACACAAGCCATAATAGCAGTATTCTTGAAGGATTGGCAGAAGTGCAAGCTGAGTTGCATGTTGCGATATTGCGGGACTTGAGTGCAAGTGCCATATGCGAGTGTGTGTGCATCACACGCATGCCAAAGTCGAAGAGCAAGTTGGAGACGGTTATAAAGTGCTTTATAACCAAGTTTGGCATATCCTAACCGTTGAAGACAGGTGTGGCGCCGTTGTGCAAGCTAACACCAAAGCTAGCTGTTAAAAAGTGGTACTGGCGGTTAGGGAACTGCCCTTGGACAGATGGCTGTTCATGGGGCGTGCAATAGAGTTGCATACGGATTGGCCCTGGCTTCTTGGAATTATAAATAGCCAGAGAAGCTACACAAATTAATCAGGTTGTTCAATATTTCGAGTGTTGAGGAACCATTTTGCAGTAAAGAGTGAGTTTGATGTACGCTTAGAGAATAAGCTTGTAAAGTCCATTTGTTGGACGATTTTGTATCTTCCCCTTAGGCTAATAAAAGTGAGTTTGTTGGCTTATACGTTTGGCTTTGGTTTGCTGTTGATTTGATTATACTCCCCCATTTCTGTGAAGCATAAACATGGCAAGAACCTTTTTGTAGTATGGGCTACATTGTCTGGTAGAGAAAATCTGAGTAAGACTTCCGTTGCATACTCTTGTTAGAGTTGGCTGTTTGCATTGGTGCAAACTTATAAGGCTGAAATACAAGTGGGTGATAAGATATCACCCAATCATATTTACGTTTTGTAGTAGAGGTATTACGCAGATGAAGTGTTGTTTTTTTGCATTAAAATGTTGTTTTAGCTCAATCAGACATTTTCTCAAGCACATATTTGAATAAAAAAAGAACTATATCTATTTAGGACAGTTAATTGGAGTATACCGGAAATAATTGGGGATATTCAAAATCGACATGGTTTTCCATGCCGTCATGAACACTAAAATATCCTCCAATTATTTCCGGTATACCACAATTAATCCTTTTTATTTACCTGTTGTAACATTTCCAAAAGAAAAGAAAGTTTCCATATTGCCATGACAGAAGTGTTCGTTCAATAACCACAAAAACTAATAACCGTTTTATAATTTTACCCATAAGAAAATTATAAAACCAATTCCATTTGATTATTCGTGTATCCAATCCATCCATCTGTATATCCATTGGATATTGGTTGGATGTTATGCCCAATTTGAAATCTGTAAGGAACTGGACTGCATCCGCTAGATGCTGATCAAAATATTACATTTTGAGAACAAGTAGGAAGATAACAAGAAAAAAAAGTTAGTTAAGCAGTTGATAGTAAAACCCTTTTAGAACTTTAATTTCAACTTTATAATACGTGTCAACATATGAAAATGGGCTATATACTATCCCGACCACATCGTACACGCACCGATAACTCTGTGTCCCCTTGGGCCGGGTCTGTTACAGGCCCAACTAACATTAGAGGAAAGATTCAAGGTGATGGACCTGATGGTGCTCTTAAAAGGAATACTATTCTTATGATCATTAATTTTAGAACCCTGTTTTAGGGCATACTGAAAAATTTCAGGGCATATCAAGTAGTGACAAAATACGGTCATTAAATAGTAAATCCAAAAGTCCCTTATCCAATTTTTTTTTGTAATGGCAAAACTACCCTTTTAGTATTAGTGGTAATACTATTGATTAGTTATACACAATATTGATTAGTGATTAATCATAATGATTAGTGAGTAACTATAATTTAGTTATCATCAGAAAATTGATTTTCTTCACCCAAGTTCGGCAAACCACGGATAGGTTCGGCTTGAAATTATCATCCGAACCTAACTGGTATGCTACAGAAGATGAACAGTTCGGCTGGCTCGAAATTTTCATTATAAGACGAACATTTTCCTAAGAGTTTTGAAAAAAAAACTGAAGTTAAAGGTTCGGTTTGTACTCTAAATATCGTATTAGCTGAACATGTTACTGATTCTACAGAAAACTCTTAAGTTTATACACATTTAGGGGTTCGAATTTTTATTACGTATGTTCTCTATTGTGCAGCCTTTCTTAGGATTAATCAACCAAAAGAAGTGGAAATGACTATAAAAGTGTTAAGAAAGTGAAGTCTACTAATGGAGAATACCAAGGTCCAAATTCAACTCGTTAAAATCAAGGAGATTTTATATTCATATTCAAAAGAATGAAAAGACGAAAACAACGCAAAAATAATGAGTTCATTCCGACATCTGACGAAGAAGTTATGGCCAAAACAAGATTGAAAGACTTGAGTGTACAGAGAGAAGTTCGACTGATAACTCATCAGCACGAGCTAGCCGAACCTATGGTCTACAAATCAAGATTTTCAAAATTTTTAGAGAGACATGTTCGGCTTGAAAGTGATTTAATCGAGTCAGCAGAACCTGACAACCACCTGGGATAAATTTCACTACTCAGGTTCGGCCGGTAAATGTTGGGAAGGTATTAGCCGAACCTGACACTGTATTAACCACCTGAGAAGTTCGGCTGTCGTTTAGAAATGAATTATCAGCCGAACTATTCATAAGCACTTTCCGAACGAAGAACAATGAACAGTTCGGCTGATAATTTGTCTCGCTAATCAGCCGAACCTCATTCTATAACCGCAAAAAGCTCTAGTTTTTTTCTGAATTAGCATATTCTATCGATCAAAAACAATAAAACAAGAGTTGGAGCTTCAAATGGTTGAATTTTTGATTCAATTTCTGGTTCAATTACAGTTTTTACACCTTCATCTTCAATTGATTCATCTTCTTCAATTCATTGATTAGAAGAGGATTTAGAATGCCTATCGTCTGCCTTTTTCTTTAAGCAATCCATTATATAGCTCAATTTAATCGAAGATCAAATTTTCACGAATCGACAATTAATTACGGCGATGGAAAAAAATTTCGAGAGAGGAGGGAGGTGGTTCGGCTGGAGGAAGAAGAAGAGATGTTTAGGATAAAAACATATTCTGTTTTTTGTTTTTAGGTTCAAGGGTATATATGTAATTGAACTACCCAATAGACACCCCTTATAAGGTCACCTAGGATGGGAAAACTATCTTGTATGCCTTGAAATTTTCAAGTTAAATGTACTTGTGGCTCTAGAAATAAAAAATTTCAGGGTCAGACGATTCAGAGCTAAATCTGTGCGGTGGGAAAATCTTACAATAAGTAGAATGTATGTTCATGCTGTAGCTTTTGATACACGAAAGCTGGACCCAGGCCCCTACCCGAACCCAGCCAGTTGGACTAGCCCCACTGCCAGACCCAACACCATTAAACCCTCTATACAACTAATCTATTACAAACCTTCACGGCAGCGGGGATTGAACCCCTGACTTCCTCCTTACGAGTAGATGGGATACCACTGAGCTATGCTCTTGGACCCTGTTCATGCCGTAGCTTGTTCATTATAAGTAACCGACACAATTCCAGTAATACGCCAAGCATCATTAAATGCTTTTTCTGCTAACACCTTCAATCACAACAGGTAAGTTAAGAACATGGCATCCACCAGTGACCACCAATATAATTATTACTAGGGATGGTCATGGGGCGGGTATGGGGAGGGTATGCCAATCCCAGTCACTGCCCCGTTCGTTAAAAAAATACCCATACCCGCCCCGTTACCCACATGAATTGGGGCGGGGCGGGTATGGGGAATACCCGTTTGGGGCGGGTTTTCCATGGGTTACCCGTAAAACGGAGTTAATACATAAATTTATTTATAATCAAAACTTAAATATGCATCAAACAAAAATAATAACATACGAATAATGCATTCTAAAATTTTAAATTCCGAAATTCATCTTAAGGTGAACAAAAGAATCTTTAAATGACTTCTTAGTTTTTCTACTTTGTCCTTTCGATACAAGAACGATCAAAGAATGTGTCTGATCACAACAAAGAAACGAAAGGGATGAATATACAAGAACGATCAAGAATATAATAAATGTAAGAAAGCTTGACTAAGCGGTAGAAGTATAAAATTCGATACAAATTCTTGCATAAAAGTCGAAACCCTTATAATATGGAAGCAACGGGGCGGGTATGGGGCGGGGACCTTGAATCCCATCCCCGCCCCATCCCCTTAGCTTAGGTTTCGGGTATTACCCATACCCGACCCCATCCCCATTTGCGTGGTAAAACCCTACCCAAACGGGGCGGGTACCCACGGGGATGGGTTTGGGTGGGGCAAATGGCCATCCCTAATTATTACACTGACGTAGCCTGGAATGTACTCAAGTGGGGCAAGTTTTAAACACCATCGGACCAACATAACCAACAAAGAGAACATGTTTTCCATTGGATTGTTCTGGTTTAGAATTGAAAAGTCGATCTTGTGATACAAACTCCGGTAATACAAAACTAAAGATCCACCCACCTAAGATAGTGGGTACTTAAAAATGTTAGTTTGCACATCAAAATCTGCCACTGATTAATTAGTTTTGGTGTTCATTTGATCTGCTGTTTCGAGAACTCAATTGCAAATATTAATATTGATAGACTACAATATGAATTTTAGGAAAGGAGGTCACATCTCATTACAATTTATTTCAGAGCCTAAATTAAGACCTGACTTTAAAATTACAGACAACAGATCAACAAGCTAAAAGTCCTCAATAAGACAATACATAAACGGTGAACTTGAGTTTCAGTCTCTGCAAACAATCTCTGTCAGGGTGCTGAAATTCTTGGTAGTAGTCCCTTCTGGACCAAGAGCATGTTTTGCACCAGCTCTGAGGGCGCTAACCTTCGCTCTAAATTCCTCCTCAGAGAAGATCATATCTAAACATTCCATCGTTCTGTCTTTCGTAAACACTCCATCTTTAATCATAGTGCCTACCCCCCCAAACAGACGATATCATACGACAAATAATTCCGTGATCACCGAAAAATGGACGGCATATCATTGGCACACCAGCCGCTATGCTCTCCACCACTGAATTCCATCCACAGTGTGTCACAAAAACACCAACACAGCATCGTGCCCAAGTACGCGTTCTTGTGGAGTCCAAGGAACGATGAATCCTCTCTTACTGGTCCTTTCAATGAACCCATTAGGCAATTGACTTACCAAATGGTCTTTCAATGACCATAAAAATGGCACACCACTTTCTTCCAATCCTTCTGCTAAAGCAGCAAGTTCATGTGGTGGTGGTGCAGCCACTGTGCCCAAACTAATATAAGCTACTGAAGTTGGTTTTTGTTCGTCTAGCCAAGTCAGACAGCCATCTTTGGGACTATTATGAGTATGAGATATGTTCTGAGAAATTGCTGTAAATGGACCTAGTGTCATACATTTCACGGACTTGGACTCTAAATCTTCAAGAATACGTAGGCCGCCGTCTAATTCTGGAAAAAAATTCATGGTAACTGCAGCGGCACGCGGCAACATTTGTGCCATCTTATGTAACATAAGGGAGAATTCTGATTCCAAATCTCCAACTAGAACACCTTCTTGCAAGTCTTTGATTCTTACACAAGATAACCCTGGAATGAAGTCCATGAGTTCCTCTTCACGTCCTTCGGAACCTGCCAAGCATCTTTGTGTTATAATAATTAACTGATCTCATTGAAATTTCCGTAGTACATAGAGAGAAGAAATAAAACTGGCACATGAATTTTGGTTAAATTAAAAAAGGGAATTTAAAAAAAAATCCCATGTGGGGAAATGTATTTAAAAAAATGTCCACGTTTATATTTAATGTCCATACCGTTTGGAATTCCGTCCGGACCCACCGTTTTAGTAAAATGTCGTTTACTTAATCAATTTCTCGTCAGATGAGATGAGAAAATGGTGGGCGTAATTACTAAACAACCCATACTAACTGATAGTCATCTATGACCATTCGTTTAATAAAAAGTGATACTTTTTCTGAAATGGGGCGAAAGTATCACTTTTTCAAAACGGGGAGAAAGTATCACTTTTTCCGAAACGGGGCGAAAGAATCACTTTTTCCGAAAAGGGGAGAAAGATCACTTTTTACGAAAAGGGGAGAAAGTAGCACTTTTTCCGAAACGGGGAGAAAGTATCACTTTTTCTGAAACGGGGCGAAAATGTCATTTTTTCTGAAACGAGGTGAAAGTATTACCTTTTCTGAAACGGGATGAAAGTAATCGTGGACAAACTCCATCTTCATATTCTTCTTCGGTCGGCCCTCCCACCGTGGCAACGGTCTTACTAATGCTTATTTGTAGGTGAATAATTGGTTAAAATTAATTCCATTTTTGTTTTTAATGATTTTTATTTATAAAAGTATGACTAGGGTGAGAAAACATCCTCTAAGTGAATGTCTTAAACTAGAGGTTCATTTAGAGGATGTCTAACTTTTTTTTTACCACATCATCCTCATATCAATGGGTTGGAGATGATTTTTTATAAAAATGGTTGTGTATCCTATGTGGATGAAGACTTTTTCCTTCACACACATTCCATTGGAGAAGCTCTTACAGTGAGATGGAAATGGAATGAGTTTTCAAGGAATTTGAAAATTTTATAAGGGCAAAATGATAAATAAAAACTATTGATTAGTAATTAGATAGTGATAAAACAAACATAAATTTTACTTACTTTACATAGTGAATTTTATATAGAGATAGATGTAAACCTCTATGTAGAAGCTTCTACTTATATAGAGGAAAAAACAAACATGTTGTTAGTGTTTGATGGATAGCTGCTGATTAAAGGACTTCGCCATTATAGAAGCAACAACCCCTATGCCAAACACCGAATTAAGAGAAGACCCTATCAATCTCACAATGGTTCCTGTCATTAAAAAAAGGGAAATTAGGCTAAGATCCGACCCATGGGTTACCCATAATATCAAGCCCTTAATTAAAAGAAATTTAACCCTAAATATTAAAAGATATTGATATCTTTATGCATATTGTCAAGCTCATAATTAAATAAAATTAAAATTTAGGCCCAAAATTATTAAAATATAACGTGATGATGTTCCAACCTCCTCCAACCACCATAGCCACCTCCGATCACCACCGCCACAGACCACATCCGACCACAATCGTCAAACAACCTCCGACCACCACCACCAGCCACCTCCGACCACCGGCCGCATCCGCCGCCAACCACCTCAGACCACCACCACCACCACCACCGACAACCGTCTCCGTCACCCACCACCTCCCGCCACCACCGCCGACCACCACCAACTAATGACATGTGTATCCAGAAGTTACACATGCATATGGCATGTGTATCCTGAAGTTACACATTCATACGTCTTGTGTAATGCAAAGTTACACTTGTATATAGATGTGTACTCAGTAGTTACACATGTGTAGTTACACGTGTGTATGGCATGTGTATCTAAAAGTTACACATGCATATGGCATGTGTAATGAAAATGTACACATGCATATGCATGTGTACTCATTAGTTATACATCAAAACTACACGTATAGAAAATACATGTATTAATTTAATATTCATTTTCAATAATTTGTCTATTTATCAATTATAATAATTGCTTGTTATACACAACAAATGAGTCAATACACTAGATATGTAAGACGAAATCCTCGAAATAATCCACTATATATATCTTAGAAATAAGCCACGATATCCTACAATAAAAATGTTTTCTTCCCTTCTTGTCTTCCTCGATTCCAAAATGCTTGGATATCTGCAAGAAAATAAATACCCATGGGATTAGGTTGGGATGAAGAAAAAAAACAGAATTTCTAGAGCATATGTCGTGTAACCAACTCAAAGTAATCAGAAAAAAAAAAACTATGAAGAAAGATGTGTAAGTTATCGTCTTTACTTGTGTACCACCACTAGTGTGACATTCATCTGATCCAGCACCAAATGCTCCAACCAATGTTTGCATTGTCCTAAAGTACAAGTGTAAATAGCCATAAAGTAATATTACAAGATAAAATATCTTTAAAGGCTACCCATAAATATACTAACTTGCTAAATTGATTGCAACAAATAGTTCCTCACAATAATTTTGAGCGACTGAACATATATGTCATGTGCATTCCAGCTGAACCGTGGCGCTTAAAAAAAAACAACCACATTAAATATCTCTTGGCACTGAAATGATTCTAGTTATGCTACTTTCATTATTCATGGCAAGAATTTTTTCTATTGTTTTCCCGTGCATTTTTGGGATCCGTTGGGATTTATCACATGAAAAAGTGACAAAACAAACTATTAGGAGTGTAACTGCGAGTTAAACATGTATCTGACTTGTGTAAATAAGATTTACACATGCATATAACATGTCTAACTAGGAGTTACACTTCCGCATGACTTTTGTACTCGGAAGTTACACATGTCTATGACTTGTGTACTCGGAAGTTACAAATGCATATTGCTTTCGTACTAAGAAGGTAAATAGATGTTGCATGGAAGATCTTACGGAAAATGTTAATACTAGATCAAAATAAATGTAAATGATACCGTCTTAAACATACTCATGAGTATTCTGATGCAATACCATGCCTGCAATCTTTTCCCTAACTTCTCTAGATCTTTCTCTGTCCACTAAGTACTAGTGCCTGCACAACAAAACACTAATTCAAGTGACTGCAAATTTAATCTAAATAATCTTGTAACTTTTATTTTTTAAGCTAATTAAAAATTGAAACCCTACTTACTCAAACAAGAAACATATATTCAAAATTATTTTAAGTGCATCGTTTTGTTGCAATCATTGCTAAAAGTGATCAGATTTCAAAAGCTCCTCAGATGGCACTCTGTTCAACTGAAAAGAATATGTAGAATTATTTAGGAAGTATGAGCAAATGAGTTATCTGGAAATAATACAATACCTCCAAATTCCAGGTGATCTATAGCACGCAAAGCTTTTCTTCCTACACCAAATGACTTTGACTAAACTGCCAAACCCTAACTGGCTACTGTTCATGCATTTCAAAGATTTGTAACACCTTAAATAATTGAAGTCAATACTAAAAAAAATGTAATAAATTGTTCCATAGATCCTTCACGAATATCTTAATTGAACATTTTAACATTCAACTGAGATACTAACACAACATATTGAGTCGAAATCAAGTCAAAAAACAATTATTCAAAGCCGAGCTTGTGTTTTTCCAGCAGGTTTTTACCTCCAGTTATAGGTTCCCTTTTAAAATTAGTTCAACAATAAAAATAAAGGTTAGAATGATGTGATTCACTAATCTCCCTAATTAATAATGCAAGCATATTCTATGAACTCTGCAGATCTCCATTGTACAATCACAAGATGTAGTCCACTCATATTTCAGTCGCTTTACAACAAAATTCTCTAATTTCTTCTCCTAATAGTTCACATAAAAAATAATGCAATAAAATTCAATAAATACCAAATAGAAAATCAAGAAAATAACCAAGCATATATATAACTAGTGTAACTAAGAGTTACACATGCTATAGGTTATGAATCTTCCTAGTTTAATTGGTAGTTACACATGTTTCTTCCTAGTATAATTAGTAGTTACACATGCATTTAATTTTCTAGTGTAACTAAGAGTTAAAGATGCTCACAGAATGTTGAGAATTGAGAATACAATCAAAAAAACTTGGAGTTTAGTTTTCACCTCTCATAGTATGTACTGCAGTAACCGGAACCTAACACCTCGCATTCCTATTTTCTTTACCAATTTTAGCACTAAAAATTACCTGAACAACAAAATTAAACAACAAAAATGCTTAGCTAAAGTATGAAAACTTAAACCTAAACCTGATGTATGAGGGAAAAAATGGCTTAACTGTAATACTTCATGTATGATTTCAGGTTCAGGAATCCACTCAATCAACTACAATCATTAACTCAAAACTCAGTTGCAACTTTCTCCTCATCACCTGCAACATTACATCCAATCCAAAAATAGCACAACCACATCTCCATCTATAACTCACAGTAACATATCCATTCAAAACCAATGCTAGCCTGCATTTTTGTCTCAGTCACCATCATATCTTCATTCCTTTCTTCTGTAAATTTCATTTACAACCAACCTGAAAAGACGAGGGTATCCAAATATACCACAATCTTAAAATTTTCCACCTATAAGTCCTCTCACCAAAAGTGATTGTCTATGGACCGAGTCGAGACAATACAACGAATCGGTATTCACACTTTGTGTGATCGTCTATGCATACGAGATCGAGACAATACAACAATCAAAGTGTGATTACTTGATAATAGTTCGAACTTAACCAAACTCTATAGGATCACTATCAAGTAATACGGAGTTAACGTTTGTGTAATTTACTTTAAATTAAAATAACAATAATTATAATTGCGTAAAACAAAATTAAATGACATATCAAGATTTTGTTAACGAGGAAATCGCAAATGCAGAAAAACCCCGGGACCTAGTCCAGAATTGAATACTCTCAGAATTAAGCCGCTATACAAAATCAAACCAACTTCGTATATTTGATACCAAGCAACTAAACCTATAGTTCACCTAGTTTCTTCAGTATCCCTACGCTTCCGACATTCAATAAGTGCACGCACTGGAACAATTCCTTTGGTTCGTATTCCAAATAGTAAATGAACAACAAATCTATTCGGTAACAACTCTATTCTGTGATCCAATCTCAGTGATATGATTTAGACAAAGGCTCTTCTGTTTAATCCAATAAACTCCTTTGTCGAGTTTAGATCTATCTATCCAACCACTACCAAAGTAGCAGAGTTTAGATTTTGCAATCAAAAATAGGATCTATCAAGATACTATATAATGATGCCGATCTATGCAACTAATCAATCAAATATATCAAAGATAAACCGATTATAGTTGGATCCAAGCCGATCAAGTTTTGGGCACACCAAAGATTATGAACCCAATAAGAAATCTTCTTTGTCTTCAAATCTTCATTAATCTTCAATTAATCTTCAATAAATCACACTGCACACAATGCATTATCACAAGACGTCTTTAGATCTACAAATAGTTCTCTCTTGTGATCGATCTAGTTTGAGTGAATCTTATATCGTAAGAGAAGATTCTCAAGAATAAACAAACTAGGTGCAATCAAAGTTCAACAATGGATAAAATATCGAAAACAAGCAATTATCTACGTCTTTAGATCTACAGCGGTCGTAAGATTCTCGCCTAATTAACTTTCTCTCTCCGAATAGACGACTCCACCAATAACAACACAACAATGTAGTTTTCTAGTTTGAGAAATGCAAACTTGGGTATTTATATCAAGGAAGTTTGGACACCAAGGAATTTCCAAAAGAAATATTCTTAAGAATAAACAAACTAGGTGCAATCAAAGTTCAACAATCTCACTAGAAAATTAATTAGTAATCAAATCAAATCGAGAAACTAATTTTAAATAATTAAAAGCATATAAAATTAACAACCTTAATTAAAAGATTCTCAACTTATCATTAGGGATCTCCTTTAGTTATTAAGGAATATATTTGAACAATAAAAGATAAGAGTTACGAACATGTTCAAAGTATGTCGACATCTTTTTCTTTGTAAATCCTTTTCATATTTACAATCTTGGAATATTTCTCCAAACAAGTTATTACGATTTCCAAGAACTATGTGATTGATCAAATATCAATACACTAATCATGGGTCAAACACAAGGATCGGTTCTACCTTAATATTACATCATTTACAGGATCAATTACCAGGGTTTACCATATCCTCAAAGTATTACTTGATCGGTTACACTTGTCACTATGATCGGTTACACCAATTACCAGGACCGGTTACACCGATTACAAGGATCGATTACACCTCTTTTGTGATCGGTCATACCAATTACCAGGATCGGTTACACCAATTAAAAATATCAATCATACCATATAAGGTGATTACTGAGGATCGGTTACACTAATAAAAGTCATACCAATACATAAGTCAGGCATTGTGACTAGTTTTACCAAGATACATAACAAGTTATGATCGGTTCTACTAACTCACACATATTGGTAATCCAAAAATATGCAATGAATAACAATACCAATAAGCCTAGCGATTTCCCTTTCGATTCTCAAAACAAGTTCATGAATGTACTTCCTTTATACAAATGTAAACAATGTTTCCTATGATGAAATCTTCACCTTTACCCATACACAAAATCACAAAAGCATTCATACTATTATGTCGGTGTCTTATATACAAAGTTCAAAAGATAAGTGTTATACTTCGTATTCTAATTCCTTAACACTATGTCTACTAGAGAATAATCATTCACATCTTTGCAGTTATGTTTTCAATATAGCACGACTTGAAAGATACGTTGGGAATGAAATAACTCAAGTCAAAATATTACTAACCTCAAGAGGAAGGATGATGTCGTCGATGTAGCTTGTCACTTCTTCACATTCTTCAAGTCTTCGAGTAATACTTGTATGTCTCATTATCCTAATATTTCTAGCCTAACCTGTACGAAGTTGTATCTAGTATATAATCAAGCGACTCTTTAATTGAGTTTTGATTCACTAAAATATGACAACCAAACTTGACATACCAACGCTTGGTGGGTTCAACCGAGCTATGCTCTAACACAACCATATCACCACCACTAATTTCCAATAAATAATACTAGTGTAACAAATTCGATTTCATTGACAGAGATACATCAAACTACATAGAATCAGAAGTAAAGTACACAAGATTAAGCAATTCAATCAAAGTTTATAAAATTCATAACAAATACATGGGTAATGGAGATGATGATTAGCTGATTTCGAATCTGAACACCGATTTTCAGTCGAGTTTTAAGATAAAAAAGATCGATTAATATTCAATAAGGAAACCTAGAAAAAAATTATAATATTTTTCAATATTTTCATCCTAAAAAGCTATAAAAAGGTTACACTATAACAGATCTGAACTCTGATCATGGGTTCATAAATAAAATTTAGTTCAAATCATCACTTCGAAGATTTCGAGAGAAAAAAATAAAAATCGATAACATATAACTTCAATTGAATTAAGAGATAATGAAAAATAAAACTTATATGCACGTCGATTTGATTCCGTAGATGAATCTTCAGATGCAAGAGTAATCTTCTTTGGTTAATTATCGCATTAAACAAATCATCTTCATTTTCCATAAGATCTATCTTTTTATCAGATGCAATCGATCTTTGACATAACTGAAAATAGAAGGAGAATATGCAATCGATCTTTGTTGTTACAGTAGAAGATGATAGGTGCAGGGACAGAACTGCACATAACACTATTGTTTATGCTTTGGGGAAGAGGCTTTATTTCAACTTAAGGATGTGGTTGTGTACCAAGTGTACGCATATTCAAGCTTGGAGAAAGTGTTGCAGGTCTCATGAAGGAGATATAATTTCTTCTCCTTTAAATGGGAGAGCTGCGGATTTTCTTATCCATGGCAATGCAAAAACCCTTGCTGAGGTAAGTCCTAACTTTGTTGGAGATATTAATGATGATGGTTTTAGTAAACCATGCCTTGATGTGTATTTGTTAGATAAGGTCTTTCGGCTCAGTTCCATACCATTCAACATATACCAATCAAATGTAGAATTAGCTTCTCCAGGGCTTTCAAACAAACAACGAACACATTCATACTTAATACTTTAGCTACGTCTTGCTTGGTTAAGTTATTACTATTTCCAATATGTATTTTGAGAAACTAAACTCTTAAGTGTAAGACTGAAGAGAGATCTGATGTACGTAAGAGATTATAAATTGCTTCAAGCTTTACCTAAATTGCATGACACTGATGGTTGTATCTTTTAATTAGATTCTGGATTTATTGGTAGAACAAGATGTCTTGACTAAACTTAGGGTTTCATCTCATAAGGATAACCGAGTAAGTGTTCATCTTTGACTTTGTAGAAGGAAATTACGCCAAGGTTCATATAATGCTGCTATCAGAGTTCTTACTTCTACTGGTCTAGCTCCTTTGTCTGACAATACCGTGACAGATTTACATCTTAAACATACTTATGCACCGCCGCCTACCTTGCCTATTGCACCAAATAGAGTTGTTGCAGCATCTTCTAGTTCAATTAGGGTTTTAAACGGGATTCAAAGTCTTCCCAAAGGTACTTCATATGGCAGAGATGGACCTCATGCGCAACATTTTCTAGATGCTCTTAGTGGGCCTGCCGCGGGTGTTGCAGATGATCTTCTAGCTTCCATCACATTAATTGTTAATCTCTTAATTGGCTGGTTATTTCCCCCTCGGCTTGGTATGTTTTTTTTCTAGTGAACCTCTTACACCCTTGCTTAAACCTGGTGTTGGTATTAGGCCTATTGCAATGGGTACTATATGGAGAAGGCTAGTATATAAGGTTGTTGCATCAACTGTAAGTAAAAGAAATTTCAGTTTATTTGAGTGATTTTCAATTTGGTGTGGGAGTATCATGTGGAGGGAAAGCTATTTTCCACTACGTTAATCGCATTTTAGATGAAAAACGTAATCCGAATATCATGTCTATGCTTTTAGTTGACTTCCGAAATGCTTTTAACCTAGTTGATAGATCATCCATGTTACGAGCAGTGACAAATAAACGCCCTAATATTTATGTTAGAGCATAGCTCGGTTGAACCCACCAAGCGTTGGTATGTCAAGTTTGGTTGTCATATTTTAGTGAACCAAAACTCATTTAAAGAGTCGCTTGATTATGTACTAGAGTCAACTCAATATAGGTTAGCTTCAAAGTATTAGGATATGAGACATTACAAGTATTGCAGAGACTTGAAGAAGTGAAGAAGTAAGAAGCTACAACGACAACATCTTCCTTCCACTTGAGGTTAGTGATATTTGACTTGAACTGTTTCATTCCCTAACTTATCTTTCAAGTCGTGCATATTGAAAACACAACTACAAAGCATGAATGATTACACTCTAGTTAGACGTAGTACTAAGGAATACAATACAAAGTATAACGCTTATCTTTTGAACTTCGTATATAAGACATCAACATAATCGTTTGAATGCTATTGTGATTATGTATGGCTATGACGTGAATATTTCATCCTGGGAAATAATGTTATACATTAGTTTAAAGGAAGTAAATTCATGAACTTGTTTCGTGAATCGAAAGGGAAATCGCTAGGCTTATTGGTATTGTGATTCATTGCATATTTTTTGAACTACCAATATGTGTGATTAGTATAACCGCTCATGACTTGTTTATATTCTTGGTAAAACTATTCACAAGGCCTGACTTTTGTATTGGTATGACTTTTATTAGTGAAACCGATCTTAAGTAATCACCTGAGATGGTATGATCGATTTAGTGTTATTGATATGACCAACTCTAAGCAAAGGGGAACCGATCCTATGAATAAGTACAACCGATCACAAGAGGGGAATCGATCCTTGTAAGAGGTGCAACACGTTTTTTAGTAGATGGGGGAACCGATCCTATGAACATGTGCAACAAGTTTTTAGTGAAAGGGGAACCGATCCTATGGACATGTGCATCAAATACAAGTAATTACCATAAGTATGTGGGGAACCGATCCTAGTACCTAGTCAACCAAATTTTTGGAAAGCTAGTGTGACTATGCACAATACTCACATGGAGGTAGAACCGAAACTTGTTTTGGTAGAACCGTGAAACCCATGATTTGTGATTGAGTGTTCTTAATAAATCACATAGTTCTTGAAAGTCAGATGAACCAATTTTAAACTCGTTTGGAAGTGTGGAAAATCGGTTTCAAGATTGTAAGTATGAAAGAGGACTTACAAAGTAAAGATGTCAACATGCTTTCAACATGTGCAGTAACGCTTATCTTTTATTGTTCAAAGCTATTCCTTCATAGCTAAAGGAAAATCCCGGATCGAAAAATAAGTTGAGAATCTTTTAATTAAGGTTTTTAATTTTATTTTTGGAAAATGGTAATGTGCATTTACTAATTGGAGATTTTCTAAGAGATTTTCGGTCAATGTTTGGACAAAGCATTTCCATGAATTATGGAAACCAAATCTGGAATGTATTGCATATCTTGAGAATATTTTCGGTTTTGGAAATTCCTTGGTGTCCAAACTTTTTTGTTCTATAAATACCAAAGTTTGCATTTCTAGCAAACTAATCCTCAGAGCCAGCAAAACTACCTAGTTGTGTTGTTACTAGTGGAGCCGCCTATTCGGAGAGGAAAGTAACCTAATTAGGCGAAATCTCTTACGGTCGCTCGGTTTAAAGACTTCTTTGGGATTGAGAAGATCTATTAGTACCGTTGGTGGAAAACTAGATAATTGCGGTTTATTATTATTTTTGGATTGATTTGATTGACTAATGGTTGTTGAACTTTGATTGCACCTAGTTTGTTTATGCTTGAGAATGTTCTCTTCTGATATAAGATTCACTCAAACTAGATCGAAGTTTCGACGAGGATCTTTAGACTGTTTGTAGATCTAAAGATGCCTTGTGATAATCCATTGTTAACATACTCCATTATGTGCGTGATTGATCACAAGAGATTCAAGTTGATTTTGTGTAGGTGTTTATTGAAGATCTAAGAAGATTCGAAGACAAACAAGACTTTGAAGATTTCTGATTTGGGTTCATAATCTTTGGTGTGCACAATACTTATTTCGGTTAAAGAGGATCCAACTATAATCAGTTTATCCTTGTGGTAGATTGGATTGATTAGTTGTGTAGATCGGCATCAATACGTTTATTTGTGATTCAAAGTATTGATTGCAAAATCTAGACGATTACTTTGGTAATTGTTAGTAGATAGATCTAAGGACCTGACAAAGGAGTTTATTGAGATAAACGGAAGAGCCTTGTGTCGAAATCACATCACTTGATTGAAAAGAGTTGATAACAAACAGATTTGTTGTTCCTTACTGTTTGGAATACGAACCAAAGGAATTGTTCCAAGTACGTGACTTACTGCAAGTTGGAGGCGTGGGAATACGACGGAACTTGGTGAACTATAGGTTTAGTTGCTTGGTCTCAAATATACGAAGTTGGTTTGATTTTGTATAGCGGCTTAATATTGAGAGTATTCAATTCTGGACAAGATCCCGGGATTTTTCAGCATTTGCGGTTTCCTCGGTAACAAAATCTTGTTGTGTCTTTTATTTTTCTATTTCCTCAATTATAATTGTTTTTATTTTAATTAGAAGTAAAATACACAAACGTTAATTCCTATTTACTTGATAGTAATCCTATTGTGTTTGGTTAAGTCCGAACCTCTTATCAAGTAAACAAACTTCGTTGTTGTATTGTCTCGATCTCGTATCCATAGACGATCACACGAAGTGTGAACCGATTAGTTGTATTGTCTCGACTCAGTCCATATACAATCATTTTCGGAGAAAGGACTTATAGGTGGAAAAGTTTTATATTGAGGTATATTTGGGTACCCTCGTCTTTTCAATTTCTAAATGGGTTGAGTTTTCTTACGCTTCCCCTCCAAGGTTATATTATGGCTCCTTTACTTTTTCTTCGGCGCAAGGCGTACAACAAGGAGATCCTTTGGACCCTCTCCTTTTCTATTTGACCTTGCATTCCATTGCGTTGAAAATTTCTCAGCAATGCAAACTTGACTTACTGGCCTGGTATTTAGATGATGGTACCATTATAGGAGATACACTGATGGTTTATCGGGCTTTCCACATCATCAAGAACGAAGGAGTTGTTGTAGGGCTTGATCTTAACATTCAGAAAACTTAACTCTTTTAGCCTTCTATTGATGTGAGGAGTACTCAGGTTGGTGTTTTCCCGGCTGACATAGGTAGATCCTCAGTGGGTGTTAAACTTCTTGGTCGTCTTGTGAGTTTGGATGCTTATTTTTAAAGTCAGCTTGTTCCTGAAAGAGTCCACAAGACTACCCAGTTAATGGATGCAATTTATAGGTTACATGCTCCACATAATGAATTGTTGCTGCTTCGCAACTTTACATGTGTTTCTAAACTTTACTTTACTTTGCGTACTACCGCACCTTGTTATGTGAAAGATGCTCAGGTTATGTTTGATAAATATCTTTCGAATTATATGAGAAATTTGGTGAATAGTGATGGTCCAGGGTATAGTTTGTAACAATAGAGGGTTATCTCCTTACCTATCAAAGATGGTGGCCTAGGTATATATTCCATATTCGATACCATGTAGTATTGTCACTTGGAATCTTGTTCTTAGACTTTACAACGACAAGAGACCATCCTACAAGGTTCGGGCACTCCAGTTACAGGCTTAACATATCGAAATGCTTTCGACAAATTCCTTCAAGTTAGTGGTATTGCTTCATCACAACTACAATCTCATCACTGCCCCCCTATGCATACTCATTTTGTAGTTGTGACTAGGGACATGCCCTCTCGTTTTAGTATGTCGATAAGGGATTTAACACTTTGGAAGTGTAACAAAGAATTTGGGGCCGCTGGGTTCCTATCATCATCCGTGCAGGTAGTTAGGTTGCAAACGGCCTTAAATATTTCTAAATTTATCATGTGGTTTCCTCATATATAGATTGGGCATGCCACCTAAAACGTACAGTCTTCAATTACATTTTTAGGTGCATGGACTGTACCATTCTTCTGTCAGAACCATATAAATTCTGCCACCCACTATTATGGAAATGTGGATTGATTCAGGCCACTTACACCACCAATACTGGTAGACAAAGCATATTAAGGAGTTTGTCCCCCACCCTCTTAAACCACCAACCAACATTAGTCATGCAAATAATTCATAGGTTAGGTAAGTGGAGGATGTGTTTTTATATAAGTAACCGACGCGAGACGCCAAACATTATTAGCGAGCTAGTACCATAAAATCAAAAAGATCGATCACATGTAAATTCAGCATAATTCAACACAAAATTGATTAAAAAGACCACAATCAATAAATCCTAGGTGAATAAGACATCTAGATTTTGATATTATTTAAATGAACAAAAATACAAAAATAGTCAGGATGTAAACAGTTTCATCCTACCCATTTTCAAATACTTTTTCTATTTTTAATTTACATCAGGATGCATCCAGTTTCATCATTACTATTTTTTTTTTTTGTCCATTTCACCCATACTAATTTTTACTCGTCCATTTGAATTAGGTTTTAAAAATATTTGGACAAATGATCCATTTTACGATAAATCAAACATTATTTCTGGTTACCATGGTTCTCGTGGGTTCGAACCCTATAATGGACAGATCGATATGGTTTAGTGACCACTGTACTGTCTTATATAAACAATTTATTTATTTATTTTTGCATATTAAAAAATATATTACTAAAAGATAAAGCATTTACAAGGGGGTTCTAGCCTTCACTACTCTAGAGAGTTGGGTGAGGATACTTTGTGTTTTTTCAAACGACAAACGAAAAATTTGTTTAGTTAGTCCAAAATGACGGGCGTGATTAAAGTAGTGATAGTGGTGTATTTTATTTATAAATGTGAGATCAGGTCGAAAATTTGATATATATATATAATAAATAATTAGTATTTATAAGGACATAGACTAATTTTTATGCATATTTGTAGTTTTTTAAAGAAAAATAAACTTAATATGATGATATTAATAATATATATTCATCAATTAATGATAATTAGATATAATATTTTTAATTAAAAAAAAAATTAATTAAATAATCTTTTTTCCGGAAGCTATTATCATAATAATAATAAAAAAATTAATTAAATAAATTAAAAAAATATATTACTAAAAGATAAAGCATTGTACAAGAAATTGGTTGGGAGCCTTGTGCTCCTACGATAAAAAAACAATAAAAAAATGTAGGCAAACCGAATTAGATGTTGCATCACGTGGCAGAACTTGGTACACTTAACTCACAAATATAAGCTACTTACCACTCGTTTCAACAACCAATACGTTTTCACAGAGCCTTGGCTTGCAGGATGTGGGGTTGACGTGCATTCAACTATGCAACCAGCCGGCTGGTCCTATAACTACTCCTAGCAGTAGATACTCTGATGCATTATCACAACCAAGTCTAACATTAACACACTTCCTCTTCAGCAATCTGGTAATTTCAAGTCTGTCAGATTGGTGGTATCTTTATCCCATGGATTCTCAAGATGATCAACTCCATATCGTTATGGTTCCATTTCTAGCTTTTGGTCATTTGAATCCATTTCTAGAGCTCGCAATGTCATTAGCTAACATGGGTCATCGCATATCCTTCATCTCCACTCCACGAAACATCCAGAGACTCCTTCCTAATCTTTCTCCCAACCTTGCTTCTTCAAGCCTCATCAGCTTCGTCTCTTTCCCGCTGCCAAAAGATGAGAATTTACGTGACCAAGCAGAGTCCACCATGGACCTCCCTGCCAAAGAAGTACCCTACTTGAAGAGAGCTTACGACGGACTCGAAGGTCCTGTCTCCAGTTTTCTTGAAACAGCTAAACCTGATTGGATCATTCAAGACTTTGCTCCTTACTGGTTGCCCGCAATCGCGTCAAGGCTTGACATTCCTTGTTGTTTCTTTTCAATATTCAATGCGTCCGTCAACTGTTTCTTCGGGCCACCGTCAGCTTTCTGGGAGAGTGGTGAAAATGATTCAGGCAGTAAGGAGGAGAAGCCGGCAATGGACTTGACAGTTCCTCCTAGTTGGATTCCTTTTCCATCTAACCTAGCCTTTCGATCCTACGAGTTTGGTAGAGTTTTCGAAACTGTTGAGGTAAAACTGTCAGGCGTCACCGACGGGCATCGCATTTCAAGTGCCATAAATGGCTGCGAATTCATGGCTGTTCGAAGCTGTTTGGAAGTGGAATCCGAGTTCTTGGGTCTCATGGAAAATCTTTTCAAGAGACAAGTAATTCCTGTTGGATTACTCCCTCCTACTCCTCCATCACCCGACACGATCGACGAAGCTGACAATCATGAAGAATGGATGCGGATGAAGGAATGGCTCGACAAACAAGAGCAAAAATCAGTGGTATATATAGCACTAGGAAGTGAAGCAACACTCAGTCAATCAGAACTAACCGAGTTAGCACTAGGTTTAGAGTCATCCAAGTTGCCATTTTTCTGGGTACTAAGAAAACCAGTTGGAGCAACCGGAGATCTTTTAAGCATGTTGCCGGAAGGATTCGTCGAAAGAACTAGAGGAAATGGATTTATGTGCATGAGCTGGGCACCTCAGATGAGAATACTGCAACACCCATCAATAGGAGGTTTCTTGAATCACTGTGGTTGGAGTTCAGTGATTGAAGCACTTGGGTTTGGGTGTCCATTAATCTTGTTGCCAATGGTGAATGATCAGCCATTGAATGCAAGAACCATGGTGTGGAAAGAGATGGGGTTAGAGATAGAAAGAAATGAAGAAGATGGGTCTTTTACCAGAGAGTCAGTTGCTAAGTCGTTGAGGACAGTAATGGTAGATGAAGATGGGGAGAAATTCAGATTGAATGCTAGAAAATTGAAAGATGTTTTTGGAAATAAGTTATTAAATGATGGATACGTGGAGAGATTTTCTCATCATCTCAAGGAACATAGACGTGGACAGACCAAGTCGACTAATATTTAGAGCCCCGAGTAAATGGACTTACTCAGTACATCTCCGTTTCAAAAAAAGTGATACTTTCACTTTTTTTAAGTTTTCCTTTTTTTTTTTTATTTTTTTTTTCAAGAATGAGAGAATTCGAGCTATTCCAAGTTTAAATCTACTAAATAATGAAAATGCAGTATTTTCACAACTACATCTATTTGATTGTTGGCTACGAAAGTCGGGCTCTATATTCCGAGAAGACTTGGAATATATCCTGCCTGCAGATATAAATGGAGGCACAAAACCCATATTAACTATAGAAATAAGCAAGCTACTGAAAATGAACATCCTCTCAAAAGAGTATCACAATCTTTCAAAATAAAACCCACATCTAAGAATAAGACAGATTTAATTCAACCGCTTGCACAAACACATCAGTACACTCTTGCACTAAAAACTACAGGTACGGTCAGCAATATTTCATCCCAACAAAACACTACTGATATCTCAAAATGCTATTCTTACAGGAAAAAACTAAAATATCCATACTATGTAGGCGGTTTCTATAGAGGTACTCATGCCTATAACAAAATAAAGAGTTAGCCATCAGATTATTATGTCAGAGCAGGCACTGAAAGTCTACTTGTGCAGCACAAAAGAATGAAGAAAAATTCAAACATACAACTAGATAGGAATATTACTCATTCACAAAAGAGTTGCTTCTATAGTTACTGCTAAGTTCAGTATCATTCATGTTTAACTTGTAATACAATGAAGTAGAAAACATAATACATCTAATCGAACATTACTAGCAGTATGAAAAGCAGGGTGGGTTTCTTAATACTTGGGTGCTGGCTTCTGAGTTGGCAACAATCCAAATCGCTTCTTCAAAAGAACTCTCTGCCTGGAGTATTTGTCATCTGGGGAGAACCGAGCTGCAGTATACAAGAACATGTGAGATTATTGCAAAAGAAACTATTACTAGGTTAAGCAGTTAGAAGAAAATGAAATATTCTGATCAAAAAAAAAAAAAAAAAACGTGCACTATAATGTATGAAAGTTTACACCATACACATTTCAGAAGTTATGTACATTCACAAGCTTTAACATGTAATCAATTTTTACTATATGATTCCTTTGCTAACTACACCATAACATATCCTAAACCGCACAACTATGCCTGTCATCAGACAGCAATGATTTGTGCTACAAAGAAAGCACTTAAACTGTCGCATGCCATAATAGATATCAGGACCTCAAGAGTAACTGCATCAAAACCTGAACACTTATCCAAGGTTTATTCAGATATTTTGTCTTTCACACAGAAACTTTTGACTTTTGCAAATTTTAACCCAACAGAATATATGAAGGCAATTTACGATCATTGCACCAAAGATAAACAGCAGAATTACAGAAGTTGCAACCATAAGTAAGAAGAAATTCTTAATAGGCAATGACTAAAATTTGTAAGCAGACCGGTTTCAGATCAACTATTGAAACATTAACAATAGCGATAAATCAACTCAACTCAAATCAACTCAAAATCACCAGCATCGCAACAAATATAATGATGAAGAAATTCTTAAATCTCACATCAACAACAAATCGAGGAACATTACCTGGATGAGCAGATTCTGTTGCCTTCCCAAGTGGTGATTCTTTCTGTTAAGAGGACAAACATAAGTAAGAAGACGAAATTACAAAACATCATGTTACAGCTAGAGAGAATACTATCCAAAAAGCAAATAATCCACAAGGAGACGCAGGACGCCTAAATATAAACAATGCCCTGGTTGTTATTTGGCTGGCTAATATGGCATCAACGGTTGCTGGTATGGTATAAACACTCATATAATGTCCTTGAAAGTCTTGAAAATAACTACTAGTTGCAAAAGTCATTTCTTCAGATATTCACTTCTCCTAGTTGAAAATAGAGCCCCCTTAACGGTGAGAGCATACTATTGAACCAACACACCACCAACATCCAAGTATAGAAAACCCTTTCGTTTCTTTTCAAAAATACTTTGTGAAAATCAAAACATCCAATTTCAAATTAGTGAATCCACCGTCTACTTATCATGATTCTAAGCTCACTTTCAATAATCAAAACTAATGGAGTCCTTAATGAACTTTCTACATAAACCCCTTAATAACTTGAAATCAAACAGACCCATAAATCAAAACACCTCTAAAACATAACCAAAATTCAATCTTTGACAAAACCCATCTTCCAAAACAATAACCCAACTAGATATTGATAAGAACTAAAAACCAAAATCACAATAAACATGAATTTTATACAGAGAAATTTTGAGTTGATTTTGAGTTTATACCTTAACAGTGTAAACTTTGTCACCGTTGTCATTGATGTAGTACTGAAGATACATCTTCTTTTGTAATTGATTGAAACAAATTCTTCTTCCTTGAACCCTAAAAAATTTCAAGATTTTTTCTCCCAGCAGCTGCAGCCAAAAACCCCAAAGTGAGAAACAGAGAGAGGATTTAAGAAGAAGTTGCCTAAAACCCTAGATAAATCTTGCTGGTACAATTACAATAACACCCTTATAATTAAAAAGGACTATTCCTAAATTAGACGACTATTCAAGGGACTTTTGACTGATATAAATATAAACTAGTTTTTTCGGCTGATTTTTGGTTCTTCTCTTCTCCTTTCCACTCCTCCTGTGAGAGAGTAACCCTAGAGGAGGAGCTTAAACCCTTCATTAATGGAACCAGAATCAAATAGACCTGTTAGAAAGGTGGGTTCTTTTTCTTTGTTTTTTCAATTTTTTTTTTTAATTTTTCTGTGATTATTGATCCACTCAATGTTAATGGTTGTCATCTCAATTTTCTTACAGGTTAGATTTGCCCCAAAAGTCCCAGTCCGGAAACCAGTTGTGAAAGTTGAACCCAAAGAGTAAATTTTCTTCTTCTTTGTTTCTTACATTGAATTTGGTTTTAATTTCCTTAGATTAATTGACCTAAATTTTTTCGTATTGTGTTGTTCGCAGAGAGGTTACTGATGATGAAATACAAGCCGAAGCTAAAAGGCTTCTCCGTCTCCATGTACGTGGGGATACATTTACTTGCACATCTGTTGATTTTTGTGGTGTATTTGTATGCAGCCGTGTAATTGCGTTTATTGTTAGGGTTACATGAATGTGATTCAACTCTGCCAGTCCTTGTTAGGCTGACCTACATGATCAATTGATATACATTGTGAATGTGGCTTTGTTTTCGGTTAAGAAAAGATTGTGCATTATGTTACTTTGATATAGTGTACATTGCTCATATTTCCCATTTGTTTTTTTGCTTTTTGAATTGATAGGAAAATACTGGCTATGGAAGGGGAAGAGCCAAAATTGAAAAGAAAGGTAAGTTTCGTTTTTCTAGTTATATGTTGATATGTGCAGTTTTCGCGCAGATTTTTATTTTTCTATGTTGTACGCTCTATTTACATGAATAGATTATGATATTCACATCTAAAACCTGTGAAAGGTGATGTTAGAGCATCCATGAATGTTCAGTTATCCGTCTAATAAAAACTGAGTAATTTGCTGATACATGCCCCTGCATCATTCGGGAGAGTATCCTGCCAATACCAGCAATGAGTGAGTTAAGCGTAATACAAAGTATCAATGTTTCGTTTGTCACACCAGCCACTAAGTGTTCTCAATATGATTTAGAATCAGTATGGCTTGATAAGAATATTTCATTTTAGTTTGTACTAAACTCTGGTTTTTGTCTGCAGAATCACAGGTTCAAGTTGCTTTTGGTCATGGAGCTGCATCAAATCCCATGAGGCGTTATGCCAAACCAAAGATAGAATCAGGTATAGATTTTTTTTACTGAAAAAAAGTATTTACTCTCTCTAAATTTGACTGGTCATATAGATCGTTCCATTGTCTGTAACTTCGTCAACCGTATCTTTGTAGATGGTATTGGTGGATCAGCTCCAAAAATGGAGAAAGAATACAAAGAGCCATGGGTACGCTCAACAATGAAACTCCAATAATTCCACTCCCTCCTCTCTTTCTCTCCTGAATTGATTTTTATTATCTGATGCTGCTGCAGAGTTGCCACAGTTACTATCCGGTCACCGTGCCCCTGAGGCTACCGGGTTCTGGAAATCCAGGTATGCAGTGAGTTGTCCCATCAGAGGATTGATTTACTTTAGATAAGTTCTCCTTCATGATTTCTTAATATACTCCTTAGGGTCTACATGGAGATATTCTGTGGGTTTGCTTTGCCCGCTGGTGAACATGTTCACCCATTTGCCCCCTGGTCATCTCTATGTCATCTCCAATGAGCAATACATGGTATATGCTAGAATGATGCGTCAAGTAACAATTAGAAAGAGGTGGCACGCATTTAATTGCATTTGCAGGGATGTCGATCTTGCTATAAAAATGCATAACTCTCATATTTTCTTTCAGTACATCTTGATGAGGCGGAATTTGGGGAGGCTGCCTCAAAGATGACTTATAATGAGGATGCTCTTAACCCTGCAGAAGATCTTGGACTAACGGTAATATCAATGGCTGCAATAGCATAAGTAATATCAATGAAATAAGATGCAGTACTTTTATTTTCTTTTTGGTTGTTCGCAGAAGGACGATGAGGACCCTTACCCTAGACTGATCTTTCTTCAGTTACCAGCGTCTCTGCCTTTAACAAAGAGATCAGCTGCTGCAGAGAGCAACGAAACAGATAGCAACTCAAAACCATCCAGGCCAATGGGACGTCCAGGTAGAGGCTGCAGTTTAGAAGAATTGCCTCCTGGATTTATGGGTAAACTATTGGTGTACAAGAGTGGCAAAGTTAAAATGAGGGTCGGAGACACCCTTTATGATGTGAGTGCAGTATACAACCCACCATTCAATATAATCAGCTTTCTTTAACTTCATTTATCTTTCTGATTATTTTCACTTGGGTCATCTTTGGAAGAGTCTTAGTATGACTTGGTTAGTTATTAGGCGTTTAATTTTCTTTCTCTGAGATTTTTTTGATATTTCATACTCTGGAAAGCTAATAATTTCATTTGCATTCTTGCAAAATAGGAATTCAAACTCTAGGATTTGTAATATTATCTGAAATCCAGCTTATAGGGAACCACCTTTACTCCTTTAGGGTGAATGACAATCTCGTATTTAGGTTCTTACCCCCCGAGCCACGTCATATGATTGGAGCCTAGTTTTATTTATATTGTTTTCATCATGTGGATGAGGTTTCCATAGAATCAAGGCCGGCATTATATGGTTTGGAGCTTGATGTTCTTGTAGTGTAAGCAGATATAGCAAAGCCTCATTAACGAATTGTAGTATGGAAAGCGAGGAACTTGCTCAGTTGTTGGACTTTGTACCTTGTTTCAGTCATGCCTGGGATTCCTATTTTTCCAATTGCTCTCCAGTATCAAATGCGTTATGTCTGCTCTGTCTACCTGCTTCATCATATTGTTTTTTTCTTCTTCTGTTATTTGATATCTATTTTTTTCCTTCAATGTTTGAGGTCTAATATTTTCTATTGAATGCAGGTTTCCCCAGGATCACATTTTTCATTTGTTAATGAAGTTGTAGCAGTCAATACTGATAAGAAACAGTGTTGGTCTGTCGGGGAGCTAACTACGCGTGCAATTGTGACCCCAGATGTTGATTCACTCTTGTCTTCCATTGAAAACATGTAGTAATTTCTTCCATAGAAAATTTTGATCCGTTCCATATAGAAAAAAATAAACCAAGAGTTTTTACTTTTATGTTGAAGAATTTGTACAGCAGTTAAACTTTTGTGATTCTCCATTTTTTACCTTCAAAGAATTTGGAGAACAATGAGAAGCTCCAATTTTACAAGGGCATAGAAAATTTTGAAATTCGCTACCATTTGGCACAAATTGAGAAAATACAAAATTGTACCCATGTAACCTATGATTTGATGGTGAAGTAGCTACCGGAAGAGTACCATGTTTATTTGTTTCTGCAAAATCAGTCCAAAGCTTTACTTGGGGATTAGCATTAGCTAAGACACATAGGATTTTAGACCCTCATTTACATTAAATTCATCTCCAACAGTGGGTCATAAAAATAGGAAGGGTGTTAAAATAAATATGAAGGTCTTGGAGAAGGTCTTATTTAGACCTTGGGAATGACCTCCACATCATCATTTTAACTATATTTTATTTTTTTAATTTTTAAATAAATTGTTATGAACCAATAGGAAAGAGGAAATCAATTTTATCATTATCCAAAACAACAAATTTTAAAAATAAGACCCCATACTATTGGAGATGGTTCATAAGCAAAGCATTATTATTTTTGCCACATACATATAACCCCATAAATAAGGATCTAAATAAAAATTTCACATAGGATTTTTAGCACCCACTGTTGGAGATGCTCTAATTGAAGAGCACCCCTCTTTTTAGTTTGTTGCCACAAAATCAGCTCTCCTCTCATAGTCATATCTAACAGTGGGCCGGGTTAGAGTTGACAACGTGGGCTTGGCGACTTCGGGATCAAGTCTAGCCAACAGTTGGTTTCTGGCAATTTCTAGACTTGCCCTTATTACGGATTTCCGCTATTCTTGATGTTATCGTTTTTACCTAGTGGCAGAGTTTGAAACCTTGCTATGACAAAATGGTTCTCCATTGGATTATAACTTTCTTTATCCTTGTTTTTCAATTATTAATATTATTTTTTTGATAATGCATACACTGAAGTAATCTTTGTTTGTATTTATGAAAGACTAACAGAAAGAATTGTAATTCCCGAATTGCAAATGTTGAGTTCAGTTAGTGTTACAGAAAAATAGTGGAAGTTAGACAACAATATATAGAGTACTTCACCATTCTGATCCACCCCATTCCTTATGTCAACCATTTTAGTTGAAATTTGCGCACATTATTAGTGCAATGTTGTTACTCCTGACACCATCAGCAAGCCATCGAACAACCTATTAAGGTATCTTTTGAGCCAATTCATAAATTTTCATTTAACAACTCATTTATCTACTTTAGCCAAAAATTTACTAGTAAACCAACACGAAGTTATCTAAGAGTATCAAGTTCATGTCCACGTTTCGGTGCAAAGAAAGTTCGATCATCTAAGAGTCCAACTGTATATTTATGTTTGAAATTTATAATTTCAATTGTTTAATATGTTTTTTTTTTTGTTTGTTTGTTTATCCTTTTCTTGCAGCCTTCACAATCAGTGCTTGCGCAAATTTTGCTTTTCTTGGGTCGGAGACAGAGTTGATGAATTGAGCGCGCTTTACGATCTCCAATCCTTGGTGAGAGTGTTATATGTGTTACTTTATATGTATGCTTAAGTTGGGATTTGTCTAGTAGGTTAGGACGGAGGGATGTAGGGACAATGGGGTCCGCCGACCCCACTTAATTATGAAATCCCACAAATTTAGGCTTATAATTTTTGTAATTTACATATTTTGTGGGGGCAAATATGCTTTATTTTTAATGGTGTCAAAATCATAAAACTCATGTAAAATCAATAAAAATACATCAAATATACAAGTAAAAACAAAAAAAAACGATCTAAATTACTAAATTTAATTTAACTAAAATATTTTATAATTTGATTTTCACTTAATTAATATTAAAAAGTCAATAAAAATGTCAAAAAAAAAAAAAATCGGGCGGCCGCATATCAGCTAGTATATACACATTTTTACGATATGAATTTGCCCCCACTATGGAAAAAGTCTGGCTAAGGCTATCTTTTTACTAGTTAGGTCCAATCATTGTGATGTTGAAATTATATAAGGAGATGGTGAGAGCTTTCTATTGTCATGAAGTTATCTATTATTCAAATGCCATCATAATTTTTGGGAGTTCATTTTGGTTAATTGATGTTGAAACTATTTTTGATGCAGCTGTGCTGTTCGGAAGTGTGGGCTTATCTTATCGTTTTGCTGGTTTGCACTTGTCATTAAGAAACCTTCAATTTATTAGGACTTGTGGCACTTACCTTTAAGAAAAATCTTGAACTTATTAGGTCCTGTATTGGTGTCAATTCAGTATTAAAATCTTGTTGTATCATTTTTGAACTGAATTTATGAATCAAATGAATGTTCAATGGAATGGTAATTTGAGTTTATAAATCCAAAGTTTTATTTCAGTGTAATTTGAGTTCGAATCGTAATTATTTCAATTGATCGGAATGGATGCAATCGATCGACTAGATCTCGATTTTTTTTTTATTAAAATGAATTAAATATACGACGTAGTCCAGGTGTCGTGCTTAGCGGCACTCCAAAAGTATCGTAATTAAGGGGCAATTCGAAAGTGTCGTTCCAGAAAAAGACACTAAATCTACCGTACTTTCAGCGGCAATCTGAAAGTGCCGTTTAACTCGTTAAAACGACACTATGTGATTATCTTAAATCAGTTGTTTTCCACTAGTGCAGGTAGCCGAACTCATCTGCAAGTGTAGTTCGGCTAATATTTCTGAAAACACAGGTAGCCGAACCCATCTTTAATGGAGTTTTTTCTTTCAGAGAAAAGTTCGGTTAGGAGAAAAAAATTGCGACGTAACCGAACTAAAATTTCGGCTGGGAAACAAAATTCGACGTAACCGAACTAAAAGTTCGGTTAGGAAGAAAAAAATTCAACGTAACCGAACTCAATATGTATTTTTTCAGAGAAAAGTTCGGTTAGGAGAAAAAAAATTGCGATGTAACTTGACTAAAAGTTCGGCTGGGAAAAAAAATGAAAAGAAGTTGCGACGTAACCAAACTAAAAGTTCGGCTGGGAATTTTTTTTTACGAGGTAACCGAACTTTTCTCTGAAAGAAAAAGCTCCCTTAAAGATGAATTCGGCTAGTTCGACAAACTGTTTCACATAATTCCTAGCCGAACTTCTCTGTGCAACTTCAATTTTCAACTCATTTTGATGTTTACTACTCATTTTTTCAACCAAAAACGAATCACAAGTAATGGGTTTGTGGAAATTTCTATGAATCGAGACGATGAAGCGAAAAGAAGAGAAGAAAATGAACCCTCTAATAGTAACGGATTTGTGAAAAATTAAAAGTAATGGATTTGTTATAATTTTGATTTTGATTTTGTTTTGTTAATGATTTAGATAGATTAGGTATATGTATATTTATTTGATAAGTTTTAATTTTAATTAGATTAAGGGTAGGTTAGTCATTTCCACACTTTAGGACACCCCTTATAAGTATAGGGTATACATTCTTATCACTTAGTAGCCCCCCTCCATTTTTGAGTAGTGCGCAAAAAACCGTTCAAAAAAAGAGAGGGGGCTTTAAGGCCCAATCCAATCCACTAGTTTTAGGATTGAGGATAAATGGGCTTCAGAGCCCAATACCAGCCTTAAGTATTGGGAGTCAGCTGGGCTAGGAGCGCAACCGCCAATCCTAGCTTTTAAGGATGAGCATAGTCTAGATTGTTTTTTAGTTTCACCTTATCCTCATCCAATTGATTATGACAGATTTCGATTTTTACATCTGCATGAGATCCAACATCCTACTAGTTGGACCCGGATGATTCAACAGATTTTTTTATAATAAATTAGTTCTATTATCTTTTATAATTAATATTTAAAAGAGAAAATTAGGCTAAGGCCCAACCCATGGATAACCCATAATATGAGGCCCTTAATTAAAAGAAGTTTAAATCTAGGCCCCGAATTATTAAAAGACACTCATACCCATACATATATTGTCAAGCCCCAAATTAAATAAAATTTAAATTTTAGCCCAAAATTATTAAATCTAGGACCAAAATTATTAAAATATCGCGTGAATGTGTAAAAATTTACACATGCATATGCCATGTGTATCCAGAAGTTACACATCGTTATGACATGTGTAATGCAATGTTACATATAAAAAAATAACATCAAAAAGAACACATACAAAAAATACATGTATTTATAATAATTTCTTAGCATGTGTAACTAGAAGTTACACATGCATCCGTCTAGTGTAATTGAGAGTTACATATGAATCTATCTTGTGTAATTGAGAGTTACATGCATCTTTCTAGGCCCAACAACCGTTGCTAGCCACCACCACTGCCTCCTCATCCTCCTCCAAAACCTGCACCTCCACCACCACAAATAAGCCACCAGCTTTTATGAAGTTATCTGCAACCTGAAGAATAACAAACAAACATATTTTATGAGATTTAAAGAAAGACATACAAAACAATGCATAATCACTTTCAAATGCATGTGACTAGTATAATTAGGAGTTACACATACATATAAGGTCAAATGTACTTAGATTCAGAGATGCAAAAAACAATTTCGTTATTCATTTTTAGCATGTGTAACTAGGACTTACACATGAATATGGGAGTTACACTACCCTGTTGTATGTGTAATTAGGAGTTACACATGCATAGTGGCATGTGTAACCAGTAGTTACACATATATAGTGGCATGTAAACCTGAATTCTCTTTGTACATATAAAGCAAAAACACTAAATATGTAACTTAAAGTGAAACAAGGAAAATTATTACATACAAAAGAATTTACTTGAATCATCTTGGTAGCATCCAAAATCACCTAGCCTAATTCTAGTTGAGTAATGTAAATAATAAAAATATTTTAAGATATAGGGAAAAATAGGATATGCAAATGTAAGAAAAGAACCGAACCTGGCACAACTTCAACTGCGTGACGCATGTGTTCCAGACCTTACACTAAGACTTTTCAAGGAAACTACCTTAGCATTGCGAGCACAAAAAGACACCAAATTATTAGAAAGAAATGATATTTCATCAATTACCAAGTCATTACTCAAACAACATTTCGTTATAATGGAATACCCTGATTGTTCATTCCAAAAGACCACTACAGCCATAATCTGAAAAACAAGCCAACACCTAACTTTGCTAAATGTTCTCAACTGTTATAACATAGTTCTATAGTACAAAGTTCCAGTATAACACATCAATTCCTATTTATGCTTTTTTATAATGTAACTCCCAATAAAAAAGATATCTTGTAGGACTCCTATCAAACAACAAAAGAGTATTACACTACATCCAAAAAGGGCCAGTAAGGATACAAACCTGAAACTAGATACTGAAAGATGAAAGTCAAGTTATCAAGAACACTTACAAAACCCAAGGATAATATCGAAGTTCATAAAAAAAAAGTAGACAAATTGAGCTCTGAATTCCCCATTTTAGCACTGACACTGACCTAAAATGTATTGGCTTGCCATGTAATTTACACATCTAATTAGCATGTGTAACTAAGAGTTACACATCCAAAAAGGTCGAGATATCTAAAGACACTTCATAACGTATATTAGCATGTGTAACTAGGAGTTACACATGTATTTTCCTAGTGTAACCGGGAGTTACACTTGCAGACTGTAGTGTAATAACCGAGAGTTACACATGTATCTCGTCTAGTGTACCCGGCATGTAGATACTAACTATATATTATTTAGTCTAAAATATTTAGCCATCGCCACTTTCCTAAGCACCTTGAAGACCATACATTTCCAGTCCTAACATACATAAATTACTGCACATAATGGACATGACTTTTAACACAAAATGAACAAAGTAATTGTTACAGAACTGAACTTTTTTGCAAAACGTACCAGGTTTCACTAGTGGAAAATAGCCGATTTAAGATAGTCAGATAGTGTCGTTCTAACGAGTTAAACGACACTTTCAGACCGCTGCTGAAAGTGCCGTAGATTCAGTGTCTTTTTCTGGAACGACACTATCTGATTGACCTTTAATTACGATGCTTTTAGAACGCCGCTATGCACGACACCTGGATGGCGTCGCTGAATTGATTTATTTTTAATATTAAAAAGTAAGTCAGATCTGATTGGCTGACTCCGGTTATTCTGACTGTGCTGAAATAGTTCTGATTCAAATTCAAATTATACTAAAATGAAACTCAAATTGCACTGAAATTCAAATGACAATTCAAATTCAAATTCAAATTCAAATGAAATTACTAAAATTCTCAAATTCAAGTGGAATTCAAATGACAATTAATATTGAAATACTAAAATTCAAATTCACATTCCAAATAAAACCTGAATCATCTAATACCAAATGACAGCTCAATGATTGTGCCCAAAAATTTAGTCTAAAATCAATATAAAGAAAAAAGGATTCAATTCCCTATTATTAAGGTTTCTTAAAGAGAAGTGATACAATAAGTCCTAAAAATTTCAACCACAATTTCAGTCATTAAGACCTTGGCACCAGCTTGTAGAAGCACAACCCTTTCAACATTTCCCTTATCCAGCAGCAACAACGATTTCACCATCAACCCTCATGAGACCATCGGGAAGAGAGTGACGACATCCATGAAGGTATCGAACTACAGTCAGAAGAATAGTAAAAAGTCAAGCCTTATATGCTAGGTTTACATGACTAGTCGATAATAATATACACGGAGGTGGTCAAATAGATCCATCATCAAGAAGACAGCAACAACAACATTTACATAGTGACTTCATTGAGACGAACAAATAAACCATATATAGGCAGTGAAAACCGTAGGCATGATAAGTATGATAAGTACTCGTAAAGAAGTCACATTGGGCAAATGGTAACAATCAAGAAACTGTATATTTGAAGTGAAGTGTATATTTTACTTAAGAATTTTTGCCAAGTTCAGTTTCCAAACAAAATTTTACTAGAGTTTTTACCTTTCTAGTTAGCATCTCCTACAACAAAATTGTGAAACTGAAAATATGTGATTGTAAGGCTTTGCTCTATGACCTACATGTTGTGGTTGCGACGTAACCTCAGTTATCCAAATTTTTAATGCCTATCTACTAGGGTCTTAATCATAATTTGCACAGAGACCAACATGGAGGATATAGATGAATGTCTAAATGTTAGAAAAAAACACAATTTAGTAACATAAGTTCCTGTCTGGAAAGACTCGGAAGTTTATGAGTCTAATGACTACTGCAGGAAACTAGAAGAGAACACTAACAATGCTTACCCTTAGGAGCCATCCCAAGTTACGTTCCACTCTCTGCAGTCATCACTTTAGATTCATCTTGCACCCTTGCAACTTAAAATTCAACAACTTCCTGATCTGCACAATCCAGTGACAGTAAGAGTACTTTCCACAAACTAAAACAAACAGACAAGTGTAAATCTTATGGATAAAAGGGTAGCGCCTTAACAGAGCGAAGTGACATACATATTCACACTATGCAGGCTTTACTTCATGGTGATCAGAACATGTAGACACATTAGCATAAAGGAGCAGGAAGGGCAGCCTACAACAAAGTTTTGGAGGACATATGCACTTGCTTTTGCGTGCCTACTCGAGGTCTTGTTTACTGAAGAATCTTTTGCACTCACACTGCAAGAGCTACTCCAAATTCTGCCGATAGGATGTCAATTAGCTGCAAAAGAAGAGAAAAATAAATCAAAATGTGCTAGTCAAGTTACAATGAAATATCTTATACTGCATAAGTGCATAATAATCCGTTGATAGATATTGTTTCTTCCAGGAGAATGCTAATTGCTAAGTCACTGCTAGCTATTTTTTGTCGTCATTAACATTACAAGCAATTCATCAAATTACAATTCCATTTTGAATCTACCATGCATAGATATATTGGCCAATGGACAAAATCATGTCAAATATGATGAAGAAGCCCAGTTAAGAATGCTGGGATGCATAATGAACATCCCATTCTCTTCACATAAGTTCAGTAAAAATGCCACTGATAACCTTAATAGTTGTCAAGAATAAAATGTAAATTCATCTTGAGTGGAAATCAAACCTTATCATCTTGTTAATAACTTAAAGCTTTTGGATGATACTTTCTGGAAGGGAACAAGCACAACTCTACAGAGAATATGCTTCTGCTATCTAGCAAGCAAACTTATTAATTTCGCAGACCAAGAACCAAAAATGAAATTTAGGGTCATAGCTCCGAGAATGCCAAAAAAAAAAAAGGAAAAACATCTTTACAGTGCTTTAATACGGGGTACTACCAAAAATAATCAACAACACAACAACATACACGAAACTAATCTGGGAAGGATTAATAACTTGGTTAAAAGCACATAAGATGGAAATCCAAGTCAAAAGTGCTTACAAAAAAGCAAATGCCTGCATCAGACCAACCACAGATGGAACTTTGCTACGTGAGACTGTTATTTTTTTCATCCCTGCAAAAGATAAACATGATGAAATTAATGAACAAAGCTCAACCGAATAAGATATATACTTAACTGAATCCAACGTTGAATCCCAAAACTTCGGTAACATTAATCTTAGATTCTCACAAATGTTAATCCTACATTGTGAGAACATCAAAATGTCTTCAGTTACAAAATAATACATATCACAGACAGACAACCCATAACCACCTCTTTATGAAGTTGACCCTTGACCTCTTACAAAAACTTGTAAAATAAATGAAAACGAGAACCAAAGAACCTATTCTAGACAACCAAAATACAAGTAATGAGCAGATATCAGATTATAAATCAAAGGATAAATAAGAGCACATACTTAAATCAAATGAGAATGAAGAGCGCATACTTGAATTACCCATAATATGTGACAACTTGTTCATGATAACAGGTGACTGGAAGCTTGAGTTGCTCAAATCCTGGTGCACGGAACTGTCCTGCAGCATTGGTTGGAAGTATGAGAGGGATCGACTGGAAATGTTGGTTGACCTGCTGATGAACAAATTGTGACACCTGAGAAGACTTTCTGACATTACTCTGTGCTCTAGAAGTGACACCACCCTGCTGCTGTGAAGCGATGAACATGGGTATCTACACATGCCCTGCACATTATTCCACGCAACATTCATAACTTGACCACCAAAAAATGAATGAGATCTTAAGAAGGGAAAAAGCACTACGAACAGGGTAATGATCATCCATAAATCCCAACGGTTTTAAACACACAAGACACCTAATATCTTCCACGCAGAAGTGATCCAAAACATAAAATTTAACACAACAGAACTACATCAAAATCATACAAAATAGGGATTCATTTCCCAAGCTGTTTGGTGATTCAAGTTTTAGGCATTACCTGATTGAAAAACTCGTTAAGTCGGAAAACAATTCTCCCAAAGATATCAATCATTTCTACATCACCTCAGCAAAAGTAGCACCTGGAAGCAACATCCAGGTAAATAGAAGTAGTAAACCAGAAAATTCAAAGAGTTGCGCAAGCTAATAACTAAAGACTGAACTAAATTGAACTTCATACATATTTATAAAGGAAAATATGTAATAATATTTGCATATGCTCCAAAATGAACATATTTACCTGCACATTCAGTCTATCACTTTTTCAGTCTACCACTTTTCTTAAGTTGCAAAGATGCTCAGTACCAAACAAGTATAAAAGCCTAGATCACATCCAACGCACCACTTTTTTTTATAAAAAACAAAATAACAAACTGAACTGGAAGATGCTATCATCAACCTAAAAGTCAAACAAAGAACACCAACTACCAGTTAGGGTTAAAGATCAATCTGGAATTATAAGTTATTCTTCAAAATCAGATTAGGGGTTTTCTTTGTAAAACCAAAAGAAGGTGAAGAGAAATTAACCATTTCAGATTAGGGGTTTTTTTCATCATCAATTTCATCCCTGTTTACACAAAATCTAAATCTTTTAGTCAAAAAAATTACACAAACACACATTTCTAGAGTTTGAGAACAAAGACAGTACCAATTCATTCCCTTTGTCTCCAGATTTATAAGTTGGGGTAGCCAGATTAGCACCAAGACTGCATCATACAAGATTCAAAATGAAGTTAGGACTTAAAAGAGAAAATAATTCATGGCGAAACGAAAGTAGGGTTTTGAATTTACCAATTTCATCTTTCTCATTCAATTCCAAAAAACTTTATTTTATAATCTACAAAATCAATTGACAAAACCCAACAGATCTGGAAGAAATCAAAGCCTTATTTAAGAAAAATCCCAACGAAAACAGGTAAGAACATTATACATAGATGAATCAAACGGGTGAGAAGGATGAGAAATTGGTTTCTCAGTGGGAACTTTACTATTTTTTGCTTTGAAGTCGAAGCAGCAGCAAATACTAAGAGAGACAGAGAAACAAGGGTAGATAGAGAGAGGTAGGTTATATGGTTTATCAAGTTTTACTACTCGGCTGCGGGAGGAAGAGTGGGGATGATCGTGAATGGTGGTGGCTTGAGGTGAGGGAGAAAGAGAAACCAGAGAGGAAGGGAGGCGGAGAAAAATAAGGTTTCTCTCTCTGCTTTGGGATAGATAGAGGTGATATTTTGATCTAACCGTCTATCATTTTTTTCGAGTAAACCCTGACCGCTTAAGGTGGAATATCCAACCAAGGAAACCACACTATCCGAGTCTCGTTGTCGAAGTCAACCAAAAGTATTGATAGAACGTCGTCTTGACTTTAGTCAACGACAACCATAAGTATCGTTTTCTAGGTCAACAAAAGTCTTGACACAACAACAGTTTGACTTTGGTCAACGACATTTTTGATATCTAGTTGTTTCGCGTTATTTAGTTTGTGTCGTTCCATTATGTCTCAGATAGCCCATTCTCCACTAGTGTTTCAAATCTATGTGTATAACTCCATTGGCATCTAAACACTCCGTGGCACGAGCAATATCAAGTGCATAACCTATGGCTACACGACGGTCAAGTTGTTTTGGTTAGATTCTGAGTAAGTACTTCCATAGAGACATCCCAAGCAAAAGAATTTTAGCTATCACCACAATAGGATCCTTTACAAGCTCCAATAAACTACAAGAGAAATAATCCCATATCATAAGCATCACAAAATGAAATTTTAACTCAAACATGAAAACTGGCACCACAAATCAACTAGACAACTATTACGTACCTTAACAAGGTTGGCATGTTTAAATCTAGACATCACAAACGAACCGCCCTTCAACTCTGCCATTTCAGCTTCAACTCCAGCTGCAACCAATATCTACTTCGGTAATTCAGTCAAGCCAGCTGCAGCACATCCATTCTTTCCTCCATACCACTAGTACCACAAGCCATTAGCTAGACACAACAATAATTTCAGCTTCACCTCAGCTGCAGTTGCAGCTTAACTCTGCCATTCATTCACTCAAGCCTAAACATTCATCTAAAATTCCCAATCCCGTAAATGCATTTGTAAACAATAGCTTACTACCGATTAATCGATCACATACTAATTTAACGTGATTACATACAAAAACATCCATAACAATTTTTTTACTTGTATAACTTAGAGTTACACATGCATACAACTTGTGTAACTTGGAGTTACACATGCATATTACGTGTATTTATAAGGAGTACCGGAAAACTATTTCTGTATTTATAAGGAGTACCTTACAAAAGAATCAGTAGCCAGCCTTATCGAATTAGCTACAAGACCACCTGAGCACCACCAGAACCACCAACTCCATTTATGTATTTATAAGGAGTACCTGAAAACCATGGGCATATCCCTATAACTCACACAAACATAGCCATTCATATCCAATGCTAGCCTGCATTTACATCTCAGTCACCAACACATTTCCACTCTGTTCTTCCGCGAATTCCATCAACATCACACCTCTTTGTTTTTCAGCTCCAACAATTTAGTTCAAAAATCGACTGCAATTTCGGTTCCAAAACCATATAATTATCATATGTAACTAGTTCGAGGCATATATGCAACTAATAAACTGAATTATGTATCATTTAGGGTTTACTCAAACTTTTACACTTATAATTAGCATATGTAACTAGCAGTTACACATTCAATTAGCATGTGTAACTCGCAGTTACACAACCAATTGGCATGTGTAACTAGTAGCTAAATATGCAATTAGCTGTTCAACGGTTGCTGGCTTAAAGTGAGAAACCTACCAGAATCATCCTCCAACGGTTGCTCGCTTAACAGCCTCTCGTGATTAGTTGTTCCATTGTCGTTTACTGAAGAATCATAAACTCCTTCTTGCAAGTTTTCTTGGGTAATATCGGTGGTTTTACCAGCATGTGTAACTAGCAGTTACACATCCATATAGATGTGTAACTAGTGGTTACAGATCCATATAGCTTGTGTAAATACTAGTTACACATCCATATAACTACCGAAAAACCTAGTACAACATACTTAGCATCCAACATTACAAGTGAATAAGGCTTCTTTAAGACAGCCTTTCGCTTCATATAATAAACCTGGAATGGATGTATTACCTTTATAAGGGCTATATAGATAATAGATAATAGAAGGTCAGGTACATGAAAAGAAATAAATTAAACATAACATAAACGTACCTATTGTGTGCCACCTAGAAGCAGAATAAGGCGCAACGGCCTCATATTTAGAGAGACAGACCTCAGCATCCCGCCACTGTGACAAGCTAATGTACACCTTCGCCAAATCATGCCAGATCTCTACTTCCAAGTTTCTATCATGGATACCACTACCAAGTCATTAAAATACTTAAGTAAATTGCATGAGCCACTGAAAGCAAAATGAATTTACAAAAACTAAAAATTATATAATGACGATAGATAAGTATATGGATACCACTACCATGTCTTATGAACCTTATAAGTTTTCTGAAGCCCTGGACTTTTATTCTTAACTTGAAGGAGAGCAAGAAGATGAGCATATGTCTCAACAACATTTTTAACTTGACCTTGAGCTATTTGAAGCTTAGCTTTGATGCGTAATAACCTTCCTTGAGACCATTTTCTTGTTTGATCAAGAGCAGCATTAATGATGGTTTCAGCATCGAGATACCGTTTTTGAGCTGATAAAATCCAAGTCAACAAAATCCATCCTCTAACAGTGGACTTGACCTCCAATTTCAAAGAATCGAGTCGCATAATGTAAAGCAAAGATCCAACTTTCTCTACTCGGCATGTTCTAGACTAAGATGGTAGATAATATCAGGGTCTATATCTTTCATGGTTCTCTTAGCATTTTGTAATGCTTCCAGCGATTCAGACTGTTTTCTAACCCTCTAGGAGTCGGTCATCGCAGATCGTGCTTCAGCTGACAATGAAACACCTAGAAAGTTATGTGCAGAACTAGCCATCTGATCACATCTTCGTGATAGCATCTACAACCCATGATAGCTAACCAAGTTCCTAGATACAAGCTGTGAAACATATCCATACAACATCTACAGATGTTTAACAATCAGATTTCTTCTTATCATCTACGATACAAGTCAATAATCGAATCCATTGTAATCATGAGAGTTCATCATTTTTATCGATTGAATTCAACTAGTATTACCAACAAATTGAACCTAAAACAACAACATCAATGAGTAATAACAACAATCTAAACGTACATAGATTCAAACTCATTGATTCAGAAAAATTATATTGTTCTCGCTTTCCGATCCGAATAGAACAATCAAAACCTAATAAAACTAAATAAGAAAATAGAACTACTAAATGAGTCAATCATATTGAATCAAAACGAAAACGTTACCTGAAGTAGCTTCAAAACAACAAATTGGAATAAATTGATTGATTCAAATTGGAGTCACCACAATATCACCAATCAAACACTGAATCATTCAAATTGGAGTTATTATACAAGATGATAAGTACTACCTAGGTTTAATTATGAATAAGTTGTTTCCAAGCATTAACAACCTTGAGATGTTGTTACAAATCGTATTTCGGATAAGATTGATGAAGAACCAAAATTAGGAAAAAATCAATCAAATTCTTTTCCGAAACTCTAAAATCAGTAAATAGATTAGAACATTTTTATCGTGATTCTCGAATATGAAGATCAGAACGACAAAGTGTTTTCATGATTAGTTAAATAAAGTTGCTAGGTTTTTAAAACCGTAAAAATCTTCTGAAAATTCTTTTGGAAACGAAACGAAGAACTTCAAACAAATAACTAAGATTAGAGAGATAAACTTATCTTTCCAATCGTTTTTGTTGATGAATCTCTCAGTATATATTTGCCGATATTCATTCTCAACATGTCTTCATTGCGTTTCATAAATTCCCTTCAAGAGCAGTCCGCTAATTAATAACGATTTAGGTTTTTCAATCGAGTTACAATTGAATCGAAACGAGTTTCTTTATGCTCAGATTTAGGTTCGTTGATTGAATCTCAACACTGATATGATTCTGCTTCAGATCTGCTCATCACGGTTTCATTTCACTGGAGAAGTTAAAATTCGTTGATTGATTCTCAACACTGATAAGAACTTCGATTGAATCTATATAGTATTGTCGATAAAGAACCAGATCGTAAACAAGAAACGAAACCAAATCAGAAAAACAAACCCTAGAAATAATTTTCGGTAGAGCCGAGAGAGAGAAAGATAAATGAGAAATGAAATATCTTCTGGTTTTCCTCTTGTATTTATTGAAAAGGGTAAAATCGTCATTACAAAAATTCATAAATTGAAATTATGGGCCAGATCTGAAGAAAATTTGATATTCCGGGCTTAGGAATTTCACTTTTCTAAAGTATGGAGTTGACAATGAAGGATCCATTTTGTTGGGTTTCTATATGTTGAACCCATATAGTAGGGGGTTTTAGTATTGGGAAAATTAGGCTAAGGCCCAACCCATGGATAACCCATAATACGAGGCCCTTAATTAAAAGAAATTTAAATCTAGGCCCCGAGTTATTAAAGGACATCCATACCCTTTTATATATTGTCAAGCCCATAATTAAATAAAATTTAAATTTAGGCCCAAAATTATTAAAATACAGTGTGAATGTGTAAACAGAAGTTACACATGTATGCATGTGTATCCAGAAGTTACACATCCTTATGCCATGTATAATGCAAAGTTATACATCAAAAAGAACGCATACAAAAAATACATATATCACTTTAATATTCATTTACAATAATTTCTTAGCATGTGTAACTAAAAGTTACACACGCATCTGTCTAGTGTAATTGAGAGTTACATATATATCTATCTAGTGTAACTGAGAGTTACACATGCGTCTGATTTGTGCTTTATGAAGTTTAAATCTTTGCCTTTCCTTCTTGTCTTCCTCCCTCCAAAATGCTTGCATATCTGCAACGAAATAAACATCCATGGATTAGGTTGGATGAACAAAAAGCAAAAAAATAAAAATATTATAGAACAATTGTAAGGCAAAATTATAGAACAAAGATCACAGAAAATACATATGATAACCTATCTTAGCATGTGTAACTGGGAGTTACTCATGCATCCGTCATGCGTAATCATCAGTTACACATCCATACAGATGTGTATGCAGAAGTTACACATACAATATGCATGTGTAATGAGCAGTTACACATACATATAGATGTGTATGCCGCAGTTATACATCCATGCCTTTTTCAGCACCAGAAACAACCACTACTCCTGGTTCTGGTTCTACTTCTACTTCTTCCTTTTTTACCACAATTTCATTAGAGTTCACACTGAATCTAGCAAAATCAATAACATCTTCCTAGTGTAATTGGTAGTTACACATGCACTTTCCTAGTGTAACTAAAAGTTACACATGCATTTTCCAAGTGTAACTAAGAGTTACACATGCATTTTCCTAATGTAACTAAGAGAATCAAAGTTCTTGGAGTTTAGTTTTTACCTCCCATAGTTTTGTTGCAGTATCTTGAACCTAACACCTTGCTTTCCTATTTGTTGTACCAATTTTAGAACGCAAAAATTACCTAAAAAACAAAATTAAACATCAAAAATCTTGAAACTTGAAAGTGACCAGTTTCTTCACAACACAATAAAGAAACTTGAAAGCAAGTGAATGTATCTTGAGTCAGAGCCCTCATTCTGCATCCAGGTATGAGTAACAAGCTATAATATCATGAGAAAATGACAGAATAGGGTGAATGCATAAAACAAGATATCAATGTTTTAAGGTATATGCTACTTCAGACTAGCAAGCATTTGTAACACCACTCATAACTTCATAGCACAAAATTAGACATTCCAAACAATCTTCTAGTAAAAGTGAGACATGAAATAGTTTACTTCCTTGTGAAACGATGCTTGGTATGTCCTCTATAACTTGATTGTTTACGGTCATAAGTATATCATGGTAAAGAAGATGAGTTAGTGTCAATTAAGCGTAAGTAGTTACCTTCGATAGGAGCCGTAATTTGTGCTTCAATACAAGAGAGAGTTGTCAACAAGCAAAGCAGACTCCACCACCATCAGAGAGGTAGTATTACTAGTATTGTTGTCTTAATAATAATCAACACCTGCAGATTGAGACACCAATCCAAAACATCAATTGATCTTCATATTCTTCTCTATCATCTCAAGTCTTACTTAATCATACCTCCTAACTCATACAAAATGTGTAATCAGCTGGTATACATACAAAATGCATGTGTAATTGGGAGTTACATATGCATATGGCATGTGTAATTGTGAGTTACACATGCACCCATAATGCACAAACTACTCAAAAAGTGAAAACAAATAACACTTTTCCGATCAATTGAAGGAGATTAATCAGTTTGGCTTACATACGTAAATATATGTAAAACAGAATCGTTCAGTAACGTGCCATATAAACATAAGGATCCCTAGATCCTCCTGCACCAGATCTCTTGACTATTTTTCCCTTCAACAACCTACAAACAAAATTATCATATCATCCAACAAGTCAAAACACAATCACATGACACGTATCATTCCATGAGTGTGCTGTATTATAGTGAATCAAAGAAATTGGCAGTAAATATTCAATGGTGTGATTGTACGCACATTCTTAGAGATTTCTTTGGTGGTAGGGTTGTCACCAAGTACTTGTGAATCTCGGTCTCCGGAAGCGCCAGTATTGTCAGAGAGAACCTTTGAGTATGGCTTCAGCTCGGCGCATAATGTAAGCTGATGGGATAACTAATAATTCAGGACTAGGTCGAGGACTTGGAATAGAAGCAGTAATAACATTATCATTGTCAGGAAATTCAGGAGGTGTTGTCATCATAATCCTCCGCCTCCTCTTCATCATCATTCTTATTTTCATTCTTGCAGTGTGACAGCTCCTGTCAAATGCATATGACTGACGGCTCATCACACTCGGCTCACTTGATACTGTTGATGTAGCCGACTCTCGGACCTTGAAGTTTCTGTACTTGGTCCGCCGCCCGCCTTGTAGTTATTGTTTTGAATATCACTGATCTTATACACTTTTGATCGGCTTTTCTTCACCACCTGAATTAATCATCCCATGGGAAAAACAGAAGTTATAATAATTGATAAGACTGAATTCAGAACAGAGATTTCTAAATTATTGATTTACGACCAAAGAATTAATGTTTGAATAGAGATCATAATTTCACAAAGAAAAATTAATTTCAATGAATTTTTATAGATGAAGAAGTCGAAATTAGCATGTGTAAATCAAAGAATAAAGTTTTATCTCCTATTTGTTATCTTAATAATAAAGTTGTGTCATAATTCAAAGAATAAAGTGATACAGAGCAGATAAAAGATAATGAGATTAGAAGAAAAGACCAGCAAACAACACAAATACAGCATCAATGCCAACTTGTGCTTTCCGCAGCATTTTTACATATTCAAAAAGTTCAATTGCTTTTTACCATCTGTTTATCTACATAACCCTCTCTAACTTACCATCAAATCAAAATTACTAACGACTAGAAACACACCAAAAATTTCAGCTTAATTAAAAAAATTGAACGAAGCTGGTCTAAGAATCAAGAAGAGACAATTATGATATAAGCTCAAGAGTCCAGTGATCGAACAATCTTTCTCCCAGCCATCATTATTTCCATGCCAATCAGATTCAACAGTTATACACGTCATTATGTAGGCAAGCATGCAGTTACATTGCCATTCATTTTGTTTAATTCCAAGCACAAAAATGTTCAGCAAGTACATAGATACTCAACAGTTAAAACACCACATATTCAACAATGATTTCAGTATATTTCAAAGTGAAACTCAACGAAAGATTACCGGAACAGTATGTATGCATAGATCTCGTCCTCCTAGCAACTTGAAAGACTGATCAAGGCATGTGTAATCAACAGTTACACATCCAAAATGCAAGTGTAACCAAAAATTACACATTATAATGCATCTGTAACTAGAAGATACACATGCTTTTTTTACATTGTAACTAGTAAATGTAATATCATTTGTCCAATCATATTAAATTTTACTCAGGGCAGAACTAGAAAAGAGTAACTCAGTATAGATTACGCAAATCCAATAAAAAAAGATTCTAAGCTATACCTGAAAGAAGATGATGTACAGAAATCATTCTACCACCAATCCAAGGCAGTTTTTTGAGAGCCCAATCATCGCTTTTGAGTTCCACATGAGTCTTAGAAAGTTCTACTCCTTTGCTCCATGAAACCTCCTCCATGTCCGGAATTTGTTGAGCGCATTCTGCACTTTCCATTACAAAATGTTCAGCATATACATCCATTATCTTTCCTCCATACCACCAGTACCACAACCATTAGCTAGACATAACAATAATTTTAGCTTCACCTCAACTGAAGTTGCAGCTCAACTCTGTCATTCATTCACTCAAGCCTAAACATTCATCGAAAATTCGCAATCCCTGTAAATGAAGCTATAAACAACCAGCACCAGCCTTCTGCAATCATCTACAAGACCACCTGAGCACCACCAGAACCAGCAAATCCATTTATGTATTCTACACACAGCCACATTAACAAACCCTGCAGAAACCCATTTCTTCATCTCTTCTACAGTAAATGATCTTTTGCGGTAATGATCCTATTTGTTGCAGAACTACAATTCAAAACAAGCATATATCAAATCAAACTCATGAATTAATTTTAACCTAAAACTGAAAAACTACAAACAAAAAACAAACAGATAACTAGGTTTTACCATTTCCTAGGAATGTAAAGATCAATATTCTGTCCTTCTTCGTTCATCATCTTGCCAAGTTGGTAATGGATCCGAAACAAAATCAACAAGTAAACTGAATTAATAAATAACCATATCACCACCAATAATTTTCAATAAATAGTACTAGTGTAACAAATTCAATTTCGTTCAAGAGATACAACAAACTAGAATCAGAAGTAAACTACACAAAATTGAGCAATTCAGTCAGAGTATATGAAACTCGTAACAAATAAATGGGTAATAGAGATTATGATTCGCGATTTGAATCGAAAACCGATTTTCAATCGAGATTTAAGATAAAGAGATCGATTGATTTCAAAAGAAGGAAACCTAAAAAAAAATTGAAATTCATAATTTCAAGGTAACTTCAATTGAATTAAAAGATGATGATAAAAGAAACTTATCTGCAGGTCGATTTGATTCTGTTGATGAATCTTCAAGTGCAGTCGATCTTGTTTCGTATCAAACAAATCTTCCTCATCTTCCATATCATCTCTCTCGATCAGATGCAACCGATCTTTGAAATTACAAATGTATAAGATGAAAAACTGTGACAGAGAAGCCTAAAACTTCTTCTCGTTGCTGCAGTAGATGATCTAAAAGCAGAATATGAAAAATGAATCTCAGGAAAACCCTAAAATCTATTTTCTCTGCAACTGAGAGAGAGAGATGAGAGAGAAACAAAAAGGATAAATGAATGGATCTTATGACTTTTCTCTTGTATATATTGAAAAGGGTAAAATTGACATTACGAAAATGTCACTTTATTATCAAGCCTAGGAAAATAAAAATTATGGGCCTAGAAATATCAAAAAGTGAAAGTATGGAGTTGATAGTGTAGGATCCATTTTCTGGGGCTTCTAAATATTGAACCCATATAGTAGGGTGGTTCTAGTATTTTTCACTTTAGTATTTTTCACTATTTAAAATATATATGACAAAACTAATAAAAATGACTTAAGATCACATTAACTTTACCATGATTTCTAATGTTAACTCAAAAAATACAAACACTTTTCACTAGCATTTTATTTACTAACCCATCAAATACTAGTGAAGAAACTCATCTCCCTTCGAATACTAGTAAACAAATTCATAAATTTTAATTGATATTATCATATACTCCCTCCGTCCTAAATTATTAGTCCGCTTTGACTAAGTCAAGATATTAAGGAGACCGGAAGAATGTACCAAACTATCCCTATTAAATGTTACTCCCTCCGTTCCACTTTACTTGATGTTTTAGGGTTTATTTTCTGTTTCAAAATAGATGAGAGTTTTAGTTACCCTTGCTTCGGAATCACACCAAAGCATAAATTCTCATCGTAATCAACACAAAAGCAATTACTTCAATTTTTATATATTTTCCATGGAGGATATCTACTCTAATCTTTAAAATTCTGGTACATCCCAAGTAAACTACAATGGGATTTGTAACTTTCTTATAATCTAGAAACTAAAAACTAGATCATTTAATTTTTTACAAAGGTATTAATATGGGTAGAATTGGAAAAATTTAACTCTCTCTGATGTTCCTTAATCTGCGTGAAAAACTCTACAACATCAAGTAAAATGGAACGGAGGGAGTATGTTATTACTAAAATTAAAAGGAGTATATGCAGCATGTAAGAAAAATGCATAATTGGTAATTTTATTATTTATAGAAATGTTTAAATAGAAGATAAAAATAAAAATATTTATTGATTGATTTAATAATTTTGTTTCATATTGAGAAAGATATCATTTAAGATTTTTGATTGGTCATATTTATTTAAGAATAATCTTATAATTATAAAAACTGAAAGATATATTTGAGAGTTTGACTAAAAAATATGACTATAAACAGAAGCTGGCCAATATTTTAGGAAAGACGAAAATAGAATAGAAGACATAAATTTTAGGAAAGCGGGAGTATAATTTTATTATCTAATCTAATATAATATTGTCAACAAATTTATACACTAGTATTTTGACTAAGCTAATATCATACCGAATAAGAGTAAATATTAACCTAGTAGATGTGAATGTCCGACGAATTTTTAACTCTGCATCCGCATCCGATTCATTAGTCGATGGACATCCACCCGTCAAACTGAGTTGTTATTTTTTGAGATTTTCATTTTACTATCTGAATTATTTCATACATATTATAAACAGTTGGAGAGACGATGAGACTACTTTGTCTAAGACCCCTAGAAGGTTTAGATGAACCATGGTGACGAATTAGATAATTTGATCTAGAGTATTACATAAGTACATAAACCATTTGGTCTAAAATCATTTAGATTGGATTTTTAGGGTTTAAGGATTTAAAGACTAAAAATCTTGAATTATTTTTACTACCCAAGACCCCACGCAGGTCAATTGTATATAGAAAAGCTCACAGAAAAACTATTTGGGCCTAGTTATATATATCATTATGTTTCGTTTTCTACCACCTCCCAAATTTCAGAAGCCGAGAAAATCTCCTTGAGAGAGACATTACCAGAGCATTCAAAATTTCATTATTGTGAATCACTGGAAAAGAAGTAATGAATAGAAGAAAAGTAACTAGTGAGAGTTTTGCCAATCAATTTCATGCTTATAACCAACTCTCCACTAGAAGTTGTAAAACAATCATTAGAGTGTGTTATTTTTTCCCCTATGGATTGGGCAAGTCTGATGACTCTAATTGAAACTCCAAAATGTTATGAATTGAAACTCCAAAATGTCATCAAGTTATATTGTACCCCACAATGTCAAGACTGCTCCTAGAGGTTACCATATTCCTTAGGAGGTAACTAGAGGTGTAAATTGGGTCTGGCCGTCACATTTATGGCACAACACAACGCGTTTACATTCGAGCATAGCACGGCACAACACGTGACCTGGCACAGTACGGGCACAACACGTTAGCTTAGTGTGTGTGTTGTGCCAGACAAATAGGCACATCAGCACGGCACAACACGTGGCACGTGTTAGCACGCGACACAACACAACATGACACGCGAAGAAAGCACGCTAAATCACGCAAAAAAAAAAGACATCACATTTCATGCATATTTCACAAAAGAATCTTTATTTTAGCTAGTTTTTGACATTTTATTTTCGCTATGCTGATTAATTTCTATAATAATACATATACTAACTAAAATACCTAAAAAATATTTGCATTGGAAAACATAAAATAAATGGGCTAGCACATCCCATCATGGCCTTACGCGATTATTTTTCTGGTACAACACAGCACAGTACACCGTTTAGCACGGCACAACACATCACGTCTTAAGCATATGGCATAGTCCAGCACAGCACGTAGCACACGCTAAGCACGTGACTTCGTGGGCTGGGGGTAACAGTCTCGTCTCAAGTAAAACCATCTTTCAGAACATAGTATTCAGTTTCCCATGGAAATTAGTAATCTTTGTAACAGTGGTGCAAAATGCTGCCAGTGTAATTGTTAAAACAAGGCATTGGCACTGGAACTGACACCACAAAATAAAAAACGTACACCCTCCTAGTATTCTGTTTGTTTTCAAGTGATTAGATACGTTATCTTGGATTTTTTTTCCTCTCTGCATTGGTATTAGTACAGTCGCACCACAATGATTATTTGAGTACACTCGAGTGTATATTACTGCAAGTGCTTGCCATAATTGGTAGCAGTACACCTAAAAATCTGATTTATTCACGTTGCAGATATGTGTTGCTATCATTTGATGTCTAAAGCAAAAGAAGATTCCCCATTTTCAGTGCGTGAGAAATGTTAAAAAATTTAGTCTTACTACACATTTTAAGAACAGATTTTCTTCACTAATTATGGGAGCTACAAAGATAAATCTAAAGTTGGTTAAAATCAAACTTTTTCGTGCTTTAAGAATAGCCAAGGATATCCAAACAGGACCAAACACATATCAATAATGATAAAGTGCTAGATTTTCTTATCGACACACTAACTCAGATATGATTAACATGCATTCCCATGAACCTCAAACAGTAAAAATGATCTTCTTTTGATGAGATTTATGTTGTTTGTAATAATCATTTTGGGTAACATGCACATGTTTGATCGAGTATGTATATTTGTAGGGCTTGTGTGGTGTTTTTTTTTTTTACCATGTGATGTGACCATATGGTTGGAGAATGAGAAAGGCAAAAAATAAAGAAATGAAATCATGAAAGTTTTAAACAAAGTAAATATTGTGATTATGGATAACACTACCATAAGAAAAAATGGAATCTTAAACATAAAATGTGGTTCTAAGTGACTTTGGATTAATAAAATGGGAAATATATATACACTTTAAAGCACAAAAAACACTTTGGAATTGAGTCAACTGGAAAAGGAGAAGAGAAAGTTGGAACAGATCGGTCAATCAACTTTGACTGATATTCCTTTCTATAGAAGGTTAGTAGTACAAAATTTTTGTTTAACTAAATGGTCAGAATTTTTTGAAAGCCTATTGAAAGAAGAGGCATCTTTAAGAATCAGATAGTCAGGGGATATTCAAATTTTTAGAGTAACTTTTGGTGGCTGTTGGTGCTTATCTTTAGACCAGGATGATCCCTCTTGTAGTGGTCAATCAGTTTTGACTGATTCTTTTACAGAATATATAGAAGTACAACATTGTGGGTTGTCTGGATTGAAAGACTAGTATAAGTATCTTTAAGATGGTACACAAGGAGATTCAAATTTTAGGGATACTTTTGGTGTTTTCTTTAGAAGATGATGCCCAGTATGGAATACGTGTCTCTAGTTGAAATGGAACTAGTTATTTTTTAAATGGCACTTCAAAAAATTCTGATCATATCCCAACAAGTTATCTATCTCAAAGATTTGGAGTAAATGAGTTGTATTGGCCAGTACCAGCCTACCAGGAAGATATATTACAGACAGTACGGGCACTTCCCAATTAGTTCTACGAGCTAATATATATTAAAATAAGATTTATTTTATTTTATTTTAAAATCCAAAACTTGGCATTTTTTTTTTATTTTTTTTTGATGTGTAAATTAAATTTTTTATAGATGAAATGATTGCGTACATGAATTATAGACTAACCAAAACTGACCGGAAAAAAAGAAAAAGGGGAACAACCACTGAGTAACAATCCCAAAATAAACAAGGCCATAAAACCTAACACAACCCGCCTCCAAAAAAGTAAGGTAGATAACAAAAAACGAAAAAAACAACCCAACCACCCCCTTTAAACTTCAAACAGCAAGCTCATGGTGGTTGAAACAAAACTTCCTTCCAACTAATAGCAAATTGTTCCATAGAAATGCCTTGGAATACACCCCTGTTATGTAGCCAGTATGCCACAGTGAGCTTAACAGAGTCGATGATGCCGTCTTCATCATTAGTAGTATTCTGAAAAGCTCTCATGTTTCTCTCATCTCAAAGACACCATAAAATCGCAGCAGGAAGAACCTTTAGAACCATTGATTTCCTTGCAGAATTAGCACGAAGAGGCCAAGAACTGATAAGAGTTAACAAGTTTCCTTCCAAAACTTGGCATTTTATTTGCCACTGCACAATGATTTTTCTTTATCTTACTGTACAATCTTAAATCATGGCTCCGGTGCCGGTTAATTAAGGCTGGTATCTTCATGGAGTGTGTCAGAAATTGAATTCAATGTTTTTGTAACTTGCTACTCGTTAGTTAGCTTTCAGGCAGCATTGTCACGATTTTCGGATTATCCCAGTTATTTCAACAAGTTATTCATCTCGGAGATTTAGATCATACGAATAGCTGGCATTAGGAAATACATTAGAGACAGCAGTTGCCCTCACTTGTCTATATTGGTTTTGGGAGTCTATCTATGCATATTTTTTAAGCCATTTTTTTCTTGTTCTAAACATGCCTTTTTATTTCCCACTACACACTGATTTCTTTTGATTTTCCTTTCCGTTGTCTTCAATCCTGGTATGGATAAGGTTAAAGGTTGGTATCACATTCATTCTTCCAGTCTTGGATGAACTATCGTTCTCTAAGAAAAAGAAACGCATATGCATGAATGAGCTACGAGAGTAACAAGCTGTAAGTTTGTTTATACTTTACCTCTATAGTGTTCTTGTCTTCCAAATGTACAACCAAGCGTGATAATTGAAGACCCTCCCTTGGTATGACCAATAGTCATACAGCACAAACTCATGTCGACCGGTCCTTAGCCAGACTGAAATGTGTTTGCTATACCTTTTCCTATTTGAAGCCACGTTAAAGCAAAAATCTATCACTTTTATTTCTTTTCTTGTTTTCTCTCTTTTCTGTTTTGTTTTTGTTGAATCAGCTTTTTACTGGGTTTTTTTTTATTTTCTTATTTCAGACTGAGATATGCATCTTCTTCTTCTTCTACGTAGAGGAGGTACAGCATGCACGTGAAGTTCTCATGATTTCGTCTCGTATCAAAATCACCAAATTAACACATGCAGATATATCATTAGATTCCTTGCAATCATACCATCGCTTAATGAATTGGTACTTACCGAGTTGAGGCTGTTGATTTTCTTGGAGGTGTCTTGCTGAAGCACGGACGCGCCAAAAGTTTTAACGTGTCCGATACAACCCATTTTTCAAGTCCGGCAGTATCCTTATGTGTTAAAATAAGTGGAATATTTTTTATTTTTTTTTTGCTAGGAAAGGAAAATATCATTGATTAAAATAGGTTTACACCATTTTGGAAAATGTAGGGAATACTGGATTCATCCCATTCACCGGTAACTTTCTCTATACGACTATACTTAGCAGCTAAGTCTGCAATACTATTAAGATTCCTCTTAAGGTGTTTGTAACTAATAGAATGAATATCTTTTAAAAGAAATAGACAATCATCTAAAACAGAGTGAGAGGACCAGTTAGTATGTCCTTTGTTATTGTTCAGATAAGCCATAACATTCTTGGCATCGCTAATTAAGAAGATGTTCTGGTAGTTTTTGGAGAGGATCCATTTAGCTTCCTCCAGAGTGGCTAAGCTTTCAGCACCCTCAGGACTAGCAGCAGCACCAGATACTAGTTTACATCCCTTGAAAGAACCTGCATGATTCATTGCCACAATGCCAACACCAGAGTTGTTAGTATCCTTGTCAAAAGAAGCATCACAAAAGACAAGTAAGCTATTCTCAGGTATAGTATTAAGAAAATTATCCTCATCAACAGTAACAGTTTGAGGATTAGAAATAACAGCATTGACCAAAGAGCTGACAGTCTCATTTGCAAAAGTAAGAGCAGTATTGGCAATCAGCTGAGGATTCAGGGTCTTGTTATCAAAAAATTTAGAGCACCTATCTTTCCAAATGCACCAAGTTGTAGTGAACACAATAGCAGATTTGTCTAACAGATTCTTAGTGGAGAGCCATTTAGAGATCCAGTCCTTAATGCTAATGTCACTATTCAAATCTTGATCAATAACATGACTAACAACATGGAGGTTGGACCAGACATTCCTAGCAAAGTTACAATGAAGAATCATGTGTTCTGGAGTTTCATTGGCTCTAGAATTGCAGGATTTGCACCTGTTGTCATGGCTGCTGTAATAACTAGAGAGCTTACTACCTATGGGAAGGTTATTTTCCACACATTTCCATAAGAAGAGTTGAGTTTTAGGCAAAAGTGGTGTCTTCTAGAGAGCCTTATGTAAATCTAGGTCTGGATTAGGTGTAGAATTATGTGGCAACTCATTAGCTAATAGCTTATACACAGATTTGACTGTTAAAATGCCATTCTTATTAAAAGGCCAAATGAGAGAGTCACATTCAGAGACTGGTATTCTCATCCGACAAATCTTCTGACTGTTTTCACTGGTGATGAAGGCTTCAACTAAGCCTACATTCCAAGTCTTATCCTCATGATTTATAAAATCAAAAACCTTATAACTAGGATTAGGAAAACTAGAGCACAGAGGCAAAGAAGCATCTAAAATCCAATTATCAGAAAAAGCATGAATAGTAGATCCATCTCTTAAGTCCCAGAAAGCATGTTGTTTCAGAATATCCAGACCATGACAGATACTTGACCAGACCCAGGATTGACTCCATGGTTTTTTATAATGAATGGGATGACAGTTTTTGAAATATTTGCATCTTAAAATCCTAACCCAAAGCTCATTAGGGGAGTGAACTAAAAGCCAAGCAGTTTTAGTTAAGAGAGCAAGATTCATTTTTTTAAGATTCCTAAAACCTAGTCCTCCCTGTAGTTTATGAGAAGAAACCTTTTCCCATTTCTTAAAGTAGTAGCCTCCATGTCCATTTTTACCCCACCAAAAATCCCTTTGAGACTTTTCCATTTTATCATCAATGGTTTCAGGAAGAAGAAAAGAGTTCATGTGATAATTGTAAGTAGATTTTAAATTATGATGTACAAGGACAGATCTACCAGATTGGGTTAACTGCTTACCCTTCCAATTAGCAACTTTAGAATCATGATGGTTGTTTAAATGATACATACACTCAGTCCTATTTCTAGTAACAAAAAGTGGGATCCCTAGGTACTTTTCATTAAGTTCTATTTTCCTAACATTCATTGATCTGATAAGAGACACACAATGGTCTGGGAGAACATTCTTGCTGAAGAAACAAGCTGACTTTTCAAAGTTAATCATCTGACCAAAAATTCTACTAAAATCATTGATTAAAGCCATAAGATTAGTAGTTTCAGAATGGGTAGCTTTAGTGAAAACCAGACAGTCATCAGCGAACAGCAGGTGAGATATACTAGGAGCCTCAGTAGTAACCTTAAAACCATGGATGAGATTGATGTTCTCAGCATGGATAAGATACCTAGAGAAAGCCTCCATACACAAAATAAACAGATATGGAGACAAGGGATCACCTTGTCGCAAACCTCTAGTAGGGTTAAAAGAAGGACAAGGTGAACCATTCAATAAAATAGAAATATTGGTTGTACTAATGCACTGCAAAATCAGTTGACACCAATGATCCGAAAACCCAAACTTTTTAAGCACAACAATTAAAAATGGCCATTCTACTCTATCAAAGGCCTTAGACATATCGAGTTTAAGGCCCATGATACCACATCTGTTTTTTTTTTTCTTCATAGAGTGAACCAACTCATGGGCGATCACCACATTATTTTGTATATTTCTACCAGGTACATAAGCAGCCTGATATGGTGATATAAGTTTGCTCAAGAGTGGTTTCATTCTATTCACTAGAATTTTGGATATACTTTTATAATTTGAATTGCAAAGGGAAATGGGCCTAAAGTCAGCTGGACTTGTAGGCTTATTCACCTTAGGAATTAGAGAAATGAATGTATGACTCATTTCTTTCAAAAGATGTTTAGAGTGGAAGAAACTTTTGACAGTCTCTAAGACATCATTTTCAAGCAAATTCAGGTTTTGTTTATAAAAACCTGGTGGAAACTCATCTGGACTAGGAGCAGTCCATGGGGCCATTTGCTTAATGGTATTCCTAACCTCTTGAAGAGTGATGGGACTCAGCAAATGATCATTGTCCTCATCAGTGATACATTTTTCAATGCAATTCATAAAATCATTATTCAAGACAAGGTTATGATGTGACTCAATAATGTTGTAGTAAAAAGGTTCGTTGAGACTTGTGAAAGCAAAAGATTTTAGACTTATAATAATAAAGAAAACTTAACACAAAATTGATTCAAGATTTGAGAAAATAACCAAGACACTGATTCCACTATTACACATGAATGAATAACGGTAAATAACCCAAAACTCTAATTATCTTTTAAATCCCTTGTTTCTTAATTCACAAATAATCAGACAAATTCTCAAAAATTAATTGTATCCCCTAAGCATAGATTATCTTAATACAAGCATAACCTATCTAATTGAATCACAACTAATGAAAAGAATTTTTGCAAACAATTAAAACTCTGCAAAAAGCAAAGTGATTGAGTGAATTATTAATTATAAATTAGAGAAAATAAAATAGTTACCAATTATTCATGCGTAAATAGCTTCCTCATTGCCTTGGTTGTGGGAGAATTAGCCGCTCATCATGTTGGAAACACGCTCAAAAATCATTTTTATTGCTCAAAGGAGGTGTACAAATGATGAAATGGAGAAAATGATGAAAATCGGGTGTTTGCAACGATTATAAGTGTTGCAAAACCATTTGTTACAAAGAATGAAAAACTGTTACTTTTATTTTAAGTCTGCCTCCGTATTACGACCCTCGCCTAAGTGTCGTTGACACTGTAGAAGAACGACTGCCTCTGGTGGTCTTTTGTTCTTGGTGTTCTTCATTTTACGCAGAAAATGGCGATTCTCTGCAGCCTTGATTTCTCGACTCGTGACGTTCTAAACTCGCTCCCAATCTCTCAGTATCCCTTCTCTCGCTACCCCAAGACGCTATTTATACACAACAGGCGATGAAAATCCCTTGTAATAACTCGTAATAATCCTCTTAATATTCGGCAATGAAAATAATATTTTCGGGAATATTTTCTTCCCTGAATCAACTATTCACGCGTCAGAAGCTGGAAATCTTGCGTATAATATCTTTTCTTAACTCCACAATGCCTCGGTAGGGACTCAGAATACTCCAAACACACACACAGAACGTGTTATGAACACACAGAACCCGTGAATAACTCTTCTCGTGCACAGCTCTCTGTCTTCTCCGCGCGAATTTTTCAGCCAAATTTGATCTACCAAACACTTGTAATAGCTTTATATATGTCCCAGGAACAATCCCATAAATTTTCATCCATTGAATCTCCTTCTAACACGTCCAAAATTCGATCGAGAATTCTGTTTTGCTGCTGCCAGTTTTCCCGCCAAAAACAAAATTTGAATTGAAGAAGAAGGTCACCCCTTATCCAACAGCTGGAGGTGCGAATATCGGTTGGGTGCCACTTAGTAATTGGGTTACCCCTTATCCAAAGTGGGGGTCCGAATAGCAAATGTCCTCTGGGGGTGTTCCGAGCAACTTTTCGAGCCGAATTTTCCAACAATTTTTATTTCCAAAAAATACCTACAAACACACAAAACACCATAATAAGGACAAAAACGAGTACTAACAATACGAAACATTGAGGACAAATAAGACACATAAATGCGTCTATCAAATACCCCCAAACTTATTATTTGCTAGTCCCGAGCAAATCTAATCTAGAAAATAAAAAAATCATTTGAACCCCTAGGTGTCCCTAGTGGCGGAGTGTTGTCTCCGGAGGGTTTACCAGAGGTGTACCCACAAAACCTTTACCCCAGACCCTAGCTATCTACGCAGAACCTTGGAAGGCACTAAAGAATCTCCTTGGTTGGCATACTTATTGACTACATGAGGAAGTACCCTGATGCGAAATTCCAATTGATGTACACGAGTTTGCACTCAAGCATACGAAAATTCATATAAAGTGACAGATCTCTACTCAGATAGTTTCTGGGCATCATAAACCGGAGTCAACCAATCACATGGATAGATTAAGAAGATGGATGTAGAAGAAAAACGTAGATGATGTTGACTAAGGTGAACCTATCCTAATGGACCGAGATACTTTGTCCTGGACTAATATCAACACTTTGGCATATACAAGGGGACCAGTGATCGATAATCCTAACTCTAGGTCAACTCAGCTGGCATATACAAGGGTACCAGTGATCGACTTTATTGTATTTATTCCGGTTGGTCTAGTGGTCTGGTCTCAATCTTCTTCTTTTTTTTTCTTTTTTTTTTTTGGGTATCTCAGTCACTCTATTCCACCCTAGCAATGGTAAAGAGAAAAATAAAAAGAAGTGATCAGGATTCTTTCGATGTTTCCATCACGAGGATATGGCGAAACTATCATGTTTTCTTTTCTAACACCTGAGCTCTGTTCTTTTATGAATAGACTCTTTAGATGTTTCCATCTAATCATATTGGTTCCTCAACTCCTACAACCAAAATGCTTCCATCCACTTAGATTGGTTAGTGCCATCCTTAATAAACATAAATTTCTAGGCTCTGGAGTTTATTTATTGCAACTAAAAACTAACAAGAAGTTTCTTCCCCACCCCCAAAATTAAATCTAACATTGTCCTCAATGTTTCTAAGGAATCAGTAAAGAGGGAAGTCGGAAAGATAGTACCTGGGTGAAGAGAAAAACTAATATACAACATACAATCGCCTCGATGGTCAATCAAGGGTAAACAGGGTCCTCCAGAGGGACCTCCTCAACATCACCTGTAGGGAAGGGCTCTAAAAAGGGTTTCAATCTCTGACCGTTAACCTTCGAAGAACTTCTACCATCCGGTATCTAGATCTCAACAGCTCCATGAGGAAATACAGTGCGAACAATAAAAAGGACCCGTCCACCGAGAACGTAACTTCCCAGGGAAAAGATGCAAGCGGGTATCATACAGAAGAACTTTTTGACCTGGAGAAAATTACTTTCGTAAAATATTTCTATCATGCACAAGTTTCATTTTGTTCTTATACTCCTTCGCACTATCGTAAGCATCTATACGAATCTCGTCCAACTCATTGAGCGGGAGTTTCCTATGGGCCTCGCCTTGTCAAGTGAAAAATTTAGCCGCTTAACAGCCCAATAAGCTCTATGTTCTAACTCAACGGGTAAATGACATGCCTTGCCATAAACAAGCCGATAAGGCGACATTCCAATAGGGGTTTTAAACGCCTTGACGGTAAGCCCATAAGGCATCAATAAGCCTAGACGACCAGTCTTTCCGATTATGATTAACTGTTTTCTATAATATACGTTTTATCTCCCTATTAGAAACCTCTACCTGACCACTAGTCTGCGGATGATACGGGGTAGCTACCTTATGTGTAATACCATATTTCTTCATCAGAAGCCTAAAAGGTCCATTAAAAAAGTGCGACCCTCCATCACTAATTATAGCTCGCGGTGTACCAAAACGTGTAAGTGTATTATTTTTCAAGAACTCAATCACAACCCTATGGTCATTGGTTTTACACGCAACCGCCTCAATCCACTTAGAGACATAGTCTACAGCGACAAGGATGTATATGTTACCAAAGGAATTAGGAAACGGACCCATAAAGTCAATACCCCACACATCAAAGACCTCAACGATTAAAATAGGGTTCAAGGGCATCATGTTCCTACGGGAAATGGTTCCTAATTTCTGGCAACGTTCACAAGTAACACAAGAATCGTGGGAGTCTTTAAACAATGAAGGCCGTAGAATCCACACTGCAATATCTTAGCAAAGCAGCTCTTCTTAGCACTAAAGTGACCCCCACAAGCATGATCATGACAAAAGGAAATAATCTTTGACTGGTCACTCTCGTGTATACATCTCCTAATAACTGTCCTGGACAATACTTAAATAAATAAGGATCATCCCAAAAGAAGTGCTTAACCTCGGCTAAAAACCTAGAACGATCTTGTTTACCCCAATGTTGGGGCATTCGACCAAGAACAAGATAATTCACTATATTTGCATACCAAGGTGATTGGGAAAGAGAGAACAATTGTTCATGGGAAAGAAAGCTATCCCTTATATGAAGGGAATCATTAGGGGAACTAACAACCAGCCTAGACAAGTGGTCTGCTACTACATTTTCTCGCACCCTTTTTGTCTCTAATGTCCGGACAAAATTCTTGTAATAAAAGGATCCATCTAATCAATCTAGGTTTGGTATCCTTCTTAGACAAAAGGTATTTCAAAGAAAGATGATCGAGTATAGATTACGATCTTAGAACCTAAGAGATAGGGTCTAAACTTGTCTAAGGCAAACAAAATGGCCAACAGTTCCTTCTCTGTAGTAGTATAGTTCAACTGGGCATCATTCAAAGTTTTGCTAGCATAGTAAATCACATGAAGTAATTTGTTTTCTCGCTGACCTAGCACAACACCAATAGCATAATCTGAAGCATCCCACATGATCTCAAAGGGTAGGTTCCAGTTAGGTGCCTGGACTATGGGGGCGGTAGTGAGTAAAGTCTTAAGCTTCTTAAAAGCCTCTAAACAAGCATCATCAAAGACAAACTTAACATCTTTTGCAAGCAAATTGCAAAGAGGTCTAGAAATCAAGCTAAAATCCTTAATGAATCGACGATAAAAACCAGCATGCCCTAAGAATGACCTAATATCTTTTACGGTTTTTGGGACCTGTAAAGTCTTAATAAGGTCAACTTTGGATTTATCTACCTCTATACCCTTAGAAGATACGATATGCCCTAAAATAATTCCTGATTGAACCATGAAATGACATTTCTCCCAATTAAGCACTAGATTCTTTTCTTTACATCTGGTCAACACAAATGACAAATGATGCAAGCACTCATCGAAAGACGAACCAAACACTGAAAAATCATCCATAAAGACCTCCAAGAACCGCTCTACCATATCTGAAAATATGCTCATCATGCAACACTGAAAAGTCGCAGGGGCATTACATAGCCCGAAAGGCATGCGTCTATACGCAAAGGTACCAAAGGGACAGGTAAAAGTGGTTTTCTCCTGGTCTTCTGGGGCAATAACGATCTGATTATAGCCAGAGTAGCCATCTAAAAAGCAGTAATGACTATGTCCAGCTAATCTCTCTAGCATCTGGTCGATGAAGGGAAGGGGAAAGTGGTCCTTCCTAGTGACCTTGTTTAATTTCCTATAGTCAATGCAAACACGCCAACCCATGGTCACCGGGTTGGGATTAACTCATTATTATCATTCGGACTACGATAATCAGGATTTCTTGGGAACAACCCGAACAGGGCTGACCACTTACTTTATGTCGAAATGGGGTAGATAATGCCTGCATCTAACAGCTTAAGGATCTCGGTTCGAACTACTTCTTTCATATTAGGATTTAGTCTTCGTTGCATCTCCCTAGAAGGTTTGGTATCTTCCTCTAAATAAATCTGATGCATACAAACAGTAAGACTTATACCCTTAATGTCTGCTATGGTCCACCCTAAAGCTTCCTTGTTGTTTTGAAGGACGGTCACTAGCCTACTTTCCTGATCACTATCCAAGTCGGAAGCAACAATCACAGGTAAAGTTTCGGATGGTCCTAGAAACACATACTTCAGGGTATCTGGCAATGGTTTTAGGTCCAACTTAGGAGGCTCTTCTAACGAAGGAACTAGGGTAGACTTAGAAACTGGTAGTGGTTCGAACTTAGGTTTCCACCCATTAGTAGTGTCCAACAAAGGGGTTGAATCTACCAAAGCATTCACCTCATTAATCACATCATCATCATCAAAATCAATCCCAAAGTGATCTAGGCATTTCTCTAATGGATCTTCTAACAAAGTGTTTGGTAATGACTCTTCGACTAATGTTCCTATCATGTTCACCTCTTCTATGCTTGAGTCATCTAGTTCGAGGGTAGCTTACTAATATGAAAGACGTTCACTCAATAGTCATATTACCAAAAGACAAATTCATAATACCAGTTCGACAGATTAATGATCGCATTGGATGTAGCTAAAAACGGGCGACCTAAAATTACCGGTATCGGTTCTCCGGGTCGGGGGATGGGTTGGGTATCTAGGTGTTTATGGGTAAAAATCGTTTCGCGATTTCGGTAAATTCGAGAGGTGAGTGAGAAACTGGTTCAAACCCTAAACAAATGTGCTGCACGTGAGCATTTTATAGATTCAAGAGATCAATCTGTACAAATCCGGCCTAAACCAAGAAATGGCCGTTCCATACTTGCTTCGGTCACAAAGTGGAGGAGAAGGGTTGATTTGGGGAGGGAAGCAAAGAAAGGTGTTGAGGAGAGTAGTATCTCGACTAGTATCAGAAAGTGAAAGCTTAGGAAGCTTGCAAGAGACGAAAGCTTTTTGGAGAGCTTGCAAAGTTGCCTTTCTGAGAGTGTAAGTGTAGTATATTTCTCCTGACCGAGACTTGTTGTCCGGTGGAAATAGGTAAGACCTATTTATACAAGTCGAGTTTGAAACGTACTCCCGGCCTCATGAAGGAAGAGAGTAAAGGGTGAAATAATGGGAGGAGGTGGTAACCGCATGGTTTAATGGGCGAAAACGTTTTTCACCATTATTTCCTCTTTTATTTGACCGCTTTATTCCTTTTCACGCTTTCTAAATGTGAGCGTAGTGTACGCCGCATCTTTGTGACCGCCAAACCAAAACCCTAAAGAAGCATCCCCAGTTTGTGTTCATGTCTCGAGTGTTGGTTGCATCTTGAGTGCAAGTGGCGCTGCTAGTGGCGCGTGTGGCATGTGCCAATGGCATGTGCGGAATGCCTTGGTGGTAGTTTGCACGGTTTGCAAGTTGGGCTACCAGCGTGTGTGCTTGGCACGTCCGATGGCATGTGCGGAATGCCTTGGTGGTAGGTTGCACGGTTTGCAAGTTAGAATACCGGCGTGTGTGTTTGGCATGTGCCAATGGCATGTGGAATGCCTTGGTGGTAGGTTGCACGGTTTGCAAGTTAGGATACCGGCGTGTGTGTTTGGCATGTGCCAATGGCATGTGCGGAATGCCTTGGTGGTAGGTTGCACGGTTTGCAAGTTAGGCTACCCAGCGTGTGTGTTTGGCATGTGCCAATGGCATGCGTGGCCATTAGGGCCGTGACCTTGATAGGAAACTAGCTAGCGAGCATGTTGGCATGTGCCAATGGCATGCGTGGCCGTTAGGGCCGTGACCTTGATAGGGAAACTAGCTAGCGAGCATGTTGGCATGTGCCAATGGCATGCGTGGCCGTTAGGGCCGTGACCTTGATAGGGAAACTAGCTAGCGAGCATGTTGGCATGTGCCAATGGCATGCGTGGCCGTTAGGCCGTGACCTTGATAGGGAAACTAGCTAGCGAGCATGTTGGCATGTGCCAATGGCATGCATGGCCGTTAGGGCCGTGACCTTGATAGGGAAACTAGCTAGCGAGCATGTTGGCATGTGCCAATGGCATGCATGGCCGTTAACCTAGTTGCATGTTTCGCAAGCCTAGGGCGCTATGTTTGGCGTGGGCCAAAGTCATAGCGACTTGGAAATATGGCTTGCGACACGTTTTGGCATGTGCCAATGGCACGTGCAGCCATGTTGACCTAGTTGCAAGTCTTGCAAACCTAGGGCGCTATGTTGGCGTGGGCCAAAGTCATAGCGACTTGGAAATATGGCTTGCGACACGTTTTGGCATGTGCCAATGGCACGTGCAGCCATGTTGACCTAGTTGCAAGTCTTGCAAACCTAGGGCGCTATATTGGGCGTGGGCCAAAGTCATAGCGACTTGGAAATATGGCTTGCGACACATTTTGGCACGTGCCAATGGCACGTGCAGCCATGTTGACCTAGTTGCAAGTCTTGCAAACCTAGGGCGCTATGTTGGGCGTGGGCCAAAGGCATAGCGGCTTGGAACTTGGCGTTGTTGTCATGGTGCGCAGGGTGCGGCTTGGTTTGGCATGGTTGCCATGGTGCGCGAGTGCGGCTTGGCTTGGCATGGTTTCCATGGTGCGATGTATGCGGCTTGTTTTGGCATGGTTGCCATGGTGCTTGAGTGCGGCTTGGTTTGGCATGGTTTCCATGGTGCGCGATATGCGACTTGGTTTGGCATTGTTGCCATGGTGCGCGATATGATGCGGCTTGGTTTGGCATTGTTGCCATGGTGCGTTTGATATGCGGCTTGTTTTGGCATGGTTGCCATGGTGCGCAGTGCGGCTTGGTTTGGCATGGTTGCCATGGTGCGCGATATGCGACTTGGTTTGGCATGGTTGCCATGGTGCGCATGATATGCGACTTGGCTTGGCATTGTTGCCATGGTGCGTGATATCTGGCTTAGGCATTGTTGCCATGGTGCGCGATATGCGGCTTGGTTTTGGAATTAGGGTTACGTGTTGAAAAACCCTAACCGGTATTTTGAAAAAATACCCCTATTAATTATTTACACCGAGTTAAATGCTCTTATTCAATGTGTTGCGGGTAACACTAGGTCATGGGGTTTTACAATTTTACCCCTTGTCTAAAAACCACCATCAACATCAAGTCCCCGCTTAGCTCGGAGCAAGGGGCTTTGTTGCGAGGTAAGAATAAGATGGTGACAAACTGTTAACAACAACCCGTAAAGAAAATTGAAAGAGGCTTATCGACCTTTTATAAATAGGATTTGGAATCCTTGCCTCGGTAGTTTTGCACAAATCGGGAGGTCGGAACAATTGATGGGCCCGGTGCGGCTTGGGCGACGTTGGGAAGTTAGCGTGAGTTGGGAAGCCGAGTGTGCTAGGCCGGTGGGACCGGCGAAGTGTAGAATTTCGTTCGTGCTTGCGGCGTGACTTGGGCGGCATTAGGAGGTCGGCGCAATTGGTGGGGCCGGTCCAATCTTGGAAACCATGCTTGCAGGCGTGACTTGGGCGGCATTGAGAAGTCGCAATTGGTGGGGCCGGTCCAATCTCGGAAACCATGCTTGCAGGCGTGACTTGGGCGGCATTGGGAAGTCGCAATTGGCGGGGCCGGTCCAATCTTGGAAACCATGCTTGCAGGCGTGACTTATGTAAATAAGGAGGGAGTAGGCGTTTCTTCGGATAGCAAAGTTTCCTTATTTTGCTTTACTTCACGTGCGGCTTCAATTAGGGCATTGTTCATGCTAGAATCTGAAAGCGTTATGTCCCTTATTGCTTCCTTTCCTTTTTAGAATCCCGTATTTATACCCATTGCAAACGCATCATATTCCTTGTTTGAGAAAAGATTCTTCTTGTTGGATTTCTCTCTTTGTCATGTCGCGCAGATTCGAGTCATCTTCTAACCAGTCAGGTTCTCCGGATGAGGGCGTGAGGTCTAATTCTTGCATGAGCGTCCCAACAAATGTTATTCGGGTTAAGAAAATCATCTTAGGTATGTTTTCTTCTTCTTTGGATTGACACACACTTTAATGCTTGTTGTGTAAATGGGAAAATTTCCTTGTGCAGAGATATCTGTTGGAGCATGCGTCATCGTTATCGACGAGGATGACCTAGTTGTTCCTCTTCCTTGAGTCAGACCTTGTTGACTGCTGCGGATTTGGAGAATGCTGATTTAGGGCTCTCTTGTCATGAATACCCTTCTGCAGGTTCATCGTTTGGGACTCGTATGAGGTGTCTCTCCTCCAATTATCGGAATGTTGGTGGTTTCTTGGTGCGGAAAGAATTCGTAGCCCTTTATACGAGGATATGGAAAACGTATGGCCATATTGCTACCGGGAACGTGGTGAAGTCTTTGTTCGTCCGCTTTGGTTTCCGTCGTGAACTGTCTTACGCCAATGATTGTGGAGATGGAGAATGTGTCCATTCGTCTTCATGGAGTCGACCATCCAAAAGTGGGAGAACATGGTGTTTACTTGCGAATCTTTGGAATTTAACGTTAATTTGGTTGCGGCACCGCCTCGGTATTGTGAAGGTTGAGAGGGCTGGTATTCTTGCTTGGTGTGATTCACGCCACGAAAGCCATCTTGGAAGAAGAGGAAATTTTGGCCCTGGAGTCTCGGAAGATTGAGGAGTTAACTCGAGATTTGAAGAGTAGGACTGAAAGATATCATGGCCGATTGAAAATGATATTTTGTAGGGATTATAATCTACTAGATGGGCTTTTCTGATTTGCATTATGAGATTCCAAAGCTCCCCTTTCTCTCTTTTTTTTTTTTTTTTTTTTTTTGAAGAAAATAAAGAGATTCTGCTAATCCATTGGGTTTGTATTTAAATTCGATAACGGATAAGAAAGAAAGTAAAAGCGGAGAAAATGCTCGGACGTTCACACTTTTGATGTAGCATGTTGCGAGGGAATGATTAGGCGTAGTACACCTTTAGCCATTTTCCATTGATAACTTGTCTCTAGCTTTCCCCCATCTTCTTTGATGATCTTGTAGTAACCATTTGTTATATGCTTTAGTGATTATGTACGACCCTTCCCATTTGGGAGAAAACTTTGGTGCTTTGATGCGTCTTCTTTGGATGTGTTTGGCGGTTTTAGCACCAAATCTCCTTCCTTGAAAACCCGGGTTTTACATGGCTGTTGTACGCCCGAAATCCTGTTCCCGTATATTTGCGCATGTTCCTGCCAGGATCTTTTGGAGTCTAGAGTATCCATTCGCAATTCGGCATTGAGTGATTCGGCTTCGTTCCACTTGGGGTCCGCTCGCTGCGGCAGTTCAGCGGATGAGATCTTGATTTCTTAGGGAGGATTGCGTCCGTACCGTAGACGAGGTAGTAAGGAGACACGCCGGTGGAGCTTCTAGGAGATATTCATACGCCCGAGAGAGCCATTGGCAATTGCTCATGCCGGGTTGCGGGATTGTCATGTCTTGTCCATTTGAGGATTCGGATCGAGTCTTGTTGGTACTTTCGGCTTGCCCATTTCCCTGAGGATAATAGATGGTAGAGAAGACTTGTTTGATCCCGTACCTCTCAAGTAGTTCCTGTACTTGCTTCTTAACAAAAGGTGTGCCGTTGTCGGTGATGATGAGTTTAGGTACGCCAAAACGGCAGATGATGTGCTCCTTGATGAACGCCGCGATTGTGGCTCCAGTGGTTCCTTTCAGTGGGACGGCCTCAACCCACTTGGTAAAGTACTCGGTCGCGGTTATTATGTACTCATGCCGTTTTGAGGATGGGAGGTTGATCTTCCCGATGATGTCGAGTCCCCAGCTATAAAAGGGCCACGGGCTACTTATTGCGTGCAAGGGTGTTGGAGGCGTGTTGATGAGGTTTCCATGAATCTGGCATTCTCGGCATCTCTGAACGAAGGTAGCCGCGTCGTCTTCCATGGTCGTCCAGTAGTAGCTTTCGTGTATCTGCAGGAATAATTTCTGTTTTCCTTGGTGTTCGCCTTCGTGCATTTCTCTTAACATAACTGGGACCTCTGTGTCATCCAAACACCTTAGTAGACCTCCCCCGAAACTCTTGCGATATAAAACCCCATCTTGGAACACGAACCTTTTGGACTTCTGTCTTAGTTTGGAAGCATCCTCTTTGTTAGTAGGAAGAATGCTATCGCGAAGGAAAGCGATGTACGGCTCCCTTGAGTCCCGGTGTGGCTGATGTTGAGGATTCCCGACCGACATGGGGGCGCTGGCAATTTGGACACGCTTTTTGGAGCAATCGGGATTGGGTTTCCATCTCGGCCGGTAGTATCCAAGTCGTTGTAAAACGGTAGAGGGTTACCACCGATGTTATCCCACGGACTTCGGCATGAATACGTTCAAGCCATTTCTGCTGTGCTTCCTCTTCCCCGAGACACCTTGAGAGATCCGTCTGGATTTTCGCGATCTGAAAACCTTGAAGCATAAAGAAATTCCGCAAGGTCTTGAGGTCGACCTTCCCTTGAAAGAGTGAGTTATTGAGTTCTTGAATGATGGGAGTTCTCCAGTCGTCATCTTCGGCTTTCTCAGGTTGTGAAAGCCACGTTGAAGCTATCGTTCGCCGTTTTACTGTCAGGGTTTCCTCAGTCCCTTCAAACCGCAGCCTCGAGGCTAGTGTAGCTAAGCAGTCGGCATGCTTGTTGCTGCTACGGCTGACATGTGTGATGGTTGCTTCAAGAAATAATTGAGTAGTTTTTGCTTCACCCTGTATGGTGCCGGTGTTAGTTCCTTGATGCATAGATCCCGTTTACCTGGTTGATGAGTAATTTGGAATCTCCTCTTATCTCCAAACGCGTGGCCCCGACTTGTTTGGCTAGTGATAGTCCGATGAGGAAAGCTTCGTACTCGGTGAGTTATTGGTGCACGGAAAGTCTAGCTTGAAAGAGTGCGAGAAGACTTCTCCGGCAGGAGATACTAGTACAACACCCGCTCCTCCGGTATTAGTCTTTGGGGGTGGAAGAGCCGTCGAAGAACAGAGCCACGTTTCTTCTTTGACTAAAAGATATCGGAAGATCTCAGGAGATCTTCTCGTAGTCTGCGGTATCTTCCCCAGGGAATCTTGCTAACATGGTCCGCAATGACTTGGCCCTTTATGGCCCTTGGGGAGACGCACGTTATGTCGAACTCGACAGCTGCAGGAGCCATTTAGCTGGCCTCCCTATCAGAGCAGGTTTCGAGAGGAGAAACCTTACAGGGTCTGATTTGGATACTAGCACCACCTTATTGGAGAGGAGGTAGTGCCTGAACTTGGATGGAATAAATCGGTGCTAAACATGCCTTTCCCGCCTTGGGGGTATCTCGAGTTCGGCGTCTCTCAACGTTCGACTGAAATAGTATATGGGGTATTCCATTCCTTTGTCGTCCTCTTGTGCGAGGAGAGCTCCAACGGCGTATCGCTAAAAGGCGTGTAGAGACATAGTGGTTTCCCTCGCATAGGAGGCTTCATGATGGTGGAGAGGACAATATTTCTTGGATCTTCTCGAGTACGCTTTTTGTCGAGGCGTAGCCCATGCGAAATTCGCTCCTTTCTTTAGCGAGAGGGGTAAACGTAGTGGTGAGTTGTGCCAGCCCCGGTATGAAGCAACGAATGTAGTTTACCTTGCCCATGAAACTCGGAGCTCCTTTATGGTTCGTAGTGGCGGCATCGTGAGGATAGCTTGCGTTTTAGTGGATCAACTTTTATTCTGCGTAGTCACTTGGAATCCCAAGAATTTCCCGAAGAGACACCAAAGGCGCATTTCGAGAGGATTCATCTTCAACTTGTACTCGCGGCATCTCTCGAACACTTGGCGCAGCGTTTCTGGATGATCCGCTCGAGTCTTTGATTTAACCACCACGTCATCTACGTAATCTTCGACTTGCTTGTGCATCATATCGTGGAAGATGGTAGTCATGGCGCGTTGGTAGAAGTAGCGCCAGCGTTCTTGACCGAAAGGCATTACGGTGTAATAGAAGTTTCCGAGAGGGTACGGGAAGCGATCTTACTTGCGTCGTGCTCATACATCTTTATCCGGTTGTAGCCGCTATATCCATCCATGAAAGAGAACATACCATGTCCACTGGTAGCATCTACCAAAGCATGTCGATGTTAGGTAGCGGAAAATCATCTTTGGGCAAAGCACTTGTTCAAATCCACGAAATCGACACAACATCCGATCGACCATTCTTCTTTTAACGGGAACGATATTGGCCAACCAAGTAGGATGATGAATAGGCACGATGAATCCATGCTAGTAATTTTGGACCTCCGCCTTGATCTCGTTCTTCTACATCGTGTCTGAATTGTCTTGGAGGCTGCTTGACTGGTTTGGATCCGGGTATCACATGCAGGTGGCGGGTGACCAGTTTTCCATCCAAGCCAGGCATTTCTTCATAAGTCCATGCGAAGACGTCTTGATATCCTTTGATTAGGTCGACTAGCTTTGAGCGTTCCTCAGGATGTAGAGTCGAACTGATCGGAATGGGTCGCGGAAATTCCTCATTCCCTATATTGACAGTTTCGAGTTCGTCGGTGGTTAAGTCAGTCCCATCTTGTAGCTTCCGAGGGCGTACGGAACTTCCTCTGGTTATTGTGAAGACATTCCTTCGGGCGGAGAGACCGGGCCATTGTCTCCCCTGCTAATTGCTAACAGCGGTTATAATGTGTGAGCTTCCCCTTTTTGCTTCGTCTTGCGGTAAGGGTGTACTTCGCTTGGTGCGGGCACGGGTCACGCCCAGTGGCAAGAGACTGGCGGCGAGTCTTCCTTCCGAGGATGTGGTGGGAAGACGGTCTCCCTCTGCGGAGTATCTCCGGTTTGTCGCTATCCCGAGCGATGTCCATTTTGGTAGCGAAAGCGTGAATCTTGGTCGCCACGCCTTTTGAACCCTCCTTCGGCCCATGTGCTTCTACGCGATGGCTTGGTGCATAGGGGACGAGAGACGCGGAAATGCGAACGACTTCTCCGTTCAATCTTGTTTTCGAGCATTGGTGGTATGTTGAAGGGACGATTTTGAGATTGTGCGGCCACGGCCTTCCCAAAGTATCATGTGGTAGTACGGTTCTTTTTCAATTACTTCAAACTTCACGCTTGATTGGATTGGCCCTACTACCGGCTCCAAGTTGATGTAGCCGTATGTGCTAGTTTGGTTGCCCTCGAAATCCGTCATCGTAGTGGGCTGTCGTACAATCTCATTAGGTCGCACCTTGGCAGCTTTGAGTGTCTTGAGAGTGATGACATTGGAAGATGCACCCGTGTCAATGAGCGCTCTTCGAAACTCTATGTTCTTGACGAGAGTCGTAACATGCAAGGCCGGTTGTGGACCGTCTTCTACCATCATGTCGTCGTCGGTGAAAACAATATTGTTGGCGGATCTTAGGGGATCCTTGGAGTCCCCGTGGGTGCAGGAACTAGTGATGCGTTTAGTGCTATTCGGTTGATAGCGAGAGAATGTTTTTATCCGTTGGTCCTTGGAGAGGTGCAGCAATTCACATAAGTTTTCTATCAATACGGTCGCCTCTGGTCCCGGCTTCCGGCCGTGTGACGAAACCGTTGATTTGAGCACGCTCATTCGGGATATTAGTCCCCCGCTCTTGATCTCGGGGGAGCATGGATCACTTGGCCCCGATGCTAGATTGACGAGGAAGTCGAGTATCTTTGTAATCGCGTCCTTCATCGGGTCCATGTTTCGGCGTGGATCTCCCGAACACGTATCAGTCAACCAGGTCTTGGGACTTCTCCATTGGTGGTGCCGCTTTCGAGTCGAGGAGTTATCATGACCTTGGGCGGGATCCATGTTTGTGGAGATTGCACGATAGCCGACCATGCTTGCGCAAAATTTGCGGATGGGAGCTAGAACTTGATGTTGTAACCGAAAGATCAATCCTCCTCATTGTGGTCGCCAATTGTTTATGGGTAAAAATCATTTCGCCGATTTCGGTAAATTCGGTAGGTGAGTGAGAAACTGGTTCAAACCCTAAACAAATGTCTTTGCACGTGAGCACTTTATAGATTCGAGAGATCAATCTGTACAAATCCGGCCTAAACCAAGAAATGGCCGTTCCCGGACTTGCTTCGGTCACAAAGTGGAGGAGAAGGGTTGATTTGGGGAGGGAAGCAAAGAAAGGTGTTGAGGAGAGTAGTATCTCGACTTGTATCGAAAGTGAAAGCTTAGGAAGCTTGCAAGAGACGAAAGCTTTTGGGAGAGCTTGCAAAGTTGCCTTTACGAGAGTGTAAGTGTAGTATATTTCTCGACCGAGACTTGTTGTGCGGTGGAAATAGGTAAGACCTATTTATACAAGTCGAGTTTGAAACGTACCCTGGCCTCATGAAGGAAGAGAGTAAAGGGTGAAATAATGGGAGGAGGTGGTAACCGCATGGTTTAATGGGCGAAAACGTCTTTCACCAATATTTCCTCTTTTATTTGACCGCTTTATTCCTTTTCACGCTTTCTTAATGTGAGCGTAGTGCACGCCGCATCTTTGTGACCGCCAAACCAAAACCCTAAAGAAGCATCCCCGGTTTGTGTTGATTTCTCGAGTGTTGGTTGCATCTTGAGTGCAAGTGACGCTGCTAGTGGCGCGTGTGGCATGTGCCAATGGCATGTGCGGAATGCCTTGGTGGTAGTTTGCACGGTTTGCAAGTTGGGCTACCAACGTGTGTGCTTGGCATGTGCCGATGGCATGTGCGGAATGCCTTGGTGGTAGGTTACACGGTTTGCAAGTTAGGATACCGGCGTGTGTGTTTGGCATGTGCCAATGGCATGTGCGGAATGCCTTGGTGGTAGGTTGCACGGTTTGCAAGTTAGGATACCAGCGTGTGTGTTTGGCATGTGCCAATGGCATGTGCGGAATGCCTTGGTGGTAGGTTGCACGGTTTGCAAGTTAGGCTACCAGCGTGTGTGTTTGGCATGTGCCAATGGCATGCGTGGCCATTAGGGCCGTGACCTTGATAGGGAAACTAGATAGCGAGCATGTTGGCATGTGCCAATGGCATGCGTGGCCGTTAGGGCCGTGACCTTGATAGGGAAACTAGCTAGCGAGCATGTTGGCATGTGCCAATGGCATGCGTGGCCGTTAGGGCCGTGACCTTGATAAGGAAACTAGCTAGCGAACATGTTGGCATGTGCCAATGGCATGCGTGGTCGTTAGGGCCGTGACCTTGATAGGGAAACTAGCTAGCGAGCATGTTGGCATGTGCCAATGGCATGCGTGGCCGTTAGGGCCGTGACCTTGATAGGGAAACTAGCTAGCGAGCATGTTGGCATGTGCCAATGGCATGCATGGCCGTTAGGGCCGTGATTTCGCTAGGGAAACTAGCTAGCGAGCATGTTGGCATGTGCCAATGGCATGCATGGCCGTTGACCTAGTTGCATGTTTCGCAAGCCTAGGGCGCTATGTTTGGCATGGGCCAAAGTCATAGCGACTTGGAAATATGGCTTGCGACACGTTTTGGCATGTGCCAATGGCACGTGCAGACATGTTGACCTAGTTGCAAGTCTTGAAAACCTAGGGCGCTATGTTGGGCGTGGGCCAAAGTCATAGCGACTTGGAAATATGGCTTGCGACACGTTTTGGCATGTGCCAATGGCACGTGCAGCCATGTTGACCTAGTTGCAAGTCTTGCAAACCTAGGGCGCTATATTGGGCGTGGGCCAAAGTCATAGCGACTTGGAAATATGGCTTGCGACACGTTTTGGCACGTGCAGCCATGTTGACCTAGTTGCAAGTCTTGCAAACCTAGGGCGCTATGTTGGGCGTGGGCCAAAGGCATAGCGGCTTGGAACTTGGCGTTGTTGTCATGCTGCGCAGGGTGCGGCTTGGTTTGGCATGGTTGCCATGGTACGCAGAGAGTGCGGCTTGGCTTGGCATGGTTGCCATGGTGCGCAGTATGCGACTTGGTTTGGCATTGTTGCCATGGTGCGCAGTATGCGGCTTGGTTTGGCATTGTTGTCATGATGCGCAGTATGCGGCTTGTTTTGGCATGGTTGCCATGGTGCGCAGAGTGCGGCTTGGTTTGGCATGGTTGCCATGGTGCGCGATGATGCGGCTTGTTTTGGCATGGTTGCCATGGTGCGCAGAGTGCGGCTTGGTTTGGCATGGTTGCCATGGTGCGCAGTATGCGACTTGGTTTGGCATTGTTGCCATGGTGCGCAGTATGCGGCTTGGTTTGGCATTGTTGCCATGATGCGCAGTATGCGGCTTGTTTTGGCATGGTTGCCATGGTGCGCAGAGTGCGGCTTGGTTTGGCATGGTTGCCATGGTGCGCAGTATGCGACTTGGTTTGGCATGGTTGCCATGGTGCGCAGATATGCGACTTGGCTTGGCATTGTTGCCATGGTACGCGATATGCGGCTTGGCATTGTTGCCATGGTGCGCGATATGCGGCTTGGTTTTGGAATTAGGGTTACGTATTTGAAAACCCTAATCTGGTATTTTGAAAAAATACCCCTATTAATTATTTACACCTGAGTTAAGTGCTCTTATTCAATGTGTTGCGGGTAACACTAGGTCATGGGGTTTTACAATTTTACCCCTTGTCTAAAAACCACCATCAACACTAGGATAACAAAATCCACCGGGTAAATAAACTTTTCGACCTCTATGAGAACATCCTCGATCACACCTCGAGGAATTTTAACGGACCTATCAGCTAACTGAAGAGTCATCTGGGTAGGTTTTATCTCACCAAGTCCTAGCTTAAGGTACACATAGTATGGGAGTAAGTTCACACTGGCTCTTAAGTCAAGCAAAGCTTTCTCAACACGGTATTTACCTATTGTGCAATAAATAGTAGGGGACCCAGGTCCTTATACTTAGGAGTAGTGGTATTCGAATAATGGAACTCACATGAATAGCTAGGAAGGCTTTCTTCTGAACACTAAGCTTACGCTTTCGTGTACACAAGTCCTTAAGAAACTTGGCATAAGTGGGAATTTGCTTAATCGCATCCAACAATGGGAGGTTGATAGTAACCTGCTTAAAAACCTCCAATATATCATTAAAGTTGGACTCCCTCTTAGTTGGAACTAGCAGTTGTGGGAATGGGGCTCTAGGGACAAAGCCTGGTTCAATATGACCCTCATTGGTCTCATTAGAGACTCTATCGGTCTCCTCATCATTTTCGGCTCGGCGGGGTGAACTACTGACATGTTCACTATCGAGGCATGGTTACCTTGTTGTCTACCACTCTACCACTCCTAAGGGTTTTAATAGCATTCACATGATGGGATGGTCCTTCGCCTACTTGATGAACTCCTCTAGGATTGGGATGAGTTTGACTAGGAAACTTACCTTTTTCCCTCAAAAACTCATTTATCTGACTAACCTGGGTTTTCAACTCGGAAATAGCCTGAGAGTTAGCATAACATATACTCTTACTTTCTTTTATCCCTTGCGCAACCATTTGGTTGATCTTTTCAGAGCTTTTAATAAATGAGGCGAGAGTATCCTCTAAACTTGTGATCTTTTTATCCGAAGGGTTCTGAAACTGGGTTTGACCTGAAGGGTTCTTCGCATAACCAAAACCTAGGGGAGGCTGAGAATTACTAGACTGACTTTGATTCTGGCCCTTAGACCAAGAAAAATTAGGATGGTTTCTCCAACCAGGGTTGTAGGTCTCTGAGTATGGGTCATACTTCTGACGGTTCTCAAACCTAGCATTGTTATAGACGAGCATGAGCTTGCTCTTCACTAACGACCTTCCCAAAATGAGTTATCGGGCTCTATTCCACAACTAGATACTTGAGAGGTTCTATTAGGTTCACCAAGGGACCTATTTTTAGATCGACCCATTTCCAAAGCTTCTAACCTTCGGACAAAGCGGCAAACTTAGCATCTGACCCGAAGCTTGTATCTACCACATTGGTGCTACTTCTATTGACCAAGAGTCTTTTATGGGGTTCAACACAAGACTCCCACTGTTGGGATTTCTCAGCAACAACTCCTAATAAGGTAAAGGCATCCTCAACACTTTTATTAGTAAACTCACCAGCACACATAGACTCGACCATGGCTTTGGTCGAATAGTCTAAACCATCATAAATAATCCCTACAAGTTTCATCTTATCAAATCCATGGTGAGGACACTGAGATAGGAGATCATTGAATCTCTCTAAAAACCTATAAAGTGACTCTCCCTCTTGTTGCACACCAGCACTAATTTTCTTCCTAACAGCTACAGTTTTATTCTTAGGGTAGAATTTCATGTAGAAAGCAGCAATAAGTTTCTGCCATGTTTCAATGGATCCAGATGGTAAGTTGTTTAGCCTGGTCTTGGCTTTATCTTTTAAGGAAAAGGGGAACATCTTAAGTTTCAAAACTTCGTCGATAAGGTCTTTTATTCTAAACTGTCCCACAAATTTCCTCAAAGTCCCTAATATGAAAATAAGGGTTCTCATCATCTTTTCCTAAGAATATAGGGATCATCTGAAGGATACTAGCCTTTATCTCGAAGTTAGCCGCATTGGCTGGCAATTTAATACATGAAGCTCGGTTAGTCCCAGTTGGGAACATGTAATCTTTCAAAGTTGCCATCGTTGGCACAACTGAAGTACTAGGGGTACTTTCCTCACTAAGAGTCAGATTCTCAAAACTGAAGTTTCCAAAAACGGGGCTCTCAAAAGAAGAGTCTTCGAGTTCCCCGCCTTCACAAGAAGAACTACTAGGTTTGTCACTAATCAAATGACCTAGAGTGTTTCTTTTCCAAGACCGTTCTTTAATGACCTCGGGCATACACTAGAAAAACAAAAGAAAAGAAAAAGAAAAATCCTAAAAGGAAGGGAAGTTCTATGCAAACACAAACAAGGCTGACTCCACCACAACAAACCTAATGATATCTAGCAAACAAAAAGCATGATGGCTCCACTTAGATTGTTTTCTAGACCAGCTTCTAATCCTTCGAAAGGGAATTCGTTACAATCTAAGCAAACCCCTCTGGATCAATCCGAGTTAAAGTAAGTTGAATCAAGGCGAGGGAAGCTCAGTGGAGATTTGATACCCAAGGCCTCACCGCTATTACAAGGCGGCGCAGTCACGCATTCAACTTCACAGAAACCATCATGAACTTAGAAGTATGCTAAAAGAGTAACCAATATTTTTCGAGCGACTTTCCTACTAAGCTCGTTACCCTATCGGTCTCGTTCTATTCCAAATTTTAAATCTTAGGTTCGCGTTAAGTATCGTTTTCCTAAGGCGGGCAAGAATAGAACGGTGATGAAATCCGAACCCTTATCTTATATGGCCAGTCCTTGCCCTTTACTAGGAAATTAAAATAGCCTTTTTCAAGTCCTCAGCATATATTCACACGAAGGAAGACAGTAACTCGCTAGCATGGGATTCGCGAGTGTTTCTACAAACTTACCTCCCGTACCAGACAGGGGATGAACCGTTGTAGTCGACTCGGGCCACGACTCCTATGTCATGTATGAACCCGAGGGGCCGAGGTGATATTGTAATCACCTTCCTTCTCTGCAAACAGTTTGATATTTAATACTACCCTTCCGTAGGGTTTAAAAAAAAATGTGATGTCCAAGTCCAAAGTCTAAGTCCAAAAAGTAAAGGCGCAAAAGAAAAGGAAAGTCTAGAAAAAAAAATAAAAATATCTAAAAAAAATAAAAATGCCTCTCTTATTTTAAAATATAAAAAATCTTCTTCTTTCGCTCCTTTCGCTTTGTCTTTAACTCCAAATCTTTAAGTATCCACCAAAAGCTTTGGCAAATTTTTTCTTTCGCTCCAAATCCCAAAATCTGAAAGGAAAAGACAAAAACCCAAAAACGTAAAGAAGAACAAATAAATAAAAACCTAAAAGAAAATCTAAAAACTCTAGCCTAAAGACAAGCCCGCGTCGGCGCGCAAAAATTGATGTGACTCAATAATGTTGTAGTAAAAAGGTTCGTTGAGACTTGTGAAAGCAAAAGATTTTAGACTTATAATAATAAAGAAAACTTAACACAAAATTGATTCAAGATTTGAGAAAATAACCAAGACACTGATTCCACTATTACACATGAATGAATAACGGTAAATAACCCAAAACTCTAATTATCTTTTAAATCCCTTGTTTCTTAATTCACAAATAATCGGACAAATTCTCAAAAATTAATTGTATCCCCTAAGCATAGATTATCTTAATACAAGCATAACCTATCTAATTGAATCACAACTAATGAAAATTTTTTTTGCAAATAATTAAAACTCTGCAAAAGCAGTGATTGAGTGAATTATTAATTATAAATTAGAGAAAATAAAATAGTTACCAATTATTCATGCGTAAATAGCTTTCTCATTGCCTTGGTTGTGGGAGAATTAGCCGCTCATCATGTTGGAAACACGCTCAAAAATCATTTTTATTGCTCAAAGGAGGTGTACAAATGATGAAATGGAGAAAATGATGAAAATCAGGTGTTTGCAACGATTATAAGTGTTGCAACCACTGTTACAAAGAATGAAAAACTGTTACTTTTCTTTTAAGTCTGCCTCCGTATTACGACCCTCGCCTAAGTGTCGTTGACACTGTAGAAGAACGACTGCCTCTGGTGGTCTTTTGTTCTTGGTGTTCTTCACAGCAGCAGAAAATGGTGATTCTCTGCAGCTTGATTTCTCGACTCTGTGACGTTCTAAACTGCTCCCAATCTCTATGTATCCCTTCTCTGCTACCCCAAGACGCTATTTATACACAACAGGCGATGAAAATCCCTTGTAATAACTCGTAATAATCCTCTTAATATTCGGCAATGAAAATAATATTTTCGGGAATATTTTCTTCCCTGAATCAACTCTTCACGCGTCAGAAGCTGGCAATCTTGCGTATAATATCTTTTCTTAACTCCACAATGCCTCGGTAGGGACTCAGAATACTCCAAACACACACACGTAACGTGTTATGAACACACGAGAACCCGTGAATAACTCTTCTCGTGCATGACTCTCTGTCTTCTCCGCGCGAATTTTTCAGCCAAATTTGATCTACCAAAACACTTGTAATAGCTTTATATATGTCCAGGAACAATCCCATAAATTTTGACCATTGAATCTCCTTCTAACACGTCCAAAATTCGATCGAGAATTTGTTTCTTCTTCTTGCCAGTTTTTTCCGCCAAAAACAAAATTTGAATTGAACAAGAAGGTCACCTCTTATCCAACAGCTAGAGGTGCGAATATCAGTTGGGTGCCCCTTAGTAATTGGGTTACCCCTTATCCAAATTGGGAGTCCGAATAGTAAATGTCCTCCGGGGGTGTTCCGAGCAACTTTTCAAGCCGAATTTTCCAACAATTTTTATTTCCAAAAAATACCTACAAACACACAAAACACCATAATAAGGACAAAAACGAGTACTAACAATACATAACATTGAGGACAAATAAGACACATAAATGCGTCTATCAGGTTAGTTGTGGTAGAAATATTTTTGAAATGGGAAACAAGAAGGTCCTCAAGATTACCACTATCCTCAGACCACTGGCCATTTGCTAGTTTAAGAGAGCTGATATGATTGAAATGTCTCATTCTATTCACATGAGTGTGATAGTAAGAGGTATTTCTATCATGATTTTTGATGAAATCAACTCTGGCTTTTTGGGTATAAAAAGATTCTTGATCTTTTTGATCTAGCTTAAGGTTTTGCTCTACTTACCTTATGGCCTCATTGTTCTGAATTGAGTATGGATTACCATTCAGATTCTTGAGTTGATCGGTTAACGAAAGAACTTTTTATCAATATTACCATAATGAGAGATATTCCATTTCTTGAGCTCAAATTTGACATTTCTAAGACAACTGACCATTCTAAATGCATTGGACCCTCTAACATTGGTTTTATAAGCATCCCTGATCACTTGTTGACAGGAGGGATATTTAAACCAGCATTTAAAATATCTATATGGCCTTTTCCCTTGGTGTTCATTACAGTTAGTAACCAAGAGGATTGTCAGATGGTCAGAGCCTATGGCATCAATGTGAAACAACTTTGAATGGTGGTAATGATGCAGCCAATGCCCATTTACCAAGGCCCTATCAAGTCTAGCTTGAACATTATCAGTACCTTCTTGTCTATTAGACCAAGTAAACTGATCCTCAATGTATCCTAAATCACTCAGGTCAGTATTATCAATGACTTGTTGAATGATATGATATTCTGAGGTAGTTGGTCTAGTATTAGAGGATCTTTCATGAGCAAACATAGTTATATTAAGGTCTCCAACTAAGACCCATGGAAGATCAATAGAATTTCCAATGTCATTAATGTGATTCCATTGTTCTATTTTCTCATCATGGTATGTGGAACCATAAAGAAAAGTATAGAGAAATTGAGGTTTACTAGGATCAGAAGAGATCATGGTATGGATCATCTTATCCGTAGTGTGAAGAATATTAAGAGTGAAACCACTCTTCCATAATCTATAGGGATTATCGAAACCGATTCAATCCAAACTGATCGGATTAGATTTTGAATCGGATAAAATGTAAAATATCAAAAAAAGAACCATTGAATTGGATCGATAATAGATTGTTGTAGTGAGCAGTGATGTAACTTAACCAGTTTATTTTAACATCTTAATTATAAATTTTCACTATTTTGCTAGGATTTTGGATATTATGAAATGTAGTTCCCTCTTAGTGTAGGGTTTTTTTAAGAACATCTAAATATTGTTCATTCCATATTTTATCTTTATCTTTCTATTTTTTTTTTTTTTTTTTTTTTTGAAACGAAAGAAAATTGTATTGAGAAAAAATACTAGCTCAGTACATGAGAACTGTCTTCCAAAAGTTGTGCTCTAATCTCTGTAGGAGAAGAGTTGGACCAAGTAAAAGAAAAAACATCTTCTCTAGCTAGTCTTGAGAGGATATCCGCTACTTTATTCCTTTCCTTTGGAATGTAATAACATTTCCAGGAAGTAAATCTACGAAAAAACATTTGTATGTCTTTGACCATGTTGCGGAGCTGCCAATCTATTGAAGTGTTGTTATTGACAGCTTCTACTACCGTATTCACGTCGATCTCAAAATGTACTTTCTCCAGCTTTAGATTCTGCCACCAATTCACAGCTTCCCTCAGTCCCATACATTCTGCATGCTTCGCGCTTTTAGCTTCCTTTAGGTAGATGCACTTTGCAGCTTGCTGGGCACCTGCAAAGTTCCTTATTATTAGACCAATACCACCTGTTTTATTAGACTGTAAATAAGAGCCATCAACATTAATGGTAACAGTATCCAAAGGTGGAGGAACCCAATGGAAATTACTACGACAAACTCTATTATTAGTGAAATGGATTATGTGGGATTTTTGAGCACAATGTTCAGTAATGAATAAACGAGCTCTGATGATGGTTTTATCAGGGCAAGGGTTGATCTGTTGGAACACTTTATCGCATCTATCGGACCATATACACCATGTAGTGATAGCTCGTTTACAGATTTCTTCCTCTGCAATTTTCCTGTTATGAAGGTTATCGAACCAATTTCCAATCCAGTCAGAGAACGGTAACGAACCATCTAGAGATTGAAAACCAAACCAACCTAGCTAGGTTACACTCCATTAGAACATGTGAAAGAGATTCTTGTGCCTGCTCGCAGAACGGACAGTCCGTAGTAACTCCAGGAATCTTTGAGCTTAGAACATCTCTTGTTGGTAGTAGATTCGAAACAAATTTCAATAAAAAATGTTTTATCCTAGAAGCAAAGGCAGTTTCGAGAGAGTCTTATATATTTTAATCATTCTAGGACCCACTTAGTCTGTAATATTCTGATCTTCATACATCTTTTTGTAAGAGGATTTCACAGAAAAATTGCCACTTCTTTCTAATAACCAGACCAATCTGTCTTCCTGCGTGTTATGAATCTCCATACTAGAGATGAGATCAACTATATTGGTTTCAAAAAAATGCTTGTAGAATATTAAGATCCTATCTGTCAGAAACTTGAATAAAGAGTTGATGAACGTATTTGAACTGAAGTAGAATAGAACAGTTTTGCTTTGGAACTGGTGGCCTTGTTAGATCCTTGATCCATCTGTGCTTCCAAATAATAATCTTCTAACCGTTTCCCAGACACCAAAAGTTGTTTTGTAAAACGAAACCCAGCTCAGAACTTAAGCTTCTCCATGACCAAGTGGTATTTGATTTTTTCTTCAGGTTGAAAAGGTCTCTATCTTCAAAGTATTTTGCCTGGAGAGATCTAGTCATCATGGATTTTGTATCAGAGCAGAGCTTCCAAGATGACTTATCTAGTAGAGCTCTGTTAAAGATGTGCACATCACGAAACCATAGCCCACCTTCTTCCTTAGGTTTTTGAGTTCTTTTCCTAGTGATAATATGATTTCCTCTGCAAGATTTCTTGTTTCTCAAGAATTGTTGTTGTTTAGCACTTATCTGTTTTATAGTGACATCAAGCAATTTAAAACTCGTCATGTGATGAATAGGAATTACATTGGATACGTTCTTGATCATGACAGATCTAGCTGCTTTAGACATATTGCTGCCGGTCCAGGTTTGAGAATTTATGATCCATTTTTTCATATTAAATAGAGAAAGGAATATGTTTCTTCCTGCCCACGAAAAAAGGAAGGACAAGATATTTATCTTCTGAAATATTTAGGTATCTTACTTGAAGTGTTCCACTGATGGTCTGACAAGTGTCTGGATCGAGATTAGAGCTAAAATAAATTGCTGACTTATTAAAATTTATCAGCTGCCCTGAACATAAGTAGAATTGATGAATCACTTGAAGAGTTTTTGAACCTGAGCATCGTTAGCTTTGCAAAACAAAAGAAAATCATCAGCGAAAAGTAGATGATTAATCTTAGGAGCTGAACGAGAGATCTTCATACCTGTCAACTGACCTGTTCTCTCACAATGAGCTAAAAACCTTGAAAAAGATTCCATGGCTAAAATAAAAAGGTACGGTGACAAAGGGTCACCCTGCCTTATCCCCCGAGTTGGTTTGAAAGTTTCAGTTGGGGATCAATTTAACATAATTTCAATTTGTGTTGTTGAGATGCATTGGGAGATAAGCTGACGAAACTTCTCCGATAAGGCAAATTGTTTAAGAATGTCCAACAAGAAACTCCATTCTAATCTGTCGAACGCCTTAGACACATCCATTTTTAGTGCAAGATGACCAGTCATTCCTTCCTTTCTCTTCATGGCTTGAACAATCTCTTGAACCAAACAAATATTCTCTGATATAACTCTTCCTGGAACAAAGGCTGATTCAATGGGGAGATGATGGTAGCAAAAAAACTACTCATCATCCTCAATCATAAGAGAGTTGGTTGATAGACGAGCAACAAGCTGGGCACCAATCCTTTTCGAAATAACAACCAAAATTCTATGAAAAATAAAATTATTAATTTCCGCATTGAAGTCGTGTCAAGCTATGCAGGACCGTAGTCTCTTCAGGAAAGCAACAAAGTCATCACCCATATCTCCAAGTGTAGTAAAGGCCAAAACCACAAAACTATAATCCTAAGATCTACATTTATCAAAATATTTCTTGTGTTTTCGGGTAACTGCATTGGAGATAACACGGCCAGGCACAAGAGAACCACCACCAGCAAAGGGAGAGACTCCAGTAACATCAAAGCAGGTATCTTGGCCGTTGTTCTAGCTATAAATAAATATATCTTCCGGTCTTAAGACAGAACCATCATTAACCAAAAGACCCAAGGCCATCTCTTTTCTTGCTAGAACGCCTGCTCTGTAACAAGCATCAGTTAAAGTATCTCGCATTAAGTCATAATGAAACTTTAAACAAACTTCTTTGGAAAAAAGTATTGCGTGGTCACCATATATATACATCCCCCATTTACAACAAGGACACGCACTACCTTCCTCGAAAAGTGGAATACCCATTTGCTAACGTAACACTGAGGCAACTGGCGTGGCCCAATGTTTTGATTCAACCCACTAATAGGAATAGCCAAGAGATAGTCCTTTGCATGCTTGATTTTGTTACGATCCCAGAGAAACAATTCACTCTCAGACATATAATACTTTATCGGCATCTCTTTCTTAACATCATCAAAGTAAGGAACTGCCAAAGTTCCTGTCAGATGGGGGGAAAATATTGACGATGCTGAAAGAAGGAGGGAGAGAGCCAAAAATGTGTATGTAATTATCAAGCGCGCACTGGAAAATGAGGCTAGTACTAGTAATAAGAGTTTTTCGCAAAATGTTGTCTTGCAAGTTCTTAGTTCGAGCCCAAGATGCTAGCCAATAGTGGGATGAGTCTTCCAGGGTATATAGGCCGAACCCCCATCTCTAAGAGGGAGAGTGGGTAGGCGTTAATGTAATGGCCCAAACCCAGGCCCATCTAATATAATGAGAGAACGAAGATATCGAAACAAGTAATTGTCGTACCTTTTTTGAGCTTGTCGAATATCATCAGAAATAGTCATTTGTATAGAGAATTATAAGCGTGAAACGCCTGTGCAACTACGCAGGAGAAGTAATTCACATTAAGGGTCGCGTAGTTTACGAACAAAATCCATCAAAGCTAATGTTTTATCGACTCTTTTCAGCCCCATCTCGGCAGAGAACTGCAAGTCCAAACTGACAGGAGCCCCTAACAGCTTAACACCATCATTTGGCCTGCCAATTTCTTTAGGAAAAAATCCCAAATTCCAAGCTCCTAGAATCAGTGGTTGTCCTAAAAACTTCAATCTTCGATATATTCAACTGCAAACCCCAAGAAATCCCCTCTTCCTGTATGATCTTAAGAGATTTAGATACCTTCATTATAACACCAACTAGAGTGCCATAATCTAAGTACCAGGCTTGTAAATCTGGGTTGCAACAGCTATCAATCTTGCACACGAGAGAATGTAAGGCAAGGGAAAAGAGCAGGGCCCCCAAAGGATTACCATGTTGAACACCATGTGTTGAAGCCAATAAAATGTCCCTGTAGTATAAAAGCAACAAACATACTTATAAGAGCACTCCAATGCTGGAATCCAAGCTATCCGCTTAGAAAAAAAGTGTTTAATGTCAAGCGTACTGTGATCAAGAGATGAGTTGTGAACGTTTTTATTGGCTTCCACTTGTTCAGTTTGAAAATTTACTCACACCAAAAAAAATCAATAAAGAAAGAATCCATTAGAAAGATATTGAAAAGAGGAGTAAAAAATGTTTGTATCACTCAAGATAGGAGAAGAAGTAGACAAGAGAGGTAAAATAAGACTAAGACAGCAGACCATCACACTCCTAAGAAAAACACTAAAAAGGGAAAAATCTTTCTCAAACGATCATGGAGGATCAAATGTTCACTTTCCATTTAAATGAAAGATCTTCAAATCCTTAAAAACAAGTGTCGGACAATAAAATAGAAGGAACGATTAACAAATATTATCTGTCTTTCTCTTCCCTTTACCAAAAAAGAAAAAAAAACTCAGCGTTGTCTTGCTCGGATTTGGTCCTTTCAAGAAATGGGTCGGGTCATTACAATGGTTTGAATAAAATAATTTTATTCCAAGAAATGGGGTCGGGTCGTTACAATTATAACAAACACGACGATCAGGATAAAATTAGAAATAACCATGGGAAAAATAGTCATTTTACGACCGGCCGTCCAGCCCTAGTTTGTTTACTCAGCCGGAAAACACTTAAGTCTTGCAAGTGCGACTCCACTCCTAAGAGCCTTAACAAAGACAAATCTTGATCTTACATGTGAGACCTAATTGTAGAATGAGTTTCATGCAATGACAAGGTTGTTGAATTAAGGTTCGGTCGCTCATTGGTTAAAGGTGAGGATTGACCTGTGAGGACTGAGGCTAATACCTACGCAGAAAAGAGCTCACCGTGCTCCTATTGTTAGAAACATCTTGCTACTGACTAGACAAATGACATCATACCTCATCTACTTCTCAGGGACATCCACATATATTTTTTTCTCCCAGGGGTACATAACTATGTCATACTTGACCTCAAGCCAAGCTTGTGCTCTCCTCATGACATATTCAAACTTTTGCACATGAGGTCTACAATTACCAAAGTATCTTCTCATCAAAACAATTTATTAAAGAAAATTTAAGTAATTAAGAAATATACTACGTGTTGGATAGATCTTTGAATTTTTTTATCGAGAACTTAACTGTAAAAAGAACCACGTAAATGTGAGAAGAAGTTTTATATTTCTAATTAGAAAAATTCCATCATAGATATTTTAATCAAAGAGAAGCCCAGAGCAATTATCATAATAGATTACCAAAATGAGACACCATACAACTTTGGGCTAATCATGATACTTTCTAAACTTTTATAGCATGGGTAAAAAAATTCTCACAAGTGAGTGGGTGGACAATATGCAACACAAGGGGTTTATATATGATAACTATAAAAAATAATTATGGCAATACAAATTTTTCATTTTTTTACAAAACTGAAAAAACAAAGTGGCAAGTGTAGCAACAAGCATGAGGTATTTATACTATATAAATATATTTTAATTTATAATTTTCTTTTGCTAAAATGACTGCATATAAGAAAGCTCTGTGTTATCGGATGTTTTCAGTTTTGATATTCATTTAACTAAATTTGTTTCACCAACGGTAAATAACTATAAGTAAAGTTTTAATTACAAACTTTTGGTTTACTTTAAGTGGATAACATATAAATTTATTTTGATTTTCTTTTTAAGTGAACATATTGTAGATACGGTAATGTAGGATATTTTTCAATTTAGACTTTGAAATAACTTTTGTTTAACTTGCTATGAATAATACTTGATATCCTACTTTTGTTTGATAGATTCTTTTTCGAAATAATCATTTGGCATAATTATTTTAGTCCAATACACGTTGGGATAACTGTTGTTGAACTTATAGTGGATATAATATATTAATATATTTTGGTTAGAATTTTATTTTTATTTTTAAAATGATCATACAAAATAAATGTGATAATTGTTCCAAATTTGTAGACTAAAATTAAAATATCAAATTAACAACAATTCAAAAGTAAACTAACTCAAACTAAACTAAAACATCTATTATTACTTTTTTTTTCCTTTCTTTTTTTCCTAAACCATATCAAACTCTTCGTAATTGTTCGATGAAAATATGGTTCAACAAATCACAAATACAACAAGAAGGTTTTCTTCATTCATCATCGTTATTTAAATATCTACAATCACTTGATGAGCCAACTATGATATCTATATAAAACAAGTGACATAATATAGATAAATATCATGCATTGTCCACGAGTACAAATGATTGAGTGATGGAATAGAAGTCGATCGAGGTGATGGAGTAGAGACACGAAAAAAGTGTAGAGTTGACATTATTAGTAATTAACCATTAAGTATCTGAATAGTCTTTTTTTTTCCGGTTAATCTCAAATATTGCTAAACCAAATAACCATAAAACACAAAACATCAAATATCAATATTGTTGAACCTGGTTAAAATAGATTAACACAGACTGAAAAACAGAGGGGAAGAAAAAAAAACTTAGATAACAAAATTGCAAATAATAAAATAAATCTTTAGTTAAAACTGTCAAGGAAATATTATGCAAGAGTATCCATTGTTTATATTTATTGTGAATCAATGTTCAACTGCAACATTAGTTATTATATAAATATTTAGTTCTTATTACATTGAATAAAATAAATCACCGTATCAGTACTGGAGGATTCGAACTAAATTAAATAAGGAAGAGGAAGGTTGGAAGCGTTCCGGCAGCAGCTAAAGCCATGAGGTGGGGGAATGTAATGGTTTTTCCTCAGTTAAGACAAGAATAACCCCCCAAAACAGATGCAACTTTTTCACTTCAAAAACTATAAAACAAAGTTTCCATGTGGCAGATGGGGGTATCTTCCCCAATTGGTTAGGTTTTTTCTTCAAAAAACCTCAACTACACCCTAAAACAAGGTCTCAAGACGACAGAACTAGCTAATGCCATTATTGTGGGGCGAGTGGAATGTAATTTTTTTAACACTCAAAGAAAATACAGTGAAAGTTACTTGCCAAAAACTTTGATAAGGGAAGAGTAGGTTGATTGAGTAAGACAGAAATTTAATTTCTAAAGAGACGTTGGATTTATGATTCAGTGGGATAACAACTTTCTTTGGTGTTCTTCACATTAATTACGTAATTTCTGATTATTTATTTTATTCAATGTGATCTATCTATCATTGTAAAATTCAATATTAGTTATTGTATAAATATTTAGATCCACCCTAGTTCTGGGTAAGAACGGAGATCAAGTCCTCTTATGTTATCTTCTACATAGATTCATAAAAAATTGGATATATGCAAGTCCCCTTAAATTTAGATGTTTAGAGCATCTCCAATAGAGGGTGATAATGTTATTCTTTTCATGACAAATAGGATTTTAGACCCCTATTTAATATAAATTCATCTTTAATAGTTAAGTCCTACAAACTACGAGGGATGAGATACTAAATAAGAAGTTTTAAAAAAAGTGTTAGCTACACCTTTGGATTCGCCTCCATGTCATATTTTTCATTAGTTTTCTTTTTTAACAATTATTTAAAGTAAAATTAAGCAGTTAAGATTTTATCACATAAGATATTCTAATGGTTAAATCATATATTATTGGAGATAGTTTATTAGCTACGAGGTCCTATAGTTCTTATATGTTTAAACTCTCCTAAATAAAAGTCTTAATAAGAGTTCCACGTATGATTTTCTTATACCCGTTGTTGGAGATGCTCTTACGTCTTTAGACTAATTAAATATATAAAATTGTTAACTTTTCCTTGTTAAGAATATAGTTTTGTAAGTATTTAATTTGTTACAAAATGTTAATAGACCCCTCAAAATTTATGAATCATGCTTAGACAATTGATTTTTTTTTATTTTTTTTTGAAGATCATGTTTATGAAACACAAGGAAGAAGAAACCCTGATGTTTAAGGAGCAAGAGGAACATAGATGAGGAAAAAAAAGATTTTGATACGCCACATAATTTATATTTATAACTTTTAACTTTTGAGTTGCATTTAATTATTGTTAATTGTATTTAGTCATTTCCAAACATAATTATTCCTTAGAAACAAAGAATATTGCTTTGAACAGTTTAGAGATGAAACAAATGACGTAATAATAAAAAAGAAATGACCCTGAGTATGTTATCACAAACAAAAAGGATGAATTACAATTGAAGTTTAGTAATTAACTTGCAACCTAAGTTAGAATCATCCACATTTCTTCCAGGACATGTTCTATGGTTTCATGGAAGATAGCTTGAAATCTAAACTAAAACGTAAATCCGAACTGCGTTGAACGTCATTCGATTTACATTCAATCTTGTGGTTGATTTTGTTCTTTCTGACTGCATGTTCAATGGGCCAACATTGAGTATTATTTGGAATAACGCTTAATACAATTCGGATTAACATTTTTGGAATCTAATTTACCTTCCACCATAAGATTTGAACTTTCATGATCTATTCCAAATACAAAGGTGTGGTCATAACACTAGAAAGATGAAAATCATCATAAAGCTTGCTCTAAGCATCCTTTATTTGACAATGGTTTTAAAGTTGTGTTGAAACAAGCTTTCATGATTGCGTTAGCCCTGATCACCCAAACTAAGTCAAATCAAATTTCATCCAACCATTAAGATGGTTATGATCAAATGTCACTTTTTGGAAACGGATTAAATTTGTTCGGATCGTTATACCAAATAAGTCGGGTTTTAAGTCATAGCGGGAGACGATGCCAATTTCGGATTGCTAGAGAAATTTTGGGTAAAAGTTACATATTTCGTTACCTAGGTTTTTGATCGTGAAGGAAAAAGTCGGGGCACAAGCCAATTTTCGGCCAACCTGTAGATGTTGGTCAATAGGAAAGTTTGGGCCACGAGATAGATTTTTGGTTATATTGGCAGATTACGGGTAACTTGATAATTCTCGGTCTCAATGATAAAATATAAAATTTGCATATTTATTCACCAAAAGATGCTTGGGTCACAAGAAGCATTTTGGGTCACAAAAACAAATTATGAATCATAGTATAAATTCATGATTACATGACATAATCGGTTTACCCAATAAATTTTAAACCACGAGATGGATTCTGAGTCGATAAGTAAAACAAGCAGTTTTTATTTTATCACGTGAGACACTTAGGTTAGATAGAAATTTTAAAATTTGATCTCTAGTACAACACAGTATTTTCTTATTGTGCTCAAGGTTTTTGGGGGATCTACGACCTCGCAGTCCTTTCTATTGTATGAACCTTTACTTTATCTTTTTAGATGCTTGTAGTTGCTTCACTAGAGCGTTCTACTTCTAAGTTTTTAGGTTTTCAAAAAAAGTTTCAATTTTCATGAGTTATTTCTAGTAGTTTGATTTTATTGGTGATGGTAATCAAAAGGAGGAATTTGGGTTATCTAAAAACAACTTCACTTTCATCTCCTATTGTAATATCAGATTCAACAACTTTGGCGACTTCAACTATTTCGACAACAACTGATACAGACACTAACATCAACTATTACAGACACAAAGACTCTGTTCCAGATTCCAACCGATTCCATATCCAATTCAAACTGATCCAGAAATCAGAAGCTACTTTAGTTTAGTGAGTTATTTAAGTTTACATAGTTTATTTGTTCTTCAAAACTTTGAGAAATGGTTGGGTCACTTGATGACCATAACACAATCATTATATGTAGTGATTTTACCTAGATTTCTTTGGTTAACAAAACTAAAAGGGCCATTTAAACCAGTCCATTTAGCTTATTCTTGGTTTATTGGAAAGATTGATTTGGATATGAATGCACCGACAGAGTTGGAAAATCCGTACCAACGGAGAAATTATGAAGTTGATTTAACCGTCTAAATCTTAGGTGATTCGGAAAAACCTTGTAACAATGTTGATCCGGAATAGGAAATATCAATGTAATTATACCTTTTTCTATAAAACAAAAGAAGTTTTATTTTTATTTTTATGATGTTTTGTCTGCTGGCAGTTTTTTGTTTATGTTTTTTGGGGCGCAATACAGCCTTTGGAAGCCATTAATGGTGAATTTATGGTCAAGTAACAACTTTGAGATATATAAGAATATTATAGATCAAGCAACGGATTATGTATCATCGATAAAATTCATCGAGTGGCAAATTTTGGGTCACACTTGAAATTTTTTGAGCATGGGGTACAATTTTTGAGTCATGAGGCATATTTTGATTTTCGAGTAACATTTGGATCACTGGGTATACTTTAGTCACATGAGAGATTTTATATCATGTAACGATGTTATTCAAAATAGCTTATTTATTGGTTACTAGTAAAATTCAGAACGGAAAGCAGTTTTTTTATCAAGACGTAGATTTTGGTTAAAAAATCATACATTATATCACTTAACATAATCAATGAACACATTTTTAGGTTGTAGTGAAAGATTTCATATTGTGGTGAAAACTTTGGACCATATTGATAGATTATTGCTCAAGAGACAATTTTTGGTCATTAGACATCTGTTTGTGTCATGCGACATATTTGGGTTCGCATGAAATTTCTTTTCTCAATGCGATAAATAATCAGTTTTTGAGTAATTTTAAGTCACATGGTAAATTCGGGGCCACAATGAGTCAACGACAATTTGAAGTTAATTGCAGGTTCATATGATAGATTTTGGATCACATCGGTGGACTCTAAATCACAAAGCCTTTCTAACTTAGTATTAAATTTGGGCTTGGCATACGTTGGGATTTTGAGACATATTTTGAGTCATAATTACAATTACGTAATTAAATTTTGGTCACTAACTTTTGGTTAGGAGGCAGTAAATAAATTTTGATTGTACAAGTGATTATGGGTCACACGGAAAATTTAGTATTATAATGGTAGATTTTGGGCCACGAAGGCAAATTTTGCGGCACGAGCCAATTTTTTGGCCAACATGATTTATGTTCAATTAATAATGAAATTTAAATTATTGAATATATTTTGGTTACATTGGAAAATTATGGGTTACTTGGAAAATTGTAGGACACAATGACAAAATGTCAAAAAAGAAGCTTGGGGTCACAAGGAGGATTTCAGGCCAGAATGACAAATTTTGAATCCAATATAGGAAAAATTTCGGATCATGTGACACAATTTGGTTCATCTAAAAAAATTATATCACAAGATAGATTTCGAGTCCAAGGTAAAACAAGCAGTTTTTTTTTTTTTTTTTTTTTTTTTTTTTTTTTTTTTTTTATCATGTAAGACACTTAGGTTAGATAGAATTTTTTTGTCTTCAGCACATTGGAATTATCTTTTATCATGGTTAAGGTTTTTTGGGGGGACAATATTGTCTGGTGATAGATTTTTGTTTACACATCGAGGCAATTAGTGGTAAATTTAAGGCCAGGTACATATTTTGGGTCATATCGGAAGACTATAGATTAGGCAAGCACCAAAAATTCAGCGACTAACAAATTTAGGTCAAACTTGAAAAAATTTGAGCACGTGATACAAATTTTGAGTCATGAGGCAGGTTCCGTTCACATGAGAGATTTTTTTTTTTTTTGATCAGCAAAGGTAAAAATTTTATAGAAAAAGCTTACCAGAAGTAAGCGAAGAAAAGAGATTGCAAGTCACGTATCAATGATAGTGACAGATGATTAATGTTGCTTACAGAGCGAACTTCGGGACATAAGACGGTCTTTTGTTCAAAATGTATATTAAGTCCCTTAAAAAAATAAAATCAAAGGGCGCATGTTTGGGTTGCGGTGATATATTCCGGATTGTATGGCCGATTTTTGGCAATGGTACTAATTAAGTTCATATTGCCAGATAATTTTTGGGTGATAATGCAAGATTTTTACCTTAAGAGTTCGATTTTTATCATTGGACATTTTTTGTGTCATGAGATAGATTTCGATTCACATGACAATTTTTTGTCACATGATAGATATTCAGTTTCTATGTGAATTGAGTCACCTCATAAATTCAGGGTCATAGCGGACTATGATACCTGATATTTTTAGTTACAATATCGGGTCGGGTTGTACCGAAATTAGTTAACTTTGTGTCCACCGTAAATTCACTGTTGAATGTTTGTTTGAATTTGGTTGATAGTTTTTGAAATTCTAGACAATTTCTCTTTGCTATGTTTTTGGTGTGTTTATGAAATCTTAATGATTTTATAAGGATTTGTAATCTTGACAAAAGTTGTAGGTATGTATGTTAGCTTTCATGGTGCTTTAAATTTCATTAATTCCAAATTATTATGAATTTATCATGAATTATTTGGTAATAACATGTAATCTTCCCAGTTTTATGTTGACTTTGTAAAAATCATATCTTTGAATTGAGCCGTTGGTTTTAAGTGAATTTTGGATATGTTGTGTGTGGATTGACTCAAGCATGCTCTTGTGAAATTTCAAGACGATCAGATCAATTTATCACCATGAAACCTAAAACATAACATTATGCAGTTAACATGTTACCCTAAATGCTTAATAGAAATATGTGCTTAATAGAAATATGCGTTGTTTGTCATATGTTTATAAGCCATGATTTGCTTGTATTGTTTGTGAAAATGATTTAAAAATTCTAAATGAGTTCATGTTTTACCGTTAGATGGAACATGTTTCATGCTAACGATAGGTAATGATTTCGGAGAGTTAAATGGGTAATGATTGCCATGTAGGAACTTGTGTTTCCTGACCATTGATGGGAGTTGTTCATGCCGGATAACGAAAATAAAATGGGTAATGATCCCCGAGAGCAAGTGGGTATGATACCCATAGGAACTTTTGTTCCTGACCATCGATGGCGACAGTCTGTGCCAATATATGATAGGTGGGTGTACGAACCATGGTTTTGGTACCGTGAACTCATGGTCTTTTTGTGACAATATTAATTTTTGAATCAAGTGTTAAAATATAATTGGATAAATTATTCGAAATGTCGTTGGTATTATGAAAAGTGTTGAAATCTAATTGGATTAATTGTTGATATATTATTGGTGATATGAACTCATGAGCAAAATCTAATTGGATGAATTGTTGAGAACATTATTGATGTTATGAACTTATGTGTTGAAACTTAAATGGATGAATTGTTGAAAACAATATTGTTGTTGTGAATTGATGAGTTGAATCCTAAATGGGTGATTTGTTGATAATAATGTTAATATTGTGAATTCATGATTGAACAAATAAAATTAGATTATTTGTTGAAAATAATACCTATGTAGTAATATTGTTGGTTGGTTATTGCTTGAAATTGTGCCGCATGCTTATATTGTATGTCACTTAACTCATTGATATTGTTATGCATGTTTTGAGATTGGGAATGCATTCTACTGAGCCGTCATCACAACCCAATTAACATCCTTACAGGTTTCTTGGAAGTTGGAAGTGGAAACTAAGAAGATAGTTTAATCATTGTATTATTTTATTGTATTGCTTGAAATGTAATTTGAATTAATATATTTGTCGAAAATATTGTTAAAGATGATTAGCGAATTCATATGTTTCATTTCATATTAATAAAATTAGATTATGTTTGGTGTAATAAATTAATTAGAAAATATATATATATGGAAGTCTCTTTCCGACCCGTAACGCTTCGAGTTCGGATCTCCATATGAGTTTGATCCTGGACCGAAACTCGGGGTGTTACACGAACGTTAGATGACACATGTAGCTGCATATGATATATTTTGGATCATATTGGCGGTTTCTAAATCACGATGCCTTTCTAAAGAAGGCGCAATTGGGGGATATGAGAATTAATTGGGGGATATAGCTACATGACAAAAACGGTGTCTCAATAGCAATTCTGGGTGACCCCCTATGTAATTATTTTTTTAATTCCTAATCTAGCCCCCACTAATCAGGATTATTGATTAATTATAATTAGTAAAATGTTAAGTATTTGGGGGATAAATTAGTGTGTATTTATTTTTATTTGAATTTGTGTGGGTTAGTTGAGAGTAGAAGGAGGGAAAATGGTTTTTGAGTGGAAATTTTTTTTTGAAAATGGAAGATGATTGTGATGAGAGAATTGCTGCTAAGAGGTTGAAATTTTGATTTTTTTTCTTTGAATCTACCATTGTTGCAGCTGAAAAAGCTTGGTGCCGGCATGGTATTCAACCAAAAAACCATGCCGGAATTTGCTGGAAATTTTTCAGGTTTTGATCTTCAAAACCTATTTTTTCAGGTTTTAATCAATCTACTTCCGGCACAGTTATCTGATTTTCGAGCATGCCGGAACTACTTTCGGCATGGTTTTTGCTTAAATTTCTATGCCGGTACATGATGAAAAGTATCCAGAAAATTGATTTTTTTTTCACTTAACTACCGGCATTGATAGATTTATATCGAGCATGCCGGCATTTAGTTCCGGCATTGAATTTCATCACTTCCGGCATGGTCTTCATCATTTCCGACATGTTCTTCATCACTTAGGCGTGGTCTTCATCCTAAATAACCATGCCGGAACTCAAATTGATTTTTTTTTTCACTTGACTACCGGCATTAATAGATTTATATCGAGCATGCCGGAGAATTACATCAATTCCGGCATGGTCTTCATCACTTCCGGCGCGACCTTCATCATTTCCGACATGTTCTTCATCACTTCTGGCGTGGTCTTCATCCTAAATAACCATGCCGGAACTCACTTCCGGCATGGTCTTCATCCTAAATAATCATGCCGGAACTCACTTCCGATGTGGTCTTCATCCTAAATTTCTATGCCGGCACATGATGAAAAGTATTCAGAAAATTGATTTTTTTTTTTCACTTGACTACCGACATTAATAGATTTATATCGAGCATGCCGGAATTTAGTTCCGGCATTGAATTACATTAATTCCGGCATGGTCTTCATCACTTCCGGCGTGACCTTCATCATTTCCGACATGTTCTTCATCACTTCATCACTTCCGGCGTGGTCTTCATCATTTACGGCATGTTCTTCATCATTTTTGACATGTTCTTCATCACTTCCGGCAGAGAAGGAGAAGAGAATTTGATGAGGAAAATTTAGAATTTGAAAGAGAATGGGGAACATTTGGGTTTCAAAGTTTTAACCCTAAAAAGATTAATAAGAAGTGGAGATGGAAATGGGGAATATGATTTTGTTTTTTGTTTTTTGATTTTAAGTTTTTTGATTTTTATTTTGAGGGAAGGGTGTTTTAGTATTTTCGCCCCCAAAAGTCACCCCTTAGCACACACCATGGGTTGGGGGAAGTAATTCATATCCCCCAATTAGTTTTCATATCCCCCAATTGTGGGTTCTTTCTAAATCATCAAATAAATCCAGGCTAGGTATATTTTGATTTATGAGATAGATTTTGAGTCGCAATTACAATCATGTAATTAATTTTTTGTCATTGAACAATTTTTGGTCACCAAACTAAACAAATTCTGGTTATAGTGAAGATTTTGGATCACGTGGCAAATGCTAGTTACTCCGAAAAAAATTGGTCACAAGCAATTTTTTTCCTGAAAATGCTAGTTATTTCAAAAGTTTCCTCTTACATGGATCGACCAGAGCCATTGGTTAACTATGACTTTGATGCGGGATCGACTATTCCAAAAAAAATGGAAGTAATAGTCTCACCGCGGGCTGGATCCCGCGGTGTGTCCCACAAGAGAGAAAGATGGGGAAGACCTAGTGACCCGGCAGATTTGCAGGGGTGGATTTAGTGTGGGTCCCACCCACTTGTGTGTTGCGGTAACAACCCGTGGGATTGGGACCCGCTGGATGTAAATTATTTTCGGAAAAAAAAAAGGTTTGTCATTCCTAAATGTGGGATTCAATGATAACTCGTGAGGTGATGAGGTGAGAAAAAGTTGGGATACCAACAACTAACAAGTAGGTTCTTCAATATATGAACCTCATATGTCATATCATATCTGAAAGAGAAAATGGGTCATTTGTCCAAAAAAATTTTGAACACGGTTCAAATGGACAAGTAAAAAAAAGTACGGGTGAAATAGCCAAAAAAATAGCAAGGATGAAACTGGATTCATCCTGGCTTATACTTAAAAAATAGCAAGGATGAAACTGGATGCATCCTGTGTAAAATAAAAATAAGAAAAAAATATTTGAAAATGGACAGGATGAAATTGGTTACATCCTGCCTATTTTTAAATTTTTGTCCATTTAAACAGTATCTTTTTAATTTTTGGCTATTTAAACAGTATCAAAACCTAAGTGTCTTTTTCACCCATGAATTGTTGATTTTGGTCTTTTTGACCAATTTTGTGTATCTGAAAAAGTCCCATACGCATAAAAAAGACGAAACCAAGGAGAGAGCTTGAATCGAAGCATCTAGTCGACTATACATGAAAACGAATCTTTTTTCCCTGATCAAAGTATATAACACAGTTTAGTAGCAGTACTGGCACTACACGCCAGTATAAGTATAGCAGATACTGGCACTACTGTCATCGCATTGTTTTCATAAGTTAACTGACAATACAGGTATGACCCCAGAAAAACAGGAAGTTGCTTCCCATCCCCCACTTTTCTACACCACCATTTTACACCCCTATGTGTCACTCTTATCCACCGTAGATTTCATCCTCACCCTACCTCACCTGGGAAAAATAGGGGGTCCGCTTTAAAAGTGAGCGAATAACACATGGACACATAGGGGTGTAAAATTTTTGGGGTATAAAAGTGGGGGATTTCTAGCATTTTCGAGAAAAACAATACCTCGCTGACTGCAAAAATCTGCATCATACATTTCAATTTTAGTGCGAAAATGGAACCAGAAGAAGATTTAGATTTGGACAATAATTGAATAGGCGACTACCAAAAAGCTTCTGGTTCTTAGAACTGCAAGACCACTATACTATAGAATGGGTAGGGTCAATCAATTTGGATAGTTATCAACAGAATCCGACAACGGGCTATCGGATGCTGTAGTTCGGATACTTGTTCCAACAAACGGCCTTATTGATCTTGCTTAATTAATTAATGTTTTTTTTTTTTTTTTTGTTTTTAAGGTTTAGCCTATGGATATGGGGACAGCCTGACAGGTCTATATAGTCTTATAAGCTCTACACGAAGTAGCATCCACTTGCAACTAAGTTGATTGCACTGTTTCTTTCATCTTTGGGTCTCAACTTGTGCATCCCTATGCAGCATCTAGTGGTTTGGTTTGGCCTAAGTACCTTGGCATGAAGTCATTAATGAGCACCCCAAATCTAGTGCATCCCTAAGCAGCATCATTTTCAACAGTACTCCAAGCTTTCATGGAAACACACTTGATTACGCAATTTCACTACATAAGGTGACAAAACACCAAAAAAACACCATCATTTGGTTCAATAATATCCCAATCCTACACATTGCAATCTCAAAAAATCAATTACACAATAATTTTTTGATCCATCATCATCATTATGCCAATCTATGTCTAGCTAACACTCTCAACCGTGAGCAACTAGTTAGATTGCAAACATCATTATTAAGTTATTAACCCACAACTGTCACAATCTTAAACTCAAAAACACTTATCATTACAAAAATCTTCTCCATTTGAAGAAACAAATCCAAATCAGATTGTTGCATTGAAATCATTTCACCATTTGGATCCTAACTCCAATGCAGACCCACACTTGCAAATGTCGGGGTCATCAGATAAAAACCCCTTAATAGTATCCAAACTTGCATCACTTTTTCATCACGAAAATAAAGTACATGCAATGTGGGGTTTGCAAAAAAAAAAAAAAATTACAAAATAATTCTTGCGTTTCAGCTTTTTGGTAGTAAGAAAAGTAAGGATTTCGAATACCAAGATTTGTCACTTTTCTTCTTTTCTTATTCAATTTTCACTCACGCATCAATAACAGAATATATCTGTCTGCTTTAAACTACTGTACAATCCATAGCTTCTCATTCACTCGCTCACTCAGTTCCATATAAGGATGTGTTGATTTGCTTCCCAGCATTTTATTAACACTTCATCTATTTCCTCTGTCTCACTTCCACTCTCCTCTCTTAAGCCACATACGAAGGAAAGGGTAATTCATGGCTATGAAGAATGAAGCAACACTAAAAAAAAATGGAAATCATTTGCAACTAGAGCAGGTTTGTAATTGTCTTTGGTTATTCTGATTTTTAATATTGGATTTTCATATTGTGATTGCAAACTGAGTTTTAGTGGTTCAAATATATGCGTTAAACTGTGTTGTATATTCGATCAATAATGTTGTTGTAGATTAAGATGGATGAATTACTTAAGACCAAATATCGCTGGGGAAACAGGTAAAGTTATTTGTTTCTCGGCTTAGTCGAATTTCGGGCAATCAGTTGTATATTTTTTACTAATCTAGGTTCTCTAAATTTGACTGCTGATATATAGATTGTTCGGTTGTTTGTAACTTCGTAAATTAAATGGTATCTATGTAGATGTTAAACTCCAAAAATGGGGATTGAAACAATACAAAGAACCATGGGTACGCTCAACAATGAAAATCCAAAAATTATAGTCTCTCCTGGATTGATTTTTATTATCAGCTGCGCTGCAGCATTACTACAGTTAGTATCCTGTCACTGCTCCCCAGAGGCGACCATATTCGGGAGATCCCAGGTATGCACTGAGTTGCGCCATTAGAGGAATGATTTAGTTGATGATTTCTTAATTGCTCCCACATGTAAATTCCATATATTCTTCTTTCTTATATATTAATCCTTTCTATCAAAAAAATTAAATAAATATTCTTCGTTTGTCATTGTAGATACATACATACATACTGTCCACTTATATACTGTGCATAAACATGTTTCATTTATCATGGTTTTTAATATTTTTAATAAAACCTAAATAAATACAGAAGACTAAGCCTCGTCAACAACAAAAAGTTATGAGAATGATGGTCACTAGGGGGACATTATCAACCCTCTTCATCCTGAACCAAACAAAATAAAGAGAAAACTTTAAGCTTTTTTTTTTTGGTTTGTTTGAAGCAAGAAAACTTTAAGCTGTATCGCAGTTTCTGAAGTACAGAAGTTTAATTTACACTTTCTTATAGCACGGCAAAGAGAGTAGTAACATGTCTCATTGGTTAAAGGGTTAAATCGTGGACCTTCTTCATCATATTGTTTCTTATTTTCTCTTCGTTTTTATGTTACATGTAGGAGTAGCATGCTCTCTCCGTTCCATTTTAGATGAGTGTTTAGGGTTATCTTTTTGTTCCACATTAGTTGATTGTTTTCATATTTTCCCACAAAATTACCATCAATACCCTCACATTTTGTCTTAGAACCACAAATTTATTTTTAAACATACAAATAACAATTAATGTTTAAAGACTGTTTTCTTTTTTTTTTCTTCTTCTTTTCTTCTTGGATCTAATTTTTTTCTACTCAATACAGGTTTCCCCAGGATAACATTTTTCATTTGTCAATGAAGTTGTAGCCGTCAATCCCGATAAGAAACGGTGTTGGTCAGTCGGGGAGCTAACTACGCGTGCAATCGTGACCCCGGATGTTGATTCGCTCTTATATTGTAATTGAATGCCTGTAATAGTTTCTGCCCTAACAAATTTTGATCCACTACATATGGTTAGAAGAGAAAAACCAAGAGTTGTTTTTAGTTTTGTGTTGAAGAATTTGTACAGTAGTTAAAAGTTTGGTGATTCTCCGATTCTGACTTCAAAATATTTTAAAATTGTTGTAGGTCACAGAAAATTATCGAATTCATTTTAAAAAGGTTAGAGACTATTTGGCACAAAACGAGGAAAAAAAATAAAAAAAATTGTGCCCCATGTAACCTAAGATCAGATGGAAAAGTGGCTATCGGAAGAGCACCATGGTTAATTGTTTATGTAAAATTAGCCCATCAAAGTTTTGTTAGGGATTATCATTACCATTAATATAAAAGTTAGTAAAAAAGTTAGAGGATTAGCATTAGCTAGCTACTTGAAGAGCACCTATATTCTATTTTAGATGTTAGTAAAAAAGTCTAGATGAAACTTTCATTCATTAAGGAAGCAGTAAGGCAACAGTGAACACTAACAGTGTCTAAGACCCCCTAGCTAGATGGTTTAAAGGAATCACAGCGAGAGCAATTTAAGAGCACCGAAATAGAAGCAGAAGTAATACATTTGAAAATATTCATACCAATCAGGAAACAACCCATCTTGTCCTCTTTTTTTTTTTCCAAGCATAAACCATTTTACGAGCTACTAATGTGTTATCAGAAATTTTCCTAGAAAAAGAAAAGCAGATTAAAAGGGAGTGATAATTTTATCTAGATGCATGCTTCTTTAATATATTAGCCAAAAGTGCTGATAATGTTAAAGAGTCCATAAATCATTTGTCCTAAAATCACTTGGATCGGATTTTTGTATTTTCAGGATTTTGGATTTAGAGACAAAAAATCTTGTACTCCCTCCGTCCCTAATATATAGGCGGAGAAGTGGGTTTCTTTTAGAATAAGAAATTTTTTTGATTTCCTACATATCCATCCTCTTTCCTGTCTTACCCCATGTACAATTTCCAACATTAGAGACAGTAATTTAATTGTGGTGATAACTACCTATAATAAATAAGGGTAATTAATGAAAAAACCCATCTTGGAATTGAAAATCCGCCTATCTAATGGTACTACAAATTTTTAAAACTCCGCCTATATAATAGAGACGGAGGGAGTATAATTTTGAATACCTAAGACCTGATGATGGGTCAATTTTGTTTGGAAAAGATCAAAGGGAAGCCATTTGGCCCCAGGTATTATTAGGTTTCATTTTTCTACCACCACCCAAATTTCAGAAGCAGAGAAAATCTCCATGAAAGAGACATTACCAGAATCATTCACACTAGGAAATAAACATTAAAAAAATTCATTATTATGAATCACCCGAAAAGCAGTAATGATAGATGAAAAGTAATTAATTAGAGTTTTATCCATCAATTGCATGTTTACTACCAACTCCCCACTAGGAGTTGTAAAACAATCATTAGAGTTTTTTTTTTTTTTCTTCCCTTCTTTTTAGCATGACAATGTGAAAAATAATTGGTATTCTTTTTCTCCTAGATTAATCATAGTTCCTGAGCATCATACATATAGAGCTTCCAGCTCTTTAAGCTTCCCATAGTTGCTAACTTGACGTAGAAGGGTGTTTAGTATTTTAAGTTGTCTTGGAAGAGCATTTGTTTTTCCATAAAAACTATGGATTGGGCCGGTCTTATGGCTTCAGAGTGGGTTCAAACTCCTCACATCCAAAAGTATGTTCCAGGGAAGTTTGGAATGCAAATTTCCCCTGGGTCTGATAGCCAAACGGGGGAAGTTGATACCTTAATCTCTAAGAATCAATCAACGACTCTTAGAGCACAACTAATATAAGAGTACTTCCCACCTTTGGAATAATAATAAAGTTTTTACCATAAGACTTGATCTTCCAAACAATACCTCAAATTAACTCATATGCACCACCTGGTTTAGAAGGGAAATTAATTGTAAGACTTGTTGTAAGGGCATAGTGTAGAAATCCACCGGAAAACAAAGTTTCTAGCTTCATCATAAGTTCTTTATTCTTCTTCTGAAGTTATATTTTACCCCAAAGAGTCGAGGCTGCTACCTGGGCTTACGGAATCCCACGGGGGGCTACAAATACAGGCAACAATCATCCTTCAATCCTATAGAGTTTGGTAACCCCCAGTAACAATGTTTAAACAACCATAGTGGTTGCAAGAGGCAGGGTAAATGAGGCAGGCACTGGCAACAACAAACGTAGGTACACCCTAATATTCTCTTTGTTTGCAAGTGATTAGATACGTTCTCTTGGTTTCTTCCTTCCTGCATTGGTATTAGTACAGTCGCACCACAATGATTATGTGAGTACACTCGAGTGTATACTGCAAGTGCTTGCCATAATTGGTAACAGTACGTACACCGAGAAATCAGATTTATTCACGTTGCTGATGTGTGTTGCTATCATTTGATGTCCAAAGCAAAAGAAGATTCCCCATTTTCAGTGTTTGAAATGTTCAAAAATTGAGTCTTACTACACATTTTAAGAACAGATTTTCTTCACTAATTATGGAAGCTACACAAAGATAAAAACTTTAATTTGTGTCACTAAAGGTAGTTAAAATCTATCATTTTTTGTGCTTTAAGAATATCCAAACAGGACCAAAGCCATATCAATAATGATAAAGTGCTAGAGTTTCTTATCAAAACACTAACACAAACATGATTATCATGCATTCCCATGAACCCCAAACAGTAAAAAATGTCTCATTGTGTCTTCTTTTGATTGTAATAATCATTTTGTGTAACATGCATCTTTGAGAGTAAAATGTAGGGTTTGTGTCATTTATCTTGTTTTTTACCATGTGATGTGACCATATGGTTGGAGAACGAGAAAGGCAAAAATAAAGAAATGAAATCATGAAAGTTTTAAAACAAAGTAAGTATTGTGATTATGGATAACACTACCATAAGAAAAAATGGAATCTTAAACATAAAATGTGGTTCTAAGTGACCTTGGATTAATAAAATGGGAAATATATACACTTTAAAGGTACAAACACACTTTGGAATTGAGTCAACTGGAAAAGGAGAAGAGAAAGTTGGAACAGATCGGTCAATCAACTTTGACTGATATTCTTCTCTATAGAAGGTTAGTAGTACAAGTTTATATTTAACTAAATGGTCGGATTTCTTTTTTTGAAAGCCTATTGAAAGAAGAGGCATCTTTAAGAATCAGATAGTCAGGGGATATTCAAATTTTTAGGGAACTTTTGGTGCTTATCTTTAGAGCTGGGTGATCCCCTTGGTTGTGGTCAATCAGATTTGACTGATTCTTATACTGATGAAAAGAAGTACTACAAATTTGTGAACTAGTCAGGTTTGAAAGCCTAGTAGAGGCATCTTTAAGAATCAGATGGTACTCGGGGATATTCAAAATTTAGGCCAACTTTTGGTATATATCTTGAGAATATCGCCCCTGATCACTAACGGAATACGCATCCCGAAACCCTAGACGAATCGTGGAATTTTCATTAGTTTTGAAGCTAGCTAACTATCTCTGCCATGGTATTTGGTCACACCTTCCACATCACAATATTTATCCACATCACGTCTAACTTGCCAATCAACTTCACGGCCTATCTATGTATATTTTTACGATGTGCTCTATCCTTTTCTGAAATTGTCATTTTACTCTTTGTTATCTTTGATCCCAACTCTGGCGTTGAAAGACATTCTTCTATATAGATGATATAAAAGTTAAAGGGTAGTATTAGGGGGAACAACAACTTAGGGTAAGTGGGTGCAATTAGGTGATCAGAATTATTTATGTTCATACAACACCCAGACATTAGTTTTTTGATTCATGTTTTTACCTCCATGCAACGAGATCATTTTTCTTTCACCTCCTTTTATATTTCCGATAAAAGGCACCGACACTGTTTCGCATCCTCGTGCTCTTTCTGGTCTTTACCGATCGAATTATCCTTCTCTGAAAGAGAAAAAAAGAAACGCATATGCATGAGGTACAAAGAGTGTTCTTGTCCTCCAAACGCTCAACCAAGCGTGATAATTGAAGACCCTTTGGTATGGCCCATGGTCATACAGCACATAACCTCATGACCAGGTCTCAGTCAGACAGAAATAATATGTTTATCTACCTTTTCTTATTTTGTTATTAAAGCAAGTCTATCACTTTTATTTCTCCTCTCTTTTCTATTTTGTTTTTGTTGAATCCACTTTTTACTGGTGTTCAAATTTTCTTATTTCGGACTGAGATGTTGCATCGTCTTCCTCTTCTACGTAGAGGTAAAACATGCACGTGAAGTTCTCAAAATCACCAGTTTAACACATGCATATATATCATTAGATTCCTTGCCATCATTTCCATTGCTTAATGAATCGATACATAAAGAGTCGATTTCCTTTGGGGTGTCTCTGTCGGGCACGGACACGCCTAAAAGCGTATACGTGTCCGATACTTAAACAAGGGATCATTTGTTTTCTTGAATGAGAACTTACTGGTCAGTTTAATCTTACAAGGAAGGTGGAATTTATTCACAAAAAGCAAGAAACAGAAATGCACCTTCTCTTTTTGAGAGAAATGCACCTTCTCTCAAAAGTTAGTCGTGGTTAGTCGTGGTTGTTACTCCCGATCTATATAAGCATGCGGCTACCCACATACTTATATAGATGATATAATGAATATGATTACTATCCTGCATTTTCATAATCATCAGTTTCGGAAAATATGCTGATCGAATCTACTCTAGGTAGGGTGACATTAGGTTCTCCCCCTTCAGAATGGTTTCAGAAAGAAAAATACTAAACCGAAACATGAAATTACTTGAAAGCTGTTGAAAATAAATTTATGGACAAATTCTTTCGCTTTTTTATTTTATTTTTTATTATTAATTCTTCTATTTGTATTTTCTAGTTCTTTTTGAATGGTATTCCTTCCTCGCTTCATTTTTTTAATAAAGAAATTTCGTAATGGAATTGCTTTATTTTTAAAAAAAAATAAAAATAAATAGAGTGCACAACAATAGAAATAGAAGAATAAATTGTCTTTAATTTTGTTAATCGAACCAACAATGGGGTCGCCCATAATGTAGCCCAATGGGCAAAAACAATAAAACTTGTATGGCTTGGTCTTCACCCCCCGTTTGGCTTCTGCCATCCCTAAGTGCCGACCATAGTCTATCAAGACAGGCGGAGGAAATGTAATGAGGTGCTTTATATTTTTGCTTCAAAAAAATAAATAAAATAAATCTATTGCTGGAAGGCCTCTTCCTATGGGTATGCCAAACACTTATATTTGGCATATATGCATCCACTATGGGTATGCCAAACTGCCAAACTCATATGCCAATATGTTATTCCGGCATATAGGCATAGGAGACGAGAGTTTCCATCGAGCGATAGAGATTCTATCCCATTGAGTTGACAGAGACTCTATCATTTGGCGATATTCTCTTTATCTCCAGCGATATTCACTTTATCTCCAAGTAATTTTATATATATATAAATTATCCTTCTCTCCTACTTTTTCATTATTCTAATATATTTTTATATTTAAAGGGTCCCACTAAATATATTATAACACTAAAACTTTTATAAATACCCCACCGCACAAACACAAATATATTTTTTTATTCATTAGGGTCCCACCCAACACAATTAAATATATGTTTTTAATCAAGTTTGGCATATCTACCATAGTGGGGAAACTCATTTGCCATGCCACATGGCATGCCAAACAACATTTTTTTGCCATACCCATAGGAAGAGGCCGAATAAGCAAGTTAGGTACCATCAATGAATTAAGTATGAACCACAAAAAGACATATACATATAAAAAAGACGAAAGCAAGTACAACAGCGGTCAAACTCGAGCAACTCTACACATGAAAATGGATCTTTATTTCCCCTGATCAAAGTATAGAAGACAGTTATCACTGGCACTACGCGCCAGTATAAGTATAGCAGATATTTGCACTGCAACTGTCATTGCATTGTTTTCATAAGTGAACTGACAAAATTCAGGCACGACCCAAAAATAATTGCCTAATTTGGTTCAATGAATACCAGAAATCTGTATCATACAGTCCAATAATGCTGCAAAAATGGAACCAGAATAAGATTATTAGATTTGGATAATGATGGAATTGGTGACTAACGGAAAGCTTCGGGCTGTTAGAACTGTAAGAGCATTATACAATTGGTAGGGTCGCTCAATTTTGGACACTTATCTATCCAATCCGACAACGGAATACGGTCGGTACTGTAGTTCGGAGACCTGTTTAAGACGGCTTTAACTGTGATCACTTGCTTAATTAAGTCACTAATGGCTTTTTACCAACCTAGAATACTCAAAAAAAAAGTAGAGCCTATTGATATGGAGACCAGTCTACCTAGTCTTACAAGCTCTACTGTATATCAAACATCATCCACTTCCAACTAAGTTGATTGCACTGTTGATGAACTAGAGTTTGTTCCTTTTTTGGTCTCATGCAACTTGAGCATCCCTAAGCATGCAGCATCTAGTGGCTTGGTATGGCCTAAGTACCTTGGCGTGAAGTCATTAATGAGCACCCAAAATCTAGTGCATCCCTAAGCAACATCATTTTCAACAGTACTTCAAGCTTTCATGGAAACACACTTGATTACACAATTTCACTACATAAGGTGACGAAACACCAAAAAAACACCATCATTTGGTTCAATAATATCCCAATCCGAAACATTGCAATCTCAAAAAATCAATTACTCAATAATTTTTTTGATCCATCATCATCATCATTATGATGCCAATCTATCTCTAGCTAACACTCTCAACCGTGAGCAACTAGTTAGATTGCAAACATCACTATTAGGTTATTAACCCACAACTGTCACGATCTTAAACTCAAAAACACTTATCATTACAAAAATCTTCTCCATTTGAAGAAACAAAACCAAATCAGATTGTTGCATTGAAATGATTTCACCATTTGGATCCTAACTCCAATGCAAACCCACACTTGCAAATGTGGGGGTCATCAAATAATAACCCCTTAATAGTACCCAAACTTGCATCACTTTTTCATCATGAAAATAAAGTACATGCAGTGTGGGGTTTGCAAAAAAATGTAAAAAAAATAAAAAATAATTCTTGCGTTTCAGCTTTTTTGGTAGTAAGAAAAGTAAGAATTTCAAATACAAAGATTTCTCACTTTTCTTATTCAATTTTCACTCACTCATCATTAACGGAATATATCTGTCTGCTTTAGATTACTGTACAACTAATAGCTTCTCACTCACTCACTTACTCACTTCCATATAAAGATATGTGTTGGTTCACTTCCCACCATTTTATATAAACTCAAAACACTTCATCCCGTTTCATCTGTCTCACCCCACTCTCTCTTAGCAGCATAGTAAGCAAAGGGTCATTCATGGCTATGAAGAATGAAGCAACAACAACTAAGAAAAGTACTAGTAGTAGTGTTAATAAAGGAGCATGGACAACTGAAGAAGATGAAAGATTAGCTCAAGTTATTGAAACTCATGGACCAAGAAAATGGAAATCAATTGCAACTAAAGCAGGTTTGTAATTGTTATTTTCATATTGCTGTCGAAAAATATGCTTTAAATTCTGCATATTTGATGAATAACGGTGTTGTTGTTGCATTTGATCTTGACAGGACTTAATAGATGTGGAAAAAGTTGTAGATTAAGATGGATGAATTACTTAAGACCAAATATCAAAAGAGGCAATATCTCTGACCAAGAAGAAGATTTAATACTTAGACTACACAAACTCTTGGGAAACAGGTAAAGATATTTTTAATTTGAACTTCATGGTTTTGTTTCGTTTTTTCGAATTTTCGCAATTTAATTAAACTGACTTATTATGAACATTTATGCAGGTGGTCTTTGATTGCTGGAAGACTACCAGGTCGAACCGATAACGAAATCAAGAACTACTGGAATTCACATTTGAGCAAGAAAATACAACAACAAGAGAAGAAGAGAAGGAGAGGTCCAAAAGCACAAGTGTGTAATAAGGTGCAAGAAACCAAAGTAGTAGTGCAATTGGAGAAAGAAGATGTAAAGGTGAGTGAAGAAGCTACTTCTAGTGAAGCCGGAGAATTGCAAACTAATGCTACTAGCTTTAATGCCGATGACCAATTTTTCGACTTCTCTAGCGAGGGTTTAACAAATATGGAGTGGATGAGCCAATTTCTTGATGTTAATGATGTTCTATGCTGGTTTTCATGAAAAAATGTATTTGGATCAATAAATGGTTTCTTTTTTTTGTGTGTGTTTTTTCAATGAAAAATTGAATCTTCTCCCTCTCTCTGTCCATGTCTTCAAATTTGGTGCAATTTTGAATAGTATATTCATTATTTTATTCCTAGTTAGTTAGTGTCATCCTGATGTCATGAATGGCAATCTTCCTTAACCATTTTCTGACTGTTTCCAAATTTTTTATTTTTCTAGACAAGTTAACTATCTGAGCACTTGTTGGTCTCAGTTGCAAAAATATGTTTTCTTGATCGTAAAAGCAATAAAAATAATAGAAAATACGTCACATAACCATTAGGTTATCCATTCAGCGGAGATTAAGTTGTTCACATTGATGACCTATAGAGCGTGCACCAGAAAGGAAGAAATTAAAGTGTTCACATAGGTGACCTACAGGACATGCACATGAAAGGGCAAGTAACCTAACACGACTCGTAAAGCTAATATATAATTTGAAAAAAAGGCTTCATGATGCTCGTATATTTGGCTCAAAACATCTTGTGACAATATTCATAAAACACATGAGGGAGCATTATTAGATCTAGTCCATGATGTTGATGCATCCATAGGTGGTGGAACATGATTTTAGTTATCATCTTGATGGTGATAGTTTTAACTTGCTAAAAACAATCTCTACTATATGCATGTAGAACACCAAGGGACAAAAAAATAAAAAAAAATAAAAAAAAATAAAAATAAAAAATACATGCGAATTATTGTCACTATGATATGATGTTGAGAGTTCCCACTCCAACAAGAACTGATGAGTCCATGTCTATGGAGGACCCAAACCGGACTACCCTGGCATATCGTACATTAACCTGTTTCCTTTTCTTTGGGACCCAATCAGGTTAAAAGCAATCCCGTCAAGTAAAATAAAGTTTCAGTTTTTTACCATGTCGACGCAAAAAATCTCTACAGCCAAACATCCAAATTTCGAAGGGCCAAATAAACACTCCCTATATTCTTCATGGTTTCTAATTTGAACTTATCCAAGGCAGTGGCACCACCACCATGTATACTCAGGTCCAGAGCATCTAGGGGCAATAATCTTAAAACACAGGAGAAAGCATTATCAGATCTGGTCTGGTCAAATAATGTTGATGCCTACAGGAGGAAGCATGACTTTATTAGTTATCATGCATCATGATGATGGTGATAGTTTTATCTTGTTGAAAACAATGTCCACGAAACAATTCTACTAATAAAATTTGTGCGACAAAATGTGGTAAAACATGCACAAAGCAGCATGCATGTGGTCCAATTTCAAAAGATTGGTGGGGAGCATTATTATTGTTTTGGAGTACATGTATGTTTTATCATAGTTCATAACTAAGGAGTTTCTTTTAATTTGTTTTGAATTTGGAACACGATTCAAAACATAACAAATAATTAACGCACCAAAAAACAACAATAACTTCGGTGAATGGATATTTTTCTTTCGTATACTTTGGTGAACGGATGATTCTTTCGTCAAATTTCTCATTTATTTTAAGAGTACAATGAGCTGTTCTTTTAGAACATGAGTACAAAGTTGGGGTGAGTATGGGCCGGTATGGACCGGTTTTCACCTTATCCGCATCCAATCCAATATATTTCGGATTTCAAATTTGACATCTGCATCCAATCCAACATCCAAAGAATGCACGGATGGACGGATTGGATACGGATAATCCAATGGATTTATTTTAGTTAAAATTTATAATAAAGAAAATAAAGCCACCATAAATGACTCCTTATAAAACCTACATATTCTATATATGTATGAGAATATAAACATGCCATGCACAACACCCAAGCAAACGCCTTAAAAATTCTTGAATGATCCATAGTATTTTGTAGAACTATATAAATTCCGTTAATTTAACGGATGTGGATGTCCAACGGATTTTCAAGGTTGCATCCAGGCCCGATCCGTAATCTATTGGATTGCAAAAATTTCATCCACATCCAACCCATTAGCGAACGGTTTGGGTATCCATCCGCAAATGATCGGTTGGTCCTGGTTAAATCTATGGATTACGGGCCAATTGCTCACCCCTAGTACAAATTATATTGTTTTGAAAAAGAAGGAAAATGTTAGATTGACGGAGAAAGGGCTAGGCCTCACTTGTCCATTAGCTATCCCATTGACAAAAGGTATTTTTGTTGTCAAGCCCAAGATTATTTTTGTTTTCCGTGACACCCATAATTGTATAAAATTTTGAACAATGACTACATAATGGGTTGTGCATCCTAATTTTTCAGGGGTATAATTGACAATGCAACTTGGATATAACATATCAAAAAAAAATTTCCTTGGAATTTTACAAATTTTATATCGTTGGAAATATTTTAAAGAGAGCTACACAACGAGTACAAACAACAATATCAAATTTTTGTTTTTAACGAAAGAATTGGAGGTGGTCATCATTTTAGGGAAAAATTTCAAAAACTGACTACATATTTGTTATGCAGCCTCCAAAAAAGATGCATAACACAATATGCATACACCACAAAAGATAACCATATTTTTGTTCATACATCCATTGTTTTGGTTATGCAGCAACTAAAACGATGTATATGACTAAATCCAACAGAAAAAGCAGATGCATAACGAATTATGCAAACATTTTCTCGATTGCATGACAAGTTATGCATCTGTAAAAGGTTATGTAGCTATTGTTTTGGTTGATTTTAGTGCGTACAGATAAAGTTGATGCATAACGCATTATGAAGCCATATTTTCAGATGCATAACAGGTTATGCATACATTTTTACGAATGCATAACATGTTATGCAGATATTATTGTAGGTGCATGACAAATTATGCAGGATTTGTTTTTATTGGTTTCATTAGTAACAAAAAAGTTGTTGCATAACGTGTTATGCGGCCATTTTCTGGACTGCACAACAAGTTATGCAACAAATTTTGTAGATGCATAACAGGTTATGCATCCATTTGCACGATTGCATAACATGTTATGCAGATATTTTCTCGACTGCATGACAGGTTATGCAGTCATAACAGCATCATCATCTTCTTTCCTGTTTCAATAACTTCCATGTTCAACAGCACCAACACCAACACAACACAACTCAGTTCAGAAACCCAATAAACTCGATCAACAACAACATCTGTACACCAACAATCAAACTCACTGTATCACCAGGTCTATTTCTGCAATTCAATTTCTTCTCAAATTGATACCTGCAATTACTCAATTTCATCATAGATCCGATAAAATCTTCATCCCCTGATTTTGTTATCTGTCAAGCCCTAATCCTTGCAATCGAATCAAACCAATTTCTTCACTCGAATTTCTTGATAACATCAACCCAAATTTGGTTTTAATCCTACCCCTAAATCATTTGCCATTTTTCAAATATCAGCAGTAAAAGTTCTTCTCAACTTCAAACTGAAGATTCTTCTGCAAATCAAACCCAACACGGATCTGATGCATCTCGACGCTTCAATTCAGTCAAACCCTAACTCAAACCAAATCAAGCTAAAACCTAAAAACAAAAAATCCAAATCCAACCAAACTGAACGAAAAAAAAAAAACAAAAAATTTGATAAGATTCAAGAGTTGAAATCGATAGAAATTAAAAGGAATATGAATTACTCTTTTGAAAGAAAATCAAAAGCTTTTTCTTCTTCTCCTCTCGCCTCCCCGTCTGGTTTTCTAAATATCTCATCTCTCTCGGCGAAGGAAAGAAATCTCACGATAAACTTAATTTTAAAAAATATGGGCCTGCTGATAATTTTGTCTAATAAAATGGGTGCGCGCCTGACATTTTCTAGGCGTGGGTTTGACAGTGAAGAAAAACTGAAAAATGGATGTGGTGGTAGTTTCACTTTCCAAAATTCCCTCGATCAGTCTAGCAGGGTTATTTAATCCGGTTAAAAGTAATCTGTTTTTATGATCCCCGACTGGTACTCTACTCAGGAGTGAACCTATTAGAGGGCCAACCTAGCCTTTATCCTGGATAGCCCTCTAGATCTGGAACCATTTTTTGGGGACCATGGTTTTTTTGAGGGGACCATGGTCTTATTAGGCCACCTTCCCTATAGTTATAAGGGGTGTCCTAAAGTGTGGAAATGACTAACCTACCCTTAACCTAATTTAATTTAAAACTAACCTAATAACCACCTATATATATAACCACCTCCTCCCACCACCACCGCCCACCACTACCACCTCCGACTACTACCACCACCAACCACCACCACCTCCGACTACCACCACCACCTCTCTATATATAACTTAATTTAAATCATTAACATATTTACTCTTTTACCTAAATAAATTATAACTAATCTACGACTTCTTCCTCTATTCTACAATTTTTCTTCTTCTCTTGTTCATCAATTTATGATCATCTAACCCTGATCATATACAAATCTAATCAAAATCATCAAATTTTTAGCCTGGTCGATTCATTGAATTTTCATCGTCGATTAATCAATCTTTTATAAACAAACCTATCCATAAGTATTTTCCCACGAACCCATTACTTCTAATTCGTTTTTTATTGAAATTTTGAGTTGTAGTCATCAAAATATGGTTTAAATGGAAGTTACAGTGGCATGTTCGGTTATGAATAGTTTAAACAAAAAAATTAGTTTGCTAACCGAACATTCTGAAACCAAGAACACGAAGAACACTTCGGTTATCACGAATTTATTGTTTCTTAACCGAACTCAGAGTTCGGTTGGTTCGCAAAGAAGGCTAAAACTATTTTCTAACCGAACTTTACCAATATTACAAAAAAAAAAAAACAATCAAATGTAACCGAACTGTGCTACTTTTCCCACTATGTTGATTTTTGATTTAAATGAACTTTGCCCACTATGTTCGGTTGGTTCGCAAAAGAAGGCTAAAACTATTTTCTAAGGAACTTTACCAATGTTACAAAAAAAAAAAAAAAAAAAAAAAATCAATGTAACCGAAACTGTGCTATTTTTCCCACTATGTTGAGTTTCAATTTAACCGAACTTGTCCCACTATGTTCGGTTTGTTATAAAAAACTTGACAAACCGAACTCTTAACTAATTGTGTGTAGTTCGGTTAGATATTGGTGGTATGAAGTTTGCGAAACAATAGGAACTTTGTACACTAATGTGCAATATTATTTTACATAAGTTCGGTTAGCTATTGGTTGCAAACTAACCGAACTTCTGACCCTATAGTTCGGTTACATTTCGCCAAACCAACATAACACTTTGTAATTTTATTTACAAAGTTCGGTAACATGTACGTTAACCGAACTTCAAAAAACCTCTATTATTGGAGAGTTCGGTAACCTGCGTATTTAAAAAAAGTAACCGAACTACACTTTCAGATGAGTTCGGTTACATGTTCTTCACACAAGGTAACCGAGCAAGTCCAAATCTACTTAACAAATTCACATTTTTTTGAAAATTTGGACCAATTCAACCAATATTATCTAAGTTTAGAGCATACCTGGGTACCCAAATAGTCTTCATCCGGTTTTGGTTGGTAAAATTCATCGTTTTCATCTTGAGATTGGCTTTTGGGAAGAATACATTCACCATCTAAGAAATAATTCATCACTTGAATAGTCTAGCTTAGTGAACTCAATTTTTTTTTTTCATGTTTTTCTTCTTCATCTTCTCTAACATTTCTCTCTCAATAATTCTACTTCTTTGTTAAAAATCTGATTTTTCAATCTCAAATTTTTATTCAAAATCATTTCACTAATCATACTAACTAACATTAACACTAACTAATCATTAACCAAAAATAATCAGGAAGGTAATTTTGGTATTAATATAAATATTTAGATAAGGGGTGTCCTAGAATTACTTTTAATGTCTTACCCAAAATAAAACCATGGTCCCCCAAAAATACCATGGTCCCCAAAAAACGGTTCTAGATCTACAAGCTTAAATTAAAATAATTGGGCTTACTTACCAGGGCCTAAGTAAGTATTATAGCCCGTTGGGTCCGTCCGTAACTCCATCCTAACACCTGAGTTTCCGATATGGTGTGGAAAACAAGCAGACCCTATTAATCTTTAATTCGAAGAATCAGTGAGAAAGGGGGAAATTAGATTCAGCAGGGGAAGAAAAAGCAAAATCAAACTGGTTCAGGATTTATTCTTCTTTCTAAGGTATGATGAATTACTTCTCTTTATCTTCTTGTTCTTCTTTTGAAAAGAAAACTGGTTTTAGGTTTGAACATTTACCTACAGACATAATAGAAGATATATTGGCTAGGTTACCGGCTGAAACAGTCTTAGATTGTAAACTTGTTTGCAGAATTTGGTTAAGTGTTATTCGTGATTGTTGTTTTGCTGAGAAACATTTACAGTATCAATTACTCCAATTTCACCATTTTCACAACCATAAATACTACCCTTCTAACGAAAACAGTAAGGTTACTACTAAAATTGGATTCATAGTTGGTATCGAAGGAACACCTGATGATGAATACACAATGGTTTACAAGGAGTTCGATGACAGAGTGATTACAACTTATAGAATCAACCACCATGTGTTATGCGTACCTGGTGATGAATGGGTTGGATCCTGTAATGGTTTGATATGCGTAGCTAAAAACATTTTTAACAAAGAGGTATTATATGTATTTAATCCAATTACTAGAGAATGTGTTTATCTACCGAGATTAACATCATACGAAGTTGCAACAATTTCGCATATGTCCCGGGGATTTGGTTATAGTGCTACTTCTAAGAAATACAAGGCTGTTAGAATTTTATACAGCAAAGTGGAAAACAGTGATGCATGCCTTGGGTTAGTTCAAGTTTATACTCTTGGTGGTGGGAGCGGATGGAGAGTCAAAGAAACCATTGCGCATTCGTTGAACAGTGCGCATTCGTTTATCAGTGATCCTGGTGCATATGTAGATGAATCTCTTCATTGGTTGAACAAGGAAAGGCAAGTATGGGCGTTTGATTTGGCCGATGAAAAGTTGTGTTTGTTAACAACATTACCTTTCAGTTGTGATGCAAATAATGAACAACGTCAACAAAAATTAGTAGTTCTGGGTGGGTGGTTGTCTGTTGTTGATATTCATCTCAATCATGTAGATATATGGTCTTTCAAAAAATTTGAAGAAAAGCAGAAGCTAAGGAGTTGGAGTAAGGGGTTCTCTATTGGTTGGAGTGGTCTTTTTGAAGTAGTCGGCCTTACAAATAAGGGAGAGCTTCTATGTTTCAGGGTTAATGAAAATATCTGCCTCTACAGTAAATATTCAGAACCTATATGTGAGCTCAAAGAAACTCCTACAATTAAATACGGAATGTTACATGTGAATAGTTTTATCTCAATAAAGGCTTTGGAGGAAGAAAACGTGCAGGTAATTGGATCACCCGAAAGAAGTGAAGGAGCAATTAGTGAAGACGAGCTCGATGCATAAAGAAGGATATTCTACCGGGTCAATGCCCAAAAATGTTTTCTAGGGAGAGCTATTTACTAAAAATGTCTAGTTTTTTAAAAATTCCCAAAAAGGTAAAATGTGTGCACATTATAGGTGTGGATTCTTGATATTGTGTACACAATATCAAGTAATGGGTACACATTCAAACATTTTTGGTAATTTATAACATTTTTGGGAATAACTAAAGAAAACCAGACACCTTTGGAAATTTCCTCTATATTCTACCTAGGTAAGTAATATTCAACTCCATGGTTTAATGAAAACTCAAACTTTTCTGCCCTTACTAAAATGTCATTTCTCTATGTTGTAACTTGTAACTAATGCGTAAGATTGGGTAGTAATGCCTAACTTTTTTCCATGGAGAAATGGATTATTAGCAAATTTATCTACATGCATTGATTGAAATTGATGACCTATATATAGCTGAAAGTTGTGATATTCCCAAATGAAATTTCACCAAGCTCTATGGCTTGTGTGTGAGAAAAGCAAGAACATAAATCTTCCTGCACAATTATTGTATTCTTGCTTATTTAAGTTCCTAATACGGGTACCATAGGTTGCTCAAGAAATGTTCTGCGCATTTATTTAGCTAATAAAAATGTTTACACAATTGTTCATTCTGTTATGTTCTCTAAGCTTTGTGTATGGTAACGGATCTTTATCTGTTACGCAGGTCAGTTGAAGATTTGGAGCAGTAATTAACCTGATAGGCTTTGGAATTTAGAAAGCTTGATATATTGAACTATATCAATGGAATGTGCACTTCATCTCTAATTCGTATATTATTCAGAATAATGTAAACCGATAAAATTAATGAGGATGTTTAGTTGTCGCACAGTCTTGAATATTATAAAACATGGATCTTATTGGTATTTGATTAGATTATTGTTTAAGGGTTCAGAAGCCTATCAGGAGCATGTTTATGGTAATTCTATTGTCATCACCGTGTTGTTCAGTTGTCGCACTGTCTTTGAATTTTTTAAAACATGGGTACATGGATCTTATCGGTATTGGTATTTGATTAGATTTGTAGTTGCGAGAAATCTCACAACTACACCCTTAGTAAAATCTATAAAACAATCTAAGAAATCATCGTAACAATCTTAAGAAATTTTATTAAAATCTTTAAGTCAAGTATATATATATATATATATATATAAAGAAACCCTAATTTGGGAAGCAAATAACTTTCTCTCTCTAAGTTTCTTCTTTAACCTTACTAAAAAGATTTCTCCCTACAAAGGCGCTCGGTTTCTTATATAGGAGTTTACATAGTGGAGGACAGCTAATAAAGCTCCTTATTTCGGATCTGACGTGTGTCAATGTCGCATAGGGATTTTCCATTGACGCATGGTTTCTTTACAGCCGCATAGATCTTCACACTTTAATCATGATTAGGTGACGTCATCTGGTTCGTCATCTTGAATATGTTGTACGCGATAGTGTTCGCTTATCACTTAAGGAGTTTCTTCGCATACTAAACGAGTGTGCGGTATTTTGTACCCACATTTGCCTCTTCTCATATCATTCTTCAGGTAGAAAGAGAGGTATGAGAATCTCCATTTTGATATTCTGCCGCACCGGTTCATCTCTTCACATTCTTCTCGACCGACATGTTTCTGTGATTTAGGTTTAACCGTCTACACGTATTGACTTTTCCCCTTTTAACCAGCACGTCTTGAGTTAACCGGTTATCTCTTTTCCCTATTTAACGACTGAAGTGAGGAGAGATCATTTTTTCTTTTCTTTATTTGATCTTCATCTTCTCTGCAAATTTTCATCTTCATCTTGTCTGCAAATTTTCATCTTCATATTCTCGAGGTCTTCGTTCTTCCCTTTTAGAGATTTTCCAAGTGTTGTTCTTCTTTGATCTTATGGATTCTCATTCAAGGTTAGTGTATTATGTTACCACTGTTGTTTTGTTTTTTTCTCTTTTGAATTTCCGACTGCCATTGTTGATCTGCTAATGTTCTTCTTATTCCCATACTGGTTTTGTTGCAGCAAGAGTTCTTCCTCCGGTATTCGTGTTACAGTTTCGAACCCTAAATCTTCTTCAAGGTTTAAAGACGATTAATCTCGCAAGAGGAAGCCTTCGCATAACAAGGTAGTAAGAAATACTTATTTTCCTTAAAACAATATTGTTGCCTCTGTTTCTTATCTGCATTGTTTTTCGAAGGATGCTAAGAGAGAAATTGATGGCGAGAAGAAGAAGAAGAAGGTTAAGAGAGTTCACAAAGTCCCCACGATCAATACTTCTCTTATCATCCCAGAGTTTAACTATAGGTCCCACCCTAATTAACATGTGTCTTCTAACGTCATTATGGACGCTCCTTCACAGGGCATCGCTGCCCCAGCTTCTTTGGATGCTTCTGCGTCTTCAAAGGAAACTCCCGCTCTTGAGGAAGCCATTTTAGTAGATCATGAGGCTGTCTCCTCTTCTGAGAATGTGGTTACCACTGTTTCCACCTTTGTGAATATTCCTGCCTCAGCGAATATTCACGCGTCAACGGAAGATACATCCGCATCCATTCCCAATGATATCGCTTCTTCTGTGATTACTCATTTTTCTTCTAAGGTTATCTCTTCCCCTGTGGAGGCTACCTATGCCGATTAGAGCGTCTTTAAAGGAGTAGATTCTGCTACTCAAACTTTATCGGATATCATTAATGCCGCTCGTTGATCCATTGATAATCCGGCTAAGCTTAGCATTTGTGATGATCTATCCAAGCTGTTATGTGACTCTCCACCAAACAAATCAACTAGGAGAGAAATCTTCTCACAGCTTGATCCAAGCGTCCATCTTTCCTTTGATCCCTTGGTAATTATTCTTTTTCTTACACTTTTCTATTCATGCTATTTTATCACATCTTTACATTTGTTTTATTTCTTCCTTAGGAATCTCGTCGCCGCATGGTCCAAACTGAGGGATTTTCTGAATCTAGTAGTACCATACTAGAACTTTCTCGTTAGAATACCAAATTAAAGGGGGAACTCCAGGCTCAAATTCTTGAATATGAAAATCTCCGCAACAAGAATCAAGAACTCAGAGGTTCGTGTTAGTTCCTTTTGTTACTCATTTATAAATAAGTTGTTCTTGCGTCCATATTTTGAGTTTCTTCGTGCGTATGTTAAGACTTAAATCAGAAGCACGTTATGGAAATATTTAGCTATCCATATTCTTCTGAAGATGCTCGCGCGGATAATGAGAGATTGCAGAATCAAATAGATCAATCAGTTAATAACCATTCCTACTCACTTGATCAGATTGAGAATCTAAAAAATGAGAATCCTTGTTTAGCTAATCAAAATGAATCTCTGGGCTCCCAAGTATCGCATCTTTCTGGATTGTTGCATAGCGATGATTTAAGACATCAAACTCTATCAGATGAAAATCAGGTCTTGGCCGCAGAGAAGCGGTATTTTTTAAAGAAAGAGGCGATGTTTACGCGTCAATATCTTATTCTTCAGAAGATTTGTGATGATCAAGAGGAATCCCTTCGCACGTTAAGAAATCAAGATGATGAGTCTATGAAGAAATTAACTTTGGAGAATGAGAAGATCATCCAGAGAAAGATAAATTTGACTGTGAAGATGAACAAACTTCGAGAACAACATACGCAGCTAAAGGGGTATCATGATATCCTTGTGAAGGAAAAGGCTTCTTTTTCTCAAGATGAAAATAAGATTCGATCTCGTCTTCAGGGTTTAGTTGGTGATGATTTTGATAAGGTTATGGAGAATATGAAAAGTAGTAGTCTCGCTTTATCTAAATATCTCAATTCCCATAGGGAAAGTAATCTCATTGAGCTGACTGCCTCAGTTTACTTGTGTTTTTTAATTGCTCATATCTTGTGGTTGCGGAATTGTCTCCCTAGTAATAATTAGATATCTTTTTTGCAGAATCTGAGAAATCGCATCAGTCTACCATCTCCTAGTTGAGGTCTGATCTGACTAAGGTTCATAGAGAGCACACAAGACTCTCAATAACACTTACCTCTTCTCGAGACAGGGCGAATAGGAGGTGTTTGTATCTTGGAAACTTAATGGAGGTTGCTATAGAGAACACTAAGAAGAGTGCCGCACGAGAAGCTCATGTTAAGGCTCAAATTCTCGCAAATCGAGTTTGTGTTGACAACTCACTTCCTCTAGTGAATGTGGAACCTCTTGATGTGGATGCAGATGAGAAGCTTCCTGAGCCCGACACTGACTATGATTATGTGAGCGATGATGATGAAGATGAGAAACTCTCCTTCAATAGGATCAGCCTGAAAAGGACGGATCTGGTGGTGGTCTTTCCAAAGATCCAAGCTCTGATGTTAATCCCAACAACGAGGTTGATGTTGAAGTATCTGCACTAAATCAAGATGCGCCTTCAAAATAATGCTTAACTTTTATTTTCCTCTAGTCTTTTGTGCATCTAATTACGGATTTTTGGATATGTATTTTTAAAGCACACTTCTATTTCTACTAATTTTGTGTAAGATTGCCTCTAACAAGGAGGATAATACCTCTCTTATGTTAATTCCAATACTTGCCTCTATTATCCTTCTTGTTTGAGATATTACTTATTCCCTCATCGTGCGGTTATATCCGTGCGTTAATTAATCTTTAAGTATTTTTCTATCTCTCATTGCTTCTTTTTATTTTCTTCCATGCAAAATAGAAATCGTTATATTTTGAAATAATCTTAGGGTTTTATATTAAGGATTTATTGATCCCCCCTATGTAGAGGTCTTATCATCCTCGCCCTTATTTTTGTCTGAGAATTTTTATTGTGCGGCAAAATAGCAGGCGGTCATTACCCTTTAAATTAATGACCCATTGATCTTTCCTTATCACTTCTTGTATTTTTGCATCTGCAGGATATATTGATGCGTTAATACGACGAGTATTATTACTCCCGTTATTAAAAGCCTCATGATATTAACGTCTTTGACACAATTCAGCTCCCTAATGGAGGGTGTCGTCCTTATATTCCCCCTGAATGCCCCTTTAAGAAAGCTTACCCCTAACGAGTTAGGGTGGGATCTTCCCATCCAGTGATACCACAATCAGTTGTGTTCGGTGCCTCTTATCCCTCCGCCTATATGGCTTATGGTTACAAGACCGCACCCTAAGTGGTGTTTCTTGAGGACCGAGTGCATCATAGTCAGGACTTCCCAAGAGCGACCAGGTACGCTCCAGACGCCCCAGGCACTCTTGACTCAACCGTGTACCTCGGCGCCCTGATCGAGTTTCTTCACTCCTTAGGAGAGATCTTCTTACCTTAGTCTTTCGACTAAGGCGCTCTCCTGGATGGGCTTTTATTTCACCCCAAATCTCTATGACTCAGGCTCCAAAGTCGGTGTAGCTTTCACCTGAATCATGTTAATAAGGGTTTTCCCCAATTATGACGCGCGTTAGGTTTTATTGTTTCCTCTTGATGTTATTCAAACTAGGGTGCACGCCAGAATTGGATGCCTAGCCTCCATTGTTAGAGGTTGAAAAGGCGAGGGTACCCAAATATACCTCAAGCTAAAATATTTCCTACCTATAAGTCCTTTCTCCGAAAGTGATTGTCCATGGACTGAGTCGAGACAATGCAACTAATCGGTTCACACTTCGTGTGATCGTTTATGGATACGAGATCGAGACAATAAAACAACGAAGTATTGTTTACTTGATAAGAGGTTCAGACTTAACCAAACAAAATAGGATTACTATCAAGTTAATAGGAATTAACGTTTGTGTAATTTACTTTAATTATAATAAAACAATTATAATGACGAAAATAAAAGTAAATGACAATGCAAGATTTAGTTAACGAGGAAACCACAAATGCAGAAAAACCCCGGGACCTTGTCCTAAAATAAAATTAAAACCTTAAATAAAAGATTCTTAACTTATTTATGTTCCGATCCTGAGATTTTCTTCCTTTACCTATTAAGGAAGAACGTCGAACAATTAAAGATAATTGTTACTGCACATGTTCAAAGTATGTCGCCATCCTTACTCTGTAATTCCTCTTTCATACTTACAATCTTGAAACCGATTTTCCATACTTCCAAACAAGTTTAGAATTGGTTCATCTAACTTTCAAGAACTATGTGATTGATCAAGAACACTCAATCACCAATCATGGGTTTAACGGTTCTACCAAAACAAGTTTCGGTTCTACCTCCGTTTGAGTACTGTGCATAGTCACACTAGCTTCCAAAAATTAGGTTGACTAGGTACTAGGATCGGTTCCCCACATATGTATGGTATCGAACTTGAATGTGTTGCACATTTCCATAGGATCGGTTCCCATTTGCCTAAAAATGTGTTTCACATCTTCATAAGATCGGTTCCCCTTTCTGCTAAAACATGATGCACCTCATACAAGGATCGATTCCCCTTTGTGATGTGTTGCACCTCTTACTAGGATCGGTTCCCCTTTAACCAGTGTTGGTCTTACACAAAATCACAAACTCGATCATATCATCTCAGGTGATTACTTAATATCGGTTTCACTAATAAAAGTCATACCAATACATAAGTCAGCCTTTGTAATTAGTTCTACCAAGAACACAACAAGTCGTGAACGGTTATACTCAATCACACATATTGGTTGTTCATAAAATATGCAATGAATAACAAAACCAATAACGCCTATCGATTTCCTTTTCGATTCACAAACAAGTTTATGAACTTACTTCCTTATAACATATGTAAAACATTGTTCCCTATGATGAAATCCTTACCTCATCCCGTCGATGTGAACTCTTGGGGAAGATCAGCCTGTTATCCCTAGAGTAACTTTTATCCGTTGAGCGACGGCCCTTCCACTCGGCACCGTCGGATCACTAAGGCCGACTTTCGTCCCTGCTCGACGGGTGGGTCTTGCAGTCAAGCTCCCTTCTGCCTTTTAATGGTATTCAAATGATTATGACGATGTCTTATCTACAAATTTTAATGGTTAAGCAATAAACCTCGTATTGTATTCCTTAATACTATGTCTATCTAGAATTCAAATATGCTTCGCAGTTTTGTTTTCAATATGGACGACTTGAAAGATACGTTAGGGAATGAAACAGTTCAAGTCAAATATCACTAACCTCAAGTGGAAGGATGATGTTGTCGTTGTAGCTTCTTACTTCTTCAAATCTTCGCAATACTTGTAATGTCTCATATACTAATACTTTCAAGCTAACCTATACGAAGTTGACTCTAGTATATAATCAAGCGACTCTTTAAATGAGTTTTGATTTACTAAAATATGACAACCAAACTTGACATACCAACTTTTGGTGGGTACAACCGAGCTATGCTCTAACAATCTCCCCCTTTGTCAATTTTAGTGACAAAACTCTTACATCATATGGATAAACAAATTACAAGAATTCATTACACATACGCTTGATTCCCGAATTCAACAGCACAATAACCTGTATACATTCAATCCTTAAATGTCGCTGTTGACATTATGATAACAAAGAATATTACTCCCCCTAAAGGTAAGATAGATAAATTTTATCAATCCGCACGTCTCTGTTATTCCTTTGTAATGATATGTTACCCCCCTTAGTCTATGCTTTCACTCTTTCGTTAGATAAACGTTTAAGCACCCATATTCTTTTCCTTTAGTGATACCAATCAATATAAAATCAATGCCAGTATCACTTGTTTACTCCATATATTTCTCCCCCTTTTTGTCACAAAATGACAAAGAAACGAAAAAATAAAGGACAAACTGAAAAGAATCTTACAAATTTCAAAATAGACTTGCAACCTGTAGAATTAAGCACGAGGGTTCCACACACCATTTCTGATAACCAATATCAAAACCGAAACTACAAAGTAATTTGTTTTGATATTTTATCAAGGAAACAATTGCCCAAAGCAATTTTCCCTAATAGTTTAGCAAACCAAAAATCAACTAAGTACCTTAGTTCCTTTGCTAAATCGATTGTACAAATACAATCGCTTGTTCAATAAGACCAAAATAAAGATAACTCTATTTTTCTCACCAGGCTCTAATTATCCATATAACTTAGACTTTTAACTTTTAAACAAGACAAGTACTAGGTTAGTTAACTAGTATTTCTTGTTAAGGCATTCGATTAGACTTGAATAACCAAAACCTCCACTTTGATAAGTCTAACTAAGATCAGAATTAACTTAGTTTCTCTTATCCGGAATCGAATTAGACTAAACAATTCATCCCGTAAACCTTTTCTTTCGTTAAGCCATAAATAATTCATACAAACCAAATAAATCAACTTGCATAATTAATCACCTCAACCGGAAGCAATTGAAACAACATAGACATTATAGCACCGCAATTGCACCGAAATTTTTAAGCCTAAACAAATGATACCACACAATAAAGCAAGATAACAATAGTTTTTTTTAACTGGAAACAATTGAATCACACACACATCCATACACACTACATGGAATAAAACATCAATTGTACCGAAATTTTGTTAAGCAAAAGCAATAAATATATGAAATAAAATCAGGCTTTTATTAAATTGGAAAACAATTAACTAACAAGATTGTTACCTCAAATTTCGCATCCACTTCTCCAATATGTTTGCATCTTCTTCCAGGGAGAATTGATATCAAAATATCATTATGTTGTCATCCTTATGCAAAATAAAAGAATAACAACAACCTACCTTTACCAGAGAAAGGTTGAAAACCGGTTTTTCACTATTGCAAGCAAAAGTTCAAAACCCCCGAAACACATATGCTTTTATGCTAAACCAAAACCAATTTAAGAAATTGTGACTCTTTCACATATTGTTTCTATCAGAACCCCTCATGATCGTTTGATAAAGCCTACCAACATGGGCTAGAACTTAATCCTTCTAAATCAAAAAGTCACCCAAACCATAAGGGTTCACAACATTATGAGATCGAATATCAAGGTAATAAAACCGAAATCAAACATCCCATAAACATACATAAAAATAATCATAAAGCATTCAAGCATAGGCTATGTAAATCAAAAACTATCACAATAAAAATTATAAATCAAATAATTTTATTCATAATAGACTTAATACAATCATTGAAAGAAATCAAAAATTGATGTCTATTTTCCATTTTTGAAACTCTAATTTCAGCCTTTTAGAGCATCCTTCAAAGTTGAAGCTGGATCTAAAGATTTTACCGGATTCCAATCATCTTCTATAATCACTAGTCGTGATTCAAGACTAACAACATTGTCATTGACTTCCTTAACTTCCTTTCGCAAATCCTTTTCCATGTTCCTTACTTCACATAAGATTAGATCTAATTTTAGTGAAAGATTCTTGAGAAGATTATCATTGAGAGAAGAGATCTCTTCATTAGGAACATGTTTTTGACGTTTTGGGGATGAATCAGAATCACCATCACAAGGTTCGAGACGAATTTTCTTATTGGGAAACAATATAGTCTAGACTTTTTCGGTTTTGCGAGAGTTACAACTAGAGGTAGACATACTGTCAAATCTCTATGAAAATCACGTAAGATGTCTTCCCCCTTATAAGTTCTACAACTTTTTCTCAAAAATATTTGATAATATTATTTCAATTAAATTTTTAACTGAAACCTCAATTTTTTGAAATATTTATCCAAAATATTTACATTTATATCCTTATTGTATACTTTTAAGGGTAACAAGTAAGGATCCATGATAACCAGTTAGGTGGTCACCTTTTGGTTATTGAGATTCTTCCCCTGAAGAGTTCAACATTATTACAAGGTTGAGGAGACATCACGTTTGAACTTTTAGGTTCAACTTCTAATCTTGATGTAAGATCATGATGATTAAGAAACTCATTCTCCCGTTTTGGAGAGATCTTTGATCTACACTTAGATCTTGATTTTTCGGTTTTATACAGTCTCTCTCTATTTAGTATCAGGACATTGCCTTTGTAAATGCCATTTTTGCTTGCACAAGAAGCATACACCAAGATTTGTTGCGTTTTTGAATCTAGATTCCACAGATTTATTTATCCTTACCTCCTTATCTCTTGATACATTCATACCAGGTGATGATTTATCAACGTAATTGAGTCTATCTCTCATATTCTGATTTTCTGCTTTTAACTTCCTTATCTCATCTTGACAAGCTTTAATATCGAGAATGAGTTTAGATACTTGTACTTTTTCAGAGTATTGAGTAACCTCGATTATCTTCAATCGTTTGTTAAATTTTTCTTTATCATTCAGAAGACTCGGTTTGAGTTGATCAAGCGATGATTTTTATTTCAATGATGTCAGATTCAAGAAGGTGAGTTCTTTTATCTTTACATGAAAATATTTCTTTGAAAATCAAAGGAGTAAACTCTTCTTGAGTATCTAGAGTTGGAAGATCTTCAGAGTCATAGACTTCTGTAATAGTTGCAATATGATCTATCTCATCAACTTGATCATTCTCATTAGGACAATAATCAAGTGTAGCAGTGTAAGCATTTATTTTCCACTGTGTGTCCTTAGTTGGACAGTCCGGAGAGATATGACCGAACCCTCTACACTTGTATTATTGAGGAATAATATTATCATCATCCCAGGTGTCTTCACGTTTATGTGAAGGAACCAATTTTCCTTTTGACACAGGTGATTCTCTTTTTCGATGTCTCTATAATTTCTTGAATCATTAAGTAATAAGAGATAAATGATGATTTAGTTCAGCTTCTTCTTCGGCAGTTTGATCTTCCTGATCTTCGGAATCTTCCGAATATTGAGTTGTAACCCTTTTTATGGCTTTGTAGGACAGATTGTCTTTTTGTTTAGAAAAATTCTCTTGATCAAATATCTTCAGTTTTCCAAATAGGTAACTTCTATATAGAGATGAAAGATCATTAGCTTCAATGATTGTATGTTTTTTAGAATCGTATCTAGATGCAACGATCTGAGAATTTTGCATACTATATCCTTTTTAGAAATAGTCTTTCCAAGAGAGAAAGAGGCATTGATTATCTCAGAGAGTCTAATATGAAACTCTTCAAACGTATCGTTGTCATCCATTCGAAGGTTTTCCCAATCGGTCATAAGAGTTTGAAGACTAGCTTCTTTCTATTATGTGTTTCCTTCGAATACGATTTGAAGATTATCCCAAGCTTCTTTCTAAGTTTGACATGTTGATACATGATGTTGTAGATCACGACAAATAGCATGTATAATGGCATTCAAACCATCTAAATTTTTCTTTGCAAAAGCCTTTTCTTCGTTTTGAAAACTCCACTAAGCATTTAAACTCAGTTTCCGAATTTTCTACCTTTGGGTAATTATAACCATCGACAATTAATAGCCATGTATTAAAGTATCGTGATTGAAGAAAATATCTCATAGCAGATTTCCACCGTAGATAATTTGTTCCGTCAAATCTTGGCGGTACGTTAGTTGAAGTCGATTCATGAGAACTCGAGTTCATTCTTATAGGTTGGATCGCACCAAACACAGATTGTTAGATCTTTTCATGTTTGCCTGCTCTGATACCAATTGAAAAGGCGAGGGTACCCAAATATACCTCAATCTAAAACTTTTCCTACCTATAATTCCTTTCTCCGAAAATGATTGTCTATGTACTGAGTCGAGACAATGCAACTAATCGGTTCACACTTCGTGTGAACGTCTATGGATAGGAGATCGAGACAATACAACAACGAAGTATGTTTTCTTTATAAGAGGTTCGAACTTAACCAAACACAATAGGATTACTATCAAGTAAATAGGAATTAACGTTTGTGTAATTTACGTTAATTAAAATAAAACAATTATAATGCGGAAAATAAAAGTAAATGACACAACAAGATTTTGGTAACGAGGAAACCGCAAATGCATAAAAACCCCGGGACCTTGTCCAGAATTGAATACTCTCTGGATTAAGATGCTACACAAAATTAAACCAACTTCGTATAGTTGAGACAAGCAACTAAACCTATAGTTCACCTAGTTCCGTCTGTATTCCCACGCCTCCAACTTATGAATAAGACACGTACGTGGAACAATTCCTTTGGTTCGTATTCCAAACAGTAAAGGAACAAAAAATTTGTTTGGTAGCAATTCCCTTCAACCAAGTGATGTAAGTTCGACAAAGGCTCTTCTGTTTATCTCAATAAACTCCTTCGTCAGGTTCTTAGATCTATCTTATTCTCAACTACCAAAGGTAATTGTTAAGATTTTGCAATCAATACTTTTAATCACAAAGAATCGTATTGACGCCGATCTTCACAGCTATCAATCCAATCTACCACAAGGATAAAACGATTATAGTTGGATCCTTTATACCAAAATAAGTATTGTGCACACCAAAGATTATGAACCCCAAATCAAAAATCTTCAATATCTTCTTTGTCTTCGAATCTTCTTAGATCTTCAATAAACGCATGCACACAATAACTTGAATCTGTTGTGATCAATCACGCACTGAACAGAGTCTATTAACAATGGATTATCACAAGACGTATTTAGATCTACAAACAGTCTAAAGATCTCTATCGAAACTCGATCTAGTTTGAGTAAATCTTATATCAGAAGAGAAGATTTTCAAGCATAAAAAAACTAGGTGCAATCAAAGTTCAACCATCGTTAGTCAATCAAATCAATCGAAAACACAAGATAAACCGCAATTATCTAGTTTCCCACCGACGGTACTAATAGAGCTTCTCAATCCCAAAGAAGACTTTAAACTGAGCGGTCGTATGAGATTTCGCCTAATTAGGTTACTCTCCTCTCCGAATAGGCGGCTTCACCAGTAACAACATAACCGAGGAAATTTGCTGTCACGAAGGATTAGTTTGCTAAAAATGCAAACTTCAAGTATTTATAGACAAGGAAGTCTGGACACCAAAGAATTTCCAAAACCGAAAATATTCTCAAGATATGCAATATATTCCAAATTCGGTTTCCATATTTCCTGGAAATGCTCTGTCCAAAATATTGACCGAAAATCTCTTTGGAAAATCTTCAACTAGTAAATGCACATTACTAATTCTCATTTTCCTAAAATATAATTAAAAACATTACACAAAAGAATCTTAACTTATTTATGTTTCGATCCTGGGATTTTCTTCCTTTAGCTATTAAGGAATAACTTTGAACAATTAAAGATAAGTGTTACTGCACATTTTCAAAGTATGTCAACATCCTTACTCTGTAACTCCTCTTTCATACTTACAATCTTGAAACCTATTTTCCACACTTCCAAACAAGTTTAGAATTGTTTCATATGACTTTCAAGAACTATGTGATTGATCAAGAACACTCAATCACCAATCATGGGTTTAACGGTTCCACCAAAACAAGTTTCGGTTCTACCTCCATGTGAGTACTGTGTATAGTCACACTAGCTTCCCAAAATTCGGTTGACTAGGTACTAGGATCGGTTCCCCCCATATATATGGTATCTAACTTGAATGTGTTGCACATGTCCATAGGATCGGTTCCCCTTTCCCTAAAAACTTGTTTCACATGTTCATAGGATCGGTTCCCCTTTTTTCTCAAACATAATGCACCTCATACAAGGATCGATTCCCCTTTGTGACGTGTTGCACCTCTTACTAGGAACGGTTCCCCTTTACCCATAGTTGGTGTTACACAAAATCACAAACTCGATCATACCATCTCAGGTGATTACTTAGGATCGGTTTCACTAATAAAAGTCATAACAATACATAATTCAGGCCTTTGTGAATAGCTTTACCAAGAACAAAAAAAAGTCATGAGCGTTTATACTAATCACACATATTGGTTGTTCACAAGATATGCAATGAATAGCAATACCAATAACGCCTGGCGATTTCCTTTTCGATTCACAAAACAAGTTCATGAATTTACTTCTTTAAAACACATGTAAAACATTGTTTCCTAGGATTAAATCCTCACATCATACCCATACATAATCACAATAGCATTTAAACGATTATGTCGATGTCTTATCTATAAAGTTTAATGGTTAAGCAATAAACTTCGTATTGTATTCCTTAATACTATGTCTATCTAGAGTGTTCATGCTTCTAAGTTTTTGTTTTCAATATGCACGCTTGAAAGATACGTTATGGAATAAAACAATTCAAGTCAAATATCACTAAGTGGAATGATGATGTTGTCGTTGTAGCTTCTTACTTTTTCACTTCGTCAAGTCTTCACAATACTTGTAATGTCTCATATCCTAATACTTTCAAGCTAACCTATACGAAGTTGACTCTAGTACATAATCAAGCGAATCTTTGAATGAGTTTTGATTCACTAAAATATGACAACCAAACTTGACATACCAACGCTTGGTGGGTTCAACCGAGCTATAACAGAGGTTTTATTTCTGATACCTTTTATTTAGGTCTTATTATAAGGTCTTATTTTGCATTTTGGTAATATTTGATGTATATAAAGAAGAAAAATATTTCATTCTCATTCATACGCTTGATTAGTACAACTCTGATTTCTTCATTCTTCATCATCTTTTACATAATAACTAGCTAGAGCCAAGGACCGCATGACTTGTTGAATTATGTCCGTATTTGTGCATTATTAATTTCGCTTGCTAATAATTTTCTCCAGATGTATGATAACTGCCTCATGACTCATGGATAGTACTTCTTTAAATAAGTTTTATTCCACGGATGTTCAATCATGCGCCCCGTGTTGCTCCCTTCACAATCCATTAATTGATAAGCTTCATTCCCAACAACTCTTTTGATTATATAAGGTCCATCCCATGTCTTCTCTAGTTTTCCATTTCTTCCTTTATTATAGGGCGGTATTTCTATTAAAACTAGTTCTCCTGTTTGGAACTCTCTTTCTTTGACGCGCTTGTTATACTCTCTGGCTAGTCTCTTGTGGTAATTCTCCATATGTTGCAGACCAATCTCTTTACTTTTTTCTAGATCATCAAGATTTGTTAAGATCAAGTCTATGTTCAAATTCTTTTCCCATGCTTCATTCTTTGTTGTGGGAATGATAACTTCAGTTGGTAATACTGCTTCTACTCCATATGTTAGACAGAAGGGTGACATTCCTGTAGCTTGTCTCCGTGTTGTTCTGTACGCCCATACTGCGTTATGTACTTGTTCGCACCATCCTTTATTGTGTACTTCTAGTTTTTTCTTCAATATATCTGCAATTATTTTATTAGTTTCCTCAGCCTGCCCATTACTCTGCGGATATAAAGGAGTTGATTTTCCGCTTTGGATCTTGAACGCATTAAGCAACATTTCTATATTTTCTCCCTCAAATTGTTTTCCATTATCGGAGACTAATTGCACGGGGATTCCAAATCTGAAAATTATATTCTCAAATATGAAAGTGAATACATCTCGATCTTTAACATGTTGGACTGCTTTCACCTCCGCCCATTTTGTAAAGTAATCTGTTGCGACTATTAAATATCTTTTCTGCCCCGTGCCTGGTATAAATGGACCTACAATGTCTAGGCCCCATTTTTCAAGTGGCCACACACTTGTTGCTGAGTTTAGCGCCACTCCTGGTGTGTGTATTCTCTTCCCATGACGTTGGCATTCTTCGCACCACCTTGATACTTCTTTCTCATCCTCATGCATGTAAGGCCAGTAATACCCTTGCATCCTTATTTTGTATGCTAAAGATATTCCTCCACTATGGTTCTCTGCGTATATGTAGTGTATTGCTTTCAAGATTCCCATTCCTAACTTTCGTGTTAAACATATGAGTGATGGTCCAAGGAAAGATTTTCGGCAAAGTACGCCTCCTCTCAGTTTGTAATTCGTCGTACGTCTCTTTAACTTGTGCGCCTCTAACCTGTTTCTTGGGACCTCTCCCTTTCCAGATATAGGTGAAGCTGGATTCTCCAATCTGTCTCTTTATCTTCTTGTTTATCTTCTTCTTATTCTTCTACTATCATAACATCTGCGGCTTCTTCTCCTTTTTGAATGGAGGGGAAGGATATCGTCTCTACTTTTATATATATTGTGATAGGATCCACTAACATAGAAGAAACGAATGCAAGAGCGTCTGCGAATCTGTTATCTTTCTTACATATATGCCTCCAACTTATGTTTTCAATCTTTGTTGAGAGCTCTTCAACGAGTTGTTTGTATTTTTGTAAAGATGTCTCATTTGTACTATACATCCCTTCTATTTGGCGTATTACCAACTGTGAGTCACTAGTTATTCTAGCATTCTCTAACTTCATTTCAACTGCCAGCTGTAACGCGTACACCACTACTTCATATTCGATTTCATTATTGGTAGACGCGAACTCCAACCTAAATGAGTAAGCCATATATCCTTGGTCCTTTTGGTGAAATGAATACTATTCCAATTCCATTTCCCTCTCCATTTGATGATCCATATACGAATATTTCCCATCTATTTGTATTATGCTCCGTTAATAAATCATTTGGATTTCCTTGCTCTTCATCATCTATATCCATCATTTCTTCTACATTTTCATCTTCTTCTAATGGAAATTCCGCCAAGAAATCCGCGATGACCTATAGTTTTTTGTACTTGATCCCAAAGTGCCCTACTTGTGCGTTCCATATTTCTATTCTTCCTGATCTTTTTGAATTCTTCATTACAGATTCAATTGGCACCTTCGCCAGTACTTTAATCTTATGAGCTTGAAAAATAGATACGGAGCTTTTGGGTTGCATAGACCAATGCAAGGATAAGATTCTCAATCTTTGAGTAATTTTTCTCTGCAGTGTTGTAGGTTTTAGTTATATAGTATATTGGATTTTCAACTCCTTGAACCAAGCGAAGCAATACAACACTTAATGCGTGCGGCGTTGACGCTAAATATATTAATAGTTCTTCTTCTGGCTCCGCTTTCTGCAAAAAAGATAAATTCATTAAATAGTTCTTAATGCTTTGTAGCACTTTCTCGCATTCTTTTGTCCATTCGAATTTATTCCCCTTCTTTGGGATGTTGAAAAAGTGTTTGCACTTGTCTGATGAGCGCGAAATGAACCGCCCTAATGAGGCTAGTAGCCCATTTAATTTCTGCACGTCTTTCAAAGTTGCGGGTGATGGCATGTCACGCACCGCTTGCACCTTTTCTGGATCGACTTCTATTCTTTCCTTTGATACAATGTAACCTAAAAATTTCCTTGATGCTACTCCAAAGATACATTTTGCTGGGTTTATCTTCATCTTAAATTGCCGCATCTGTTCAAATATCTCTCTCAAGTTTTCAACATGATATTTCGCCTTTTTGCTTTTCACCAACATGTCATCTACATAGACCTCTAACGTCGTATGCACCCATTTAGTGAATAGATTTTCTACCATTCTTTGATACGTCGCACCTACATTTTTTAAACCAAAAGGCATTCGATTATAACAATAAAATCCTCTTGGCGCGAAGAAAGCCGTGTATTCTTGATCTTCTTCCTCCAATGGGATTTGATTGTAACCTGAATATCCATCCATTAGTGATAATATTTTGTTTCCTGATGCTGCTTTTACCATTTGCGGTATATTTGGAAGTGGAAAGATGTCCTTTGGGCACGCTTTATTCAGGTCACTGAAGTCGATGCAGATCCGTATTCCCTTATTTTTCTTTGGTACTACCACCATGTTTGCTATCCATTCCGGGTACTTTGCTGGTCTGATTATTCCCGCATCCAACATTTTCCGCAACTCTGCCTTTATTTGAGGATGATATGTAGTTGTTATCTTCCTTATCCCTTGCTTGAAATGCCTTGCATTCTTGTTGATATCTAACTTGTGACATACGACATTATGATATATGCCTGGCATTTCTTCCACGCTCCATGCGAAAACATCTTTATATTCCCGCAGGAGATTGATTGTACTTTCTTCTTCTTCTTTGTCCATATTTGTTCCGATCTTTAATATCTTTGGTTCTTCTTCTGTCCCAACGTTGATGTCTTTCGTTGGCTCTGCTGCAGTGAAATTCGCCTTTGGTTCTCCCAGCGGTGTTGGTTCTTTTATTTTGTGCATTGGTTCGGCTTATTTCTCCGAAATATCGCTTGGTATTCCTTTCCATTCTTGTGCTCTTATCATGTATATTCTTAGTTCTTCTTCCTTTTTTGATTCTCTTGCCTTTCTCCATCTATCTTTTCACTTCTTTGCGCGTCCTTCATAATTCTTTACATCTATTTGATTGCAGACTTTCGCACTCCTAGTATCTCCTTTGATTTCGCCTATTCCACTTGGTAGTGGGAAACGCACGCACTGATGAAAAGTTAACGCCACTCCTTTTATCGCATGCACCCATGGTCGTCCCAATAACATATTGTATGGTGATTCTATGTCCACTACGCATAAGGTTATCTGTGTTTCTATTTCTCCCAATAGTATTCGCATGGTTATCTCGCTTTTTGGTTTTTTCAGTTGGATAAACAAACTCTTTTGTAAGTGCTAATTCAAAACTCTTGATGTCTTGCTTTACGTTAACTGAATCATTTATTAGATTCAATTCTTATAGGTTGGATCGCACCAAAAAAAGATTTTTAGATCATTTCGTGTTTGCCTGCTCTGATACCAATTGAAAAGGCGAGGGTACACAAATATACCTCAAGCTAAAAAAATTTCTACCTATTAGATCTTTCTCCGAAAGTGATTGTCTATGGACCGAGTCGAGACAATACAACTAATCGGCTCACACTTCGTGTGATCTTATATGGATACGAGATCGAGACAATATAACAACGAAGTATGTTACTTGATAAAAAGGTTCGGACTTAACCAAACACAATAGGATTCACTTATCAAGTAAATAGGAATTAACGTTTGTGTAATTTACTTTAATTATAATAAAACAATTATAATGCGGAAATATAAAGTAAATGACACAGCAAAATTTTGTTAACGAGGAAACCACAAATGCAGAAAAACCTCGGGACCTTGTCCAGAATTGAATACTCTCAGGATTAAGTCGCTACATAAAATTACACCTAACTTCGTATAGTTGAGACCAAGCAACTAAACCTATTGTTCACCTAGTTAAATACGTATACCCACGCCTCCGACCTTAGTCACGTACTTGGAACAATTCCTTTGGTTCGTATTCCAAACAGTAAAGGAACAACAAATATGTTTGGTATCAACTCTATTCAACCAAGTGATATGAGTTGAACAAAGGCTCTTCCGTTTATCTTAACATAAACTCCTTCGTCAGGTCCTTAGATCTATCTTATGTTCAATTACCGAAGTAATCGTTTAAGATTAAGCCAACAACACTATTAATCCAAAGAATTGTGTTGATCTTTGATCTACTCAATTAATAAATCCAATCTATCACAAAGATAAACCGATTATTAATTGGATCCTCTTTTTTTAAAACAGTATTGTGCACACCAAAGATTATGAACCCACAAATCGAAATCTTTAATATCTTCTTTGTCTTCAAATCTTCTTATATCTTCAATAAAACACTGTACACAATCACTTGAATCTCTCGTGATCAATCTTGCAGGCGGAGTGCATTAACAATGGATTATCACAAGATCGTCTTTAGAACTAACAACAGTCTAAAGATCCCTGTCGAAACTCTGAACTAGTTTGACTGAATATTATATCAGAATAGAAGATTCTCAAGCATAAACAAACTAGGTGGAATCAACGTTCAACCATCGTTAGCCAATCAAATCAAAGAAAACAAATTATAAACCGTATTTATCTAGTTTCCCACCAACGGTACTAATAGAGCTTCTCAATCCAAAAGAAGACTTTAAACAGAGTTGTCGTAAGAGATTTCGCCTAATTAGGTTACTATCCTCTCCGAATAGGCGGCTACACCAGTAACAACAAAACAAAGAAGAAGTCTGTTGTTACGAAGGATTAGTTTGCTAGAAAGGCAAACTTCAAGTATTTATTGACAAGGAAGTTTGGACACCAAGGAATTTCAAAAAAGGAAATATTCTCAAGATATTCATCAAAGAACAAATTCAGTTTCCATAATTCCTGGAAATGCTCTGTCCAAAAATAATGATCGAAATCTTTCGAAAAATCAATAATTACTAAATGCACATTACTAATTCTTATTTCCCTACAAAATGAAGTTAAATACCTTAATTAAATGATTCTTAACTTATATATGTTTCGATCATGGGATTCTCTTCCCTTAGATATTAAGGAATAACTTTGAACAATTACAGAAATAAACATTCATGGCACGTGTTCAAAGTATGTCGACATCTTAACTTTGTAAGTTCTCATTCACACTTACAACCTTGAAACCGATTTTCCACACTTCCAAACAAGTTTAGAATTGGTTCATCTGACTTTCAAGAACTATGCGATTTATCAAATAACATTCAATCACAATCATGGGTTTAACGGTTCTACCAAAACAAGTTTCGGTTCTACCTTCCATGTAAGTATTATGCATAGTCACACTAGATTTCCAAAATTCGTTGACTAGGTACTAGGATCGGTTCCCCATATATATATGGTATCTAACTTATATGTGTTGTACATGTCCATAGGATCGGTTCCTCTTTGCCTAAAAACGTGTTGCACATGTTCATAAGATCAGTTCCCCTTTCTGCTATAAACCTTGCTGCACCTCACACAAGGCTTCGGTTCCCCTTTGTGATGTACTGCACCTCTTACTAGGATCGGTTCCCCTTTCCCAAATTTGGTCAGACAGAAAATCACAAACCCGATCATACCATCTCAGGTGATTACTTAAGATCGTTTTCACTAATAAAAGTCATACCAATACATAAGTCAAGCCTTTGTGAATAGTTCTACCAAGAACACAACAAGTCGTGAACGGTTATACTCAATCACACATATTGGTTGTTCATAAAATATGCAATGAATAACAAAACCAATAACGCCTATCGATTTCCTTTTCGATTCACAAACAAGTTTATGAACTTACTTCCTTATAACATATGTAAAACATTGTTCCCTATGATGAAATCCTTACCTCATACCCATACATAATCACAATAGCATTCAAATGATTATGGCGATGTCTTATCTACAAATTTTAATGGTTAAGCAATAAACCTCGTATTGTATTCCTTAATACTATGTTTATCTAGAGTTCAAATATGCTTCGCAGTTTTGTTTTCAATATGCACGACTTGAAAGATACGTTAGGGAATGAAACAGTTCAAGTCAAATATCACTAAACTCAAGTAGAAGGATGATTGTTGTCGTTTTAGCTCCTTGCTTCTTCACATCTTCAAGTCTTCGCAATACTTGTAAAGTCTCATATCCTAATACTTTCAAGCTAACCTATACGAAGTTGACTGTAGTACATAATCAAGCGACTCTTAACATAAGTTTTGATTCACTAAAATATGACAACCAAACTTGACATACCAACACATGGTGGGTTCAACCGAGATATGCTCTAACAATCTCCCCCTTTGTCCATTTTAGTGACAAAACTCTTACATCATATGGATAAACAAATTACAATAATTCATTACACATACGCTTGATTCCCGATTCAACCACTTCTTGTTTTTCAAGTTCCTCAATTAGAACTTTGAGCTCAACAAGAATTCCTCTTGTTCCTTCATAATTTTCTTTTACCCAATCTTGATGTCGAATAGTCATAGCAAGATTGGTTTCCAATTCATCGAAACCTTGGATATAATGAGACATACTATCAGAACGAATCTATTGGGTTTTGGTTGGATCTTGTTTGTTGTAGGCCAACAGACATGACTCGTCTTGTGATCCAACTGAACTATCAGAATCATAATCAGACATGATATTTGATATGTCCTTCTTCTTCCTATCTGTATTGATTCCTTGACAATCCTTAACCTTTTGAGCTTCCTCCTTATTGTCCTTTGAGACATTGCGAGTTATTGGAGGCATGCTCGGTTATGAATAAATAAATATAAAAGGATTGATTAGGGTTTCCGAATACATGTAAGAGAAAGTTTCTCCTTTTAAAGAGACAACTTTCGGACCAAAAGACCTCTGGAGAATCCGAAAATATTAAAGAATATATTTCGTTTCCTTAGTCCGAATTTCTCAAGCAGGAAGGTTTATTAAAATTCGAAAATTCTAATAAAACCTCCTTTTGGATCATGTTAAACATGAACATTTTTTCTGACAATCATGGATTCGCAGCTATCCATACAGTGTCACAAAGTTTTTCTGATAAACAACTACACAAAATAAATGTGCTCCTATTTTATTGTGCCTTTCCCATCCAAGTTTATGAGCACGAAAGAGATGAGAATGCACAATTATGATACAACTAAGTAGCATCGCAGCAAGCTTTTTCCAGCTTACAGTGAATATCAGAAACATAGTGTTAGACACATTTTGTGTCTAAGTTGTCCTCAATTTTCTGTATTGTTGGTACTCAATTTCGTACTTATTATGTTTTTTTGTGTGTTTGTAGGTATTTTTGGGCAATAAACACTTTTGGGAAATTCGGCTCGAAAAGTTGCTTAAGGCACCCGAAGGACACATGTTATTCGGACTCGCAGTTTTGGATATGGGGTAACCTATTACTATGGGGCACACTAGCTGCTATTTTCACCCCAAGATATCCACCTTCTATTCGCACACCTGTACAGGATAGGGGGAGGTCATCTTCTCCATTTGAATTATAGAATTTGGCGGGAAAAATTGACTTTCACGGACAGAATTAGGGTTGGAATTTTAATTGGGAAGTTTTGGAGGAGATTCAATCGCCAAAATTGTTTTCAATGGACTCTAATGAGATAAACAAGGCTGGTATAGGTGATTTAATGGCGTAAATTTGGCTGGATAGTCGAATCTCGACGACACAGGGGAATGAAGTTTTCTCGGGATTGTTTGGTTGTATTTCATAGAGATTTAATCGGAGATTCTCATGGACTTGGATTAGTCCGGGCCTGGTTCGGTCAAACAGGGATGGTAGTATAGTTTAATTCGAAATAAGAGGAGGTTAACTTTGGTTCTCGACAAAACAGAGCATGGAAGATCTCTCGGGTTCTATATTATTCTTCCACGAGTTAGCTGAGTTATTTTTGGAAATTGCACAAGATAAAAGCATGTTTGACTCTGTCCAGAACGTGTTATTGTCAAGTTTGGATCCTAGAAACCACTACAGAGGCGTGAAGAGAAGAAAAATAGGAAAGAAATATTCCCGCATCTACTGAGAATTGAAGAGAAAATTATACGAAGTTAATGCGGAAGATTTGATGCTGGTGAGGTATCAAAAGGCCATGGGATGTCTTAAGAAGGGGAATGGAGTGATAGGGGAGCGAACAGAGAGTTGAGGACGGAGAAAAATCAAGTTGCAGAGACGAACCAGTTTTGCTGGTGAAGAAGAACACGAAGAACATAAGACCATCGAAGACAGTCGTATTTCTACAGTACTAGCGACACTTCATAATTATCGTTTCTGTAACAGTTTGGTTTGTAACAAATATAATTGTTACTCACCCGTTTTTTATTAATTTTCTCCTATTTCATTATTGTGAACACCTTTTTGAGCAATGAAAAATTCCCTTGAGTATGTTTTCACCATGAGAAGCTAGACCCCATCACCGGGACAACGGAGGAAGCAACTTTTCATGATTGTGGTAAATGAATTAATTTTTTTATTGACTTTTTGCATAGATTTAATTGCTTTATGATTTCTATTAATTACTTGTTATTTTGTCTGATGTCGCATGCTTAGTTTAAATTACTTTTGATGCGTCATGCTTACAAATAATGTTTTCTGAAATCTATTTTTGGCAAAGAATTAGAGTCACCACTTCTTTTGTTTGAGCTATATTGTCTAGAGTTAATGACTGAACCACAAGAATATGAAAAGTAGTGAAATCCTGCGTCTCAGTACCTCTTCATCTTGTCACCATAATTTGTATATATTTTTGGTAGTTTAAGTATTTTTGTTTATTAATTATTAAAATCAATCTCATCAAGTCCGAGTGAACGACAACCTTTTTACTATAACATCATTGAAAAATACCATCACATAATTCATGTTTCTCTTCGGGAATTTCTGCCCAAAATATTTTTTCCCAAGACGATGATCTTTTATAACTAGAGAGATATGATCATGTGGAGAAAACGTACTAATGTGAGAATTCTCAGAGATAGATAAATCTCTCTTAATTCTTTCAATGATATTTTCATAATATTTTCTCATTCTAAGGACTTCCTTATGATCCACATTAGTATGATCATCTGAAACAACTATAGGACATTCCGATTGTTTCTTTAGGCAGAGATTCTCGTATTCCCTTCCTTCTAAAGTCGTTCCTTATCAAAACAAGAATTGTTTTGATATGGGTGCGAGGAACCTTTTTCCAGAAGCGATTATCAACTCTTTCCTCTGACTCTTTTGAGTTGATCTTATCGGGATGTGGTATAATTTGTCTTTCTACTAAGGAATAATCTTTCAGTTTTTTAAGAAAAAAAACTTCCTTTAAAATTTTTACCACCATATGTTGAAGAAGTATAAGTTTCCTGTCAAGTGACTGAAAATTGTATTCCTTACAATCACCATGGAATCGGTTCAAAGTTTCATTTGGACAAGATTTCATTTGATCATCAGTAGATCTAGATGCTTTCTCATCCTCTTCCAACCTGATGTAGTTAGGCAAACTACCATCATCTTGATCTATTTCAGATGTGATTAAACCAGTTTTGTCACAATTTGTAAAAGTCGAGCAAGAACTTTTAGTTTCCTCATCAGAAGAAATCAAAACAACATCATTAGTTAGAATCATATGACGTGTCTCTTTATCTGTAAGAGATTTACCAAAAGCCTCTAGTTTGACAGTGAGATCCATTTTCTCTTTGGATAGACAATTCAGTTGAATGTCTTTTTCTCAGATCTTGATTTGACTCTGTCTTTAAAATAAGTACTTTAGAAGACAAAGATTGTATAGGCTTTAGGAGTTTTACCAACTCTTTATCAACATCTTCTCTTTCATCATAGATATACATAAATGTTTTTGTCACTCCTGGATCATGAGTCAACAAAGTAGTACCATCTTAAACAACTTTTGAGTATTCATACACTTGCAAAACGTTAACTGAATCGGACATTAGATTCAATTCTTATAGGTTGGGTCGCACCAAACACAGATAGTTAGATATTTTTGTGTTTGCCTGCTCTATTACCAATTGAAAAGGAGAGGGTACCCAAATATACCTCAAGCTGAAACTTTTCCTACCTATAAGTACTTTCTCCGAAAGTGATTGTCTATGGACTGAGTCGAGACAATACAACTAATCGTTTCACACTTCGTGTGATCGTCTATGGATACGAGATCGAGACAATACAACAACGAAGTATGCTACTTGATAAAAAGGTTCGGACTTAACCAAGCACAATAGGATTCATTTATCTAGTAAATAGGAATTAGCGTTTGTGTGATTTACTTTAATTATAATAAAAAAATTATAATGCGAAAATATAAAGTAAATAACACATCAAGATTCTGTTAAGGAGGAAACCGCAAATGCATAAAAACCCCGGGACCTTGTCCAGAATTGAATACTCTCAGGATTAAGCCGCTAGAAAAAATTACACCGAACTTCGTATAGTTGAGACCAAGCAATTAAACCTATAGTTCACCTAGTTACGTCTATATTCCCACGCCTCCGACCTTAGTCACGTACTTGGAACAATTCCTTTGGTTTGTATTCCAAACAGTAAAGGAACAACAAATTTATTTGGTATCAACTCTATTCAACCAAGTGATATGAGTTGGACAAAGGCTCTTCCGTTTATCTTAACATAAACTCCTTCGTCAGGTCCATAGATCTATCTTATGTTCAATTACCGATGTAATCGTTTAAGATTAAGCCAACAACACTATTAATCCAAAGAATAGTGTTGATGCCGATCTACTCAATTAATCAATCCAATCTATCACAAATATAAACCGATTATTAATTGGATCCTCTTTTACCGAAACAAGTATTGTGCACACCAAAGATTATGAACCCACAAATCTTCAATATCTTCTTTGTCTTCAAATCTTCAATATCTTCTTTGTCTTCAAATCTTCTTAGATCTTTAATAAACACCTGCACACAATCACTTGAATCACTTGTGATCAATCACGCACAGAACAGAGTCAGTTAACAATGGATTATCACAAGATCGTCTTTAGAACTAACAACAGTCTAAAGATCCCTGTCGAAACTCTGAACAAGTTTGAGTGAATCTTATATAAGAAGAGAATATTCTCAAGCATAAACAAACTAGGTTCAATCAAAGTTCAACCACCTTTAGTCAATCAAATCAAAGAACACAAAAGATAAACCACAATTATCTAGTTTCCCACCAACGGTACTCGTAGAGCTTCTCAATCCCAAAGAAGACTTTAAACTGAATGACCGTAAGAGATTTCGCCTAATTAGATTACTGTCCTTTCCGAATAGGCGACTACACCAGTAACAACACAACAAAGAGGAAGTTTGTTGTTACGAAGGATTAGTTTGCTAGAAAGGAAAACTTAAAGTATTTATAGACAAGGTAGTTTAGACACCAAGGAATTTCCAAAATCGAAAATATTCTCAAGATATTTATTACAGCACAAATTCGGTTTCCATAATTCCTGGAAATGCTTTGTCCAAAAATAATGACCGAAATCTCTCAGAAAATCTCTAATTAGTAAGTGCACATTACTAATTCTTATTTCCCTACAAAATGAAGTTAAATACCTTAATTAAAAGATTCTTAACTTATTTATGTTACGATCATGGGATTCTCTTCCCTTAGCTATTAAGGAATAACTTTAAACAATTAAAGAAATAAACATTCATGGCACGTGTTCAAAGTATGTCAACATCTTAACTTTGTAAGTTCTCTTTCACACTTACAACCTTGAAACCGATTTGCCACACTTCAAAACAAGTTTAGAATTGGTTTATATGACTTTCAAAAACTATGTGATTGATCAAATAACAATCAATCACAATCATGGGTTTAACGGTTCTACCAAAACAAGTTTCGGTTCTACCTTCCATGTGAAACCTGTGCATAGTCACACTAGCTTTCCAAAATTCGGTTGACTAGGTAATAGGATCGGTTCCCCACATATATATGGTATCCAACTTATATGTGTTGCACATGTCCATAGGATCAGTTTCCCTTTGACTAAAAACATGTTGCACATGTTCATAGGATCGGTTCCCCTTTCTGCTATAAACCTTGCTGCACCTCATACAAGGCTTCGGTTCCCCTTTGTGATGTATTGCACCTCTTACTAGGATCAGTTCCCATTTCCCATATTTGGTCGGACGAAAAATCACAAACCCGATCATACCATCTCAGGTGATTACTTAAGATCATTTTCACTAATAAAAGTCATACCAATACATAAGTCAGGCCTTTGTGAATAGTTCTACCAAGAACACAACAATTCGTGAATGGTTATACTTAATCACACATATTGGTTGTTCATGAGATATGCAATGAATAACATAACCAATAACGCCTAGCGATTTCCTTTTCGATTCACAAACAAGATTATGAACTTACTTCCTTAGAACACATGTAAAACATTGGTCCCTAGGATGAAATACTCACCTCATACCCATACATAATTACAATAGTATTCAAATGATTATGGAGATGTCTTATCTACAACGTTTAATGGTTAAGCAATAAACCTCGTATTGTATTCCTTAATATTATGTCTATTTAAAGTTCAAATATGCTTCGCAGTTTTGTTTTCAATATGCACGACTTGAAAGATACGTTAGGGAAAGAAACAGTTCAAGTCAAATATCACTAACCTCAAGTGGAAGGATGATTGTTGTCGTTGTAGCTCCTTGCTTCTTCACATCTTCAAGTCATCGCAAAACTTGTAAAGTCTCATATCCTAATACTTTCAAGCTAACCTATATGAAGTTGACTCTAGTACATAATCAAGCGACTCTTAACATGAGTTTTGATTCCCTAAAATAAGACAACCAAACTTGACATACCAACGCTTGGTGGGTTCAACCGAGCTATGCTCTAACAATCTCCTCCTTTGTCAATTTTAGTGGCAAAACTCTTACATCATATGGATAAACAAATTAAAATAATTCATTACACATACGCTTGATTCCCGATTCAACAGCACAGTAGACTGCTTACATTCAATCCTTGAAAAGATGGTTATTGACATTATAATAACAAAAAAATACCCCCCCTAAGGAAGATAGGTAGATATTCAATCCACACGTCTTTGTTATACCAATTCATATGATATGTTACTCCCCCTTAGTATGTGCTTTCATTCTTTCGTTTAGATAAAACGTTTAAGCACCAATGTTCTTTTCCTTAGCGATACCAATGTTCTTTTAATTATTAGAGCATAGCTCGGTTGAACCCACTAAGCGTTGGTATGTAAAGTTTGGTTGTCATATTTTAGTGAATCAAAACTCATATTAAGAGTCGCTTGATTATGTACTAGAGTCAACTTCGTATAGGTTAGCTTGAAAGTATTAGGGTGTGAGACTTTACAAGTATTGTGAAGACTTGAAGATGTGAAGAAGCAAGGAACAACAATGACAACAATCATCCTTCCACTTGAGGTTAGTGATATTTGACTTGAACTTTTTCATTCCATAACGTATCTTTCAAGTCGTGAATATTGAAGCATATTTGAACTCTAGATAGACATAGTATTAAGGAATACAATACAAGGTTTATTGCTTAACCATTAAACTTTGTAGATAAGACATTGCCATAATCATTTGAATGATATTGTTATTATGTATGGGTATGAGGTGAGGATTTCATCCTAGGGACCAATGTTAACTTGTTTGTGAATCGAAAAGGAAATTGCCAGACGTTATTGGTTTTGTTATTCATTGCATATCTCATGAACAACCAATATGTGTGATTGAGTTATAACCGTTCACGACTTGTTGTGTTCTTGGTAGAACTATTCACAAAGGCCTGACTTATGTATTGGTATGACTTTATTAGTGAAACCGATCTTAAGTAATCACCTGAGATGGTATGATCGGGTTTGTGATTTTCTGTCGGACCAAATATGATAAAGGGGAATCGATCCTAGTAAGAGGTGAAGTACATCACAAAGAGGAACCGATCCTTTTATGAGGTGCAGCAAGGTTTATAACAGAAAGGGGAACCGATCTTATGAACATGTGCAACACGTTTTTAGGCAAAGGGGAACGAATCCTATGGACATGTGCAACACATTCAAGTTAGATACCATATATATGTGGGGAACCGATCCTAGTACCTGGTCAACCGAATCTTGGAAAGCTAGTATGACTATGCACAGTAGTCACATGGAAGTTAGAACCGAAACTTGTTTTGGTAGAACTGTTAAACCCATGATTGTGATTGAATGTTATTTGATCAATCGCGTAGTTCTTGAAAGTCATATGAACCAATTCTACATTTTTTTGGAAGTGTGGAAAATCGGTTTCAAGGTTGTAAGTGTGAAAGAGAACTTACAAAGTTAAGATGTTGACATACTTTGAACACGTGCCATGAATGTTTATTTCTTTAATTGTTCAAAGTTATTCCTTAATAGCTAAGGGAAGAGAATCCCAGGATCGAAACATAAATAAGTTAAGAATCTTTTAATTAAGGTATTTAACTTCATTTTGTAGGGAAATAAGAATTAGTAATGTTCATTTACTAATTTGAGATTTTCCGAGAGATTTCGATCATTATTTTTGGACAGAGCATTTCCAGGAATTATGGAAACCGAATTTGTTCTTTAATGAATATCTTGAGAATATTTTCGGTTTTGGAAATTCCTTGGTGTTCAAACTTCCTTGTCTATAAATACTTGAAGTTTTCCTTTCTAGCAAACTAATCCTTCGTAACAACAGACTTCCTCTTTGTTGTGTTGTTACTGGTGTAGCCGCCTATTCGGAGAGGAGAGTAACCTAATTAGGCGAAATCTCTTACGACTGCTCAGTTTAAAGTCTTCTTTGGGATTGAGAAGCTCTACGAGTACCGTTGGTGGGAAACTAAATAAGTGTGGTTTATCTTTTCTTTTCTTTGATTTGATTGACTAACAGTGGTTGAACTTTTATTGCACCTAGTTTGTTTATGCTTGTGAATCTTCTCTTCTGATATAATATTCACTCAAACTAGTTCATAGTTTCGACATGGATCTTTAGACTGTTGTTAGTTCTAAAGACAATTTTGTAATAATCCATTATTAATAGACTCCGTTCTGTGCTTATTGATCACAAGAGATTCAAGTGATTGTGTGCAGGTGTTTATTGAAGATCTAAGAAGATTTGAAGACAAAGAAGATATTTAAGATTTCTGATTTGTGGGTTCATAATCTTTGGTGTGAACAATACATGTTTTAGTAAAAGAGGATCCAATTAATAATAGGTTTATCTTTGTGATAGATTGGATTGATTAATTGAGTAGATCGGCATCAACACAATTCTTTGGATTATTAGTGTTGTTGGCTTAATCTTAAACGATTACTTCGGTAATTGAATATAAGATAGATCTAAGGACCTGGCGAAGGAGTTTATGTTAAGATAAACGGAAGAGCCTTTGTCCAACTCATATCACTTGGTTGAATAGAGTTTATACCAAACAGATTTGTTGTTCCTTTACTGTTTGGAATACGAACCAGAGGAATTGTTCCAAGTACGTGACTAAGGTCGGAGGCATTGGAATATAGACGGAACTAGGTGAACTATAGGTTTAGTTGCTTGGTCTCAACTATATGAAGTTAGGTGTAATTTTGTGTAGCGGCGTAATCCTGAGAGTATTTAATTCTGGATAAGGTCCCGGGTTTTTCTGCATTTGCGGTTTCCCCGTTAACAAAATCTTGCTGTGTCATTTACTTTATATTTTCGCATTATAATAGTTTTCTTATAATTAAAGTAAATCACACAAACGATAATTATTATTTACTTGATAAGTGAATCCTATTGTGTTTGGTTAAGTCCAAACCTTTTTATCAACATACTTCTTATTGTATTGTCTCGATCTCGTATCCATAGACGATCACACGAAGTGTGAACCGATTAGTTGTATTGTCTCGACTCAGTCCATAGACAGTCACTTTCGGAGAAAGGACTTATAGGTAGGAAAAGTTTTAGCTTGAGGTATATTTGGGTACCCTCGCCTTTTCAATTGGGATCAGAGCAGGCAAACACAAAAAGATCTAACAATCTGTGTTTGGTGCAATCCAACCTATAAAAATGAACTCGAGTTCTCATGAATCAGCTTCAATTAACGTACCGCCAAGATTTCACGGAACAAAATATCTATGGTGGAAATCTACTATGAGATCTTTTCTTCAATCACGAGACTTTAATACTTGGCTATTAGTCGCCGATGATTATATTCGTCCAAAGATAGAAAACTCAGAAACCGAGTTTAAACGCTTAATAGAGTTTTCAAATGAAGAAAAGGCTCTTGCAAAGCAGAATTCATATGGTTTGAATGCTATAATACATAATGTAAGCCGTGATCTACAACATCATGTATCAACATGTCAAACTTCGAAAGAAGCTTGGGATAATCTTCAGATCGTATTTGAAGTAAATTCTTCAGAGAAAGAATCTAGACTTCAAACTCTCACTTCCGATTGGGAAAACCTTCAAATGGATGACAAAGACACTTTTGAAGAGTTTCATATTAAACTCTCTGAGATAATTAATGCTTCTTTCTCGTTAGGATAAACTATTTCTGAAAAAGATATAGTATGCAATATTTTAAGATCGTTGCCATCTAGATCCGATTCTAAGAAGCATGCAATCATAGAATAAAACGATCTTTCAACTCTCTCACGAAGCACACTCATTGGAAAGTTAAAGATCTTTGATCATGAATCACAGTCTATTCATAGTAAAGGAATCGCTTTTAAAGCTGCAAGAATTCCGAAAGCTCCAATGGAGAGGAATAGACAGATGGATGATTCAGATGAACAGATTGCATAAAATTTTGATGATGAAATTAAACAATCATTGTCATTGATTACTAGACAGTTTCGAGATCTCTTAAAGAAAATAAATAAGAGATTCATTAAGGATACTTATCGATCTTCTCGCCCACATGATCGAGTCCCTATCAAAAAGGATCATGAAGAAGATGATGAATATCAGCCGCGGTGCTTCAAGTGTAAAGGGTTTGGTCATATTGATAATGACTGTCCCAATCTTAAGATAAACATTTGGAAGCAAGGCATTGGTTTGTAACTCTAGATGGGACCTCTGATTCATGCGATTCTGAAGAAGAGGAAACAACTAATATTGCATTAGTTGTCAATCTTATTTATTCCTCCTCCATTAGTGATCTACCCATTTTAAGAATGAACATGTCTTACGATGTTATTAAATCACCTAATGGTAAAGGGAAAAATAAGACAATATGCAAAATCGTCTCAAAAACGAGAATTGCTAAGAGTTGCATATGCAATTCCAGTCAATTCCAAGATACTTCGTTAGTTCGAGGTAACAAAAGGAGATTTTTTCATACTATACTAGATCGAGAACACTCTGGTTGCTCAAAATTCCATAATGAGAGAAAAACTCATACTAATGCCACTTGATCAGTATTAGAACTCTTTCCTCACCACGTGTGCTAAATCTTTGAGTGGGGAAGAAGAAAAATGAAGGCACCTTGTGTAGATTATGGAAATAATATCTAGTATTTGAAGATATTTGATATATTCGTATTTTTAGGAATATTATATTTTTGGTAGTATGAAAATTAGAAAAAGATCTTTCTCCTAATTTGGTCATTCCTTGTTTGAACTATGGGTCTGGATCAAATGGTTTCTCTGGAGAAGATGCTAGATTAGAAAGATCATCTTAAAACTAAGTTTGGACCATCTCATGATATCATGGGTAAAATCAGAAAGGGAGATTGTCTTAGCAAGAAGGAAAGAGAGAATACTCTGAAGAAAGATCAGTGTATTGAGGCATTGACACACTTTTGTGTTCAATAAAAAGCAGAATTACATGTTCTTGTAGAATCCTTCACGAAAATTTCTCATCTGCAAGAAATTCTGGTCAAGCAACAACGTTTTCTACTTGAAGAAATTCAAAAGTTGAAGAGTAGTAATCCACCTTCATTCAGCTATGATATGAAGGACTAAGTTTCAAGAGAAAAATAAACATCAATTTTTGATTTCTTCCAATGATTGTATTAGTCTGTTATGAATAAAACTATTATAAATAAAATTATTTGATTTATAATTTTTCTTGTGATAGTTTTTGGCTTACATAGCCTGTGCTTGAATGCTTTTATCTTATTGCTATGTATGGTTATGGGATGTTTGATTTCGGTTTTACTACCTTAATATTCAATCTCATATGTTGTGAACCCTTGTGGTTTGGGTGACTTTTTGATTTAGCAGGATTAAGTTCTAGCCCATGTTGGTAGGCTTTATCAAAGAATCATGAGGGGTTCTGGTAGAAACAATATGTGAAAAAGTCACAATATGTTGAATCGGTTTTGGTTTAGCATAAAAGCATACGTGTTTCGACGGTTTCAACTTTTGCTTGCAATTGTTAAAACCGATTTTCAACCTTTCTCTGGTAAAGGTTGGTTGTTGTTATTCTTTTGTTTTTGACATAAGGATGACAACATGATGATATTTCGATATCAATTCTCCCTGAAAGAAGATGGAATAATATTGGAGAAGCGGATGCGAAATTCGAGGTAACACTCTTGTTAGTTAATTGTTTTCTTGTTTAAGAAAAGCCTGAGTTTATTTCATATATATTTATTGCTTTTGCTTAACAAAATTTCGGTTCAATTGATGTTTATTCCATTATGTGTGTATGGATGTATGTGTGATTCAATTGGTTCTGGTTAAGAAAAGCTATTGTTATCTTGCTTTATTGTGTGGTATCAATTGTTTAGGCTTACAAAATTTCGGTGCAATTGCGGTGCTTTTAATGTCTATTTTATTTCAATTGCTTCCGGTTGAGGTGAATAATTATAATTTCGGTGCAATTGCGGTGCTTTTAATGTCTATTTTATTTCAATTGCTTCCGGTTGAGGTGAATAATTATGCAAGTTGATTTATTTGGTTTGTATGAATTATTTATGGCTTAACGAAATAAAAGGTTTACGGGATGAGTTGTTTAGTCCAATTCGATTCCGGATAAGAGAAACTAAGTTAATTCTGATCTTAGTTAGACTTATTGAAGTAAGGTTTCGGTTATTCAAGTCTGTTTGTACCATAAGTAAAAATGCCACATAATGGGCCAAAATGGTACTTGAATCATCTTTCGGCCCTCATCCAAGCCCACTAACCAGTCATCCGAAGCAGCCCACCAGCCTGCCAAGTATTACAACGACCATTCAATGGTCAAACTCAACGACCGGTCAAAGTCAAAGTCAACCATTGGTCAACTGTCAAAGTCAGTTTCCAGCCATGCTGCCAGATACGTTGACATCCAGATTTCATCCAGTCTGCCAGCCCATCCTGTCATATCATCCAGTCAATCCAGCCAGTCAGCCCATTATGCGTGTCAGCTAGTCAGTCCATCATGCTGAAATGAGCAAGAGGGCAGTTTCATGGGGTTTCATGCTGAATTTAAGATGGAGGCATAAATGTGCAGTTTCATGCACAATTAAACATAGAGATATAAATGTGCAGTTTCATGTAGAATTAACTACACATCAATTGCCCAATTCATGCAAGGCAGTTTCATGCAAACTTAATACCTGGAGGCATGCAAGGGAAGTAAATAACCTTTAGATTACCTCACAATGAGGAGAATACCTTAATTCACAATTATATAAATATAGGAAATATAATACTGTAAGGGGGTAACCAATACAAGAAAGGAGAATGTAATTCTATTATCAATAAAAAATCACTCCCCAAGGGGTTTCATCCGTGGACGTAGGCAAACTATGTCGAACCACGTAAAACTTGTGTCTATTTTATTTGTTCTTCAATTCGTCTCCTAGCCCTAAAAACACACCAAATAATCCACTCATCGTGTTTCATGCCTAGAATTTATTTTGGGTACAAAAATTGGCGCCGACTAATGGGATTACGAGAAAAAGGATCGTGATTTCCCATTGAGAAAAGTTTTTCTGAAAGCTTCAAAAATCGTTTCCGTCAAAAAGCAGTTTGGACGTCGTCAAAAATTACCGTCGCAGTCCAGTTGATCGTAACTGCTGCATCGCAAAATTTGCAGTTCAGCTGATCGAAGCTGTTACATACCAGATAATCACAGTTACTACAGTCCAGTTGGTCGCAATTGCTGCAGTTCAGATTTGCAGTTCGAGATTTTCTGAAGCTATTACCTTCTGAAACCACATAAACTGCATCACTACAAAGTCTGATAAAACTGTTTCCATGACGTTCGGTCCGTGGCAAAAGATGGAGTGAAAACACCATCAAAGTTGTTGTAGGATGTTCGATCCACAACAATGACAATTCCATATTTCAAATAAATTGCATCCCAGATAGGGAAGCGGTAACATGTCCGAGCTCGGAGATCGTCACCATCACTGCCATCATGACTAAAGATTGTCAACCTACCTATCTCTAATTGCTTCCATTAGCTACTTGTACCAGAAACTTTCAATTTGGAAGCCCTCAACAATTGTTGCTGCAGTCCAGTTTTGATTGCAATCACTGCAGTCCAGTTGGTCGCAGGGTTGTCTAATTACCCTCTAGGCGCTCGCAAGCCCTAGGGAAAGACTCCATAAAAGGTCACAAGAAAAATTGTTACAAGAGGTTCGGAGAAAAGATGAAAGTTCAAAAAGATTGTCGCAAGAGGCTCGCAGAAAAGATGACAATCCGTAGAACTGCTACAAGAAGCCGTTGATAGAAAGGGCAACAATTTTGAAAACTTGTCACAAAAGGTCCGAAGGCAAAGACCACATTTCGGAGAAAGCGTCGCGAAACATTTCAAATTTAAGAAAAAAAATCAGGAAAAGCCGGCGGCCAAGCCCGGTGGCAAACCCCGACGACCCAAGCCGGCAGCCATGCTGACGGTCAGATCTGTTCACCCACTTCAGGGTCTCTTTCACCCACGTTAGCATTTTCCGTCACTCACTTCAAGGTCTCCTTCACCCACGTCAGTTCTTAGGAAAAGTTCGATGCTTCGTGTTATATCAATCTTCGATGTGCTTCATATACGAACCGTTGATGTTCAATGGTACATCAAATTTCGATGTTCTGCGGTACATCAAATTAAATTCTCAGGACAATTTTTGTTGCTTCAAGTTACATCAAGCTCCGATGAGCCAAGTATACCGACCGTTGATATTCTGTGGTACATCAAACTTTGATGCTCATGATACATCAAAATTCAGCACACCTGCCACGCCATCCATCTAATCCAGTCAGTAATGACACGCCAGCAAAGTGGCCCAGTCAGCAGTGCCACATCAGCAAGGTGATCCAGTCAGCAATGACACGTCAGCATCGCCACGTCAGTAGTTTGGGCCAATCAGAAGATGCCACGTCAGTAGACAAATACAGTCAGCAGATTCTGTCCTCCAAAGAGCATATTTCGTTACCATATACCAGGAATATTCCGTTACCGTTAACGGAATTAGAATATACCAAGTATATTCCGTTACCGTTAGATGACGTTGTTATCATCTTCCGTCATGACATCAGCATGATGTCATCATCGTCATCAGCAACAGTCGCCGGGGTTTTCGTCTTCTCCCGCAATGACCGGCAGACGAGGTTACAACAACTCGGCGTCTCCGGCAACGACACAGCTAAGCCAACGGCTCCACCCCGCGGCCCAAGCTGGCGGCTCCACCCGGCGGCCCTAGACGGTAGCTCAAGCCGGCGGCTCTCGCCGGCGGCTTCCCTGGCGGCATTCCACTGCCGGCATTATGATTCTGTTTCGGTGTAACACATATAAGTTAGATACCATATATATGTGGGGAACCGATCCTAGTACCTGGTCAACTGAATCTTGGAAAGCTAGTATGACTATGCACAGTAGTCACATGGAAGTTAGAACCGAAACTTGTTTTGGTAGAACTGTTAAACCCATGATTGTGATTGAATGTTATTTGATCAATCGCGTAGTTCTTGAAAGTCATATGAACCAATTCTACATTTTTTTGGAAGTGTGGAAAATCGGTTTCAAGGTTGTAAGTGTGAAAGAGAACTTACAAAGTTAAGATGTTGACATACTTTGAACACGTGCCATGAATGTTTATTTCTTTAATTGTTCAAAGTTATTCCTTAATAGCTAAGGGAAGAGAATCCCAGGATCGAAACATAAATAAGTTAAGAATCTTTTAATTAAGGTATTTAACTTCATTTTGTAGGGAAATAAGAATTAGTAATGTTCATTTACTAATTTGAGATTTTCCGAGAGATTTCGATCATTATTTTTGGACAGAGCATTTCCAGGAATTATGGAAACCGAATTTGTTCTTTAATGAATATCTTGAGAATATTTTCGGTTTTGGAAATTCCTTGGTGTTCAAACTTCCTTGTCTATAAATACTTGAAGTTTTCCTTTCTAGCAAACTAATCCTTCGTAACAATGAGACTTCCTCTTTGTTGTGTTATTCTTGAGTGTAGCCGCCTATTCGGAGAGGAGAGTAACCTAATTAGGCGAAATCTCTTACGACCGCTCAGTTTAAAGTCTTCTTTGGGATTGAAAAGCTCTACGAGTACCGTTGGTGGGAAACTAAATAAGTGCGGTTTATCTTTTCTTTTCTTTGATTTGATTGACTAACAGTGGTTGAACTTTTATTGCACCTAGTTTGTTTATGCTTGTGAATCTTCTCTTGTGATATAAGATTCACTCAAATTAGTTCATAGTTTCGACAAGGATCTTTAGACTGTTGTTAGTTCTAAAGACAATTTTGTAATAATCCATTATTAATTGACTCCGTTCTGTGCTTATTGATCACAAGAGATTCAAGTGATTATGTGCAGGTGTTTATTGAAGATCTAAGAAGATTTGAAGACAAAGAAGATATTTAAGATTTCTGATTTGTGGGTTCATAATCTTTGGTGTGAACAATACATGTTTCAGTAAAAGAGGATCCAATTAATAATAGGTTTATCTTTGTGATAGATTGGATTGATTAATTGAGTAGATCGGCATCAACACAATTCTTTGGATTATTAGTGTTGTTGGCTTAATCTTAAACGATTACTTCGGTAATTAAATATAAGATAGATCTAAGGACCTGGCGAAGGAGTTTATGTTAAGATAAACGGAAGAGCCTTTGTCCAACTCATATCACTTGGTTGAATAGAGTTGATACCAAACAGATTTGTTGTTCCTTTACTGTTTGGAATACGAACCAGAGGAATTGTTCCAAGTACGTGACTAAGGTCGGAGGCATTGGAATATAGACGGAACTAGGTGAACTATAGGTTTAGTTGCTTGGTCTCAACTATATGAAGTTAGGTGTAATTTTGTGTAGCGGCGTAATCCTGAGAGTATTTAATTGGATAAGGTCCGGGTTTTTCTGCATTTGCGGTTTCCCCGTTAACAAAATCTTGCTGTGTCATTTACTTTATATTTTCGCATTATAATAGTTTTCTTATAATTAAAGTAAATCACACAAACGATAATTACTATTTACTTGATAAGTGAATCCTATTGTGTTTGGTTAAGTCCAAACCTTTTTATCAACATACTTCGTTATTGTATTGTCTCGATCTCGTATCCATAGACGATCACACGAAGTGTGAACCGATTAGTTGTATTGTCTCGACTCAGTCCATAGACAGTCACTTTCGGAGAAAGGACTTATAGGTAGGAAAAGTTTTAGCTTGAGGTATATTTGGGAACCCTCGCCTTTTCAATTGGGATCAGAGCAGGCAAACACAAAAAGATCTAACAATCTGTGTTTGGTGCAATCCAACCTATAAAAATGAACTCGAGTTCTCATGAATCAGCTTCAATTAACGTACCGCCAAGATTTCACGGAACAAACTATCTATGGTGGAAATCTACTATGAGATCTTTTCTTCAATCACGAGACTTTAATACTTGGCTATTAGTCGCCGATGATTATATTCGTCCAAAGATAGAAAACTCAGAAACCGAGTTTAAACGCTTAATAGAGTTTTCAAATGAAGAAAAGGCTCTTGCAAAGCAGAATTCATATGGTTTGAATGCTATAATACATAATGTAAGCCGTGATCTACAACATCATGTATCAACATGTCAAACTTCGAAAGAAGCTTGGGATAATCTTCAGATCGTATTTGAAGTAAATTCTTCAGAGAAAGAATCTAGACTTCAAACTCTCACTTCCGATTGGGAAAACCTTCAAATGGATGACAAAGACACTTTTGAAGAGTTTCATATTAAACTCTCTGAGATAATTAATGCTTCTTTCTAGTTAGGATAAACTATTTCTGAAAAAGATATAGTATGCAATATTTTAAGATCGTTGCCATCTAGATCCGATTCTAAGAAGCATGCAATCATAGAATAAAAAGATCTTTCAACTCTCTCACGAAGCACACTCATTGGAAAGTTAAAGATCTTTGATCATGAATCACAGTCTATTCATAGTAAAGGAATCACTTTTAAAGCTGCAAGAATTCCGAAAGCTCCAATGGAGAGGAATAGACAGATGGATGATTGGATGAGCAGTTGCATAAAATTTTGATGATGAAATTGAACAATCGTTGTCATTGATTACTAGACAGTTTCGAGATCTCTTAAAGAAAATAAATAAGAGATTCATTAAGGATACTTATCGATCTTCTCGCCCACATGATCGAGTCCCTATCAAAAAGGATCATGAAGAAGATGATGAATATCAGCCGCGGTGCTTCAAGTGTAAAGGTTTTGGTCATATTGATAATGATGTCCCAATCTTAAGATAAACACTGGAAGCAAGGCATTGGCTGTAACTCTAGATGGGACCTCTGATTCATACGATTCTGAAGAAGAGGAAACAACTAATATTGCATTAGTTGTCAATCTTATTTATTCCTCCTCCATTAGTGATCTACCCATTTTAAGAATGAACATGTCTTACGATGTTATTAAATCACCTAATGGTAAAGGGAAAAATAAGACAATATGCAAAAACTGTCTCAAAAACAGAATTGCTAAGAGTTGCATATACAATTCCAGTCAATTCCAAGATACTTCGTTAGTTCGAGGTAACAAAAGGAGATTTTTTCATACTATACTAGATCGAGAACACTCTAGTTGCTCAAAATTCCATAATGAGAGAAAATCTCATACTAATGCCACTTGATCAGTATTAGAACTCTTTCCTCACCACGTGTGCTAAATCTTTGAGTGGGGAAGAAGAAAAATGAAGGCACCTTGTGTAGATTATGGAAATAATATCTAGTATTTGAAGATATTTGATATATTCGTATTTTTAGGAATATTATATTTTTGGTAGTATGAAAATTAGAAAAAGATCTTTCTCCTAATTTGGTCATTCCTTGTTTGAACTATGGGTCTGGATCAAATGGTTTCTCTGGAGAAGATGCTAGATTAGAAAGATCATCTTAAAACTAAGTTTGGACCATCTCATGATATCATGGGTAAAATCAGAAAAGGAGATTGTCTTAGCAAGAAGGAAAGAGAAAATACACTGAAGAAAGATCAGTGTATTGAGGCATTGACACACTTTTGTGTTCAATCAAAAAAAGAATTACATGTTCTTACGAGAATCCTTCACGAAAATTTCTCATCCGCAAGAAATTTCCGGTCAAGCAACAACGTTTTCTACTTGAAGAAATTCAAAAGTTGAAGAGTAGTAATCCACCTTCATTCAGCTATGATATGAAGGACTAAGTTTCAAGAGAAAAATAAACATCAATTTTTGATTTCTTCCAATGATTGTATTAGTTCATTTATGAATAAAACTATTATAAATAAAATTATTTGATTTATAATTTTTCTTGTGATAGTTTTTGGCTTACATAGCCTGTGCTTGAATGCTTTTATCTTATTGCTATGTATGGTTATGGGATGTTTGATTTCGGTTTTACTACCTTAATATTCAATCTCATATGTTGTGAACCCTTGTGGTTTGGGTGACTTTTTGATTTAGCGGGATTAAGTTCTAGCCCATGTTGGTAGGCTTTATCAAAGAATCATGAGGGGTTCTGGTAGAAACAATATGTGAAAAAGTCACAATATGTTGAATCGGTTTTGGTTTAGCATAAAAGCATACGTGTTTCGACGGTTTCAACTTTTGCTTGCAATTGTTAAAACCGATTTTCAACCTTTCTCTGGTAAAGGTTGGTTGTTGTTATTCTTTTGTTTTTGACATAAGGATGACAACATGATGATATTTCGATATCAATTCTCCCTGAAAGAAGATGGAATAATATTGGAGAAGCGGATGCGAAATTCGAGGTAACACTCTTGTTAGTTAATTGTTTTCTTGTTTAAGAAAAGCCTGAGTTTATTTCATATATATTTATTGCTTTTGCTTAACAAAATTTCGGTTCAATTGATGTTTATTCCATTATGTGTGTATGGATGTATGTGTGATTCAAACTATGTCGAACCACGTAAAACTTGTGTCTATTTTATTTGTTCTTCAATTCGTCTCCTAGCCCTAAAAACACACCAAATAATCCACTCATCGTGTTTCATGCCTAGAATTTATTTTGGGTACAAAAATTGGCGCCGACTAATGGGATTACGAGAAAAAGGATCGTGATTTCCCATTGAGAAAAGTTTTTCTGAAAGCTTCAAAAATCGTTTCCGTCAAAAAGCAGTTTGGACGTCGTCAAAAATTACCGTCATGATCCGATTGATCGTAAGAATTTGCATCGCAAAATTTGCAGTTCAGCTGATCGAAGCTGTTACATACCAGATAATCACAGTTACTACAGTCCAGTTGGTCGCAATTCTTTGCGATTCGATTTGCAGTTCGAGATTTTCTGAAGCTATTACCTTCTGAAACCACATAAACTGCATCACTACAAAGTCTGATAAAACTGTTTCCATGACGTTCGGGTCCGTGGCAAAAGATGGAGTGAAAACTCCATCAAAGTTGTTGTAGGATGTTCGATCCACAACAATGACAATTCCATATTTCAAATAAATTGCATCCCAGATAGGGAAGCGGTAACATGTCCGAGCTCGGAGATCGTCACCATCACTGCCATCATGACTAAAGATTGTCAACCTACCTATCTCTAATTGCTTCCATTAGCTACTTGTACCGAAACTTTCAATTTGGAAGCCCTCAACAATTTTCTTTGCGATCCGTTTTGATTGCAATCAACTGCTTGATCCAGTTGGTCGCAGGGTTGTCTAATTACCCTCTAGGCGCTCGCAAGCCCTAGGGAAAGGCTCCATAAAAGGTCACAAGAAAAATTGTTACAAGAGGTTCGGAGAAAAGATGACAGTTCAAAAAGATTGTCGCAAGAGGCTCGCAGAAAAGATGACAATCCGTAGAACCGCTACAAGAAGCCGTTGATAGAAAGGGCAACAGTTTTGAAAACTTGTCACAAAAGGTCCGAAGGCAAAGACCATATTTCGGAGAAAGCGTCGCGAAACATTTCAAATTTAATAAAAAAAATCAGGAAAAGCCGGCGGCCAAGCCCGGTGGCAAACCCCGACAGCCCAAGCCGGCGACCATCTTGACGGTCGGATCATTCACCCACTTGGGGTCTCTTTCACCCACGTTAGCATTTTCCGTCACTCACTTCAAGGTCTCCTTCACCACGTCGGTTCTCAGGAAAAGTTCGATGCTTCGTGTTACATCAATCTTCGATGTGCTTCATATACGAACCGTTGATGTTCAATGGTACATCAAATTTCGATGTTCTGCGGTACATCAAATTAAATTCTCAGGACAATTTTTGTTGCTTCAAGTTACATCAAGCTCCGATGAGCCAAGTATACCGACCGTTGATATTCTGTGGTACATCAAACTTTGATGCTCCGCGGTACATCAAAATTCAGCACCCGCCACGCCATCCATCTAATCCAGTCAGTAATGACACGCCAGCAAAGTGGCCCAGTCAGCAGTGCCACATCAGCAAGGTGATCCAGTCAGCAATGACACGTCAGCATCGCCACGTCAGTAGTTTGGGCCAATCAGAAGATGCCACGTCAGTAGACAAATACAGTCAGCAGATTCTGTCCTCCAAATAGCATATTTCGTTACCATATACCAGGAATATTCCGTTACCGTTAACGGAATTAGAATATACCAAGTATATTCCGTTACCGTTAGATGACGTTGTTATCATCTTCCGTCATGACATCAGCATGATGTCATCATCGTCATCAGCAACAGTCGCCGGGGTTTTCGTCTTCTCCCGCAATGACCAGCAGCAGGTTACAACAACTCAGCGTCTCCGGCAACGACACAGCTAAGCCAACGGCTCCACCCCGCGGCCCAAGCTGGCGGCTCCACCCGGCGGCCCTAGACGGTAGCTCAAGCCGGCAACCAAACCGGCGGCTCTCGCCGGCGGCTTCCCAGGCGGCATTCCACTTCCGGCATTATGATTCTGTTTCGGTGTATCAGATGCAACTTAATGCCATAGATCCGTTCCACTGTAGCAGGGCGTAAGATAATTTCGTGGCCCTGATTCCGTGTATCTCGGTACACTCAATTAACATAATCCCCGGTCTGTTTATGCCCCATTCTTATACACTAAGGGTTATTTGCGCCCCACCTAGTTGAATCGAGTCAGCTCGTTGATCTAGCCGAGTTGAGCCAGTGACTCGCGGATTTTTCAGCCCATGTAAATTTGGCTTGCGGATTTGTACGCCCCTCTGAGGGCTTGGGCCATTTTCCCTCTTGGGCTTGGCATTGTGCACTACTTCTTCAACTTGACATTTTACACTTGATATCTACTTCATATGACGTCCGAATTGGATGATTTTTGGCTCGTTGCGACTGTCATTCGATATCCTATTTCATGAAGGTAAAATTTCCACATTTGGAGAAGAATATTTTTGAATAATCACATCATCAACATTTTTTGGAGTAAGGTACTCTGGAAAAATTCCATCAGGCACTTTGGAAAAATTTCGATGCTATATTCTACATCAAACTTCAACATTAGCGATCATGGTCTAGTCACCAGTGCCACGTAAGCAAAATCGTCCAGTCAGCCGTGCCACATCAGCTTCAGCATGCGCGCTAAGAAAAAATCTTGTTTCGTCAATAACTTCTTCGTTTTAAGTCCGAATTGAGCAATTTTGGGCTCGTTGGAATCGCCTTTCAATTTCCTTCGATACGGAGGCAAAAAAATCTTGAGTCTAAAAAAAGTGTTTTTGAGGTTCCGAGCGGCACATCAACCACTGTTAAGTGAAAATTACATATTCAATCTTCGGGGACGCTGTTGCGTCGAGCTTCTACCCACAAAACTCCCGTGTGCAAAGTTTGTGAGTGCTGGTTCGGTTCATAAACCTCAACACGCACATATTCAGTACTAGCTAGTTAAAACTGCTTAGTCCAGTTGATCGAACTTCCGCAGTCCTTTTTCGTATAATTACTACCCAGTCCGGTTGATCGAAGCTGTTTGTAGTCGGTTTTCATCAAAAGCGATTCAATACTGAGTTTTTCGCACAACTGCTTCAGTACAATATGATCGAACTTTTGTAGTTCATTTTCTCAGCAACTACTTCAGTCCAGTTCTACTATATAGCTTATTCGTTCGTTGGTGATATAGCTAATCGAAATACGGTTCCATGGCAACTATCTTTAATCGATTTTGATTCAATTTGGTGCATTCGATCCAATGACAGAGATCTAGTTGTCAAGTCAAGCCGAGACGCTAAGGCAACTACACTAGCCATAGCCTCTAGAAAACATCAACATGGCCAGTGGACATCCTAATCATCTCATAAGCGAAGTCCCAATAACTCTTTTAATATGGTATGTATACAATTTACATATTTTCACATCTTTTCATATAATCATTAATACTTTTATTCAATGGGACACCTACAATGTGGCGAGCATTTTCTCATAAGGAGATGCACACATTTCAATTCTGCGCGTATCTGGAATATTGGGATTGGCCTCTCGCGTGAATTCCAGATAGCAGACAGCTTCAAAATTTCATGCGCGAGCAAAATGCAGCAGGGTAGTGCACCCTTGTGCGAGCATTGAGCGGCATGACAATCACTATCTTCTGGGGGCGAGTTGCATTTTAATTCAACATAACTGACTATCACTTGGGGGCGAGATATGTAACACCTCATGGTCTAAAATAACTCTTTCGGGGCGAGCTGCGTAACACTCCATACGATTGGGGGCGAGTTAGATAGCACCTAAATGCAATGTGGAATTCAGCTTCTTAAAATCAAAACTCCAGGTAACCCAAACTTCTTAATCCTCCAACGAGTTACAGGATTAGAGGGGCGAGCATACACCCTAATATTTTGACGCAATTATTGCAATCAGTAATGTTAAATTGCTACGGTTAAGTTGATCGAATTGTTGTAGTCCAGTTCCTAAGAAACTGCTGCACTCAGTTAGGCGCAATTGATGCAGTCCAGTTTTCCTCATCAATTTTGTACTCAGTTGGACGCAACTGATACAGTCTGGTTGCACTCAGTTGGACGCAACTAATGTAGTCCAGTTTTACTCATCAATTATGTACCCAGTTGGACGCAACTGATACAGTCTGGTTTTATTTGTAACTGTTACACTTATGTTTATCGAACTGCTTGAGTCCAGTCCCTCAGCAATTGTTGTAGTCCGACTAATCGCGATTTCTTTGTGATGCGTTTTGCTCATTGTTGTTGCGATCCGGTGATCGAAGCTCCCCGGTCTAGCTCTGTTAGCAACTCTTGCGGTCAAGCGATCTCGATTGTTGTAGTGCGATTTTGCTCGTTCTTCTGCTGAACCCCGGTGATCGAAAGGCTGTAGTCGGCTATGTTTGCAACTCCTGCTGATCCGGATGATCGCGGTGTTCTTGCCGATGCGATTCTGCTCGTTCTGCTTCTGAACGGTGATCGAAGGCTGCTGCGGTCGGCTATTCGCTACTCGACATTCCGGTGATCGCGACTTACGTAGTGCAACTTTGCTTGTTGTTGTTGGAGTCCGGTGATCGCATTTGCTGCGGTACAACTTTTGCCCGTTCTTTGTTGCATTCAGTGATCAGCGGGTGCGGTCCGGCTATGTTCACATCTCTGCCGATCAGTGGGCCCTTGGCTAGCTACCGATGCATCTTTGCTCGCCTTCTTTGCCAGTTGGTGATAAGCACTACGTAGTCGGCTTTGTTCGCGGCTCTGTGATCAGGCTGATCGCGAGTTCTTGTGCGGTGCGGCTATGTTCATATCTACTACTGATCCGGTGATCTTAGGCTGCTGTGACCAGACTTTGGTAGAAATTTGTTGTAACTTGATTTTGCTCATTTCCACGGAGGACAGTTTTTGTGTCTGTCACAATCCAGTTTACCGCAATCGTTACAATCCAGTTCTGCAACAACTATTGTTATCTAGTCGACATCGCTGCTGCTAACCTGATTCATATAACTACTGAATACATATAAAGATCGATGTCACATCCAGTAGCACCATCAAGACCATCGGAGGTCCAACGACACACAAAGTCTGTTACCATCTCAACTTCTAAAGGGTCACACCCTTTTGCTCACAACTACCACGGTCCAGTTTTACAGCAACAGTTACCGCTCACTTTCAACATCACTCAGCTCCAGTATCACGCTTCCATTGCAGTCTAGTTCAGCATTCAGTCCAGTTTTTGTATACAACAATTGTTGCCCGCCGATCTCCCAGTCACAATAGCCTCACTTGGGGGCGTATTGACTATGATTTCCGCAAACAACAAGGGAAGTTTGCCAATCACCTCAACATCAATAATCCACACTTGGGGGCGAGTTTTATCATTGACTACGAAAAACAAAATTTTCTTAACCCCCAACAAGTTAGAGGTTAAGAGGGGGTGATGTTTGTACCATAAGTAAAAATGCCACATAATGGGCCAAATTGATACTTGAATCATCTTTTGGCCCTCATCCAAGCCCACTAACCAGTCATCCGAAGCAGCCGACCAGCCTGCCCAGTATTACAACGACCGGTCAATGGTCAAAGTCAACACTCGGACACAGTCAAAGTCAACCGTTGGTCAACTGTCAATGTCAGTTTCCATCCATGCTGCCAGATATGTTGCCAGCCAGATTCCATCCAGTCTGCCATCCCATCCAGTCATGTCATCCAGTCAATCCAGCCAGTCAGTCCATCATGCTGAAATGAACAAGAGGGCAGTTTCATGGGGTTTCATGCAGAATTGAAGATGGAGGCATGCAGTTTTAATTCCAGCAGTTTCATGCAGAAATGAAGATGGAGGCATAAATGTGCAGTTTCATGTAGAATTAAACATAGAGACATAAATGTGCAGTTTCATGCAGAATTAAATACACATCAATTGCTCAATTCATGCAAGGCAGTTTCATGCAAACTTAATACCTGGAATCAAGCAAGGGAAGTAAATAACCTTTAGATTACCTCACAATGAGGAGAAGACCTTAATTCACAATTGTATAAATAAAGGAAATGTAATACTGTAAGGGGTAGCCAATACAAGAAAGGAGAATGTAATTCTATTATCAATAAAAAATCACTCCCCAAGGGGATTCATCCATGGACGTAGGCAAACCATGTCGAACCACGTAAAACTTATGTCTATTTTATTTGTTCTTCAATTCGTCTCTTATCCTTAAAAACACACCAAATCATCCACTCATCGTGTTTCGTGCCTAGAATTTATTTTGGGTACAAACATAGTCTAATTGAATGCCTTAACAAGAAATGCTAGTTAACTAACCTAGTATTTGTCTTGTTTAAAATTGAAAGGCCTAAGTTTATGGATAATTAGAACCCAATGAGAAAAATAGAGTTATCTTTATTTTGGTCTTATCGAATTAAGCGTTTTATTTTATACAATCGGTTTAGCAAAGTGACTAAGGTACTTAGTTGATTTTTTATTTGCTAAACTAAAATGAAAAAATTATTTCGGACAATTGTTTCCTTGGTAACAAATCAAAATAAAACTACTTGTAGTTTCGGTTTTGAATCTTTTGATATTGGTTATCAGAACATGATGTGTGGAACCCTCGTGCCTAACTCTACAAGTTGCAAGTCTTTTGAGATTTGTAAGATTCTTTTCGTGTTGTCCTTTATTTTTTCATTTCTTTGTCAAAAAGGGGGAGAAATATATGGAGTAAACAAGTGATATTGGCATTGATTTTATATTGATTGGTATCGTTAATTAAAAGAACATTGGTGCTTAAACGTTTTATCTAAACGAAAGAGTGAAAGCACATACTAAGGGGGAGTAACATATCATATGAATTGGTATAACAAAGACGTGCGTATGTAATATCTACATATCTTCATTAGGGGTAGTATTAGCTTTGTTATTATAATGTCAACAACGACATTTTCAAGGATTGAATGTAAGCAGTTTATTGTGCTGTTGAATCGGGAATCAAGTGTATGTGTAATGAATTATTGTAATTCGTTTATCCATATGATGTAAGAGTTTTGTCACTAAAATTGACAAAGGGGGAGATTTATAGAGCATAGGTCGGTTGAACCCACCAAGCGTTGGTATGTAAAGTTTGGTTGTCATATTTTAGTGAATCAAAACTCATGTTAATAGTCGCTTGATTATGTACTAGAGTCAACTTCGTATAGGTTAGCTTGAAAGTATTAGAATATGAGATTTTACAAGTATTGCAAAGACTTGAAGATGTGAAGAAGCAAGGAGCTACAACGACAACAATCATCCTTCCACTTGAGGTTAGTGATATTTGACTTGAACTGTTTCATTCCCTAACGTATCTTTAAAGTCGTCCATATTCAAAACAAAACTGCGAAACATATTTGAACTCTAGATATACATAGTATTAAGGAATACAATACGAGGTTTATTGCTTAACCATTAAACTTTGTAGATAAGACATCGCTAAAATCATTTGAATGCTATTGTGATTATGTATGGGTATGAGGTGAGGATTTCATCTTAGGGAATAATGTTTTACATGTGTTATAAGGAAGTAAGTTCATAAACTTGTTTGTAAATCGAAAAGGAAATCACCAGGCGTTATTGGTTTTGTTATTCATTGCATATCTTATGAAAAACCAATATGTTTGATTGAGTATAACCGTTCACGACTTGTTGTGTTCTTGGTAGAACTATTCACAAAGGCCTGACTTATGTATTGGTATGACTTTTATTAGTGAAACCGATCTTAAGTAATCACCTGAGATGGTATGATCGGGTTTTTGATTTTTTATCTGACCAAATATGGGAAAGGGGAACCGATCCTAGTAAGAGGTGAAGTACATCACAAAGGGGAACCGATCCTTGTATGAGGTGCAGCAAGGTTTATAGCAGAAAGGGGAACTGATCCTAAGAACATGTGCAACACGTTTTTAGGAAAAGGAGAACGAATCCTATGGACATGTGCAACATATATAAGTTTGATACCATATATATGTGGGGAACCGATCCTAGTACCTAGTCAACCGAATTTTGGAAAGCTACTGTGATTATGCACAGTACTCACATGGAAGGTAGAACCGAAACTTGTTTTGGTAGAACTGTTAAACCCATGATTGTGATTGAATATTATTTGATCAATCGCATAGTTCCTGAAATTCAGATTAACCAATTCTAAACTTGTTTGGAAGTGTGGAAAATCGGTTGTAAGTGTGAAAGAGAACTTACAAAGTTAAGATGTCGACATACTTTGAACACGTGCCATGAATGTTTATTTCTTTAATTGTTCAAAGTTATTCCCTATAGCTAAGGGAAGAGAATCCCAGGATCGAAACATAAATAAGTTAAGAATCTTTTAATTAAGGTATTTAACTTAATTTTGTAGGGAAATAAGAATTAGTAATGTGCAGTTACTAATTAGAGATTCTCCGAGAGATTTCGATCATTATTTTTGGACAGAGCATTTTCAGGAATTATGGAAACCGAATTTGTGCTTTAATGAATATCTTGAGAATATTTTCGGTTTTGGAAATTCCTTGGTGTCCAAACTTTCTTGTCTATAAATACTTGAAGTTTGCCTTTCTAGCAAACTAATCCTTCGTAACAACAAACTTCCTCTTTGTTGTGTTGTTCTAGTGTAGCCTCCTGTTCGGAGAGGAGAGTAACCTAATTAGGCGAAATCTCTTACGGCCGCTCAGTTTAAAGTCTTCTTTGGGATTGAGAAGCTCTACGAGTACCGTTGGTGGGAAACTAGATAAGTGCGGTTTATCTTTTGTTTTCTTTGATTTGATTGACTAATGGTGGTTGAGCTTTGATTGCACCTAGTTTGTTTATGCTTGAGAATCTTCTCTTCTGATATAAGATTCACTCAAACTAGTTCAGATTTTCGACAGAGATCTTTAGATTGTTGTTAGTTCTAAAGACGATCTTGCGATAATCCATTGTTAATAGACTCCGTTCTATGCGTGATTGATCACAAAAGATTGAAGATCTAAGAAGATTTGAAGACAAAGAAGATATTGAAGATTTCTGATTTGTGGGTTCATAATCTTTGGCGTGCACAATACTTTTTTCGGTAAAAGAGGATCCAATTAATAATCGGTTAATCTTTGTGATATATTGGATTGATTAATTGAGTAGATCGACATAAACACAATTCTTTGGATTAATAGTGTTGTTGGCTTAATCTTAAAAGATTACTTCGGTAATTGAATATAAGATAGATCCAAGGACCTGAAGAAGGAATTTATGTTAAGATAAACGGAAGAGCCTTTGTCCAACTCATATCACTTGGTTGAATAGAGTTGATACCAAACAGATTTGTTGTTCCTTTACTGTTTGGAATACGAACCAAAGGAATTGTTCCAAGTACGTGACTAAGATCGGAGGCGTGGGAATACAAATAGAACTAGGTGAACTATAGGTTTAGTTTCTTGGTATCAACTATACGAAGTTAGGTGTAATTTTCTGTAGCGGATTAATCCTAAGTGTATTCAATTCTAGACAAGGTCCTGGGGTTTTTCTTCATTTGCGGTTTCCTCATTAACAAAATCTTGCTGTGTCATTTACTTTATATTTCCGCATTATAATTAAAGTAAATCACATGCACAAACTTTAATTCCTATTTACTTGATAAGTGAATCCTATTGTGTTTGGTTAAGTCCGAACCTTTTTATCAAGTAACATACTTCGTTGTTGTATTGTCTCGATCTCGTATCCATAGACGATCACACGAAGCGTGAACCGATTAGTTGTATTGTCTCAACTCAGTCCATAGACAATCACTTTCGGTATATTTGGGTAGGAAAATTTTTAGCTTGAGGTATATTTGGGTACCCTCGCCTTTTCAGTTGTCGTTTTATTGAAACCATGAATGTTATATGTTGAGAGTGTCATATCCGCATCCTTGTATCCCATACTCTTGAATTTGCGATAAAATAAAATATCCACCAAACTACCCATGTCCACCAAGGTTTTATTTATCGCCCATTCTTCTAATGCTTTCGCGCCTTCATTTCTTTCTTTTCGCTCTGCAGTTACTGTAACTACCAGGGGATCTGTTCACCCTATATTTTCTTCCGATATCTCATCTGCTGTGAATGTTATCTTCTGATTTTCCCACTCCATCAATGGAGATATTTTTTCCACAATCATGGTTTTCCTTCCTTCAAAATCGCGCTTGTGTATTTTTCCTGTGATTCCTGCATGAAAATCATTGATAGACGTTTTTGTTATTGAGTTATTACACTGTATACTCCTGCTTCCATCTGTTGCTCTGATGATCCTTACTGCTTCCATTTGTTCGATTTTTGTTTTAACATCTACCTTGCTTCTGTAATTGTTCTTCTATTGGATCCGTTCGTTACTTCTTTCATCCATCTGTGCGGAATCAATAATTTCACCAAATTTCTTAAAAAAATATCTTCTCTTGACAAACTAAAGAACTGAAACTGTTATGAATGAAATCACTTTTTGAGATGGAAACTTTTGGTTTGTTTTTATAGATCTGAATTTTTAAAACTCTCAAAGATTGATAATGAGACGATGAAAAACTATGAAAATTTTTGAGTATTTTTTTACTTAATTTCACCAACAGGGTATATCATCTGAGCTGATTTCTAGCACCAAAATGTAATTGCGAGAAATCTCACAACTACACCCTTTGTAAAATCTATAGAACAATCTAAGAAATCATCATAAGAATCTTAAGAAGTTTTATTAAAATCTTTAAGTCAAGTACAAATATATGAAGAAACCATCTAGCGCCAAAATGTAATTGCGAGAAATCTCACAACTACACCCTTTGTAAAATCTATAGAACAATCTAAGAAATCATCATAAGAATCTTAAGAAGTTTTATTAAAATCTTTAAGTCAAGTACAAATATATGAAGAAACCCTAACTTGGAAAGCAAATAACTTTCTCTCTCCGCCTATCAGGAGCATGTTTATGGTAATTCTATTGTCATCACCGTATTGCTTAATTGTCTAGATGGCAGGTATACTGGATACCTCCAACTACATGGTTTTATGCAATTTATGTGGCGCTCTCAGTTCCAGTTCATGAGTTTGCATGTTTTCTTCTTGTGTTGGAGTCCTAGTTTTCTCTATGTTTTTTAATGGGCTTTAAATATAGCATTGGGCTTGAATATTACTAAAAGAATTTGAACCCGGATTTGGACACCAGTCCAAATTGGGTTGTTCGTTGGGAACTGCACGGATACTGCTAACCAAGTAACCAAGGTTGTAAAAATCAAAATATTTAAAACTCGAACAGATGACAGACCGACACATATGAAAAAGATATGGATGGTTGAGGCAAGAATGGATAGCATTACACATATCCTGCCTGATAGACAGCATTTCCAAAACGAACCGGCCTTGATCGCCTGAACCAGAGTAATGAGCTAAGTACTAGGAGATTAAAAATCTCAGGTTCACTGAGAATGTCTCTTTTTACGAAGGATAAGAGTTAGTGCGAAGTTGGTCTATGGCAGGCCAGAGTCAATGGCATTGGCGGGTCTGAGAAAGAACCATCAACAATATGATCAAACACAAACTTGTTTGCTGCTTCAGTATAATGAACACCATCCCAAACAATCTTGACCTTTGGATTTTTGCATGAACCGATCCATATCTCTTTCCCATTTACTTTCATCTTTGCCCCACATCCATATTTTGGGTTGTAGTTATACTTACCACCGCGCCCACAACAAGCTTTAAGAGGCTGCTTAAATCCTGTACCACATATACAATTCAATCTAAAATCATCAAATCAAATGCATTTGAATTCAGTCGCAAACTATCAACCAACCTCGAACGTTATATCAAAGTAGAAAATTAATTACCATATTTTTTAGCTTTGCTGATGAGTAAATACTTGGCTTTGTAGACATCTACGTACGTGATTGCAGCTGATGGGAGTTGTTTTCTGAGTGTAACAACTGTTTCATTTAACCTATGGTTGAAATACTGAGCTACTTCATTGATAGGTTTGACACAACCCACTTCATCGATTTTCCCTGGAGCGAGTTGTAAGGAATCTATCATGTATGCTAAGCATCCAACTGGACCAGTGTTGTGGATCCAGAAATATCTCCCTCCTCGACCATAAATATCCTTAACCAAGTACATCACACATGCAGATTTTAGTTTATATCGAGACAAAACATGACTGCTACACGGGGTTAACAAATTCCATGAGAGGTTACCAAGCCAGTAATATCTAGTGATGAGGACTGTTTTGTGTTTTATAAGGATTTAGTAACCCGCACTAGAATTTGGTAACCGTTTGTAGCAGACTGCGCTTAAGCTAGAGTAAGTGGTGCGTAATTAATCTCCACGAGAAAAAGAACAAAAATGAAAAATTTTACTTACCTTAATATTTTCTGAAAATTGATTAAGTGTGTCAGATATTAGATCTCTAACTTGCTCCATTGGCATACCAATGTAATAACTAGTGACATCATTCTGGCCAATATCAAATGTGTATAAACCACGTGAAAAGGATTCATTTTTTGGCATCAAAATTTGGAAATCCCCACCTATAAAATAAAATATGAATTGATAAAGTTATCGACTTACTTATGTTGTACTCCCTCCGTACCACATATACAGGCGGAGGGACCAATTCTCTTAGATTAACAAAATTACCTTGAATTCATCATTTTTCATGTTATTTCTTGTTTTACCCTTTGTCTTATTGTTAACACATTTTTTTTTTTATTATTATTATATTTTTTTACTTTTCAAAAAAAAAACAAAAACACATTTATTTATGTACAATAAATAAGGGTATTTGTGAAAAAATTCAACTTGAAAATAAGACTCCGCCTATCTATTGGTAAAAAATTCAAAATTCCGTAAAAAATTCAAAAATAATTATGAATATTACCTCGACTACGAAGTGTTTGAGATCTTGTTGTGAATTGTGCATATTCAATATTCTGAACGACTAGTGAAATTGGACTAAGTCCAGATGAGGTATTCCACTTTCTAATTCCTGCCGCAGCAGTGGCAAAGTTGGCTCCATGAGTGAAATTTGCTCCAACCGAATCGAGATACGCACTGAGATGAGGCAACCCAAGTTTCTCGGCTGAAAATTATAGAAAAACCTTTGTGTTTTGAGAAACTTATGGCAGATGTTTGTTTTTTAACTAAGCCCTGATATGTTAACCTCCATCAAAATAGGAAAGATATATTGATGAAAAACTTGCATATGAGGTGAGAAACAATTAAAATAGGTGATTCTGGTTTCATATATGTTCCATACCTATGAAGTCGATGATGAGGCGTCCATCGGAATATCTTCCAGCAGGAGCACCAAAATAGGTTTCCCCTGCAGGTTTCCAAGCTTGTCCAAAAACGGCAGACCAAGCCCCGGTATCAGAATTTGAGTCACCAAAATTGAAGATGGCGGGAAAATTGCAAGGGCTATAGCTTGCCAATGAAGAAGTAGAATGAGCACCGACATATCCAACCAGAAGAGCAGTAACGGAAAAGGTAACTGCAAATCTCAAATGAGGGCAATGGAAGTAGGAATGTTCCATCATAAAAGAAAGAAAACTGATTGAAAAAACAGAAAGAAAGAGAGTGGTACTGGTATACAGTACTGGTATCAGTATCTGTAATCAGATGAGGGAATGAAGATGCTTATCTGATGTCGTTCGGTATCTCCATTATGAAATGGAGACGAACTCCAAAATGTCCGTAGAGAGAACACTTGGAAAATTGCCTCATGATAGCTGTATTGCCAGATATGGCGGTGATTTGCGGATTTAGAACGTGCCCAGGAGAATCCAATACAATAACTTATCATTATCACGTTTTGGTATGTTTTTTATTGTCTTGAAACAATATCAAGTTGTACATATATAATATCAGTGATCAGTATCTCCATTATGGAAATGCTCATAGACAACCTAATTTTGGAAATCAAAGCTGACATTTTGTATTGGGCGCAGCCATCAAGAGCGCTAGATGGAGTGCATTTTGAAGACCTTGTTTTCAGATGGGAGTACTTGGTGAGAAAGTGATGAGTTTTTGTTTGTATTGGATTGCACTATAACCTGACTATATGGATCATAGTGTTTAAATTTAAATTTTCACTTGTGTATTCTTTATTCTTTTACCATAATATTAATATATATATATACTAGGTATCACCCCGGCCTACGGCCGGGGCTCAACCGCTTTCGATTTTTTTTTTGTTGTTTCATCAACCAGTCAGTATTCTTTCACAAAATTTAGTCATTAACAAAAATAATTAGATTCGAACTATCACACATCAAGTCTATAACTTAGTTGGGGCATGCAACCCTAGTGTTTTGTGGTCGTGTCAAATTAGCCGTGGCTTACAGCCCCGACCGTGGCCCCTTGAACATGCCCTAGTATTTTGTTGGTCGTGTCAAATTAGCCGGGACTTACAGCCCCGGCCGTGGCCCCTTGAGCATGACCTAGTGTTTTGTTGGTCGTGTCAAATTAGCCGGGGCTGTGTGGCCCCTTGAACATGCCCTAGTATTTTGTTGATCGTGTAAAATTAGCCGGGGCTTACAGCCCCGGCCGTGTCCCCATAAGCATGCCCTAATGTTTTATTGTCGACTCAAATTAGGCGAAACTTACAGCTACGTATAAGCTACTTTTTGTATGGCTCATTCTAGTGGCATACAATATGGACCAAGTCTGCCCTGTAAAACAAACTGTAATTGCTTATTGAGTTCTGCAAAGAATGTTTGAATATACACTAAATTACTAATGCTAGCGAAGTTAGCTTGGCTACCGTACCGTGGTCAGAATAAGACGTGTAAATTTGAATTGCATGCATGTGTCCTTGTACCTAAGCTTCAAATGGAATAGACTGATGAGATAAAAGAGAAAATTATGTCATCGCCACCGCTCCTCCTTCCATCGTAGCTTTTCTTCTTCCTACCGATCAATAAAAAAGTAAAAAAAGCCCAAGCTTTATATACTACCAAAACCAATATCTGGGTGTATTTACCTAGGAAATTTAATTATGTTTTTGTATGTGACATGGATTTGGTATTGATTTAGGAAACCCAAGGGATGTTTGAATCAAATTATTCACGGGAGATTGACAAAATCTGGAAACCAAGGGCATCAAACGCTCGAAAATATACCTCGCCCAACTCTCGATCCGCGCCGCAGGATGACGAAATCGATGGTCGGATTTGTCAGTCTACACAAACACCACTTCTTTTTATAATATAGATATATATATATATATATTTTGCTGATTAAAAAAAAAAAAGTATCTCCATTATGAAATGCCAAAGGATTCCCAAGATGACCGTTCAGAGGAAACACTTCCACAAGCCTCATTGTAGCTGTATTGCCAGATATGGCGGTGATTTGCGGATTTGGAACGTGCCAAAGAGGCCAAGAGAGTCCAATATAATAACTTAAGCATTATTTTACATTATCAAATAGATTTGATTTACCTGTGTGTCTGTTCCATCTAATACAAACTGGATATAGTCGTTAGAAATGCTGTTTTTCTCTCCATAAATCTGGACATGATTTTTAAGTATATATGCCATGCCAGTTTGATAGTAGCTGGCCACACTAGAATACATGCACATCACGACGCTATAATAAATAATTGAAAATATAAAATCAGAATCAGATCTCGTGGGTAACATAAATCAAGAAAAAAAATAGTAAACACCATGAGAACACCACCAGATGAGTATTATAATGCCGCAAGTGTTGCAATGCCCAAGGCGTAGACAAGAATTAATAATCGTCTGGACTCTGGAGGACCGTTAAATTTATATTTGATGCGACACTTAGAGTTACGTGATTTATTATTTCCCCGGCTGAATGTTGATTAAGCCATTCTTCAAACGCTTCAGCAAGATGATAATCTTCTGAAAAAAAGAAAATAAAAAAAATAAAAATGATATTCTTCTTCCACAGGGAAAACTATTTTTCTGGAACAAATGACAAGTTGAAAACTCAGTTAGTTGGGGCACATTGGGTTTGAAAAGAGAGGCGATCTTATATAGTGAATTTGCTTATCCTTATGAATTATTTGTCCATCATATAAGGCAAAATTGAATGAAACTTTTGACCAGAATTGTGCTCACATGATTCTTTCCACGGGAGTTCCTTGTGTAGGTGATGTCTCTCCTATATGGGATTCTGGATGCACCATCTGGTGGTGTTCTCATGGTGTTTACTATTTTCAAAACAGTAAAGTAGTATTCCCATAAGCAGTAAAGTAGTACTCCCATAAGCAGTAAAGTAGAAAATTAATTACCATATTTTCAACATTTGGGTGCCCCGACTCGGACACTGCATGTTGCTCCAACATTTTTTATTTAACAGCATCACAGTCAATTATTAGGCATATGATGGTTGAGATGATAATTGTTAAAGCACTTGATAAGTAAAAAGTTATCTAAATTAACTGAATTTACTAAATTCGCTCATAATTCTTTATGATTGGTTGTGATAATGATACTCAGCAAGCGACCAAAATTTTAACCTGTTTGAGGAGCATAATTTTAATCTGATAATCTTTGGTTATGTTTTATTTTTGGAAAATCAGGCTGGGAGCGGACTACCATAGTTTTGCTTTCTATCTGTTCTTCTTTTTATATGGTAAACCTATTAAACATATAATCTCAAATAAACATTTGAAGATACAAACACACAACGGAATTTCCATCAAACCGAGAAGAATTGGCAAGAATAAATGTAAGATCTTTAATCTCTTTTTTGTTTCAATCGAATTTCATACAAGTATACTGGTGGTGGTGGTGGTGCAACACTGACAGACTGTAACAGAAAGGCGAGGATTAAAGCAATACCCAGAAACAACACCCAAAGTAGTACTCCCATAAGCAGTAAAGCACCAATATCGACAATCTTCAAAACAGTCGCTCCACGAGATCATATATTTGTGTCCGAGACTTTTTGGGGAGCTTGCAGAACAGATTGGTTGCGAAAATGCATTGACGCCTCCTTTTCTGTAATATCATTATATCATCACCCAAGCGAAACAAAACACAAAAAGAACTTGTTATTGTAGAAACTTTCATTAAAGTAGTGGGATGATTAAGTTCATAAGTAAGTACTTACTCAGACATAAAAGCAATCAAGACTAGGCACAATAATCCAAAGAAGAAAGGAGAGGAAATGGATGAAATTTTCGCCATGATTTGAAATTGATATGTTATGGACATCTGGTTTCACTTCCAAGTATAAGTATTGTATTTGTAGAGATCTAGACGATATGCACTACTTTCCAGACCACATGGTGCACATTCTTAGTTAACTCACGTGAAGGATGTAAAACAGCTAAGCCAACATGGCGCACATTAATTATTACAAGCTGCTTAGTAATTTCAAGAAACTCCTCACATATTTATTTATGTAAATGGAAGATAAAATATCAAGAAGTTGATATTGAACATCGCCCTTAACTCTAAGGCTATCCCCTACGGTGCTGCTAAATCGAAGTATCTTTTTGAAGTCCATGATGCAAGAATGATAAATCATAGATCAACCTGCCGAATCCCAGGAATTAGGTGCTATCATGTACCCATCATAAAAGTCGAAGTCAGATATCCAGCAACTTTTAGTTTGATTTCTGGCTGAAAGAAGGTTCCTATTCAAAGAAAACAAAAAAAAATCTTGCAAGCATTTATATACAAGCAAGCCCACATTGTACGTGTAATAGAAGCTTATAAACGTACACTGCACGTACTATTGAAGGAACCTAATTTTAGTGACATTAATGGACCGTGAAATTTAGCTCTAATTGAGTTGGTGACTCGTGAGGTCATTTTTCCGAGTCTGAAAAGATTTCGGTAGTGGGATTGGACCAGGTGGGAGATTTGTGGGTGAAGATTTAGCAATTCATGGAAATATTTAAACAAGTGTTAAAGAAAGTAAAATTAACAGAAGGGCATTCAAGTGCTCCATTTCTTTTGCTCTCTCGCGATTTTGAAACCTAAAATTGCAGTAATGCAGATTACGTATAGTCTCCCTGAAGTGCATTTATTATGGAAACAAATAGTAATTGATTTATCTAATTAACTTTCCAGTCAAATTCCATCAGGGGAGATTAATTAAGTGTCTTATCTTGGGTTTTCAACTGGTACATCCCTAAGCATGCAGCAAAATTTAATGGAACTTTGACCAAAATTGTGCTTACGTACATGAATCTTTCTATATGGGAATTCCTTGTGTAGGTGATGTCTCTTTCATATGGGATTCTGGATGATTGCCCCGACTCTGGCACTGCATGCTTCTCGAACATTTTTGATATAGGATTGTCGCAACTAATTATTGGACATATAGATGGTTGAGATGATAATTGCTTTAACCTTGATACTTCCTCCGTTCCACTTTAGATGAGTGTTTAGGGTTATTTTTTTGTTCCACATTACTTGATAGTTTTCAAATTTTTCTCACAAAGCTACCAACAATACCCTCACAATTTTTCTTGGAACCATAAGTTTATTTTTAAATACACTAATAGCAATTAATAATTGAAAACTTTTCTCAAGAGCATATATAAAAAAAAATTATGTCTCTCTCCATTTTGGGGTATTTTGCGTTTCCTCCCCTATAAAGATAGCTAATTAGCGTTTCCTCCCCAAAAAGATTGAAATTAGTGTTTCCTCCCATCGTTAGGTATTCCATCCACTGTTCAGTTAGCTGAGTCATCATCTGTGCACGCGTGGATAAAATAACCATAGGGGTATTTGCGTTTCCTCCCCTGAAAAGATTGCTAATTAGCGTTTCCTCCCCAAGCTAACTGAACAATGGATGGAATATCTAACGATGGGAGGAAACACTAATTTTAATCTTTTTGGGGAGGAAACGCTAATTAGCTATCTTTATAGGGGAGGAAACGCAAAATAGCCCCTCCATTTTTTAATCTGCGTGAAAACTCTTAAAACATCATCTAAATTAACCTGGCGAGATTGGGGTATACCCAAACTAATTGGGGTATACCCAATTTCAAGGGGACATGGTGTGTCATTATTAAAAAGGGTGATTTTACTTTAATACCCTTGAACTAATTAAATCTTAAAAATAAACTCATTTCTTAATTTCATTAACCCTAAAATTAAAAAACTAAACAACTCTTAATCTTCTCTTCTTCTTCTCCATCTTCATCTTCCATCCACCAAAGCCATATAAAAAATTTCAACTTTGATTTTCCAAAAAATTGTTGACTCTACCAAATGAAAAGGAGACTACAAATGATGTTTAAACTCAAACCCATCATTGTGTTGTGTGATTGATTGTTATGTTAGGTTGGAAATCGAAAATTTTGATTTCTGTGTTTTTGGTCGGCAAGGTCGTAACATGCATATCTTGCCGACTTTTCATAACATCCATGGCGACGACTGTAAATTTTTTCAACAGCCGGCAGGGTATTTTTTGAAGACCTTGCCGACTTATCCGCCGGCGGGGTTTTTCAACCGCCGGCGGGGTAATTTTCTCAACGGCCGGCGGGTTTTTTTTTGTAGACCTTGCCGACTGATATTTTTCAATAGCCCTCTCCTGTGTGTCAAAAAAATAAAGTCGGCATGTTCTTCATTTAAATACCTTGCCGACTTATACCGCCGGCGGGGTTTTTCAACCGCCGGCGGGGTATTTTTCACCAGCCGGCGGTTTTTTTTTTGTAGACCTTGCCGACTAATATTTTTCAATAGCCATCTTCTGTGTTAAAAAAAAAAAAGTCGGCATGTTCTTCATTTAAATACCTTGCCGGCTAAAATTGGTCGGCATTTTATTCAAACAAAGACCATGCCGGCCATATATAGCCGGCACCTTCTTCAAACCTTTACCTTGCCGACCTTTGACATTTTTGAAAACCAATTTTTTTGATCTTAATCGAACTCACAAGACGGATTAAAGGTTTAATCTACTAAATTTTCATTTTCAAAATTTTTATCTAAACTCAATTAATTAGCCTAATCAGGTTTTTAGTGTTAATTAAACGAGGCATTTTTGCCATTTTGAAAATATTTGGTTAAGGGGTAACCTCTTTTACTTCAAAATGACCCTATTTTGTCTTATTGGGTATACCCCAATTAGTTTGGGTATACCCCAATCTCGCCAGGTAAATTAATTGGAACGGAGGGAGTATATTATTTGTGGATATTGCAAGTGGCATGGCGTCATCATGTGGCATGTGCGTCCATGACTTTTTGCAAGTACTGTGGTGGATAATTTTCCAAAATGGTATAATCACTAGAAGTACGAATATAGAATCTGATAATTGATTTTATCTTTGGTTATGTTTTATTTTTGGAAAATCGGGACTACCAATAGTTTTGCTTTCTATTTGTTCTTTTTTTTTTATCTGGTAAACCTGTTCTTCTTTTTATCTGGTAAACCTATTAAACATATAATCTCAAATAAACATTTGAAGATACAAACACAACGGAATTTCCATCAAACTGAGAAGAATTTGCTAGGATCAATGTAACATTTTTAAACCTTTTTTGTTTCAATTAAATTTCATACATATATACTGGTGGCGGTGGTGATACAACACTGGCAGACTGTAACAAAAAGGCGAGGATTAAAGCAATATCCAGAAACAACACCCAAAGTAGCACTCCCACAAGCAGTAAAGCACCAATATCGACAATCTTCAAAACAGTCGTTCCATGATATCATATATTTGTGTGCGAGACTTTTTGGGGCGCTTACAGAAAAGATTGGTTCCGAAAAGGCATTGACGCCTCCTTTTCAGTAGTGGCATATTATTTTGTACTCAAGAGTGTCTACATTCTACTCACCAATATCGACAATGTTGAGATTATTAGTCCCACATTGTTGGGCATTCTAAGATCCTGGGGCTTATAATCCTTTAGGGCCTCTCCACTCATTGCCAATTGATTTTGAGTTGGATGCCCGTATTCTAACATGGTATTAGAGCAGGCTATTTGCGACGAGTCCTTTGACCGCGCCTTTACTCCGCGTCCCCCGATTTAATTGTCCACGTGTTAGACCCAACAAGGCTACACGTGAGGGGGCGTGTTGAGATTATTAGTCCCACATTGTTGGGCATTCTAAGATCCTGCGGCTTATAATCCTTTAGGGCCTCTCCACTCATTGCCAATTGGCAATGAATGGAGAGTGGCTTATTAAGATTGTTATTCAAATGCATTGACCCTTGGAAGGGGCTTATTATTTTACTCAAGAGTGGCTTCACTCTATTTACAATGATCTTAGAGATGATCTTGTAATTAGCAGTGCACATAGAAATAGGCCGAAAATCAACCGGAGACGATGGGTTATTGATTTTCTGGATAATAGACGATGGGTTATTGATTTTTAGTGTCTTTGCAGGTACCCCACTTTTCAACATCAATCCCAGTGGGGTTAAATCAACACTGAGAGATCAATCATTCAACATTACTTTCAATTTTTGGTGGAACTAATTTAATCAATGAGATTTAATCCATCTACATGCATCTTAATAAGCATAGGATACATAATTATGCATCATCAACAAGGGCTTCCCAACCGAAATGGTGTAGTACGGGATGCCCAAAAGATGCGCAATTACCTCATTACACATCTATCCTAGGTTGTAACACGTATCCTTCATTATTTACTTAACACAAAATTGGTCAAAAAGACCAAAATCAACAATTCCTGGGTGAAAAAGACACTTAGGTTTTGATACTGTTTAAATAGCCAAAAATTAAAAGATATTTTGTTTAAATGGACAAAAATTTAAAAATAGGCAGGATGTAACCAGTTTCATCTTGTCCATTTTCAAATATTTTTTTCTTATTTTTATTTTACACAGGATGCATCCAGTTTCATCCTTGCTATTTTTTAAGTATAAACCAGGATGAATCCAGTTTCATCCTTGCTATTTTTTTTGGTTATTTCACCCGTACTTTTTTTTACTCGTCCATTTGAACCATGTTTTAAATTTTTTTGGACAAATGACCCATTTTCTCTTTACTTAATTATTTACTTTTTATTATTTTTTTATTTATTTTAATCTTTTAAATTTTTATTTTATTTCACTAATAAAAAGTCGTAATGGTGTGTTAATTAGTTGTGCCGATTTTTGCAACAATCATCTTGGTTTAATTGTTAGAGCATTGCTCCATCTAACTAACAAGTTTTGATATCTCAAGTTTGTTATCAATGTTAGTTTATCAAAACTATATCTTGACTAGATTTTGTGCCCGTGCTACGCACTGGGCGGCTCCGCAAACCATCCACCATCATTTCTGTTTCTCACCCGGTCGTGAGTTTTTTGATTTGGTATAGCGGGGCTTCGCCCCGCCCCGTCGCTTAGGATTTTTGATTTGGTGTGGCTTCGCCTCGCCCCGTCCCAAGTTAACCATCCACCATCATTGTTTGATTTGGTGTGGCTCGGCTTTGCCTCGTCCTGTCGCTTAGGGTTTTTGATTTGGTGTGGCTCCGTTTCGCCTCGCTCCGTCCCAATGCATGCTTAGGATTTCGATTTGATGTGGCTCGTCTTCGTCTCGCCTCGTCCCCATGTATTTTTGATTTGGTGCCGCACGGCTTCACTTGAATCTATAAACTTGTATTTTCGTGTCGCCGAAAAAATCTATAACCGAAAAAGTCACTGCCTGGCACCTGAGATTCTTCTCATCTGATAGGATATTCCGTCAAGATCCGTTAGAGTCAGCAGTCATGATAACGACAGACGAACGGTCAAAGGGTCAAGTCAAGTCAGAGGTCTAACAAGGGTGACTGGTCTGAGTTGAAGGTATCCGAGTCGCTGAGTCTACTCGTCTGACCAGAATGCCATCTCAAAAATCCAGCTGGGCTTGTATCTAATCCTAGCAATCCAGCCCGTTTACTTATTCAGCTGTCAGTTCCAGCGAACTGACGGTGTAATCTTCCTCTCCTAATTCTCGTTCGGCTATTCTACCCGCGGATACCTCTGTGAAAAATATAAGTCCAAGAGTTTTTAGTTTTCCGGCCATCATAAACTCACGATGACCATCTGGATTATGATGTACAGCATAATCCACTTCCCTGACTTTCTTTATTTGCCGAGTCCCTTAACTCCATCTTCTCTTGCTCTTCCATCACCCGTGAGTACTGTTAAGCTTCATCATCCATGGAGCAACTCCGGTGATCATTCTCTCTAAACTCCTCCATCAATGCAAACTCCATCATATATGCTGTTTTCTTCCTTTCCATCAACAATCACCAACAGCTCCGATCAACAACCAACTCTATGATCAATCCCCATTACTGCCAGCTTGAAAACCCGTGACAATGATGTACAACAACACCATCGCGATCATATTGGCAGCATCCAAAACTCGAGCTCAACTCAGAAACCTCAATCATCAACCACTATCTTTGATCCTCATTAATAGAGAACAACCATCAACAGCTCGATCTGCTTATCCACTGTTGGTAATGATGATGCCCACCGTCACCAGCTCGATTGGAAAGAACCTGTTTGGTATCTCCGTTAACTTTAGGTCTAATGTTTGATATAGGTATTGCCCACATCAACGGCGTCAATTAACGTCCCGTTAAAATTCGGTGTAAACAAAGTGTAATTAAATATTTAGTCACAAAAGCTGACAGAATTATTGTCTACCCACTTTTTTGCAAACGGTGTTACTAACTGCCGGTTAAATAAAGGGTGTAAACGGAGTGTAATTCAAATTTTAATGCCCCAACCAGTAGAGTCCCGCCACTGTCCTCTCCAGGATTGCTCAGTGTGAAAGCTTTTATCTAATTTAATTTGAGGGCTGTGTCACACTCACCGTGCGACGTGGGAGCTCATATGACTTAGTGTTTTAAAGGAGGGGAGATTTCTAGTCTATTAAAGTCAAGTCTCGGACTAGGTATAAAATTTGATAGTTGAGTATCAAACATCACTGATTAATCCTCGGAGACTGAAGAATGATGAAGACATTTGGAATTCATTAAAAAATGTATGTGAAGACTGAACCAGTCTATTTACTCACATATATCACCATTCTATCTATTCGAGACTATGTCATATGAGTTCTAGTACATTTAATATTGCAAAGAAGAAATTTCGAGTCAAACTTGTCTTATTAAACATCTCGAAATATGATTTAAGAAATGGATGTTCATTGGTCTTTAGCAATCTTAGTTCGAAATAATTTATTGTCCAAGAACTATTTTTATATCATATAGATCATTTGAAAAAAGTTCATGCAATAATATTTATATATATGGCAAATGATAATGTTTGAAAAATCAAAAGAGAGTAATTCAGAACTACTAAAATATGGACTCAGGGTAGGTTAGCGAATCATATCGGAAACCATAGACATTTGATGTTCAGAATATAAGAAGTTTGGCCTACCAGTTTGCAAATCGTTGAGTTCTGAATTAGACAGTTTACCAACCAAGTCCACGAACTTCGAACTGTAAACATCTGAGTTCAGCAACGGCAGGACAGTTCACAAACTGTAGCGCCCTGAATTCACAAATTGGCTAGCATTTCACGAACCCGTTTCACCAACCGTCCTAGTGAATATTAGCAGATTCTCAAAGACAATTTTTATAAACTTGTTCATCATAGCTATGACCCTCGTAAACACCTCTAAGACATCATTTATTACTGAAACACCTTTATATGCACATCATGATTAGATTCTTGAATGTTTCATTGAACATTATATTTATTTCTAGTTCGAAAGGCATATTTTCCAAGAACTATCTTATACACGGTTCATGTACTCGGACCGTAGTGTATATTCTTCTATGTGATTTCAAGACAAACTTCTCACACGGTTATTTGAAAGCAAAACTAGAGTTTCATCTAAACAGAGAAAGTATTTTTCTTGAATCTCAAGTTATCTTAGCTTGAATTCTAAGCAACATCCAGTCTTGAACATCTATAAATAAAGAGACTCATTCAACTGGGAAATTCAATCCCTGACACTTCTGTTTCCCAGTTGATTGGTAGCGTCGTCCTCTATTCACTTAGGTTTCCTTTAAGAAACATAATTAGGTCAACGACTGAAAGACTTCACTTAAGGATTCGTGAAGTCAGGTCCGACTATCTTTACCTTGATATATTCATAAATGGCAACAAAGAAATAAACAAGTATTGGAATAATCTAAATCAATATGCCTCGATGAATTTGCTAATTAAATTGATAGGATGAACGATTCAGCATGAAAGTTCCATTTTAGGGAAGGACGACGTACCATGATACTTTCTATTTTGTCGAGCCCGAGTAGGCGGGTCGAGGTCCTACGAGGTACCCCTTTCTGAAGAATTGTATAATAATTGGGTTTATACCTATGAAAAGAAAAGAACATAAACAACGCATTTTTCAATAGAATTGATGCTTCTCAGGGGCAAGGGTCTAGGGTTAGTGTCAATCAATAAGTCAGAACGACTTAACTCCGAAATCTTCTATCTTGCCGCTTCTATTATAAGCGCCGCCCACTAAGAGCCAAGGAATCTCCGTTATTTCAAGTGTCACTCGTCTCCCAAGGATCCGATGTCAGATACAAAGGGATCCCAAGAATACAAAACTAGTCAAGGCGAGTTCGGGCCCTGTCCATCTTTTGCTGCATCTCCAAATTTGGTTGCTTGGAGAGAGTCGGGCGCCGTCGGCTGACTCAAGTGCCCCCCCGAACCACGCGAAATGGTCGCAGGTATATCAAAAAAAAAATTTACTTGCTCAATCACAAATCTTTCACTTCTCAACCGAGAACAGAAAGAGTCATACTTTCATTCTGTTATCGAGGTCTTAATGATCTCTTTCAGGAGAGAGCTAGATAGAAATCACAAAGTTATCTTTGTCTCAAAAATTGTGATTCCTCATGATGGATATCTACTATTCTTAATTGATTAGTTTACAATTGTTCTTAAGAGGTGGTTAAGAATCCAGGCCCCTCAGCTAACTGAGTGTAAGTGTTCTAGATTTGTGAGGTTTCCCAAAATTTTCTATTGAAAACAAATTTCCAAGACTTGATCTTTAATCTAATGGGAAATTAAATAGGCTGAGTCATATTGGTATCAAAAGTATTCACTTAGGATGAAGAACCTCTTAGGATGTAAAGGATGTCAACTAAGAGAATCAATTGCATAGATCCTTCAAGAGTTCTAGAAACGTAAGGAGTACGACGACAGCTGGATTCATTGGAGGGTGAACTCGATCTCAACTACATTCCAGTCTGAAGTTTGATAGTATGATATTGTCTGTAATGGCTTAATACTGTTCGGTTTTCAAATCTAAATGAGGTCACATTTTATTTTATTTTGCGGTTATGGTTTCCTCATTAACAAAACTTCTGGTGTCTTGTATTTTTCATTTTCCTCATTATATTGTTTAGCTTTATAATAAGATTACACAAGTAGCACGCATTCAACTCTAGTAGATCTTAATATTTAATATGATCGATTACGAGACTCGGATATAGAATTCGTATCTTGAAAAATAGACAACAAGTTTCATACTTGGCAGAATTCCGATTTGATTATTTGGATACGACTGGATTGATCTAGGATATTGATTTTTGAGATCGTCCAAGTACTCTTCTCAACAACCAAGTTCACGAACTCTTGATTATAAACTCTATATATATTGTCAAGGATCATTAAGTTGATCTTCTTGCAATTGTATTAGGTTTTTATCATACGTATTAGGATTTTTTCATACATGTTGCCGAACGAAAAAGTTGGTGGTATGTTTGGTACCCTTTCATTTTCATTAATAACAATATCATGAGGACACAACAACAATCTTCATGGTGGATATTTTAGCATCATGAAGACTCTTTCAATAATAAATTCAATCAAAAAAGGTTACGCTTTTGCCGCAATAATCGTCATGGTCTTAAATTTCAACCATGACTTTTACTATTTTCCAGAAATATTTGATCCTTGAACAGTTGGCATGATTTGTTATTTTAAGTATGAAGACTTTTGCAACGGTAGTCATGGTCTGATAACAATACCATGACACAAAGAGAATCATCGTGGTTGATATCTTAGGATCATGACGATTCTTTCTGAATTTTAAATGGAATAGGTAAAGTTTTTTCTCAACATTCGTCACGGTCCTAAATTCAATCATGTTGACTTTTTATAATACGATGCTTGAAAAATCGTCATTGTATGTACTTTCAACCATGGCGACCTTTGTAACAGCCGATATCAAAACAATTGTCATGGTCAACATGCCAACTATTAAATAAAAACAAAAGGGTTGAAAAATAAAAGAAAAAAGTTTCTAAAAAAGAAAAACAAAAGTTAAAAGAAAAAAAAAGAAGAAAAAAAAAACTCAACAAAAATTAACAGAAACTAAAAATGAAAATGAAATTAAAAAAAGAAAAGAAAAAAGAATGATTATCTTCTAATTAAATAAAATTAACCCTAACAAAGTAAGATTAGTCTTAACAAGATACGGGTAGTGTTAAAGAAATTGGCACCCTAGCGCAAAGAAACATAGGATTACAAAGGGCAATTGGTGATTTGAACCAAACATGAGAGAAATAATAAGAGAGACAGAAGATAAACAAATATACAAAACCACAACACAAGATATATGTGGTTCACCTTTACTGGCTACATCAACGGCTAACTTTCACTAGAATCAAAGATCATTACATGCTCTATTCGCAACGCAAGAAAAGAACCAAAGAGTTAACAAGACATACCCCAGAACATCATTGAAGAAACCATAGAAATAAATTCTCTAACCATTCCTCAAACCAGCCTCATGTCTTCTGTTTTACACCTTCTTCACAGCTGCTACTAACAGAGAAGAAACATGGAAACACTAGAAACTTGGTTTAGGGAAAAGCCCTAAACACTAGAACACCAAAATGCTTTCTCTACAAGTTTTTCTCTCACACCAATATATATTGACCTTCACAGTAGCACTCGAGCCTCCCTACAATGAGACCAAAATTCTATGCACAAAGTTTTACCACTCTTCTAGGTTAGATGTCTACAAACCTACAATTCCAGTCTTATATATAGAGAACACAAACTTGGACACCAAGTATTAGTCTCCTATTAGAAAACTAAACTCTTTCTTAAACTCTATCAAACCTATATTTAGGAAATCCCCCTAAACGTGAAAAACGACCAATAACAAGAACCCATCTCAATATGGAAAATGTCTAAAACAGGAAATCCACTTATTTCCTAAGTAAATGGATAATGATTTCAGAATTTACTTAGAAATGACTATTTTGGCTTACTCACTAGCCCTATTCGTTTGTATGTACCCCAATTCCACAAGTTTTCTTAGATTTAATCCGATATTAGTAAATATTACTTTTGTAAAAATTGGGTCTTTCACTTTTTAAAATGCCCATAAATCTGTTTTCCCCTTCAAATAAAAAGAACTAAAAAAATAAAAAATGTGTTTGTCTGGTTCTTGTCCAGTAAAATAAAAATAATTTGTATTGTATGATTTTTTTTTTACCAATGAGGTACAAATGGATGTGTAGACCCAAAATTTCGAATTCGGTGGGGATAAAAAACAGACCATATCTTCATTCATTTGTATCCTTATCATTTTTGTTTTCCACTTCAGTGCTGGGAAAGGGGGGAATTGGATTCTTTGACGAAATGATAGTCGAAATCAAAATCAAGTCAGAATTTCTTTTCTTTCTAAGGTTTGATGATTCCATATCTACATCTTGTTCTTCTAAAAAGAAAACTGAATTTAAGATTGAACATGTACATGGAGATATAATAGAAGAAATTCTGCTTAGGTTACCAACTGAAACTGTATTAGATTATAAACATGTTTGCAAAGGATGGTTAAGCATAATTAGTCATTTACCCTTTGTTAGGAAACATTTGCATAATCATCAATTACTTCATTTTGATCGTTTTAATGACCACAAATACTACCCTTCTACTGATGATAATAAGGGGAAGAAGATGGTAACTGGTACTAGTATTGGATTCATAGCAAATACTATTGATCCAATTGAAGATGCCCATACAATGTTCTACAAAGAGTATGATGAGAAAGTGATTACAACCAAGATATTCGACCCTCCTGTGTTATGTCAGGGGGAAGGTAGGAAATAAATCACTTTTTTATATATGTAATCTCATAACCAGAGAATGTTTATATCTGCCGACGTTAACATCATCCGAGTATAGAACAACTTCGCGTGTGTCTTGTAGATTCGGTTATACTGCTAGTTCTAAGAGTTACAAGGTTGTTAGACTTTTATACAAAATGGGAAGAAATGATGAATGCCATGGGCTAGTTTGTTGGAATTATAATTAAAATATTAGATTTTAGATAATTTTATTTGATCTTTGAATATTTTTAAATTTGAATAATTGTTTGTTAAGTGTCCTAGTCTTTAGGAATATAATAAACACGTTTAAATGTGTGATTTAATTCCTACAAATTAGGATTTTGTTAGCATTGGGATAATGAGAGTATTTTAGGATTTTGAGTTACTTCCTATATAAAGGTTAGTTTTATATTATAAAATATGTAGAAAGATTATCAATGTAGTTTTTATATTTTTTAGTGTTTCAATCTCTCTCTCTCTCACTCCTTTCTGTGCTATTATGGGAATCCCACATAATATAAGAGCTGGGGCAGAGAGTTGAGTTGAGGGAGAATGATAAGAAAATTTGTTTAAAAAGAAAAACAATGGTTTGATTTATCTAGTGAAAAAAGGGTGATTTTCAAAAGGAAAACTTTTATTAAAAAAGGGTTCTCATTTTTGTTTATTGTGAGTGCAAAGATTGATTTTGAGAAAAAAAAAAACTTATTATGATGAAGAAACATGCTGTGCTATGATGACGATGAAGTTGCAGATTATTGATTTGCATAATATGTTGGGTTAGCTGAAATGATGCTGAGGTTGATCTGCTAACAATGATGACACTAATGAAGATGGAAAACTATCAAAGTCGTTGCTAATAATGATGATGTGTTTTCTAATTCATGGTGATGATGAGATAATAAAATTTTAAGAAGAAATAATAAAATTTCATGATGAATTACGGGAGAGTGTTGGAATTATAATTCAAATATTAGATTTAGGATAATTTTGTTTTATCTTTGAATATTTTAAATTTGAATAATTATTTGTTATGTGTCCTGGTCTTTAGGAAAAAATAATAAACACGTTTAAATGTTTGATTTAGTTCCTACATATTAGGATTTTGTTAGCAATGGGAAAACTCGAACTTTTCTGCCCTTATTAAAATGTCATTTCTCTATGTTGTAACTTGTAAGTAATGCCTAACTTTTTTCCATGAAGAAATGGATTATTAGAAAATTTATCTATATGCATGGATTGACATTGATGACATATATAGCTGAAAGTTGTGATATTCCTAAATGAAATTTCATCAAGCTCTAGGGCTTGTGTGTGAGAAAAGCAAGAACATAATCTTCTTGCACAGTTATTGTATGCTTGCTTATTTTAGTTCCTAATACGGGTACTATTGGTTGCTCAAGAAATGTTTTGCGCATTTATTTAGTTAATAAAAATGTTTACACAATTGTTCGTTCTGTTGTCTTCTGTAAGAGCAGTTCATATGGACTCAACAAACTTGAAGTTTGTTGATTTTGCTCCCACTATGGACTCAACAAACATAAAAAATGGATATACAAACCAACAAATTTGTTGGTTTGTTGAGTGAGTTGGAACATGTAGCGCGCGCTTGATGTAAGAACGGGTGATCATGGAACAAGCACTGACGTTTGTGCCAGAAACACGCGGGCCATCTTCAATCGCTGGAAAGTTTTCTTCCAACGCCCCCGGATATTCTAGGAACGCCCAGTACAATTCCTGATTCCCAACGATTTCTTTAATACTTTTTGGTTTTACCTATTTCCAATCCTAATTTTCTTTAAATCCCATCCCAATTACAAAACTTAAATTTGTATAACTCTTTCTAGATTGGGTAATCAAAACACACCCTAAATCGTCTTCTTCTGCTCCAAGGAAATTTGCAGCTTCCATCCTTTTAACAGAGATCAAATTCATAAACTAATAACATACCAATAGTAAATCCAACAAGATGATAATTGAAACTCAATATTTGATTCTCATTCATTTTGGGCCCACAAAAAACTGACGTGGATAATTTTGGTTTGAGTAATATAAAATAGTGCTCATTCAATCTGGACCCACATCTATTAACAAAATGAATATCCCTACACCGTACTTACACCATCCATTGGCAAACTTCTCCCAACTTCTATTCGACGGTTTCGACCAACTGTTCCCACTCCCACTTTCACCTTTTCAAAACTATATCCCTACTTCCTTTCTTCGTCAACTTCAAACTTCGAATCAAACTTCAACTACCCTCACTTTCTCCACCACCTCCTAAATAAACAGGAAAGAAGTCGCTAATCAAAACTAACCCTGTCTATCTCTTACTGCTCCACATTCTCTTCGTGAATCAATTCAACCCCAAAAGTTGAATCCTCAATTCATTCTCAGGTATGTTTTGGTTTCTTCAAATGTAGTTTTGATTAAGATGTTTCAATTTGATTGTACAAATTGTGGGGTTTTCAACATTCAGTCAATTAATATGTTTAGTAAAATATTTAATTACTAAATTGGATGCATTATTTCTCTTACTACAGTTGCTTTAATGCAGGTGCCTTACAAGGAATTTTCTTTAAAAGAGATTTCTTAGCGTAAGCATTATATTGTGTTCGTTTTGGTTTTTATGTTTATCTCACGCACTTTTCTTTTTGTGGAAATGCCAGATAGAGATTCGTCTCACTTTTTTACTCTACCGATTTGTGATACCATCATATAACGTTGAGGATAAGATTCAGGTAAGTATTTCTCACTTTTTCAATTTCCTTTTAATACACAACGTGATTGTTTTCGTTGTAAAACAATTGAATTACCCAAATAGTAACGTTGAGGCTAAGATTCATGTAACTATTCATGTAATCTGATGAATATATGTGGGTTTCTCAAATTTTTTAGATGATATGTGCAGTGCAGTTGATGATTACTAAATTGGATGCAGTGTTCTTCTTAATATTCAGGTACATATATCTAATCATCCACTCATTTCATTTTTACAGTACTGATTTCGATTCAAATAAAGTTGTATTTGAGACTAATAGAGGCACAAAATGTTCTTCACAATTATGATTTTATCTTACAATGTTCTCACAGTATGATGCTATTAGAAAAAATATATATATTTAATACCAGGTTGTTTAATTTTTCACGAGTATGATGCTATTTCCCTATTAAGCCAAAAAATTAGTTCACTCATAAGTTCGTTCTGATATGATTATGTCAAATTATGTGCGAATAGTAAGCCTACTAGATTCGATTTGGTCAAAGTAAGACTATTAATACACTCTTGGTAATGTAATATTACCCTGTATTTTGCATATTGAATAAATATGCAGTATAGTTAGTTCTCGCAAGATTGATGTTAGAGATGATTATTTATTATAGAAATGATAGCCGCTAGGTGGAGCAGGATGCAATAGTAATGATGTTGCAACTGCCTTAAGCTGCTGAGTGTGTGACCACCATTGTACAAAGTTTATCGCGTGGGAAACATGAGTGAATAGATTCGGTTTTTGGAATAACAGATATCTACTGCGATAACTATAAGTTTAATGTGTTTGTATAAATTTCTGATTCAGTATGCGGTGAGGATCACAGTTTATATCTCTAGCTACCCGTATATATGTATTGAGAATCGTAGTAATCTAATTTTTGTTTCACACCTAAGGTGGATTGGCATCCATCTACTTAATCTTTGCAGCTTCATAAGCACCTGCCACTGTGTATAAGAATACTAATCCACGTTTAGGTACGAAACAACAAATAAAAATAGAACAAAGGGTGTGAAAAGTTAAAACCAATATCGAAATGAAAATTCTAAGATGATGCCAATTTGGTTTTTGTTATTTTGTTCGTAGTTTCTGTTTTTCAGGTAAAAGATGAGGCTAACCATATATTGTTCCAGAAATATGGATTGGCACCGGACAGATAGGTACCATCTGTATTGTTTTTCAGTATAGCTAGATACCAATAACTATTTCAACATTAAGTAATTATATACAAAATCTCACTTTTCCAGGAAAGATTGAAAAGTTAGGATGATTAATCTTACTGTGTTTCTTCTAAGCAGCATAGTATTCATATTCGCTTTTCTTAATTGGTTTAATTATCCAGCTCATCTATTTATATAGCAAGCTCATTTGTGTCTCCATAAGTTTGTCTTGAAATTATTAGGCATACCCTGGAGTATTTATATTTGGTCCATTCATCATATTAGTTTATGTGTTCTGGCTCTGATTCACAAATATAAACATTCTTACTTTGATCATTCATGGAATATTTGTTGTTACTTCGGTGGTTAAGTGTTAGCTTCACAAATAACTACTTCATTTTTGATGCATTTTAGATGCCCTTAATACAAACTGGATTACCAGTTAGAAACTATTATGTTGGTTTTTGTTTGCTGCTCAAGGCTGGAGTGTAGGTTTGTGAACTGAAAAGATGTTACGACGACAATGACAAGCTACAACACTGCGTTTACTAATTCTGTTTATTTCCATCGAAGGCCCAAGTAAGAACTAGAAAACTGCACGTATCTTATCTTTATTTTCTTGAAGTTGTGGAATCATGATCAAGTGTTAGATCCAGACCTGTAGTGTTCTTACGTATGTAAAAGAATATCCTTGTACGTCGTTTTAAGGTTTAGTATAATTATAGTAACAGATGATTACTGAAGTCAATCACCATTACACCTCTGATGCAAGTAGGTTGAAAATCAGTATAACTTGATAAATTTACAGTCAGGTTATGATCATTGAATTGTTTTGCAAATGTGTAAAGTGAATTTATGATAGTGTAGTAGTTGGAGCACATAAGTAATGCCAAAGAAGATTGAACTTATGCTTATGGATTTTTTTTTTATTATATATGATAATGCCATTACTTACATGTTCCTGGATTTGTTTATAGTTTGATTTTAGCCCAAGTGTAATCTACAACATTTTTTCTGAGAAAGAGCTTCAAAGTTGATATCAAGAATCCAAGAAGATGAGGAGGCATAAAAGAATAGAGAGAAAGCTAAAATAAAAAACAACAGGTACAAACGGGTGCCCGAGCTAAAGATTGCAGACTGCACTAAACAAACTTGATTGGCACTACTATGTACGAGGGGCTTTAGACTACTATGGGAACTGTATTTTTATGTCTTGCTCTTTCGACGTTTACATGATTACTGATTTGACTACGTGTATATACCAATGGATAAAATATTTGACTACGTGTATATACCAATGCATTAACAAACATTTATTGAGTAAATCTACCCGGTGCGGAGCACGGGCTACTATCTAGTAACTCAATATACGTACTTTAAAATACATCTAATTGATTAACTCTATGGATGTATATAGTTGATTAATGAAATCAAACTAAAATCAGGTCCAATATGACATATCGTTAATGATGCAGGATGGATGATAATATCCTTATCGTTAATGATGCAGGATGGATGATAATATCCTTACCTCGGTGAATGAATCCCTACAAAGTAAATGAATTAAATTAGGTTGAAAGCGTGAATAGTATGTTAATTTAGACATTCAATGGTAACACCACAGCGCCGACTATGTACTACCACAAGCAGTACTATATCCACTTTATATAATTTGATTTACAAACTTGATTAAGATGATTAAGATGGAGATATGCAAATTAATTTTTAAACCTGAATGATTTGGTGGTTGTGAGAGTTTATGTTAGGTATGGAAATTAGGTTATACCAAGAAAAAAAACGGAGATTAGGGTACATTGAAGTGAGTTTTGTTTACCCAATTTAAAAAGAGTTAATCATAATTTGATTTGTGTAGTTGGGATGGGAATTAGGAAAATTGTGGATAGAAGATAGGTAAAACCTACTTCTTTTATTCACTTTATCCTATTTTATTTCACTTCATCCTATTTTATCTCACCTAAATATTATATTTTATATTTTATCTTTATCCTACAAAAATATTTTATATTAAAAAGAAATACTAGTGGGGCCCTGGAAAACCAGATTTGTTAATTTTTCTCTAGTTACCATTGTGGAAAACACAGTTTGTTCATCCACGTGGCTCAACAAAAAAAATCTTTTTTGTTGATTGCCTTAGGAATTGCCCTAAGCTTTGTATATGTTAACGGATTTTTATCTATTACGCAGGTCTGTTGAAAGTTTGGAGCAGTTATAAACCTGATAGGCTTTGGAATTTAGAAAGCTTGATATATATATATATATTTTGAAGGAAACAGATAAAATTATATTAATCCTCACTGAAAGTGAGACGTTGCATAATACAACTTGGTGGTTCATCATGATACCACCATCTGTTTATAGAATTTGAAATTGCGTATTGAACTAAGTCATGCGCAGTAGAATTAGCATCTCTAGGAATAGCTACAAATCTAATTTCGCTAAAATCCTTGATGCGATCACGAATTGAGAGAACCGTTGAGCGAAGGTTCCATGGGATCTCATTTGTATTCCCTGTCACTGCTTTTGGAATCTCAGAAGCATCACCTTCCACAATTAAACGTGAAAGTTGTAATCTCTTTGCCAATTGGATTCCAAAACCGTAAGCTTTTTCCTCTGCCACTGTATGAAAGCAGATTGAACCACAACCCAAATGATTACCAAAAGCATCTACTGCCGCCACAACTCCTTTACCATTGTTATAGGATGCATCCACATTTATCTTCACGAACGATGAAGGTGGGAGTTCCCAAACTGCAATATTATTCTAAGTTATCGGAATCCATGAGCAGTAGTTTAATTAATTTATTGTGAAGATCAAAAACCTTGAAGTCTTCTAGGGCTTTGTAAATACATGAACCAACAATAACATGATTGTTGTTGAAGACCAATTCGTTTCTAACCTTCCAAATATTCCACATTAAACAAGAGCCCAAGTTAAGCATAATTCCTTGATCAGGATAAGCCAGCCAGTGACTGATAATCTCCATTGTATCTGCTCCATGAACTTTGATAAGAATATGACTAGTCTGATAAACTTCCAACGCGAACTGACGATTAAAGAACAAGTGAAAGATCGACTCTTCTGCAAATTACACAATTGACATAAATTCTGAACATAAGAGTTAAATTTACTCAGATTTGCATAAACTGCTATTCCATCATGAAGAACCTTCCACAAAAAATTATGAATTTTTGGTAAGGTTTTAACCTTCTTCCAAAATTATTTCCACGGAAATTCTGCCACCGTTGAGGTCGTTGGAATATTATCAGAAAGTAATTTGTAACACGACTTAGAAGTAAACTGACCAAAAGGAGTTTTAAGCCACATTAATTTGTCCCGAATATCCTCATCCTGCGGAATATATATTTGTGAAAAAGCTTTAACTTGATCCAGCGGAAATAACTCCAACAATAAATCCATATTCCAGATTCGTTGACCCAAAACAAAAAGCTCTGAAACCCAGGTCACCTGAAGGTTAGAATTATGAAGCATAGTTGGTCTGAATCCTTGTAAATTTGGTATCCATAGATCATTCCAGACATGTATATTATTCCTAGAACCAATAAACCAACAACAATTGTTGACGAAAATACTTCTAACAACATTCATGTCTTTCCAGGTATTGGAATCGCCTGGTTTTGTTTGATAATCCCAAAAATAAGTATATTGAAAATACTTTGCATGAAATAACCGTGCTCATGATGATTGTTGATTTGACAAGAATCTCCAAACCAGTTTAGCCACTAGAGCCAGGTTTACTAGTTCTATATTTATTATTCCTAAACCACCATCTTCCTTTGCTTTCATTACCTTTTCCCATCTGAAGAAGTGTTTCTTTTTTGTATGAACTTCATGTCCCCACCAGAAAGCTCTTTGAGTTTGAGACATTTGATTAGTAACTCCTTTGGGAAGAATACTCATGGAATAAACTGGAATTGTTGAAAGAACACTCTTTGACAGAACACTTCTCTCAACTTGGTTTGCGAAGAAGCATCTCCAGCCTGCGAGTTTTGTATTGAACTTTGAATTCAAAGGTTCAAAAGTATCAATATTCCGATCTGATTTCAATCGATATGTCCCCAAATACTTCTCATATGTTTGCATTTCCTTAACTCCTAAAGTCTGAATTTTTCTACCTCTGTAGTAAGAAGTACAACCCTTGCTGAAATGTATAGAGGAATTCATGAAATTAATAACTTGACCAGAGATAGACGAGTATGTATCTAAAATACACTTACGTTGATGCATGTTTTCCTCTGAATTCTTCCCAAAAAAGAACAAGTCATCAGCAAACATTAAATGACTAATGATTGGAGCAAAAGTGTTTATCTGATATCCATTGTAAATACTTGCAGCTTCAAACTTTTCCATTAAGAGATATAAACCTTATGAACAGATGATGAACAAAGAAGATGAAAGAGGACACCCTTGCCGTAAACCCCTGCCACTTTGAAAATTCCCATATGGAGCACCATTTAAGAGAATAGATAAAGTTGAAGAAGTAACACAATTCATAATCAGATTATGAGAATGATCATGAATCCCCATTTGGTGTAGCATAAAACTCAATAAAGACTAAGAAAACCTGTCATAAGCCTTAGACATATCCAATTTAAAAGCAAAGAAACCTTGTTTAGATTTAGATTTGTTCATAGAATGAAATATTTCCTTGGCTATAACAACATTATCCGTTATTTGCCTATTCTTCACAAATACATTCTGCGACCAAGATATAAATAAACCCAAGAAAGGACTAAGTCTTGTTGCCAAAATTTTAGCTACAAACTTATATAACACATTACACAAACAAATTGGTCGAAAATCCACTGTTGTTGCTGGGTTTTTAACTTTAAGGATAAGGCTGATATGAGTTTGGTTTAACTTACTTGGAATGACGCCAGTGGTAAAGATTTGTTGAATATATTTTGTTGTATCCTCACCTACAATAGTCCATCATGTCTAGTAAAACACAACTGGGTAGCCATCTGGACCCGGAGAGCCATATAATTCATTTTTCGAATTACATTCCAAATATCTTCATGCGAAGGAATCTCTGAATTGAAGTACTTTATATCGTGTCTAAACTAAATGAAGAATCTTGTAGATTTAAAGGAGTTCTGATGTTTACATCCTCTTGAAAAATTTGTTTGAAAAAGGTAACCAATTCCTCTGCTATGTCCTTTGGATTTGTGAGCCAAATATTGGAAGAATTTTTTAGATGAGTAATATTATTCATTTTTCTTCTCTGTTGCACTGACAGATGGAATTGTTTTGTGTTCTTATCTCCTATTTTTAACCAGACTTTCTTCATTCGTTGTTCCCAGTAAGTTGTATCCATGAGAATATATTCATTCAACCGATTTGAAATGCGTTTTTCCTTTTGGATAGTTTCCGGAGATGGAGGCAAACCTTGAAGATAAAGCAAATTCTTCTTTAACCTTCTTATCTTATTCTTTATACAACCGATTTTATTTTTGTTCCAGGTCTTCAGATAGGTTCCTAAAGAGCTAAGTTTGTTTAAAAGGTCATCATAAAGGTTAATGTTCCAAGAATCCAAGACAATTTTAAGGAAATCAGGATGAGAACACCAATAAGCCTCGAATCTGTATGATGGAGGTTTTCTTTGAACATTTGTACAAGTGTTTAGAAGTATCATAGAATGATCACTTGAAATTCTTAGCATATGCAGGACACCGGAATTTTCAAAAAGAAGACAACAATCTGGCGGAGTAGCTACAACTCTATCTAATCTATGTCTGATAAGACCTTGAATTTTCCTACCATTACTCCATGTATAAGCTGGGACAGAATAGCTTAAATCTAATAGATGATTTGAATGTTTAAGTCGTTGAACTGAGAGATCTTATTATTCAAAGACTGATCACCTCCATGTTTTTCCCACAATGAAGATAATGCATTAAAATCAACCTATGTTGTAAAAGGCGCACTAAGCGTAGGGCGGGCGCCTGGGAAAAAAAGGCGCCAAATTATACTTAAATCTGGCTTTTTCTAAAAAAAAAAAGGCACTCGCCTTGCCTAGCGCCTTTTACAACATAGAAATCACCTATGAAGCATTTCGGGCCTTGTACATGTTGAGAATAAATTGACAAACTTCGCCAGAATTGAGCTCGATCAATTCTATTTGGTGGTCCATAGACACAAAAAATATTCCCAAGAAGATAAGGACCTGTAGGTTGAATCTAGAGATGAATTGGGTTCTTGGAGTAAGAAATGACTTATGCTGCAATATCATGTTCCCAAAGAAGTAATAATCCACCACTACGACCTACAACTGGAACAGTACAATGATTTGAGTGACCAAGTCTATGAATAAGAGAAATAGATGATGATTCTGATAACTTTGTTTCTGACAAGAAAACTATATTGGTTTTTGAACTTCTCAGGAAAGATTTGAGAGTTTGAATTGTTGGGTCATTCCCTAACCTCCAACAATTCCATGCAAAGACTAACATAGACCGTGCGGCCTATTAGGGATAGCCACCACCTCCCATTGATTATCAGAATACTACTCGATTCTTGTAGCCATCTCTGATTGTGCATCTCCAGAATTGATACATGATCCATCTTGCATTCGTTTAGCGCCAGAGCCTAATATATTTGGTGGAAGTTGATTCCAAAACAGTGGTAGAGCCAGAGCCTCTAGCCATCGATTTCCATTCACGCTTCTTGGAAGTCTTGCTTGATTGTCTAGGATTCCATAAAATCTGTCCATAGTTATTATCCTGTGATTTGTTGTTTGCCCTGGATATAAGTTGATTAAGATTATCATTAATGGATTTATCAGGAACTGCCCCTGGATAAGTTCTAGGTTTTTTTGTGACAAACCGAAAAGATTCTGAAACTTGTAGGGATTCTACTCTGTTATACTATAAATATGTTGCAAAGTTTTGATTATCAAAAACCAGAGATTTTCCTTTCACTAAATCAGAATTTAATTCTAATAGAGATGGGATTGAAGCAGTTATTATAGAATCATAACTACCACATTGAGCAGTTATTGGTAAACTACTCTCCGAGAATTGATTGGATGAAGTAAAGCCATGAAAATTTGGGTGTATAACTGATGAAGCAGTTTTACCCAGATAGTCATCCTAAGATAACGCCTACGCAAGTTAATCGATTGAACTATGAATGGATTTGTCGATGACGTGGATGCCTTTAATCCAAAAGAAGACAATGTGGCCTGATGACTCATCATCATCCTTGTAAACTTTGTTGAGTTTGTTTTCCTATTGTTTACAAAATCAACGATGTCTTCATCTCCAATGTCTGAATCTTCAATCTCTTCCATGTCAGTAATATAACTCTTCACATTAGCATCAATTGAACGTCGATATTTTGGAACAATGAGTTCATATATTTTCTGATGTAACTCATGAGGAAATTGGTTATGAATTCTGACCTTGTACTGACGAACTTTTGGACAAATTTTCATTAAGTGACCAAGGATGCCACAGAAAAAACAAAACCTTGGTAATCGTTCATAACGAATTTCAGCCGTAAATTCTTGTGTAGCAGATATAGGGAATGATATTGAATCCCTTAGAAGTTTTTTTACATCTACAGGAAGACGAACTCTAGCAAACTTCCCCCAATTTCTTGATTCTCTTGATGTAATAGTTCTATGGCTGCCTGCAAATACTAAAAGTTTTTGAATGAAATTTTTGTTAAGATAGTTTACAGGCAATCCATGAAGTTGAGCCCAAAATTCCACGTTATCGAAAAGATGTTCGTGTGGAAGCTTGTTTGGTAGACATCTTTCCAGGGCCAATAAATCATCACGAACTACCCAAAGAGAAGATTCCATAATAAATTCAGAGTCAGCATGAGATTCAAACTTAACAAAAATGTTTCTGCAGTAAACTCTGAAACAAAAAAATTTTGAATAAAAGATTTCCATGTTTATGTAACAACTCTCTGGCCCTATAAATTGGGAAAGTTCTTGGAGAAATTATCATGAGTACCAAACAGTTTTGGTAATCATTAGATAGATTTGATCGATGTAATTCTATACAGATGGTTTTAGATGGGTTATCTTGGTTGAGAAGATTTGCAAATTGATTGATCATATCCATTTCTGGACATGATTGAATAGGGTTAGAACTGAAACGAATAGCCATTCAAGAATTTGAACCCGGATTTGGACACCAGTCTAAGTTGGGTTGGGTTTGTTGGGAATTGCACGAATACTGCCAACCAAGGAGCATTTCCAAAACGAACCGGCCTTGATCGCTTGAACCAGAGTAATGAGCTAATTACTTGAGATTCAATGGAAGGCCAGAGTCAATGGCATTGGTGGGTCTGAGAAAGAACCATCAACAATTTGATCAAACACAAATTTGTTTGCTGCTTCAGTATAATGGACACCATCCCAAACAATCTTGACCTCATGAACCAATCAGTCTCTCCTTCCCATTTACTTTCATCTTGATCCACATCCATATTTTGAGTTATATAGTTATACTTGCCACCATGCCGCAACAAGCTCTAAGAGGCTGCTTAAATAATGTACCATATATACAATTCAGTCGCAAACTAACAACAAACCTCGATTGTTATATCAAAGTAGAAAATTAATGGGAAAATTAAAAAAATGTCCATGTGGGGAAATTCATTTACAAAAATGCCCACGTTTTTTTCATAATTTATTTTTTAGCTTTGTTGATGAGTAAATACTTGACATTGTAGACATCGACGCACGTGATTGCAGTTGATGGGAGTTCTTTTCTGAGTTTAACCACTGTTTCATTTAACCTACGGTTGAAACACTAAGCAACATCATTGATAGGTTTTACAGAACCCGATTTGCACCGGAGTGATTTGTTGGGAATCTATCATGTATGCTAAGCATCCAACTGGACCAGTGTTGTGGATCTAGAAATATCTCCCACCTCGACCGTAGATATCCTTAATCAAGTCCATCCCACATCAAAATTTGAGTTTCCATCCAAACAAAACATGACCGTTACAAGGGGATACTACCAAGTTGCATGGAAGGTTACCAAATACCAACCCAATATCCACTGATGAGGATTGTTTTGTTTTCTATACGGATTTAGTATTAGTAATCCGCAGCGGAACTCATGGTTTCTCCGCTGAATATTATAGAAAACCTTTGTATTTTGGGAAAATCGTGGTAGATGTTTATCCTGGCGTCATTAGGGGCTACCCTGAATGAATTAGGGGCGACTTATTTATTCTTAACCCATAGACAAGGTTATGGGATGTCCAAATTTTCGGAGTTACCAAAGTACACTTATATAATCTATAGTTAAGAAACTTGTATTATCTACCGAGTACTAGTATTCTCAATGTTGTGGTCGTTAGCAATCGGTAAATAGGTGAAGTTCATAAATAACTTCATAAAATACCGATTATTCTAGTACCAAAATTCGAAAAAAATTGAGATTTTGACAAAAACCAAATTTGGGGCATCTTAATAATCGGAGGTTAAATTACCTTATTTAACTACCGATTATAGTAGTTCCCAAATTCGAAAAATTGGTGATTTCAAAAAACAAAATTTGGGGCAACTTTATAATCATACGTAAGGTTAACTTATTAACATACCGATTATAGTAGTTCCCACATTCGGAAAAGTTGAGATTTCGGCAAAAACAAAATTTGAGGCAACTTTATAATCGGAAGTTAGGTTAACTTATTAACCTACCGATTATGTAGTCGGTCATCTACAAAATAGAGTCGTTGGTACTCTAAACTCTATATAAGGATGGTATCCTTTTACCCTCTATGCAATACAAATGCATTTAAACTCTCTCCAACATCATCTTCAACATAATGGCCCAACCATTCATTAATCCTACGGAGTTCACGATAGAAGAAGATTTATCTTTAAGTAGGCGCTATGTTCAATTCTATCCGAGACGAGGAGAAGAAGGTAGGCTCGGAGGATAAATATAGGTTATAGACTTCCGATTAAATACTTTGAAAAGTTTCCAGTTTCTTTATGAATAATCTTGAATAATCGGTAGCAGTTGTATTTCTCATACTACCGATTATAAATGAATCGGTAGAAAAAAAAACTCATCTACCGATTATGAGATCTGAAGAATTAAAAAAAAAATCAGTTTTGGGGGTGTTTGATTTTGGGGCGACACAATAATCGGAGGTTTAAAAATTTTCATAATCTACCGATTGTGGATTCTGAAACAAACCAATAATTGAAGTTTTGAAATATCTGTATTTGGGGCGACTTTGTCAATCGGAAGTTATGTAAATTTGCGAAACTACCGATTATCCCAAATTGAAATTTTCAATTTGGGGGTTTTTCATAATCGGTAGAATTTTATGTTCCACTTTTCTACCGATTACTGATATATTATTACACAGTTATTGATAATAGGTAGATATATAACCATATTATCTACCGATTCTGGGTAGTTCATGGCATTCTATGCATGCAAAAATTGAATTTTGTCGTTTAAAAACTCATATAAACGCATACAAAGTGGTTTATGAGTATCTTAACACAATACATGTGTGTTAGATGCATCGTTAGCTTCGATCTCGGTTGATTCTCCGGTTTCCTCCATGAAAGCGTCGTCTAGGGTTTCCCCTCCACAAAAGTTTGGATCATTCAACATATACCCCAAATCGTCTTTTTGTTCTTCACCTTCTTCTTCGTATCCATCCATGTTTCTTGTTGGTTTAAGAAAAATGGTAAACTCCCATTTCTTATTCTTTCTCTTCTTCTTCTCTCTCTCCCACCAAAAACTAAAACCAAACAATAGGAAAAAGTTGCCTAAAACCAACTATATACGACTAAACGTCCGATTATAAAGTTAACTACCGATTATATACACCGACACTACCGATTATGAGACAATCTATCGATTGAATGCACAAATACACCCGATTATGGAATTAACTACCGATTATGGGTTTCCTAGAAAAACAAATGAAACAAACCACATTAAACTACCGATTGTGGTTTTATCTACCGATTATGGAGGGTAAAATTGCCATTTCGAAAAATCGCCGATAAGGGATGGCTTCATTTTAGGTTTGGGAGACCCTATTTTGTCTTATTAGTTGTCCCTAATGACGCCAGGATAGGTAATGCATTTCTTTTTATTTTCGCTTTTCATTTATCATGAGCTCCTCTATGTAATGTAGAAACTAAATTAATTAAGTTACTCCTCTGATGTTAATCAATTTTTAAATCCCAGAAATCGTTTTAAATACAAAATTATATTCAAAACCGATACGGTAACCGATCGTACAAGGACGTGGTGGTGCTACCTTGCGTTTAATAATAATGGTGGTGCTACCTTGCGTTTAATAATAATAATATAAGTACAGTAGCTAGCCTTGTATATCAGAAGCAAATCAGTGTTTGTTATGTACCTCCATCTCTATAAATACAGAGCGAAACAGATCACGAATGCTTGAATTGCAAGAGAAAAATCAAAAGAAATATAATAAGTAATGGCTAAAACCAATTTCATCAGAGGAGGAGCTGCATTTGTCGTCGTTTTCATTATCATGTCCGCTGCTCTATTACCACGTAAGTTGTCGATCGACCTTCATCTTCTTCTTCTTCTTTGCCATTTTCTTAATTCAGTAATGATTTATTTGTTCCATTAATCAATTGCAATATTGTCAACCATTTATTACTATCTATCTGCAGACGTTATGGGTATCAGGAGTCGCATCTTGAACGATCCTGTTTGCGGGGATGTGGCAATTCAGAACTCTAATGATGTGCAGGTTGTTCAGGGTGTTTTGAACACGATTCCCGATGCTGACGATGTTGCGCAGCAGGCTGTTAATGACCAAGATGATAGTTGTGACTTGAAGGTTACCATAATATCCACACAAGGATAATTGTCGGCGAGTACCATTCTGCTTTGATATCCATAATACACTACTTTTTGGCTACCATTGAGTGGTCATTAATTATCATCCCTAAAATTATTACACTATTATATTGTGTGCTTTTTTTATTTGCATAAAGACAAAGATTGGCGACGTTGTTTGTGGTTACAATGTTTTGTGGGATTCTTGATTTATTTAAAGTAACTATTGCATATCAGCCAGTGGTTCTTAATACTTCTCATGTCTTGCATTCAAATCAAAATCCTAATATATACTCGTATATTGCTTTACCTTATTTTTCAAATCATAGCAAATTTTGTTTCTGTTACCCTTCAAGCTAATGGATCAAATTACTTGATCGATCTCGAAAAATCAATTTGAGTCCATACTCATTACACAACTGATTTGTATCCGTGGCGAATCTAGCTAATAACAAGGGTGGGCAGTTGCTACCCCTACCCATTGGGCTTCCAAGCCTAAATTTTTCAGCCCAAAATTTCTTCCAAGCCTAATTTTACTTTCTTGCTACTCCTAATAAGACTTTGCCTCCCCGTAGTCTAGTTTCTAGCTTCGCGTTGTATGATTATGTTGATGAATCGGTTGAAGAACCGGTTCAGTTTACTAAAATTAATGATGCAAAAGCTTTGAATCTTGCGTATTATACCTGGCTTACAAAATTGATGCCACCCAGGAGTTTAGAGATTCATATTAAAAAAAAAACATCTCCAGTGGTTGTTATATGGTTAAAATTGTATCTGATTTGACAACTTGAATTTGGATGAGAGTATGTATTTTTAGATACTCTTCTCCAAACCCACGTCATCAATTACTTTCCCTCTAAAACTATTTCAACTTTAATTTTTAGTTCTTAGCTTTATAATTTTTAGTTCTTAGCTTATATTTTTTACAATTGAATGGCACTTATCAAAATAAATCTAGATATGACTACCACTAGGGATCAAAACAAACATTTGCTTGTATTTCGGATCAACAAAATACCATTTTTTTTACAAGGCTGCTAATAGGGGTGTAAGGATTAGTGGGGTGTACCAAAACTATAATAAGACAAAACAATTTTTATATAGGACAAAAGAGTTTTAGCCTTGGCTTGGTACATCCCACCAATCCTGGCACCCCATTAGCAATCCTGTTTTTCTAGGCTTTCGCGTTGGATGTATATATCCACACACTATTGGAGATGCTCTAAGTACAATAGATTGGTTATGTCGTGTTTGAATGCTACCTTCTCAAATCAATTTTATCACGTGATGTTGGTTTTAAAACTGCTTGAGAGGTCTAGCTATATCTTCAGCAAACGATTCTTAAACAACTTTCTGCTCGTAAATCTCTTCTCTGACATCAGTAACGACGAGGAAATCGTTCAGTCTCTGCATATGTTGACGAGATAAAATCAATTTCTGATTCTTTGGCGCTGCCACTTTGATAGTAGCTGGCCAAACTATATTAACTTAAAAAACAAAATCAGAATCAAATCTCTTGACTAACATTAATCAAGAAAAAGTAGTGACACACCATGAAAACACCGCCAGCAGATGAGTATTATAATGATCAAGTGTTGCAAACTTGCAATCCCCACAACATGGGCAAGAATTAATAATGACCAAGGCACCTCTGGACTCTGGAATATCGTTATCCATGTCTGAGGCTACCGGTAAAAGAATCGCCTATTCCATAAGCATCTATCGTTGCATAATTTATAATTATTTCTCCGGCTGAATTTTTAATATTAGCAGCATGCATGCGTATTAGATAGCCTGAGTTGCTTCCAATAACTGCTGAGAGCATAGACTTGAGTCTGACTCCCATTAAACCGCTCTGAAAGTTCCAGTGCCTCATCGATGGTGGACTAAATGGAAATGTGCATCTTCTTTGAGGAGTCCAAACCCTTATTCGTCCTAGTTTAACCTTAGTTATTTGCACATATTGCAAGTGGCATGGCGTCTGTAGATACCAAAAACTACACTCGACGCGTGGCGCCATATGAAAGAAGGAGTAACTTAGCATCCCTAGGATAGTCTACATAATATCTTAACTTAGATAGCTTAGTTTAGCAAGCCAGTAATATCCAGTGATGAAGACTCTCTACTTATTAAGAGTGGATTCTCATCCGCCCCGATCTTACCCCGAAAGTGGCTATACAGTACTGCTATCAGTATCTGTATTCAGATGAGGGATTGAAGATGCTTATCACGTTTCGATGCATGTTATTTTTTGTAAACAATATCAAGTTGTATCTGATGTCGTTCAGTATCTCCATTATGAAATGGAGACGAACTCCAAAATGTCCGTAGAGAGAACACTTAGACAATTGCCTCATGATAGCTGTATTGCCAGATATGGCGGTGATTTGCGGATTTAGAACGTGCACAGGAGAATCCATTACAATAACTTATCATTATCACGTTATGAAATGCCAAAGGATTCCCAAGATGACCGTTCATAGGAAAAACTTCCACAAGCCTCATTGTAGCTGTACTGCCAGATATGGCGGTGATTTGCGGATTTAGAACGTGCCCAAGAGGCCAAGAGAATCCAATATAATAACTTAAGCATTATTTTACATTATCAAATAGATTTGATTTACCTGTGTGTCTTTTCCATCTAATACAAACTGGATATAGTCGTTAGAAATGCTGTTTTTCTCTCCATTAGATCTGGACATGATTTCTAAGTATTTGCCATTCCAGTTTCATAGTAGCTGGCCACACTAGAATACATGCACATCACGGCGCTATAATAAATAATTGAAAATATAAAATCAGAATCAGATCTCGTGGGTAGCATCAATCAAGAAAAAAATAGTAAACACCATGAGAGCACCACCAGATGAGTATTATTGGACAATCTAAGATCCTGCGGTTTATAACTCTATGCCACTCCACTCATTGAGTTGGATGCCCGTATTCTAACATGGTATCAGAACTAGGCCCGTGTGTGAGTAGGCCTCACGGTCACCACACAATGTAGGTCCACGTGTTAGACCCAACGAGGCTACACGTGAGGGGGCGTGTGAAGGATAATAGTCCCACATTGTCAATGTCCCCTTAATAAACTTAAAAATATAATATGGAAGGGCCACTCCACTCATTGCCAATTAGTTTTGAGTTTGATGCCCGTATTCTAACATGGTATCAGAGCAGGCTATTTGCGACGAGTCATTTGACCGCGCCTTTACTCCGCGTCACCCGATTTAATTTGTCCACGTGTTAGACCCAAAGAGGCTACACGTGAGGGGGCATGTTGAGATTATTAGTCCCACATTATTGGACAATCTATGATCCTGCGGTTTATAACTCTATGGGCCACTCCATTCATTGCCAATTGGTTTTGAGGTGGATGCCCGTATTCTAACAATTTGTCCATCATATTAGGCAAGATTGAATGAAACTTTGACCGGAATTGTGCTTACATGACTCTCTCTATGGGAATTTCTTGTGTAGGTGATGTCTTTCCTATACGGAATTCGGGATGCCTCCCCCGAATCCAGCAATAATTATTAGGCATATGATGGTTGAGATGATAATTGTTAAAGCACTTGATAAGTAAAAAGTTATCTAAATTAACTGAATTTACTAAATTCGCTCATAATTCTTTATGATTGGTTGTGATCGATGATGCTCCAGCAGAGAGCAAAATTTTAACCTGCTTGAGGAGCCATCTTCCTACCTGTTTTTTAACATCTTCCCACATTATTATTTGCGGGTATTGCAAGTGGCATGGCGTCATGATGTGGCATGTGCTTCCATGACTTTTCGCTAGTACTGTAGTGGATAATTTTCCAAAATGGAATCCTGGCCTAAAGATTTTCGTAGTTTTGCCTTTGTGTATGATCACTAGAAGTACAAATATAAAATCTGATAATTTTATCTTTGGTTATGTTTTATTTTTGGAAAATCAGGCTGGGAGCGGACTACCATAGTTTTGCTTTCTATCTGTTCTTCTTTTTATATGGTAAACCTATTAAACATAAAATCTTAAATAAACATTTGAAGATACAAACACAACGGAATTTCCATCAAACCGAGAAGAATTTGCAAGAATAAATGTAAGATCTTTAATCTCTTTTTTGTTTCAATCAAATTTCATACAAGTATACTGGTGGTGGTGGTGGTGCAACACTGACAGACTGTAACAGAAAGGCGAGGATTAAAGCAATACCCAGAAACAACACCCAAAGTAGTACTCCCATAAGCAGTAAAGCACCAATATCGACAATCTTCAAAACAGTCGCTCCACGAGATCATATATTTGTGTCCGAGAGTTTTTGGGGCACTTGCGGGACAGATTGGTTGTGAAAATGCATTGACGCCTCCTTTTCTGTAATATCATTATCATCACCCAAGCGAAACAAAACACAAAAAGAACTTGTTATTAGAGAAACTTTCATTAAAGTAGTGGGATGATTAAGTTCATAAGTAAGTACTTACTCAGACATAAAAGCAATCAAAGCTACGCAAAATAATCCAAAGAAGAAAGTAGAGGAAATGGTAGAATTCTTCGCCATGATCTGAAATTGATATGTTACGGACATCTGGTTTCACTTCCAAGTATAAATATTGTACTTGTAGAGATCCAGACGATATGCACTACTTTCCAGACCACATGGTGCACATTCTTAGTTAACTCACGTGAAGGATGTAAAACAGCTAAGCTCATAGGATCTAGTCTAATAAAAATAAATGATTTTTATTAATTATTCGAAGCTGCTTAGTAATTTCAAGAAACTCCTGACATATTTATTTATGTAAATGGAAGATAAAATATGAAGAAGTTGATATTGAACATCGCCCTTAACTCTAAGGCTATCCCCTACGGTGCTGCTAAATCGAAGTATCTTTTTGAAGTCCATGATGCAAGAATGATAAATCATAGATCAACCTGCCGAATCCCAGGAATTAGGTGCTATCATGTACCCATCATAAAAGTCGAAGTCAGATATCCAGCAACTTTTAGTTTGATTTCTGGCTGAAAGAAGGTTCATATTCAAAGAAAACAAAAAAAAAATCTTGCAAGCATTTATATACAAGCAAGCCCACATTGTACGTGTAATAGAAGCTTATAAACGTGTACTGCACGTACTATTGAAGGAACCTAATTTTAGTGACATTAATGGACCGTGAAATTTAGCTCTAATTGAGTTGGTGAATCGTGAGGTCATTTTTCCGAGTCTGAAAAGATTTCGGTAGTGGGATTGGACCAGGTGGGAGATTTGTGGGTGAAGATTTAGCGATTCATGGAAATATTTAGACAAGTGTTAAAGAAAGTAAAATTAACAGAAGGGCATTCAAGTGCTCCATTTCTTTTGCTCTCTCGCGATTTTGAAACCTAAAATTGCAGTAATGCAGATTACATATAGTCCTCCTTAAGTGCATTTATTACGTACAGCCTAATCTCCTTCTGTTTTTCTTTTTCTAAGAGCATCTCCAATGCAAGGGGTAAAGGTCTTAAATTAGTTTGACACCTAGGATTTAAGACTTTTTTGCACCAAAGTTTTATCTCCAATGCAAGGGTGGGGTCATAGAAAAAGATGACATGGCTTAGTGGGGGTAAAGGAGAAAGTGGAAATAAGACTTTCTTCATGACCCTAGGTCTTAAGTCCAAATCATCTTTTGTCTCTTGATTTAAATAAAAAATGTAAGATACCTTGGAGATTGGAGATGAAATTTAGGTAGAGAGTGTTATTTTTAATATTTTTTTTGTCATGTAGTGAATGACCCACAACCAAAAGATATAAATAACACCTCCACATAGGATGACCTTGACCTCTAGCATTGGAGATGCTCTAATAGATATTGTACAGAATGATAAGATTTGTACCCACGTGGCCTTCTTCTTCTAGAATCTAGAGTGTTGAGTCAATTCTTTGGTAAAGGAAAAAAATATTGATCATGCAGGACAAGTACAACACATTACACAGGAGATGGTAGACGGTAGATCTGAGCATTTGAGTACGTACAGGGTGAAAATGTCCTACAAGTACAAAGTTTGTTCGACCCTGCTCATTACGTTTATTATAGAAACCATTCTGGCTAATTATCGAAGCCCAAATCTGCTTTATTGTGGAACACTGGAACTGGAAGCGCAGTGGCTTAGTGAAAACTACAGTGAGACCCATTTTCACACAGTTTTCTACAGAGAAACCCACGGACAAAAAACTGAAGGCGCGCACCCATTTTTTTGGGAAAAAATTATTCTCAAACCCATATTTTATAAAATTATGTTTCGTTCTTTTCTTCTTCTTCTTCTTCTTCTTCTTCTTCTTCTTCATCTTCAATTCCTTTTCTTCAACAGCGCCACCAACCCATCATCCATCTTCTAATTTTGGATCAATTCGATTCAACACTCTACAACCCATTCATCTTGTTAACCTCCACCTGTTCACAGATTCAACCATTTGATCTTCAGAGAAGATCTATCTTCTTCTTTTGAGTTCAACAGGAAACCCATAATCAATCCACCAACCCCTTATCAACAGTGTCATCTCTATCTCTCAAGAACACCGAAACCTTAACTTCAATTCCTTAATCCCATCTATTGAGCAGCGACACAAAAATTCCCTTTTCAATTATACTCAAACCCACACAAATTCGCACCAAGCTTCACCCGATTTCAGATCTAAAATCACACCCCACTGATTGCTCCATCGTTTCTCTAAGTCATGGTAACAAACTAAACATCACTGATGTTTAAACAGTCAAAGTATATTAGGTTGTTGTAAGATCTTGTAAGGAGTATAAATACACAAGGTAATCGATTCGAAACAACACTATATATGTGAAGTGTTGTTTTCTGATTTTTTTTTTTTACAGTGTAGTACTTGTTTGTTAAATTTGGTGTTAATTTTGCAGGGACTGTAAATGGTTGCCACACACTTTTAAGGATGAATGCTTACAAATTGTTAAAAGAGTAGACATGAGTGGTTTAATGAAGGCAATAATATCTACGTTATGAAGATACTTTTTTCTTAGTATTGAAACCAACAAAAAACAAGGTTGCATAACTTGTTATGCACCTACAATTATATCTACATACCATATTATGCAGTCATGAAAATAGATGCATAACCTGTTATGCATCCGAAAATATGACTGCATAATGCATTATGCATCGAGAAAATTGTTGCATAATCTAGTATGCATCGAGAAAATGGATGCATAACCTGATATGCATCATTTAAATATGGCTGCATAACACATTATGCATCAATTTTTTTTGTACGAACTAAAATCAACCAAAACAATGGCTACATAACTTGTTATAGAAGCATAACTTGTTATGCAGTCGAAAAAATGGTTTCATAATTCGTTATGCGTCTACATAATGTGTTATGCATCTTTTTTGGAGGCTGCATAATGAATATGCAGTCAGTTTTCGAAAATTTTCCCTAAAACGATGATCGCCTCCGATTTTTTCGTGAAAAACAAAATTTTGATATTGTTGTTTATACTCGTTGCGTAGCTCTCTTAAAAAGATTTCCAGCGATATAAAATTTGTAAATTTCCAAGGTGCGGATTTTTAGATATGTTATATCCAAGTTGCGTTGCCAATTATACCCCTGATGCATAACCCTTCATGCGGATGAATAATCCGTCATGCATACATTTTTAATAATTTCACATAATTATGGGTGTCACGGTACCCAAAATTAATTGTGGGCCTGACAATAAAAATATTATTTTTTTTTGGTCTCCCCCTAATTCTCCCAGTGTCTTATACTACAAGCCCAATACTGAATTGTTATATGGAAGCCCACTTGGCATGTTAGGAAAAACATTTTTGTGGGTCCCGTGGTTTTTTTCGGGGACTATTAAGTTATTACATCAACCATTGTTTAAGGACAAGGGATGTTCTAGTAAGACAAAATAACTAAATTGTCCCCTTACTTAATTAAATTATTAATATTTTATTTTTATTATCTTTTATCTTTGAGGGAGGATCCCTCACACTTTTATTATCACACTATCTCACACGTTGGGCGTCATTTCGCGAATAAAAACCAAACCGTAACGGATTTGAAGCTAATATTTTGGGGATATGTTCCTCTTACCAAGTTCTACATGCCTACCAAAAATGAGCACATTCCGAAATATGAAACCTCACAATCTACCGGTCTTAATTTCGACGGCCAGAAACTTGTTGAATTTCAACGGCTCATTTTCAAAGTAGTAGATGGTGGTTTTATATGTCTCGGAATACGCTCATTTTTTTGTAGGTATGTAGAACTTGGTAAGAGGAACATATCCCTAAAATATTAACTTCAAATCCGTTACGGTTTGGTTTTTGTTCACATAAATAACGCTTAATGTGTGAGATAGTGTGATAATAAAAGTGTGAGGGATCCCTCCTCTTTATCTTTTATTTTTTTACTTTCAATTTTATGTTTTTGAATCTTGTTTTTATCAGGTACAGTTCGGCTAGGTCTTCTTTTTCTTTTTTTCGTATTCTTTTTTTTGGATGAAATTCAATTTGTTTTAAATATGCAAACTTTTGTATATAAAGCCAATTATTGTACTCTGTTAGGTCGAATTTTTTTTTCTCTTAACCGAACTTTAGCTTGTAAGAAAAAAAATGTGGCGTTCGGTGAAGTCGATTTTTTTTTCTCCTAACTGAATTTTCGTTGAAAACTTATATCTTAAGTTTGGTTAATTCGCAATGTTTTTCCTCCTAACCGAACTTTTCTTTGAAAACCTATATATTGTGTTTGGTTACATCGCAATTTTTTTCTCCTAACCTAATAGAAAATAGTATAAGATAATATGGATTATGATAAGTATTTGAGATAATAACAAGTTTTATTATGAATCTGGTTATTCACTTGGATAGATACAAATATGGGACGTTATTAGGATAACTATCAATCCCGCAAGCTAGATGTACTTGCTGTCTTTAAATAGAGGCTTAATTCCAGCTCTAAAGGGACCCAATTAATTTTTAATCCTCCTTACAATCACCAGCTTAGAAACGCTCTCTGACTACTCTCAATTTTTCCAACAGTTTTTGGTGGAATTAAGTTAATCAATGAGATTTAATCCATCTATACGCATCTCAATAAGTATATGGGTAATTAATTTTGCATCAACAAGGGATTCTCAACCGAAATGGTGTGATACGGACTGTCCAAAAGATGTTCAATTACCTCATTACCAATTTATGCTAGGTTGCAACACGTGTCCGTCATTATTTTATTATTATTCATTTAATGTTTGAGGAAAAACAGAGAGAAAACCAAAGGGCAAGAGAGATTCTATTGATGGGGCAGCAACCGTATTACATAGCTTAGTATGCTTTATATACAAGTTGTAAGAGAACCCTAGATACTATATTGGGCCGCACATACATGGGCTACAAGCCATACAACACTCCCCCTTGTGCGGTTCAATGACAAAACTTTATACATAGTGCTTCACATATAGTACTTTGAATGTAGTTCTTCAAATGACGTTCTCTCCTTGATGACTTGTGCCGAAATCAATTTCCTAACTAAAACTTTGACAAGAAAAAAATCCAGTGGGATAAAACCTTGGTACAACTCTTCACATATAGTACTTCACATGTTGTCTCGCACTTTACATGTAGTTCATCACATGCAATACGATCTTCAAAGACCGACAAGTCTAAGTTAATTTCCAGGGAAACTTCGTCAGGGAAACCCAAAGGAACAAAAACCCGAACTAAAGAAAAAGAGTACAATATTACACAAATGTAGAACATAGTTAGACTCGAATATGTTGCCTCATTAAAACCTTGACAAGGAAAACCCAGTGGGATAAAACCTTGACGAAGGGAAAAGAGTACAACGTGACAGATGCAGGTAAAGGTGATCCATTGCGGATGATCACTTTGCTCCGTTGAAGTTGACTAGTTGCTTCACAATTCCTAAGGCAGAAAATCTTTGTGGGAAAGACAATAGCCTTAGCTGGGAAATTACATTTCCTATGTTTGTTGTTGTCTCATTAAAAACCTTGCCGAGCAACAAAACCCTGTGGGAAAAAGTAACCTCGGTAAAGGAAAAGAGTTCAACACACCATTAGATGCTCCCCCTGATGTCAGACAATTTTCATTAGTCTAATGCAATCAAAAGGAGTTTATCACACTTTACTTTGGTGACTTGGATGTTTATAAAACCATGTTGTTGATTCTGGAAGTTACGTTGCTTAACGGACTATCGTGTTTCATTTCTTTGATTCAGATATTTTCAATAATATCAACGCGATGTTTATGTCTTCAACGTTCAACATACTTGATGCTTTTAGTATTGTCTCGCTAAAAACCTTGTCGAGTAACAAAACCCTTTGGGAAAAAACTATTCTCGATCGAAGGGAAAAGAGTACAACACAGCTTCAATTTCGAAGTAAATTATGTCGACATCATATCCTTGGATCCTCCCCCTGATGTCGGCATCTCCCCCTGATTACTTTCAGAGTTGTTCCAGACAATTCCTTTAGTCATGTATTTTTCGAAACTGAATATTGGTAATGACTTAGAAAATAGCCTACCATGTCTCCCCCTGATTACTTTTGTTGGAGAAGAGATTATTGTTTCTTCATAATCAACAACTTTTGGATTGCACTTTCATTAGCATTCCTTTTTATGTCTTTGCAGGGATAAAACAAATTTATGTCAATGGTTACTTTTATGTACATGATTAAATTCACTATACCATTCCAATGACATTGCGTTGGCGCGAAGCTCTATCTAGCTAGAAAGTTCCCTGAGGATGTAAAATTTAATCGAGTACATTATTATACTAAGTACAGCAATGCGTCTATTGTACTTAGATATGGGAATTTCATCTCCTAACACATCTCCGTCATATTGCTTTGGACAAAATGGTTACTTACTTACATTTGAACCTCGACTAATCATGGGAGTGCTATCAGGATGCATGTCTTTGTTAAATTGCCCGAAAACTTTAGACATATGCAAACCGGTGGAATAATATACCACAAGCTCAAGATTCGATCGAGCTTTCCCTAGATTTTTCATCTCAAATTCGGATTTTAAATAGCTTTTAAGGTCTCTTATTACATCAAGAGTACACATCATGTTTGTACCATTAACATAAATAGCTATAATTCCAAGTCAGGAACTTTCTTATGAATACGCAAGGAAAAATAACTTTATTGTTTATCCCCTCCAAATCAAACAGCCACTTAGACGGGTATACCACATCCGCCTGATTGCTTGAATCCATAAGTGAGCGTTCTATCTAACTGTAAACGCACTCTGTGGTTTAGAGTTATTTGATTTGGGAAACAAAAGTCTATCAAATACTTTTGTAAATATCTTCTATCTCTTGATTCTTTCAGAGATATGTAACAACCACATACATATGCTACATTTCAAGTCCTTTTTGAAATTACCAAGCTAACTAAGTAGCAAAATGCTATAATGCTCATTATGACAAAGTAAACAATTCCAGGGCTTTGTGAGATACCTCGCGCCACAAGGAGAGTCTTTATACCATTACGACTTCATTATTCTCACTGTGCTTTGTGACAAATAATCATGCATGTCCATAGGCTTTACACTTGGTTGGTTAGCACTACCACACCAAATACATATATATTTGTCAAAGAATCAAATTCTACCTGGATTGTGTAAGCCAAATATGCTCTTTATTGTTGATATTCAAACAATAAGAAGCATGGTTCGATCTCATCGTGCTCTATTTCCTTTAGCAACTGTATATGAAAATAATAATCATTAATATGATCACACGATCTTTCCATTAACTCGTGTGTGTTCTCATAATCCACTTGGGATGTCATTGTTTCTCTGGAATCGTTAAACTTTGGAGCGTCCTCCAGATTGATTCATGGACATAGTCAGAGACAATCAAATGAGATGATTTCATTAATGATACAAATTAGGTTGTGCCTTACTCATCTACTTCCTTTCTAGGTGAGCATTGATCGAACCTAGTGGCATCTCCATTCTTCCTTTATGGAGGCACGACCTTAACTACACTTCCACCAAGCGTAGTTACAACACCTTAATCTATGGTGTACCCCATACAGAGGATTTCTAACCTTGCAGGAATATTTGCAGCTGGTATGTGTGATCTTGTCACTTTAGCGACATCAGTGTACATTCTGAAAATCGATTATTCTTTGTCACTTCACATTTACATTGTGGAGTACAAGAATCAACATGAGACATAGTGGGAAAACACCACGACAATTCCTGTCGTTCCCTTAGAAAATACTTTTTCTTATCTCCCCCTAACGACGGGAAGAATGTCTCATTAAAATGACAACCCGAAAATCTAGCGGTAAGAGATCTCCTGCCAAAAGTTTTAAAATGCGGATAATTGTTGGTAACTCATTTCCAACATAACTACTTAACATTTTTGAAGACCCATCATGGTACGAAGTGGATTCGTAATGGCACATATATAGTGTAACCAAAAATGCGTAAAAACACGAATGTCAGGCTTAAATCCAGTTACCAACTGGTACGCAGAAAAGGTTGACTAATATTGGGTTCTAAAAAAAATTAAGTAATATGCGTGTAATATTGCATATCCCCGAAGAAATAAAAGATAGGTTGGTACGCATAACCTATTCCTTAGACACCATCTGTAACCTTTGATGGTAGCCTCTGCGAGACCATTGGGTATAAGATGTTCTATATTGATCTTATTAAACATGCAATATTCATCAAGTCCTTTTGATATAAATTCTCTAGCATTAACAAGGGTGGTTAGACTTTGCACTTTGCATTGTGTGGTATGTGCTAGTAGTTTTCAAACGCAAATTTCTTAGGAACTATAACTAGTCCAAAAAGTCAAAACATTCACCAGATCCATCAGTCACTTTAATGGTCCGCATTCTGCATGAATATTTTTCTAAAGTTCACCTTGTTTTCTTTGTAATATGGAATTTTTACCATTTGCATCTTAGGATGGTCTCGATCCTGTTTTACTGAAGACTTTGTAAAAATGAGTGATATGCTTTCTTTCCTAAAAGCATAATGGGAAGGGGGGTTGTGCATCTAGTAATTTAGAAAACACTTATTGAGAGATATGTCGTCACTTTGCATTATGTTAATCTTTTTCCCATTTTTGTTCACTCAAATAAAGTGATATTTGTATGAGTTATTTCAAAACAATCATCATGTCACAACCAAAGTTTCTTCATGGTTATGCCCAAAGCCTGTATGAGTCAGTTTCCAACATTTCATCGTCGGAGTCAATATGATTCAATAATCCAAATATTATAGTGAATTACATTGCACTAGATTGACTCATTAATTTCTCTAAAATATATTTCCTTCCAAATATATTAGAGACTATAAAAGATGCAATCAATTACATTCTCATCACTGTGAGTTTCCATATGATATCCACTTTTTTTTTTTTTTTTTTTTTTTTTTTGAATTTAACAAGGTGATTAGCTCTCAGTACATATAGAGATTTTGTGACTTTGTTTCATCTTGGAAACAAATTTTGAACAATGCTTCGCTCAATGATCCAATCATCGTAGTCATATTATAAGGAAGTAGTTCAACAACTAGTTTAAATTCCTTAAAATAATGGAAGAAAAAAAAATTATGAGTTAGACACTTGGGTCTTGAGAGTTTTAACAGGTGGTGTGGCCTTATTACGTAATAAAAGTGGGATTCAACCCAATATATCTCAAGTTCTTTAGAGAATTTATGTCTCGTGTTTTCATTCCATAAGTATAGACATTCGATCTAGTTCAACTGAATAAGATAGTCAATTAGCTAGGCAAATTTCTTGTTGCCATTAAAGTTGATGTGAAAATTGGTTGCTAATATGATACACAAATTACATTGTACATACCAATACCTATGACCAGGTGCATTTCCCTATGACAAGGTGCATTTCCAACTTTTTCATTTATGATGGAAGCTAGAATTACATTTTAGCTTCATCTCATGATATATATGTCCCTTTTCTCATGCTTTATATGAGTCATTACGTCTAACCCTTATTACTTTGGGGTTCTTTCCATTTTCATTTTAGCTACATTTAGCTTAATTTGAGAAATTTCTTTATCTCAACGATCCAAGAGAATCTCACTACACATGTCAAACACTTACTTTAGGTTGAATATAGTACTAAAAATAATTCTCTTGTTGTCATACTTCAACATATACTGGTTCATTAGTATTATGGATGAAGTAGAGGAATGAAAATTTTTACTCATATCACCTTTTGTGAGTTCTTCCACAAACATAGGGATACTTGTACTTTTACTTGCAACTCATCTTTGTTGAAGCTTACTGACTTTTTAATGGTCGAGCGAGTGGATTGCATCCCACTACACATTACCCATAACTTTTCAACAACTTTTCTTTAAAGCAATTCATAGCTTTTTAGAAAGTTTTCAACAAAATAATTTTGTGCTCAGTGTGGATTGAGGACAATATGTTTCCTTAAGTACATCTAAATCCCTAAAAAGAAAAATACATCTGAATCGAATTGGTTCAACCAATTGAACAAAACACACATCATTCATGAATAGGGCCAATATCATATTCAAGGGAACAACATAATAGTAAGACCAAAATTCTTCATGATCAAAATCTACGGTTATAATTTAAATTGGCATTTTACATAATATGAATTTTTAAAACAAAAACATAACTAAACACATTCTAGAACAAAGAAACACAAACAATCACCCCTTAAAGCACAGTACTATTATTCTTACATACCTCGCTTGTTTCCCACCGCATATACACGAAACCAGAATGATGTTGGTCACGCACAGTCTGGAACAATATAGGTGAAACTGGAACTGGACACCTACATGTTCTGCCCGACTCTTAGGATGTTGGCCATCATCTCCTCAGCAGTGCAAGTGCGAACAAGAAAAACGCACAGAAGACAAACCATCACCAATGTCATCAGTGGGTCCAAAGGGAATTAAACTCAACATATCATCAAGCATTACAAAAGAGAAAAATAAAAAAGGATGTGATTTCCTGACTCGCCCAAAAATTGAAACAAAAAATAGATAAATTTTATGATTACCAACCATCCATCATGAGATTTAAAAAATTATAGCATAGCATGAAAACATTAAAAAAATGCTCACAGTACTAACATGAGCAGATAATCATCAACACATATGTACACAGAAGAATATGGAAATATGGCAGACAATTAGGATTAGTATTCAGACTACTCATCTATCACATCATCTTTAACGTATCTGACTAAAAAGAACAAGGAACCAAACAAAAAAAAAAACGGAAGCACAAACCGATTTAAAGACATGTGACAGTAAACATCAGATCAAATCTCAAATCTCAAATCCAAAAAAAGAAAAAATATATATATATATATATAAAAATAGGTAAATTAGGTATACCTTCTGATGTCTCTGTGTTTAATTGGAAAGGGGAAAAATAAATTAATGGAGGTACATACCGTGTGATGGAGTTTTCCAGATGGTACTATGAAGAGATGATAAAAATCCTTTTTCTTTTAGGGATTCTTTGATATATACCTGGTTTTGAGATGTCGTACTTGATCACGAGGAACGAGGCAGATCTCATTTTTGAGTCGATGAACAAAGGGAAAAAGAAATCAGTGATTAGAGCATCGTGATTGATAACGTGTTTGAGGAAAAACAGAGAGAAAACCAAAGGGCAAGAGAGATTCTATTGATGGGGCAGCAACCGTATTACATAGCTTAGTATGCTTTATATACAAGTTGTAAGAGAACCCTAGATACTATATTGGGCCGCACATACATGGGCTACAAGCCCTACAACATTTAATTATTTATTTTTCATTTTGGAAAAGTACTAATTGGTACCGGAACCGTACCTGGTACCGTACGTGTACCGAATGGTACCGGAACCGAGGTACAAGGTACAGGTACCGGTCCAAAATTTTGAACCGAGCCTAGGGAGGCATGGTGTACTTACCGCCAGAACCGATCCGAACCGCACTGTGTGCACCCTTTAGCCTAACCTAGCTAATTGACAATCTTTGAGACAACAAAAAGAATAAAAACGGGTGCGGAAGTATTTGTAGAGACCAACATCCCAACGGGTGCGGAAGTATGTGTAGATCCCAACATCCAAATATCTAATTCGGTGGGGCAAACAAATGCAGGACCCTCGTTTCTTCATTTTCATCCTTATCATCTTTTTGTTTCCAATCTCTGTTGAGAAAGAGGGAAATCGGATTATGCGATTGAAGAAAGGGATACAATTATCAAAATCAAAATCAGGTCAGATTTTCGTTTTCTTCTTTCTAAGGTATGACGAATTCCATCTCTACATCTTCTTCTTCCGAAAATGATACTCGGATCTAGGTTTAAAAATGTACCCACGATTTAGTAGAAGAAATCCTATCTAGATTACCCACTAAATCAGATAGATTGCAAACAAGTTTGCAAAGGATGGTTAAGCATAATTCGTTATCATTTATCATTTGCTAAGAAACATCTAAATAATCATCAATCACTTCACAAATATTACCCATCTACTGATGATGATAATAAGGGACAGAATAAGGTTCCTAATAGCAAGATTGGATTTATATCTCATACTGTTGAACGAATTGAAGATTTCCCAGCCCATAAATTCTTCTACAAAGAGTATACTGAGAAGGTTATTAGAACTAAGAAATTCAACCCTTCTGTGTTATCTCCTTTGGTTGTTTGGCTCTTTGGTTTGCTAGTATTATTGCCACTTATTAGTTGTTACTTTGTTCTTTGATTGAGATATTGCTTAATATATTGGAAAACAGGTAAAACAGGTACTTAGATTGCAGAAATATATGTCTGGAAAAGTACCGATTGGTACCGGAACCGTACCTGGTACCGTACGTGTACCGAATGGTACCAGAACCGAGGCACAAGGTACAGGTACCGGTCCAAAATTTTGGAACCGAGCCTAGGGAGGTACAGGTACTCGGCCCGCCAGAACCGATCCGAACCGCACTGCGTGTGCACCCTTAAGCCTAACCTAGCTAATTGACAATCTTTGCGACAACAAAAAGAATAAAAACGGGTGCGGAAGTATGTGTAGAGACCAACATCCCAACGGGTGCGGAAGTATGTGTAGAACCCAATATCCAAATATCCAATTCGGTGGGGCAAACAAACAGACCCTCGTTTCTTCATTTTAGTCCTTATTATCTTTTTGTTTCCAATCTCTGTTGAGAAATGGGGAAATCGGATTATGCGATTGAAGAAAGGGATACAATTATCAAAATCAAAATCAGGTCAGATTTTCGTTTTCTTCTTTCTAAGGTATGACGAATTCAATCTCTACATCTTCTTCTTCTGAAAATGATACTGGATCTAGGTTTAAAAATGTACCCACAGATTTAGTAGAAGAAATCTTATCTAGATTACCCACTGAAACTGTATTAGATTGCAAACAAGTTTGCAAAGGATGGTTAAGCATAATTCGTTATCATTTATAATTTGCTAAGAAACATCTAAAGAATCATCAATCACTTCACAAATATTACCCATCTACTGATGATGATAATAAGGGACAAAATAAGGTTCCTAGTAGCAAGATTGGATTTATAGCTCGTACTGTTGAACGAATTGAAGATTTCCCAGCCCATAAATTCTTCTACAAAGAGTATACTGAGAAAGTTATTACAACTAAGAAATTCAACCCTTCTTTGTTATTTCCTTTGGTTGTTTGGCACTTTGGTTTGCTAGTATTAGTGCTACTTATTAGTTGTTACTTTGTTCTTTGATTGAGATATTACTTAATATAATGAAAAACAGTAAAACAGTACTTAGATTGCGTAAATATATGTCCTGAAAAGTATTGATTGGTACCGGAACCGTACCTGGTAACGACGTGTACCGAATGTTACCGGAACCGAGGTACAAGTTACAGGTACTGGTCCAAAATTTTGGAACCGAGCCTAGGGAGGTACAGTACTTCGCCTGGCCAGGAACCGATCCGAACCGCACGTGTGCACCCTTAAGCCTAACCTAGCTAATTGACAATCTTTGCGACAACAAAAAGAATAAAACGGGTGCGGAAGTATATGTGTAGAGACCAACATCCCAACGGGTGCGGAAGTATGTGTAGAACCCAATATCCAAATATCCAATTCGGTGGGGCAAACAAACAGACCCTCGTTTCTTCATTTTAGTCCTTATTATCTTTTTGTTTCCAATCACGTTGAGAAATGGGGAAATCGGATTATGCGATTGAAGAAAGGGATACAATTATCAAAATCAAAATCAGTCAGATTTTCGTTTTCTTCTTTCTAAGGTATGACGAATTCAATCTCTACATCTTCTTCTTCTGAAAATGATACTGGATCTAGGTTTAAAAATGTACCCACAGATTTAGTAGAAGAAATCTTATCTAGATTACCCACTGAAACTGTATTAGATTGCAAACAAGTTTGCAAAGGATGGTTAAGCATAATTCGTTATCATTTATAATTTGCTAAGAAACATCTAAAGAATCATCAATCACTTCACAAATATTACCCATCTACTGATGATGATAATAAGGGACAAAATAAGGTTCCTAGTAGCAAGATTGGATTTATAGCTCAGATCGTTGAACGAATTGAAGATTTCCCAGCCCATAAATTCTTCTACAAAGAGTATACTGAGAAAGTTATTACAACTAAGAAATTCAACCCTTCTTTGTTATTTCCTTTGGTTGTTTGGCACTTTGGTTTGCTAGTATTAGTGCTACTTATTAGTTGTTACTTTGTTCTTTGATTGAGATATTACTTAATATAATGAAAAACAGGTAAAACAGGTACTTAGATTGCAGAAATATATGTCTGGAAAAGTATTGATTGGTACCGGAACCGTACCTGGTAACGTACGTGTACCGAATGTTACCGGAACCGAGGTACAAGTTACAGGTACTGGTCCAAAATTTTGGAACCGAGCCTAGGAGGTATGTGTACTCTACCGGCCAGAACCGATCCGAACCGCACACGTGTGCACCCTTTAACCTAACCTAGCTAATTGACAATCTTTGCGACAACAAAAAGAATAAAAACAGGTACGGAAGTATGTGTAGAGCCCAACATACCAACGGGTGCGCAAGTATGTGCCAACATCCAAATATCCAATTCGGCGGGGCAAACAAACAGACCCTCGTTTCTTCATTTTCATCCTTATCATCTTTTTGTTTCCAATCTCTGTTGAGAAAGGGGGAAATCGGATTATGCGATTGAAGAAAGGGGTACAATTATCAAAATCAAAATCAGGTCAGATTTTCGTTTTCTTCTTTCTAAGGTATGACGAATTCCATCTCTACATCTTCTTCTTCTGAAAATGATACTGGATCTAGGTTTAAAAATGTACCCACGGATTTAGTAGAAGAAATCTTATCTAGATTACCCACTGAAACTGTATTAGATTGCAAACAAGTTTGCAAAGGATGGTTAAGCATAATTGTTATCATTTATCATTTGCTAAGAAACATCTAAAGAATCATCAATCACTTCACAAATATTACCCATCTACCGATGATAATAATAAGGGGAGAATAAGGTTCCTAGTAGCAAGATTGGATTTATAGCTCATACTGTTAAACGAATTGAAGATTTTCCAGCCCATAAATTCTTCTACAAAGAGTATACTGAGAAAGTTATTACAACTAAGAAATTCAACCCTTCTTTGTTATCTCCTTTGGTTGTTTGGCACTTTGGTTTGCTAGTATTATTGCTACTTATTAGTTGTTACTTTGTTCTTTAATTGAGATATTGCTTAATATATTGAAAAACAGGTAAAATAGGTACTTAGATTACAGAAATATATGTCTTAAAAAGTACTGATTTTTACCGGAACCGTACATGGTACCGTACGTGTACCGAAGGGTACCGGAACCGAGGTACAAGGTACATGTACCGGTCAAAATTTTTGGAACTGAGCCTAGGGAGGTACAGGTACTCGACCTGGCCAGGAACCGAGCCGAACCTTACCGTGTGCACCCTTAAGCCTAACCTAGCTAATTGACAATCTTTACGACAACAAAAAGAATAAAAACGAGTGCGGAAGTATGTGTAGAGGCCAACATCCCAACGAGTGCGGAAGTATGTGTAGAGCCCAAAATCCAAATATCCAATTCGGTGGGGCAAACAAACAGACCCTCGTTTCTTCATTTTCATCCTTATCATCTTTTTGTTTCCAATCTCTATTGAGAAAGGGGGAAATCGGATTATGCGATTGAAGAAAGGGATACAATTATCAAAATCAAAATCAGGTCAGATTTTCGTTTTCTTCTTTCTAAGGTATGACGAATTCCATCTCTACATCTTCTTCTTCTGAAAATGATACTGGATCTAGGTTTAAAAATGTACCCACAGATTTAGTAGAAGAAATCCTATCTAGATTACCCACTGAAACTGTATTACATTGCAAACAAGTTTGCAAAGGATGGTTAAGAATAATTCGTTATCATTTATCATTTGCTAAGAAACATCTAAAGAATCATCAATCACTTTACAAATATTACCCATCTACTGATGATGATAATAAGGGACAGAATAAGGTTCCTAGTAGCAAGATTGGATTTATAGCTCATACTGTTGAACGAATTGAAGATTTCCCAGCGCATAAATTCTTCTATAATGAGTATACTGAGAAGGTTATTACAACTAAGAAATTCAACCCTTTTGTGTTATCTCCTTTGGTTGTTTGGCACTTTGGTTTGCTAGTATAATTGCTACTTATTAGTTGTTACTTTGTTCTTTGATTGAGATATTGCTTAATATATTGAAAAACAGGTAAAACAGGTACTTAGATTGCGAAATATATGTCGGAAAAGTCTTGATTGGTACCGGAACCGTACACTGCACCGTACGTGTACCGAATGGTACCAGAACCGAGGTACAAGTTACACGTACCGGTCCAAAATTTTGGAACCGAGCCTAGAGAGGTACAGGTACTCGGCCTGGCCAGGAACCGATCCGAACCGTACCGTGTGCACCCTTAAGCCTAACATAGCTAATTGACAATCTTTGCGACAACAAAAAGAATAAAAACGGGTGCGGAAGTATGTGTAGAGACCAACATCCCAACGGGTGCGGAAGTATGTGTAGAACCCAATATCCAAATATCCAATTCGGTGGGGCAAACAAACAGACCCTCGTTTCTTCATTTTAGTCCTTATTATCTTTTTGTTTCCAATCTCTGTTGAGAAATGGGGAAATCGGATTATGCGATTGAAGAAAGGGATACAATTATCAAAATCAAAATCAGGTCAGATTTTCGTTTTCTTCTTTCTAAGGTATGACGAATTCAATCTCTACATCTTCTTCTTCTGAAAATGATACTGGATCTAGGTTTAAAAATGTACCCACAGATTTAGTAGAAGAAATCCTATCTAGATTACCCACATGAAATCAGATTAGATTGCAAACAAGTTTGCAAAGGATGGTTAAGCATAATTCGTTATCATTTATAATTTGCTAAGAAACATCTAAAGAATCATCAATCACTTCACAAATATTACCCATCTACTGATGATGATAATAAGGGACAAAATAAGGTTCCTAGTAGCAAGATTGGATTTATAGCTCGTCTTTTGTTGAACTAATTGAAGATTTCCCCCATAAATTCTTCTACAAAGAGTATACTGAGAAAGTTATTACAACTAAGAAATTCAACCCTTCTTTGTTATCTCCTTTGGTTGTTTGGCACTTTGGTTTGCTAGTATTAGTGCTACTTATTAGTTGTTACTTTGTTCTTTGATTGAGATATTACTTAATATAATGAAAAACAGGTAAAACAGGTACTTAGATTGCAGAAATATATGTCTGGAAAAGTATTGATTGGTACCGGAACCGTACCTGGTACCGTACGTGTACCGAATGTTAGGAACCGAGGTACAAGTTACGTGTACTTGGTCCAAAATTTTGGAACCGAGCCTAGGGAGGTACAGGTACTCGGCCTGGCCAGGAACCGATCCGAACCGTACCGTGTGCACCCTTTAACCTAACCTAGCTAATTGACAATCTTTGCGACAACAAAAAGAATAAAAACAGGTACGGAAGTATGTGTAGAGCCCAACATCCCAACGGGTGCGCAAGTATGTGCCAACATCCAAATATCCAATTCGGCGGGGCAAACAAACAGACCCTCGTTTCTTCATTTTCATCCTTATCATCTTTTTGTTTCCAATCTCTGTTGAGAAAGGGGGAAATCGGATTATGCGATTGAAGAAAGGGGTACGATTATCAAAATCAAAATCAGGTCAGATTTTCGTTTTCTTCTTTCTAAGGTATGACGAATTCCATCTCTACATCTTCTTCTTCTGAAAATGATACTGGATCTAGGTTTAAAAATGTACCCACGGATTTAGTAGAAGAAATCTTATCTAGATTACCCACTGAAACTGTATTAGATTGCAAACAAGTTTGCAAAGGATGGTTAAGCATAATTCGTTATCATTTATCATTTGCTAAGAAACATCTAAAGAATCATCAATCACTTCACAAATATTACCCATCTACTGATGATAATAATAAGGGACAGAATAAGGTTCCTAGTAGCAAGATTGGATTTATAGCTCATACTGTTAAACGAATTGAAGATTTTCCAGCCCATAAATTCTTCTACAAAGAGTATACTGAGAAAGTTATTACAACTAAGAAATTCAACCCTTCTTTGTTATCTCCTTTGGTTGTTTGGCACTTTGGTTTGCTAGTATTATTGCTACTTATTAGTTGTTACTTTGTTCTTTAATTGAGATATTGCTTAATATATTGAAAAACAGGTAAAACAGGTACTTAGATTACAGAAATATATGTCTTAAAAAGTACTGATTTTTACCGGAACCGTACATGGTACCGTACGTGTACCGAAGGGTACCGGAACCGAGGTACAAGGTACATGTACCGGTCAAAAATTTTGGAACTGAGCCTAGGGAGGTACAGGTACTCGACCTGGCCAGGAACCGAGCCGAACCTTACCGTGTGCACCCTTAAGCCTAACCTAGCTAATTGACAATCTTTACGACAACAAAAAGAATAAAAACGGGTGCGGAAGTATGTGTAGAGGCCAACATCCCAACGAGTGCGGAAGTATGTGTAGAGCCCAAAATCCAAATATCCAATTCGGTGGGGCAAACAAACAGACCCTCGTTTCTTCATTTTCATCCTTATCATCTTTTTGTTTCCAATCTCTATTGAGAAAGGGGGAAATCGGATTATGCGATTGAAGAAAGGGATACAATTATCAAAATCAAAATCGAGTCGATTTTCGTTTTCTTCTTTCTAAGGTATGACGAATTCCATCTCTACATCTTCTTCTTCTGAAAATGATACTGGATCTAGGTTTAAAAATGTACCCACAGATTTAGTAGAAGAAATCCTATCTAGATTACCCACTGAAACTGTATTACATTGCAAACAAGTTTGCAAAGGATGGTTAAGAATAATTCGTTATCATTTATCATTTGCTAAGAAACATCTAAATAATCATCAATCACTTTACAAATATTACCCATCTACTGATGATGATAATAAGGGACAGAATAAGGTTCCTAGTAGCAAGATTGGATTTATAGCTCATACTGTTGAACGAATTGAAGATTTCCCAGCGCATAAATTCTTCTATAATGAGTATACTGAGAAGGTTATTACAACTAAGAAATTCAACCCTTTTGTGTTATCTCCTTTGGTTGTTTGGCACTTTGGTTTGCTAGTATAATTGCTACTTATTAGTTGTTACTTTGTTCTTTGATTGAGATATTGCTTAATATATTGAAAAACAGGTAAAACAGGTACTTAGATTGCAGAAATATATGTCTGGAAAAGTACTGATTGGTACCGGAACCGTACCTGGTACCGTACGTGTACCGAATGGTACCAGAACCGAGGTACAAGTTACACGTACCGGTCCAAAATTTTGGAACCGAGCCTAGAGAGGTACAGGTACTCGGCCTGGCCAGGAACCGATCCGAACCGTACCGTGTGCACCCTTAAGCCTAACATAGCTAATTGACAATCTTTGCGACAACAAAAAGAATAAAAACGGGTGCGGAAGTATGTGTAGAGCCCAACATCCCAACGGGTGCAGAAGTATGTGTAGAACCCAATATCCAAATATCCAATTCGATGGGGCAAGTAAACAGACCCTCGTTTCTTCATTTTCATCCTTATTATCTTTTTGTTTCCAATCTCTGTTGAGAAATGGGGAAATCGGATTATGCGATTGAAGAAAGGGATACAATTATCAAAATCAAAATCAGTCGATTTTCGTTTTCTTCTTTCTAAGGTATGACGAATTCCATCTCTACATCTTCTTCTTCTGAAAATGATACTGGATCTAGGTTTAAAAATGTACCCACAGATTTAGTAGAAGAAATCCTATCTAGATTACCCACTGAAACTGTATTAGATTGCAAACAAGTTTCCAAAGGATGGTTAAGCATAATTCGTTATCATTTATCATTTGCTAAGAAACATCTAAAGAATCATCAATCACTTCACAAATATTACCCATCTACTGATGATGATAATAAGGGATAGAATAAGGTTCCTACTAGCAAGATTGGATTTATAGCTCATACTGTTGAACGAATTGAAGATTTCCCAGCCCATAAATTCTTCTACAAAGAGTATACTGAGAAAGTTATTACAACTAAGAAATTCAACCCTTTTTTGTTATCTCCTTTGGTTGTTTGGCACTTTGGTTTGCTAGTATTATTGCTACTTATTAGTTGTTACTTTGTTCTTTAATTGAGATATTGCTTAATATATTGAAAAACAGGTAAAACAGGTACTTAGATTGCAGAAATATATGTCTGGAAAAGTACTGATTGGTACCGGAACCGTACCTGGTACCGTACGTGTACCGAATGGTACCGTAACCGAGGTACAAGGTACAGGTACCGGTCCAAAATTTTGGAACCGAGCCTAGGGAGGTACAGGTACTCGGCCTGGCCAGGAACCGATCCGAACCGTATCGTGTGAACCCTTTAGCCTAACCTAGCTAATTGACAATCTTTGAGACAACAAAAAGAATAAAAACGGGTGCGGAAGTATTTGTAGAGACCAACATCCCAACGGGTGCGGAAGTATGTGTAGAGCCCAACATCCAAATATCTAATTCGGTGGGGCAAACAAACACACCCTCGTTTCTTCATTTTCATCCTTATTATCTTTTTGTTTCCAATCTCTGTTGAGAAAGAGGGAAATCGGATTATGCGATTGAAGAAAGGGATACAATTATCAAAATCAAAATCAGGTCAGATTTTCGTTTTCTTCTTTCTAAGGTATGACGAATTCCATCTCTACATCTTCTTCTTCTGAAAATGATATTGGATCTAGGTTTAAAAATGTACCCACAGATTTAGTAGAAGAAATCCTATCTAGATTACCCACTGAAACTGTATTAGATTGCAAACAAGTTTGCAAAGGATGGTTAAGCATAATTCGTTATCATTTATCATTTGCTAAGAAACATCTAAATAATCATCAATCACTTCAAAAATATTACCCATCTACTGATGATGATAATAAGGGACAGAATAAGGTTCTTAATAGCAAGATTGGATTTATATCTCATACTGTTGAACGAATTGAAGATTTCTGAGCCCATAAATTCTTCTACAAAGAGTATACTGAGAAAGTTATTACAACTAAGAAATTCAACCCTTCTTTGTTATCTCCTTTGGTTGTTTGGCACTTTGGTTTGCTAGTATTATTGCTACTTATTAGTTGTTACTTTGTTCTTTGATTGAGATATTGCTTAATATAATGAAAAATGTAAAACAGTACTTAGATTGCGAGAAATATATGTCCTGAAAAACTGATTGGTACCGGAACCGTACCTGGTACCGTACGTGTATCGAATGTTACCGGAACCGAGGTACAAGTTACAGGTACCGGTCCAAAATTTTGGAACCGAGCCTAGGGAGGTACAGGAACTCGGCCTGGCCAGGAACCGATCCGAACCGTACCGTGTGCACGCTTAATCCTAACCTAGCTAATTGACAATCTTTGCGACAACAAAAAGAATAAAAACGGGTGCGGAAGTATGTGTAGAGACCAACATCCCAACGGGTGCGGAAGTATGTGTAGAACCCAATATCTAAATATCCAATTCGGTGGGGGCAAACAAACAGACCCTCGTTTCTTCATTTTCATCCTTATTATCTTTTTGTTTCCAATCTCTGTTGAGAAATGGGGAAATTGGATTATGCGATTGAAGAAAGGGATACAATTATCAAAATCAAAATCAGGTCAGATTTTCGTTTTCTTCTTTCTAAGGTATGACGAATTCAATCTCTACATCTTCTTCTTCTGAAAATAATACTGGATCTAGGTTTAAAAATGTACCCACAGATTTAGTAGAAGAAATCCTATCTAGATTACCCACTGAAACTGTATTAGATTGCAAACAAGTTTGCAAAGGATGGTTAAGCATAATTCGTTATCATTTATCATTTGCTAAGAAACATCTAAATAATCATCAATCACTTCACAAATATTACCCATCTACTGATGATGATAATAAGGGACAGAATAAGGTTCCTAGTAGCAAGATTGGATTTATAGCTCGTACTGTTGAACGAATTGAAGATTTCCCAGCCCATAAATTCTTCTACAAAGAGTATACTGAAAAGTTATTACAACTAAGAAATTCAACCCTTCTTTGTTATCTCCTTTGATTTTTTGGCACTTTAGTTTGCTAGTATTATTGCTACTTATTAGTTGTTACTTTGTTCTTTGATTGAGATATTGCTTAATATAATGAAAAACAGGTAAAACAGGTACTTAGATTGCAGAAATATATGTCTGGAAAAGTACTGATTGGTACCGGAACCGTACCTGGTACCGTACGTGTACCGAATGTTACCGGAACCGAGGTACAAGTTACAGGTACCGGTCCAAAATTTTGGAACCGAGCCTAGGGAGGTACAGGTACTCGGCCTGGCCAGGAACCGATCCGAACCGTACCGTGTGCACCCTTTAACCTAACCTAGCTAATTGACAATCTTTGCGATAACAAAAAGAATAAAAACGGGTACGGAAGTATGTGTAGAGCCCAACATCCCAACGGGTGCGCAAGTATGTGCCAACATCCAAATATCCAATTCGGTGGGGCAAACAAACAGACCCTCGTTTCTTCATTTTCATCCTTATCATCTTTTTGTTTCCAATCTCTGTTGAGAAAGGGGGAAATCGGATTATGCGATTGAAGAAAAGGGTACAATTATCAAAATCAAAATCAGGTCAGATTTTCGTTTTCTTCTATCTAAGGTATGACGAATTCCATCTCTACATCTTCTTCTTCTGAAAATGATACTGGATCTAAGTTTAAAAATGTACCCACAGATTTAGTAGAAGAAATCCTATCTAGATTACCCATCGAAATCAGATTAGATTGCAAACAAGTTTGCAAAGGATGGTTAAGCATAATTCGTTATCATTTATCATTTGCTAAGAAACATCTAAATAATCATCAATCACTTCACAAATATTACCCATCTACTGATGATGATAATAAGGGACAGAATAAGGTTCCTAATAGCAAGATTGGATTTATATCTCATACTGTTGAACGAAGATTTCCCAACCCATAAATTCTTCTACAAAGAGTATACTGAGAAGGTTATTAGAACTAAGAAATTCAACCCTTCTGTGTTATCTCCTTTGGTTGTTTGGCTCTTTGGTTTGCTAGTATTATTGCTACTTATTAGTTGTTAATTTGTTCTTTGATTGAGATAGTGCTTAATATATTGAAAAACAGGTAAAACAGGTACTTAGATTGCAGAAATATATGTCTGGAAAAGTACTGATTGGTACCGGAACCGTATATGGTACCGTACGTGTACCGAAGGGTACCGGAACCGAGGTACAAGTTACAGGTACCGGTCCAAAATTTTGGAACCGAGCCTAGGGAGGTACAGGTACTCGGCCTGGCCAGGAACCGATCCGAACCGTACCGTGTGCACCCTTAAGCCTAACCTAGCTAATTGACAATCTTTGCGACAACAAAAAGAATAAAAACGGGTGCGGAAGTATGTGTAGAGACCAACATCCCAACGGGTGCGGAAGTATGTGTAGAACCCAATATCTAAATATCCAATTCGGTGGGGGCAAACAAACAGACCCTCGTTTCTTCATTTTCATCCTTATTATCTTTTTGTTTCCAATCTCTGTTGAGAAATGGGGAAATCGGATTATGCGATTGAAGAAAGGGATACAATTATCAAAATCAAAATCAGGTCAGATTTTCGTTTTCTTCTTTCTAAGGTATGACGAATTCCATCTCTACATCTTCTTCTTCTGAAAATGATACTGGATCTAGGTTTAAAAATGTACCCTGATTTAGTAGAAGAAATCCTATGTAGATTACCCATTGAAATCAGATTAGATTGCAAACAAGTTTGCAAAGGATGGTTAAGCATAATTCGTTATCATTTATCATTTGCTAAGAAACATCTAAAGAATCATCAATCACTTCACAAATATTACCCATCTACTGATGATGATAATAAGGGACAAAATAAGGTTCCTAGTAGCAAGATTGGATTTATAGCTCGTACTGTTGAACGAATTGAATATTTCCCAGCCCATAAATTCTTCTACAAAGAGTATCTGAGAAAGTTATTACAACTAAGAAATTCAACCCTTCTTTGTTATCTCCTTTGGTTGTTTGGCACTTTGGTTTGCTAGTATTATTGCTAATTATTAGTTGTTACTTTGTTCTTTGATTGAGATATTGCTTAATATAATGAAAAACAGGTAAAACAGGTACTTAGATTGCAGAAATATATGTCTGGAAAAGTACTGATTGGTACCGGAACCGTACCTGGTACCGTACGTGTATCGAATGTTACCGGAACCGAGGTACAAGTTACAGGTACCGGTCCAAAATTTTGGAACCGAGCCTAGGGAGGTACAGGTACTCGGCCTGGCCAGGAACCGATCCGAACCGTACCGTGTGCACCCTTTAACCTAACCTAGCTAATTGACAATCTTTGCGACAACAAAAAGAATAAAAACGGGTACGGAAGTATGTGTAGAGCCCAACATCCCAACGGGTGCGCAAGTATGTGCCAACATCCAAATATCCAATTCGGTGGGGCAAACAAACAGACCCTCGTTTCTTCATTTTCATCCTTATCATCTTTTTGTTTCCAATCTCTGTTGAGAAAGGGGGAAATCGGATTATGCGATTGAAGAAAAGGGTACAATTATCAAAATCAAAATCAGGTCAGATTTTCGTTTTCTTTTATCTAAGGTATGACGAATTCCATCTCTACATCTTCTTCTTCTGAAAATGATACTGGATCTAAGTTTAAAAATGTACCCACAGATTTAGTAGAAGAAATCCTATCTAGATTACCCACTGAAACTGTATTAGATTGCAAACAAGTTTGCAAAGGATGGTTAAGCATAATTCGTTATCATTTATCATTTGCTTCTAAATAATCATCAATCACTTCACAAATATTACCCATCTACTGATGATGATAATAAGGGACAGAATAAGGTTCCTAATAGCAAGATTGGATTTATATCTCATACTGTTGAACGAATTGAAGATTTCCCAACCCATAAATTCTTCTACAAAGAGTATACTGAGAAGGTTATTAGAACTAAGAAATTCAACCCTTCTGTGTTATCTCCTTTGGTTGTTTGGCTCTTTGGTTTGTTAGTATTATTGCTACTTATTAGTTGTTACTTTGTTCTTTGATTGAGATAGTGCTTAATATATTGAAAAACAGGTAAAACAGGTACTTAGATTGCAGAAATATATGTCTGGAAAAGTACTGATTGGTACCGGAACCGTACATGGTACCGTACGTGTACCGAAGGGTACCGGAACCGAGGTACAACTTACAGGTACCGGTCCAAAATTTTGGAACCGAGCCTAGGGAGGTACAGGTACTCGGCCTGGCCAGGAACCGATCCGAACCGTACCGTGTGCACCCTTAAGCCTAACCTAGCTAATTGACAATCTTTGCGACAACAAAAAGAATAAAAACGGGTGCGGAAGTATGTGTATAGACCAACATCCCAACGGGTGCGGAAGTATGTGTAGAACCCAATATCTAAATATCCAATTCGGTGGGGGCAAACAAACAGACCCTCGTTTCTTCATTTTCATCCTTATTATCTTTTTGTTTCCAATCTCTGTTGAGAAATGGGGAAATCGGATTATGCGATTGAAGAAAGGGATACAATTATCAAAATCAAAATCAAATCGATTTTCGTTTTCTTCTTTTTAAGGTATGACGAATTCCATCTCTACATCTTCTTCTTCGAAAATGATATCTTGGATCTAGGTTTAAAAATGTACCCACGATTTAGTAGAAGAAATCCTATCTAGATTACCCACTTTGAAATCAGATTAGATTGCAAACAAGTTTGCAAAGGATGGTTAAGCATAATTCGTTATCATTTATCATTTGCTAAGAAACATCTAAAGAATCATCAATCACTTCACAAATATTACCCATCTACTGATGATGATAATAAGGGACAAAATAAGGTTCCTAGTAGCAAGATTGGATTTATAGCTCGTACTGTTGAACGAATTGAATATTTCCAAGCCCATAAATTCTTCTACAAAGAGTATACTGAGAAAGTTATTACAACTAAGAAATTCAACCCTTCTTTGTTATCTCCTTTGGTTGTTTGGCACTTTGGTTTGCTAGTATTATTGCTACTTATTAGTTGTTACTTTGTTCTTTGATTGAGATATTGCTTAATATAATGAAAAACAGGTAAAACAGGTACTTAGATTGCAGAAATATATGTCTGGAAAAGTACTGATTGGTACCGGAACCGTACTGGTACCGTACGTGTACCGAAGGGTACCAGAACCGAGGTACATGGTACATGTATCGGTCCAAAATTTTGGAACCGAGCCTAGGGAGGTACAGGTACTCGGCCTGGCCAGGAACCGAGCCGAACCGTACCGTGTGCACCCTTAAGCCTAACCTAGCTAATTGACAATCTTTGCGACAACAAAAAGAATAAAAACGGGTGCGGAAGTATCTGTAGAGCCCAACATCCAAATATCCAATTCGGTGGGGCAAACAAACAGACCCTCGTTTCTTCATTTTCATCCTTATTATCTTTTTGTTTCCAATCTCTGTTGAGAAAGGGGAAATCGGATTATGCGATTGAAGAAATGGATACAATTATCAAAATCAAAATCAGGTCAGATTTTCGTTTTCTTCTTTCTAAGGTATGACGAATTCCATCTCTACATCTTCTTCTTCTGAAAATGATACTGGATCTAGGTTTAAAAATGCACCCACGGATTTAGTAGAAGAAATCTTATCTAGATTACCCACTGAAACTGTATTAGATTGCAAACAAGTTTGCAAAGGATGGTTAAGCATAATTCGTTATCATTTATCATTTGCTAAGAAACATCTAAAGAATCATCAATCACTTCACAAATATTACCCATCTACTGATGATGATAATAAGGGACAAAATAAGGTTCCTAGTAGCAAGATTGGATTTATAGCTCATACTGTTGAACGAATTGAAGATTTCCAAGCCCATAAATTCTTCTACAAAGACTATACTGAGAAAGTTATTACAACTAAGAAATTCAACCCTTCTTTGTTATCGACTTTGGTTGTTTGGCACTTTGGTTTGCTAGTATAATTGCTACTTATTAGTTGTTACTTTGTTCTTTGATTGAGATATTGCTTAATATATTGAAAAACAGGTAAAACAGGTAGTTAGATTGCAGAAGTATATGTCTGGAAAAGTACTGATTGGTACCGGAACCGTACCTGGTACCGTACGTGTACCGAATGGTACCGGAACCGAGGTACAAGTTACAGGTACCGGTCCAAAATTTTGGAACCGAGCCTAGGGAGGTACAAGTACTCGGCCTGGCCAGGAACCGATCCGAACCGTACCGTGTGCACCCTTTAGCCTAACCTAGCTAATTGACAATCTTTGCGACAACAAAAAGAATAAAAACGGGTGCGGAAGTATTTTAGAGCCCAACATCCCAACTGGTGCGGAAGTATGTGTAGAGCCCAACATTCAAATATCCAATTCGGTGGGGCAAACAAACAGACCCTCGTTTCTTCATTTTAATCCTTATCATCTTTTTGTTTCCAATCTCTGTTGAGAAAGGGGGAAATCGGATTATGCGATTGAAGAAAGGGATACAATTATCAAAATCAAAATCAGTCGATTTTCGTTTTCTTCTTTCTAAGGTATGACGAATTCCATCTCTACATCTTCTTCTTCTGAAAATGATATTGGATCTAGGTTTAAAAATGTACCCACAGATTTAGTAGAAGAAATCCTATCTAGATTACCCACTGAAACTGTATTAGATTGCAAACAAGTTTGCAAAGGATGGTTAAGCATAATTGTTATCATTTAACATTTGCTAAGAAACATCTAAAGAATCATCAATCACTTCACAAATATTACCCATCTACTGATGATGATAATAAGGGACAGAATAAGGTTCTTAATAGCAAGATTGGATTTATAACTCATACTGTTGAACAAATTGAAGATTTCCCAGCCCATAAATTCTTCTACAAAGAGTATACTGAGAAAGTTATTACAACTAAGAAATTCAACCCTTCCGTGTTATATCCTTTGGTTGTTTGGCACTTTGGTTTGCTAGCATTATTGCTACTTATTAGTTGTTACTTTGTTCTTTGATTGAGATATTGCTTAATATATTGAAAACAGGTAAAACAGGTACTTAGATTGCAGAAATATATGTCTGGAAAAGTATCGATTGGTACCGAACCGCACTGCACCGTGACGTGTACCGAATGTTACCGAACCGAGGTACAAGTTACAGTGTACTGGTCCAAAATTTTGGAACCGAGCCTAGGGAGGTACAGGTACTCGGCCTGGCCAGGAACCGATCCGAACCGTACCGTGTGCACCCTTTAACCTAACCTAGCTAATTGACAATCTTTGCGACAACAAAAAGAATAAAAACGGGTACGGAAGTATGTGTAGAGCCCAACATCCCAACGGGTGCGTAAGTATGTGCCAACATCCAAATATCCAATTCGGTGGGGCAAACAAACAGACCCTCGTTTCTTCATTTTCATCCTTATCATCTTTTTGTTTCCAAGCTCTGTTGAGAAAGGGGGAAATCGGATTATGCGATTGAAGAAAGGGATACAATTATCAAAATCAAAATAGGGTCAGATTTTCGTTTTCTTCTTTCTAAGGTATGACGAATTCCATCTCTACATCTTCTTCTTCTGAAAATGATACTGGATCTAGGTTTAAAAATGTACCCACGGATTTAGTAGAAGAAATCTTATCTAGATTACCCACTGAAACTGTATTAGATTGCAAACAAGTTTGTAAAGGATGGTTAAGCATAATTCGTTATCATTTATCATTTGCTAAGAAACATCTAAAGAATCATCAATCACTTCACAAATATTACCCATCTACTGATGATGATAATAAGGGACAGAATAAGGTTCCTAGTAGCAAGATTGGATTTATAGCTCATACTGTTGAACGAATTGAAGATTTCCCAGCCCATAAATTCTTCTACAAAGAGTATACTGAGAAAGTTATTACAACTAAGAAATTCAACCCTTCTTTGTTATCGACTTTGGTTGTTTGGTACTTTGGTTTGCTAGTATAATTGCTATTTATTAGTTGTTACTTTGTTCTTTGATTGAGATATTGCTTAATATAATGAAAAACAGGTAAAACAGGTACTTAGATTGCAGAAATATATGTCTGGAAAAGTACTGATTGGTACCGGAACCGTACCTGGTACGATACGTGTACCGAATGGTACCGGAACCGAGGTACAAGGTACAGATACCGGTCCAAAATTTTGGAACCGAGCCTAGGGAGGTACAGGTATTCGGCCTGACCAGGAACCGAGCCGAACTGTACCGTGTGCACCCTTAAGCCTAACCTAGCTAATTGACAATCTTTGCGATAACAAAAAGATTAAAAACAGGTGCAGAAATATGTGTAGATCCCAACATCCCAATGGGTGCGGAAGTATGTGTAGAGCCCAACATCCAAATATCCAATTCGGTGGGTGGTAGGCCTGGAAGATGGGTAAATAAATTGGCCTACGGGTTATACCGCAAGTGCACGGCGTCTATCGGAGACGCGGCAAGTACGGGTCGATCCCACAAGGACTTGTGGTGCTCTGATATTGATCTAAGGCTGCTCTAACTGATTTCAAGTGGTGACAGAGTAACAACTGGGTGTTTATAAGATGTTTTTGTGCCGAAACGGCTGAGATGTAATGAAATAAACCTAAACTAAGGTAAACAGTGACAAAGGTATGCTTGGGTTATCAATTCCACCACTAAATTCCTAGTATGTGCTTTCAACTAAGTTAAATGTCTTGTTCCTATAGTAGCTAAGGGCAGTGTGTCAATTCTGCCACTTAACTAAGGAGTTTCTCCATGTAAAACTTCAAATACCAAACTAAGGGTACTAACCCGAGCATTAGTTATCTAATCAAGTATAACTAATCAAAGGAATTAGCATTTAATAATTGAAACAAAAACTGTAACACACTCAACATAGATAGAACCTAACTACAATCCATACTTGGCATGAACTGTGAGAGAAAAACATTGAGGTGTTAGAATTGAAGTTATCTAATAATATTAAGCATACAAGAACATTTCAACTGAGTTTAAACACAACTGTGAATTAGGGTTTCATCTCAAACCCTCACACAAAATTAAATCTAAATGACACTCTGGCTAACCCAGGCGTGCCCTCTATCAACACCCATCACTCATATTTATACATGCACAGCTCCAAAATAATTCCAAACCCTAATTCATTATAAAATGAAATTAATTGAAAAACAATGCAACCCATACTCTGATTCGCCTTCCTCTTCTGTCTAATCGCCTCAGAGGACTCCATGCGTCGGTTGTGGCTAACCCTAGCTCTAGTTTTCTCTAGGTTAGCTTCTAAGGTTAAGAGAAGCTAAGGGAGAGAAAACTAGCTCTAGAGAGGTGGTGCGGGCAGAGATGGTGTAGCTGACAGAGTTGTTGATGGAGGTGAGAGCGTCTGTTGCAGATGGCTCTGCACAGGCGTGGGAAGAAGGAGGTGGAGGTGAGGGTTTTGCAGAGAGCTCGTGGGAGAGGAAAGAGAAGGTGAGGAAGGGAAATGGTAGAGTCGATTAGGGGTATAGGGTTAGGTAGATTTGCTGTGAGGCGGGTGCAGCTACGGTCGATGGGGAAGCTGCAGCGAGCATTGGATCTAGCTGGAGAAGATCTGAACGGCCGAGGATGGTAAGCGGTTTTGGTATGATCTGGTGTTGAGCGGAGTATCGAACATCGATGCTAGTGGGAGCAGCGACCGTAGGATGTAGAAGATCGAAATCTCGACGGCTTGGAGTGGACGGGCTCGGGTCCGGGTCGCGGGTCGGGACTAGCTCAAGCCCATGTCTTGTAGATGAGTTGCTACTTGTTGGGTTGCAACTGTTGCGTGCGCGGGCTTTGGCTTTCTGCTCCATAGATGCTCGACTCCAATTCTTCGCTCTTTGGCTCCTCAAATTCTCCGAGCTTTATTTATTACCTAAAAACACAAAATTAATTAATACAAATATTTATTCTTGAAAACAAGGAAAACACAGAATATGGGATAATATCTGATTTCTAAGCGCAAAAGATGAGTAAAATGCCAATAAATAGATGTATAAATATGCACTATTTGGCACTCATCAAATACCCCCAAACCTGAATTTTACTTGTCCTCAAGTGAAACAGAAAATAAGAAATCCTAACTATACCCCTGTCGCAGGTCTCTCGAATGCATTTAGCGTATGCACTAAGCCTTTAAACCCCTAGGTGTCCCTAGTGGACGAGTTGTAGTCTCGTGAGGGTTTACAAGAGGTGTACCCACAAAACCTTCTCCAACTTCAGAGTGTAAAAGAGTCTCAAGCCTCCAAGAAGCTATGAGGACATAGAGTTTCTGCATGCTAGTAACAGAAGTTAGAACTATCGAAGAACGCATTCTCATCCTTAAGTGCTGAGCGAGAAGTAACCATACCATATGAAAGAATTCGGATTCGATTGTGATCATAAGTCTCAACTTCTGCCTCACCATTAGGGTTTTATGATAATTGCACTCAAAAAGATCGCTTTTAGTCTCTCATGTGTGCGATCGGGAATAAAGAGAGAAATCCCGCACACGTTGTAGGTAAGAAGGATAACCTTCCGAAATAAACTGGAGACTCCACGAAGTGTGGACAAAAAGAATCTTTTTCGATGATCTCTAAGAAAGGAAATCAACCATTAGCAAGGGTGGGAGTACTCACTCATTTCTCACCCGATCGGCAATTAATATCACTCTCTCATAAGAAACCATAGAAACGTCTTCAATCTTCGGTCTTCAAATGTTGATGACGAACTTCTAAACTTCACAAAACTTGACAATTTTTAACTTTTCTACTCAAATTCCTTGTTGTTTGGATTTTTCTTTTTAAATTCTTCTTTACCATGGTGGTAGCAAAAATAAACTACAATATTTTTTGATTTTTTTTTTTTTTTTTTTACAATAAGTGAAAATAAAAATAAAAATAATGAAACAACTACTCCATGGACAAAGGACTTTATCACTCAATTTTTCCACAACTTGTATTGTCTTAATTTTATAAATTTTATTAATTCTCATCCTATTTTCTTTTCTTTGTTGCACATAAACCTTGGACTATATCAATTTTTCTTTCCATATTCGATTATGCTCCGGTTCTTGTGATGATGTGTTTCTATGGGTCTTGCGATTGAGAGAGAGAATGATGCTAACTACAAATCGGTATTTAGAAGGAGTTTTCATCTTTAGACGTCACCCTCATGATTGACAAAAACTAGCACTCAAGAGATCAAAAGTAGTGCTGAAATTGGTGCGAAGTTGGGTAGCTCACCATTCCTACCCGGAATTTACGTACGGTGACACACACTCTAATGACTTTTCTAGAAAGTTGCAAAAAATTGAAGGTTGGTGCCTCACTTGATGTAAAATGGGTAGTCTCCACTATGGTTGATCACAATTCTACTACCGAATATCTAAACAGCACCTAATTCGCCCTCCGGTATGGTTAAATCCAACTTTAACGCTCTAATCAACTAAGAAACCCGATTGCGTTCTCCGGTACTTCTAACTTTTGTTATTTCGGTCAAAACTCTCTATGTAAACATAGCTAGAAGCATGCTAGTGACTCTAAAATCTCTAAAAGTTGGAGGTTTTTATTTGCAAAAAGTTTTTGAATTTTTTTTTTTTTTTTTTTTTTTTTTTTTTTTTTTTTTGATAAGAAGGAGAACAAAAAAACTAAAAAATTCTACCAAAAAGACTAAAAACTCTACATGCAAATCACAACCCCAAACCTAAATCAAATATTGTCCTCAATGTGTCTACATATAGAAAAAATTTAAACAGTCACATACCATGAGAACTATGCTGATAAGAGAAAAGGGAAGAGATTACCGGTATGTCGGCGGGAGCAAGGTTGAGCTTCATTCGTCAAGGCAAAATCCAACATTCTCAGTGGTGATTATATCGGATTAGCACAAAAAAATGCACAAGAAGACTCAACCGATTCAAGAAAGAAAAAATTAACAAGTCCTACAAAAATTTACTAACAGTCTAAAGAGTTGAGGGTCAACCCAATAGAAAATATGTACAAACATTAACAAATATAACATGAAAATGGGCTTTGGTTTATGTGGGAATTTGGTTTATTGGGCTTTGGTTTGTTTGGGATTCATTTTGGTTTTTATGGGATTAGTTTTGTTGGGAAAGTTTGGTTTATTTGGGAGGCCCAGAGTTCTTTGTGGGCTCAATTTGGTTTGTTTGGGATTTCTTTGTTTGAAGCCCGTGGATTTGTGAACTGCATGACCCGGATGTCTAGCTTATGTGGGTGAAGGTTGTGTGGTTGCGGCCCAAGTGGTTGTGCAAAGCCTAGGTTGAGTTAGCCCGGTGAAGGTGTTCAGCCTTGATTAAATGGCCCAGATTGGTTGCACAGCCCAGCTTTGGTTGTGGGCTCAGGTTATGCAGAGTGCAAGCCCAGTATTTGGGCTTCAACCTATGCAGCCCAGGCTGTGCAGTTGCACAGCCTAGCAGTTGAGTTAGCCTAGCAGTGTATGTGAAGCCTGATGGTTGAGTTTCAGTTTTGTGCAGAGCCCAGCAGTTGAATGGCCCAGTATGTGGGCTTTAGTTATGCACAGGCTAGGTCAGCTTGGTTATACACAAGGTCAGCTCAGGCAAGGTCAAGTGTGTGCAGAGGTTGGTTTATCTGTGGGTTGGTTTGGGTGCAGAGCTCAGATGTGCATCCCTGGTCAGGTTTTTGTGCAGGGTTTCAGCACAATTTTTAGTTTGCACACACAGCTTAGACCCAGCACTGGTGAGGTGGTCACAGCACAGCTGTGAGCTCAGCTCAGCACAGATCAATACCAAACAGCTTAAATGCAGTTCTCAACACGGCACTGGACAGGTTACTCAAAAATTCATGCAAAAAATTAACACACCAATTCACAAACAAGGATGCTCAGTCAAGACTGTCAACAGTCTGAGTTGATGTCAACTATCTCAGTTGAATTCAACTCAGATTTTTCACAAGCTAGTTTCAGGGGGCTAGCAAGGAAGTTTCACTGAGCAAGTTAGCTCAACAGAGTAATGGTTGACTGGGAAGAGTATGCTAAGTGTTCAGTTGGCTAGGTCTGATGGTTTGCAGGTCAGTTCAAGGTTGATAACTAACACAAAATCTCATGTAAGCTTTCAGCCAACTAGGCTATCCAAGTCATGGCTTACAGCATGCAGCTTCAGGGGCTTGCAGCTAAGCATAGATGCACACGATTTAGCAATGCAATTGGTCTATCAGGCATTCATGGGATGGTTATAGCTCAAGCTTACAGGCTAGTTCACACAAGCTCATGCTCAGGTCTTGGGTACACAAGTTGCAGATGTAAACAGGGTTCAAAGTCTAGCAATAGCTCATGCAAGGGGTTATGCTCAGGTTGGTTATCTAAGTTCAAGCTCAAATCGCAGCTACAGGGCACTGCAGCTAAGGACAGGGCAGATGGCTCCCTAGAACAATGCACTAGGCACAAGGCATTCAGGGGAAGTTTTAGGCTTACCTCACTCTCAAAGCAATGCAAGGGTCAATTATAGTTCAATCACAGGCTAAGCTCAAGCTTGAGCTTTTCCTTGCCTTCCTTTGGTTGGCTCAGTAGCTCAGCAGCCACAGCAGCATAGGTACTTGTTCACTCAGCAAATAAATATCAGTCCCAGAAGTTGCAAGTTATAGCAGAGAAGATGCATAACACTAATGACTAGCTTTTCCTTGCAAGTTACAGCTCAGTGCAAGGTGCAAGCTTTTCCTTGCACTGGCAGATGACCAGCTGAGAGGAAAATTGGACTGACACAGGGAACAAAAGTCACTAATGACACTAAGATGCAAGATGTATAGTTGTAACAGCTACAAAATGCAAGAAGAGAAGTATGGATTAACTATGCAATGGATTAAACAAACTGAGTTACACTAACACTAAGCTACAAGGCAATACTAAGTTACTCTACAAAACAATGATGCAAAGATACAAGTTACAGATGACTATAAATTTTAAACTAAGTTACACTAAAACATGACTGAGTTACATTAAGTTACACTAAAACAAAGAATGTAAAGTGAATATATACAGAGATGGAATGAACTCAGTTAAGTCTAGCCGAAAATCTCAGGGCACGCGCCAAGTCCCCGGCAACGGCGCCAAAAACTTGGTAGGCCTGGAAGATGGGTAAATAAATTGGCCTACGGGTTATACCGCAAGTGCACGGCGTCTATCGGAGACGCGGCAAGTACGGGTCGATCCCACAAGGACTTGTGGTGCTCTGATATTGATCTAAGGCTGCTCTAACTGATTTCAAGTGGTGACAGAGTAACAACTGGGTGTTTATAAGATGTTTTTGTGCCGAAACGGCTGAGATGTAATGAAATAAACCTAAACTAAGGTAAACAGTGACAAAGGTATGCTTGGGTTATCAATTCCACCACTAAATTCCTAGTATGTGCTTTCAACTAAGTTAAATGTCTTGTTCCTATAGTAGCTAAGGGCAGTGTGTCAATTCTGCCACTTAACTAAGGAGTTTCTCCATGTAAAACTTCAAATACCAGTTAAGGGTACTAACCCAGAGCATTAGTTATCTAATCAAGTATAACTAATCAAAGGAATTAGCATTTAATAATTGAAACAAAAACTGTAACACACTCAACATAGATAGAACCTAACTACAATCCATACTTGGCATGAACTGTGAGAGAAAAACATTGAGGTGTTAGAATTGAAGTTATCTAATAATATTAAGCATACAAGAACATTTCAACTGAGTTTAAACACAACTGTGAATTAGGGTTTCATCTCAAACCCTCACACAAAATTAAATCTAAATGACACTCTGGCTAACCCAGGCGTGCCCTCTATCAACACCCATCACTCATATTTATACATGCATAGCTCCAAAATAATTCCAAACCCTAATTCATTATAAAATGAAATTAATTGAAAAACAATGCAACCCATACTCTGATTCGCCTTCCTCTTCTGTCTAATCGCCTCAGAGGACTCCATGCGTCGGTTGTGGCTAACCCTAGCTCTAGTTTTCTCTAGGTTAGCTTCTAAGGTTAAGAGAAGCTAAGGGAGAGAAAACTAGCTCTAGAGAGGTGGTGCGGGCGAGAGATGGTGTAGCCGAGAGTTGTTGATGGAGGTGAGAGCGGGCATTGCGGATGGCTGCACGGGCGTGGGAAGAAGGAGGTGGAGGTGAGGGTTTTGCAGAGAGCTCGTGGGAGAGGAAAGAGAAGGTGAGGAAGGGAAATGGTAGAGTCGAGTAGGGGTATAGGGTTAGGTAGATTTTCTGTGAGGCGGGTGCAGCTACGGTCGATGGGGAAGCTGCAGCGAGCATTGGATCTAGCTGGAGAAGATCTGAACGGCCGAGGATGGTAAGCGGTTTTGGTATGATCTGGTGTTGAGCGGAGTATCGAACATCGATGCTAGTGGGAGCAGCGACCGTAGGATGTAGAAGATCGAAATCTCGACGGCTTGGAGTGGACGGGCTCGGATCCGGGTCGCGGGTCGGGACTAGCTCAAGCCCATGTCTTGTAGATGAGTTGCTACTTGTTGGGTTGCAACATTGCGTGCGCTTGGCTTTGGCTTTCTGCTCCATAGATGCTCGACTCCAATTCTTCGCTCTTTGGCTCCTCAAATTCTCCGAGCTTTATTTATTACCTAAAAACACAAAATTAATTAATACAAATATTTATTCTTGAAAACAAGGAAAACACAGAATATGGGATAATATCTGATTTCTAAGCGCAAAAGATGAGTAAAATGCCAATAAATATATGTATAAATATGCACTATTTGGCACTCATCAGTGGGGCAAACAAACAGACCCTCGTTTCTTCATTTTCATCCTTATCATCTTTTTGTTTCCAATCTCTGTGGAGAAAGAGGGAAATCGGATTATGCGATTGAAGAAAGGGATACAATTATCAAAATCAAAATCAGGTCAGATTTTCGTTTTCTTCTTTCTAAGGTATGACGAATTCCATCTCTACATCTTCTTCTTCTGAAAATGATACTGGATCTAGGTTTAAAATTGTACCCACAGATTTAGTATAAGAAATCTTATCTAGATTACCCACTGAAACTGTATTAGATTGCAAACAAGTTTGCAAAGGATGGTTAAGCATAATTCGTTATCATTTATCATTTGCTAAGAAACATCTAAATAATCATCAATCACTTCACAAATATTACCCATCTACTGATGATGATAATAAGGGATAGAATAAGGTTCCTAATAGCAAGATTGGATTTATAGCTCATACTGTTGAACGAATTGAAGATTTCCCACCCCATAAATTCTTCTACAAAGAGTATACTGAGAAAGTTATTACAACTAAGAAATTTAACCCTTCTGTGTTATCTCCTTTGGTTGTTTGGCACTTTGGTTTGCTAGTATTATTGCTACTTATTAGTTGTTACTTTGTTCTTTGATTGAGATATTGCTTAATATATTGAAAAACAGGTAAAACAGGTACTTAGATTGCAGAAATATATGTCTGGAAAAGTACTGATTGGTACCGGAAACGTACCTGGTACCGTACGTGTACCGAATGGTACCGGAACCGAGGTACAAGGTACAGGTACCGGTCCAAAATTTTGGAACCGAGCCTAGGGAGGTACAGGTACTCGGCCTGGCCAGGAACCGATCCGAACCGTACCGTGTGCACCCTTAAGCCTAACCTAGCTAATTGACAATCTTTGCGACAACAAAAAGAATAAAAAAAGTATGTGTAGAGCCCAACATCCCAACGGGTGCGAAAGTATGTGTAGATCCCAACATCCAAATATCCAATTCGGTGGGGCAAACAAACAGACCCTCGTTTCTTCATTTTCATCCTTATCATCTTTTTGTTTCCAATCTCTGTTGAGAAAGGGGGAAATCGGATTATGCGATTGAAGAAAGGGATACAATTATCAAAATCAAAATCAGGTCAGATTTTCGTTTTCTTCTTTCTAAGGTATGACGAATTCCATCTCTACATCTTCTTCTTCGAAAATGATATTGGATCTAGGTTTAAAAATGTACCTGATTTAGTAGAAGAAATCCTATCTAGATTACCCACTGAAATGTATTAGATTGCAAACAAGTTTGCAAAGGATGGTTAAGCATAATTCGTTATCATTTATCATTTGCTAAGAAACATCTAAAGAATCATCAATCACTTCACAAATATTACCCATCTACTGATGATGATAATAAGGGACAAAATAAGGTTCTTAATTGCAAGATTGGATTTATATCTCATTTTTGTTGAACGAATTGAAGATTTCCACCCATAAATTCTTCTACAAAGAGTATCTTGAGAAGGTTATTAGAACTAAGAAATTCAACCCTTCGTGTTATCTCCTTTGGTTGTTTGGCTCTTTGGTTTGCTAGTATTATTGCCACTTATTAGTTGCATGTTACTTTGTTCTTTGATTGAGATATTGCTTAATATATTGGAAAACAGGTAAAACAGGTACTTAGATTGCAGAAATATATGTCTGGAAAAGTACTAATTGGTACCGGAACCGTACCTGGTACCGTACGTGTACCGAATGGTACCAGAACCGAGGCACAAGTTACAGGTACCGGTGCAAAATTTTGGAACCGAGCCTAGGGAGGTACAGGTACTCGGCCTGGCCAGGAACCGATCCGAACCGTACCGTGTGCACCCTTAAGCCTAAGCTAGCTAATTGACAATCATTGCGACAACAAAAAGAATAAAAACGGGTGAGGAAGTATGTGTAGAGCCCAACATCCCAACGGATGCGGAAGTATGTGTAGAGCCCAACATCCAAATATCCAATTCGGTGGGGCAAACAAACAGACCCTCGTTTATTCAGTTTCATCCTTATCATCTTTTTGTTTCCAATCTCTGTTGAGAAAGGGGGAAATCGGATTATGCGATTGAAGAAATGTATACAATTATCAAAATCAAAATCAGGTCAGATTTTCGTTTTCTTCTTTCTAAGGTATGACGAATTCCATCTCTACATCTTCTTCTTCTGAAAATGATACTGGATCTAGGTTAAAAATGTACCCACAGATTTAGTAGAAGAAATCTTATCTAGATTACCCACTGAAACTGTATTAGATTGCAAACAAGTTTGCAAAGGATGGTTAAGCATAATTCATTATCATTTATCATTTGCTAAGAAACATCTAAAGAATCATCAATCACTTCACAAATATTACCCATCTACTGATGATGATAATAAGGGACAGAATAAGGTTCCTAGTAGCAAGATTGGATTTATAGCTCGTACTGTTGAACGAATTGAAGATTTCCCAGCCCATAAATTCTTCTACAAAGAGTATACTGACAAAGTTATTACAACTAAGAAATTCAACCCTTCTGTGTTATCTCCTTTGGTTGTTTGGCACTTTGTTTTTCTAGTATTATTGCTACTTATTAGTTGTTACTTTGTTCTTTGATTGAGATATTGCTTAATATATTGAAAAACAGGTAAAACAGGTACTTAGATTGCAGAAATATATGTCTGGAAAAGTACTGATTGGTACCGGAACCGTACCTGGTACCGTACGTGTACCGAAGGGTACCGAAACCGAGGTACAAGGTACAGGTACAGGTCCAAAATTTTGGAACCGAGCCTAGGGAGGTAAAGGTACTCGGCCTGGCCAGGAACCGAGCCGAACCGTACCGTGTGCACCCTTAAGCCTAACCTAGCTAATTGACAATCTTTGCGACAACTAAAAGAATAAAAACGGATGCGGAAGTATGTGTAGAGCCCAACATCCAAATATCCAATTCGGTGGGGCAAACAAACAGACCCTCGTTTCTTCATTTTCATCCTTATCATCTTTTTGTTTCCAATCACTGTTGAGAAAGGGGGAAATCGGATTATGCGATTGAAGAAAGGGATACAATTATCAAAATCAAAATCAGGTCAGATTTTCGTTTTCTTCTTTCTAAGGTATGACGAATTCCATCTCTACATCTTCTTCTTCTGAAAATGATATTGGATCTAGGTTTAAAAATGTACCCTGATTTAGTAGAAGAAATCCTATCTAGATTACCCCTTTGAAACTGTATTAGATTGCAAACAAGTTTGCAAAGGATGGTTAAGCATAATTCGTTATCATTTATCATTTGCTAAGAAACATCTAAAGAATCATCAATCACTTCACAAATATTACCCATCTACTGATGATGATAATAAGGGACAGAATAAGGTTCCTAGTAGCAAGATTGGATTTATAGCTCATCTTTGTTGAACAATTGAAGATTTCCCAGCACATAAATTCTTCTACAAAGAGTATACTGAGAAAGTTATTACAACTAAGAAATTCAACCCTTTTGTGTTATCTCCTTTGGTTGTTTGGCACTTTGGTTTGCTAGTATTATTGTTAATTATTAGTTGTTACTTTGTTCTTTGATTGAGATATTGCTTAATATATTGAAAAACAGGTAAAAAAGGTACTTAGATTGCAGAAATATATGTCTGGAAAAGTACTGATTGGTACCGGAACCGTACCTGGTACCGTACGTGTACCGAATGGTACCGGAACCGAGGTACAAGGTACAGGTACCGGTCCAAAATTTTAGAACCGAGCTTAAGGAGGAACAAGTACTCGGCCTGTCCAGGAACCGAGCCGAACCGTACCGTGTGCACCCTTAAGCCTAACATAGCTAATTGGCAATCATTGCGACAACAAAAAGAATAAAAACGGGTGCGGAAGTATGTGTAGATCCCAACATCCCAACGGGTGCGGAAGTATGTGTAGAGCCCAACATCCAAATATCCAATTCGGTGGGGCAAACAAACAGACCCTCGTTTCTTCATTTTCATCCTTATCATCTTTTTGTTTCCAATCTCTGTTGAGAAAGGGGGAAATCGGATTATGCGATTGAAGAAAGGGATACAATTATCAAAATCAAAATCAGGTCAGATTTTCGTTTTCTTCTTTCTAAGGTATGACGAATTCCATCTCAACATCTTTTTCTTTTGGAAATGATACTGGATCTAGGTTTAAAAATGTACCCACAGATTTAGTAGAAGAAATCCTATCTAGATTACCCACTGAAACTGTATTAGATTGCAAACAAGTTTGCAAAGGATGGTTAAGCATAATTCGTTATCATTTATCATTTGCTAAGAAACATCTAAAGAATCATCAATCACTTCACAAATATTACCCATCTACTGATGATGATAATAAGGGACACAATAAGGTTCCTAGTAGCAAGATTATATTTATAGCTCATACTGTTTAACGAATCGAAGATTTCCCAGCCCATAAATTCTTCTACAAAGAGTATACTGAGAAAGTTATTACAACTAAGAAATTCAACCCTTCTGTGTTATCTCCTTTGGTTGTTTGGCACTTTGGTTTGCTAGTATTATTGCTACTTAATAGTTGTTACTTTGTTCTTTGATTGAGATATTGCTTAATATATTGAAAAACAGGTAAAACAGGTACTTAGATTGCAGAAATATATGTCTGGAAAAGTCTCGATTGGTACCGGAAACGCACTGCAGTACCGTACGTGTACCGAATGGTACCGGAACCGAGGTACAAGGTACAGGTACCGGTACAAAATTTTGGAACCGAGCCTAGGGAGGTACAGGTACTCGGCCTGGCCAGGAAACGATCCGAACCGTACCGTGTGCACCCTTAAGCCTAACCTAGCTAATTGACAATCTTTGCGACAACAAAAAGAATAAAAAAAGCATGTGTAGAGCCCAACATCCCAACGGGTGCGAAAGTATGTGTAGAGCCCAACATCCAAATATCCAATTCGGTGGGGCAAACAATTAGACCCTCGTTTCTTCATTTTCATCCTTATCATCTTTTTGTTTCCAATCTCTGTTGAGAAAGGGGGAAATCGGATTATGCGATTGAAGAAAGGGATACAATTATCAAAATCAAAATCGAAGTGATTTTCGTTTTCTTCTTTTTAAGGTATGACGAATTCCATCTCTACATCTTCTTCTTCTGAAAATGATACTGGATCTAGGTTTAAAAATGTACCCACAGATTTAGTAGAAGAAATCCTATCTAGATTACCCACTGAAACTGTATTAGATTGCAAACAAGTTTGCAAAGGATGGTTAAGCATAATTCGTTATCATTTATCATTTGCTAAGAAACATCTAAAGAATCATCAATCACTTCAAAAATATTACCCATCTACTGATGATGATAATAAGGGACAAAATAAGGTTCTTAATTGCAAGATTGGATTTATAGCTCATACTGTTGAACGAATTGAAGATTTCCCAGCCCATAAATTCTTCTACAAAGAGTATACTGAGAAAGTTATTACAACTAAGAAATTCAACCCTTTTGTGTTATCTCCTTTGGTTGTTTGGCACTTTGGTTTGCTAGTATTATTGCTACTTATTAGTTGTTACTTTGTTCTTTGATTGAGATATTGCTTAATATATTGAAAAACAGGTAAAACAGGTACTTAGATTGCAGAAATATATGTCTGGAAAAGTACTGATTGGTACCGGAACCGTACCTGGTACCGTACGTGTACCGAATGGTACCGGAACCGAGGTACAAGGTACAGGTACCGGTCCAAAATTTTGGAACCGAGCCTAGGGAGGTACAGGTACTCGGCCTGGCCAGGAACCGATCCGAACCGTACCGTGTGCACCCTTAAGCCTAACCTAGCTAATTTACAATCATTGCGACAACAAAAAGAATAAAAACGGGTGAGGAAGTATGTGTAGAGCCCAACATCCCAACGGATGCGGAAGTATGTGTAGATCCCAACATCCAAATATCCAATTCGGTGGGGCAAAAAAACAGACCCTCGTTTATTCAGTTTCATCCTTATCATCTTTTTGTTTCCAATCTCTGTTGAGAAAGGGGAAATCGGATTATGCGATTGAAGAAATGGATACAATTATCAAAATCAAAATCAAAGTCGATTTTCGTTTTCTTCTTTCTAAGGTATGACGAATTCCATCTCTACATCTTCTTCTTCCGAAAATGATCTTGGATCTAGGTTTTAAAATGTACCCTGATTTAGTAGAAGAAATCCTATCTAGATGACCCAATTTGAAATCGTATTAGATTGCAAACAAGTTTGCAAAGGATGGTTAAGCATAATTCGTTATCATTTATCATTTGCTAAGAAACATTTAAAGAATCATCAATCACTTCACAAATATTACCCATCTCTTTGATGATGATAATAAGGGACGAGAATAAGGTTCCTAGTAGCAAGATTGGATTTATAGCTCATCTTTGTTGAACGAATTGAAGATTTCCACCCATAAATTCTTCTACAAAGAGTATACTAAGAAAGTTATTACAACTAAGAAATTCAACCCTTCTGTGTTATCTCCTTTGGTTGTTTTGCACTTTGGTTTGCTAGTATTATTGCTACTTATTAGTTGTTACTTTGTTCTTTGATTGAGATATTGCTTAATATATTGAAAAACGGGTAAAACAGGTACTTAGATTGCAGAAATATATGTCTGGAAAAGTATTGATTGGTACCGGAACCGTACCTTGTAATACCGTACGTGTACCAAATGGTACCGGAACCGAGGTACAAGGTACATGTACCGGTCCAAAATTTTGGAACCGAGCCTAGGTAGGTACAGGTACTTGGCCTGGCCAAGAACCGAGCCGAACCGTACCGTGTGCACCCTTAAGCGTAACCTAGCTAATTGACAATCTTTGCGACAACAAAAAGAATAAAAAAAGTATGTGTAGAGCCCAACATCCCAACGGGTGCGGAAGTATGTGTAGAGCCCAACATCCAAATATCCAATTTGGTGGGGCAAACAAACAGACCCTCGTTTCTTCATTTTCATCTTTATCATCTTTTTGTTTCCAATCTCTGTTGAGAAAGGGGGAAATCAGTTATGCGATTGAAGAAAGGGATACAATTATCAAAATCAAAATCGAGTCGATTTTCATTTTCTTCTTTCTAAGGTATGACGAATTCCATCTCTACATCTTCTTCTTCGAAAATGATACTTGGATCTAGGTTTAAAAATGTACCCACAGATTTAGTAGAAGAAATCCTATCTAGATTACCCACTGAAACTGTATTAGATTGCAAACAAGTTTGCAAAGGATGGTTAAGCATAATTCGTTATCATTTATCATTTGCTAAGAAGCATCTAAAGAATCATCAATCATTTCACAAATATTACCCATCTACTGATGATGATAATAAGGGACAGAATAAGGTTCCTAGTAGCAAGATTGGATTTATAGCTCAAATCTTGTTGAAGCAATTGAAGATTTCCACCCATAAATTCTTCTACAAAGAGTATACCGAGAAAGTTATTACAACTAAGAAATTCAACCCTTCTGTGTTATCTCCTTTGGTTGTTTGGCACTTTGGTTTGCTAGTATTATTGCTACTTATTAGTTGTTACTTTGTTCTTTGATTGAGATATTGCTTAATATATTGAAAAACAGGTAAAACAGGTACTTAGATTGCAGAAATATATGTCTGGAAAAGTACTGATTGGTACCGGAATCGTACCTGGTACCGTACGTGTACCGAATGGTACCGGAACCGAGGTACAAGGTACAAGTACCGGTTCAAAATTTTGGAACCCAGCCTAGGGAGGTACAGGTACTCGACCTGGCCAGGATCCGAGCCGAACCGTACCGTGTGCACCCTTAAGCCTAACCTAGCTAATTGACAATCTTTGCGACAACAAAAAGAATAAAAACGGGTGCAGAAGTATGTGTAGAGCCTGATGAGCACGAAAGTGCGACGCATTTTTACCCATAAATACATTAGTTGGGACTCATTTTATCACTAATAAACTTGTTTGTAGGTGTTTTCGTGAAATAATCTCTTATGGAGAAAGTTTCTCGAAAAGTGATTTTTTTACCTCAGAGGACACATGTTATTCGGACTCTCGGTTTTGGATAAGGGGCACCTATATTACTAAGGGCCACCCTCATTACTGTTTGCACCAAGGGCGTCACCTGCTAATCGCACCCCCTTCTCTGTTAGGTGGAGGTATTCTTCTTCCCAAATTCAAATTCAAAATTGGCGGGAAAATTTAATTTCAAAAGAACCAGAATTAGGGTTCGGATTTTCAAGGTGTTCCAGTGAGATTCAATGGCTGAAATTGTTTGGGATGTTCTGTTTAAGCATAACAGAGATGGTATGGTCTTTAGAATCGATTAGATTTGGCTGTATGATCAAGTTTGAGTGAAACAAGGGGTTACGAGTTTTGCTTGAAAACCCGAGAGTTGTTAGTTTTGATTTTGGAGATTTCTGGAGTGATTCAATCACTCCAGTGGATTGGTATAGGCATGTTTCTCTTTTGCGGAGATGGTATAGTCGTTTGATTCATCTTAATTTGGCTGGATAATGTTGTGGAGGCAAAACAAGGGAAAGACACTCGGTTACATTCAAACAGAGACGTGTAATATTCTCGTGAGAAAAACTCGAGATTCTGTTGGGTTTACTTGTGGAAGATACGTGAAGATTTGTGGCTCCATGAGTGTGAGTCAATCTTTTGAGGATTATCGCGTGAAGAAGATTGGAAAGGCGCGTTTGGAAGAGCAAAATGGAAAGAAATATTCCCGTATCTGCACAAAATTGAAGAGAGGATTATATGGATTTAATTCATAATATTTGGTGCTGGTGAGGTATAAAAAGGGTCTTGGGATGTTTGAGAAGGATATCGAGAGTTTGGGGCAAATACTGAGCGCAAAATAGGAATTTGCAGAGTGAATTATCACCTGCAGGAAGAAGAAGCCACCAAGAACATAACACTGCAAACTGCAGTCGTTATTTCTAGTGTCTTATTTTTCCAACATCCTAGCGTCTTAAGATCTTTGTAACAGTCCATTGGTAACAAATAGATTCAGTTTACAACAATTATTGTAACAGTGATTTCTGTAACGCCACTACAGCGTTGCAGATTCATTGTATTATTAGTCTTCTTCAATAAAAACACCATTTGAGTTATGAATTATATTTTTGAGTGTGTTTTCATTATGAGAAGATAAACCCCGATACTGGGTCGACGGAGGAAGCCGAACTTCATACATGGGTGAATTTATTTTATTCTTTTTATGACTTTTGCATTAATTAAAATAAAATTATGATTTGAAAAAATTAGTTATCATTTTATTAGATGGGTCATGCTTGCTTAGATGTTTGATGCCCCATGCTTACGATTTATAACTAATATTTGGAGAATCTACCTTGGCAAAACAAATAAGAGACCTTGTTGTTTTGTTTATTGAGCGATAATTGCTGAAGAGTAAATAATTGAACCTATTAATATGAAAGCGGTGGAATCCTAGACCCAGTGACTCTCGATTTTGTTTATTATTTTCGTTAAACCTTTTAATTTAATCTCAACAACATTCGAGTGAACGACAACCTATTTACTACAACAAACAAATTAAAAATCTTATTAATTTTGGCGCCGCCGACGCGGATTTTTTTTAGATTAATTTTTAGGTTTATTTTTTTTATTATTTTGTACAGTATTTTCTTTTTCCTTTTTATGCGTTTCTTTTTGTATTTCTTTTCAGGGAATTTTTGAGGATGATGACTTCTTCTGAGGAGACGTCACCTACGATGACGCTGGCGGAATATATGCGTAGAAATTCAACTTATCAGGCAACTTCATCAGAGATGACGCTTGGTGAATATATGCATAGGCAACGGTATGGAGTTTTTGCTCCACAAATTGTAAGTGAAGAATCACATCAAACTATATATGAGAAGTATTACAAACACATACCACTTAGTTTGGAACAAAGATTGAGAATTCTAGAATGCCAAAGATTATTTAATGATGATGATGATGATGATGATCAGTCTTATAGTGACTCTTTGTTCCAAACAGAACGTATAGATGACCATGTGGATGATTGTGTGGATGATTCTCCTAATTCCATAGATGAATCTACCTCACAAGATCATTCACCTGACTTAGAGGTTGTTTCTAGACCACTAGACTTCCAAAAGTTGCCTAATTTAGGGTTAGAATTGTGTGCTTCTAAAGTGTTGTTGGATTACTTTGCATCTAAGTACCCACAAGATTTGCCTACTTCTAATATCGTGCATGAGCCAGTTGAAATTTTCCCAGTCTCAATAGAATCCCCATACTTTGTTCTTTACGCACTTCCATGTGCAGTGAAAACTTGGTTTAGGGGTAAATTTTGTTTTCTGACAGTTTCAGTGTCCCCATTTTTTCATGAAATAATTGTGAAGCTGTCGTTTGTAAATATTGTATTTTGGGTCGATCCCCAAGTTTTCAGGTTATTAGTGTATGGGGATCCGTTTTTGTACAGTCCAGTAGGTATAATTATTTATTTATTTATGTTTGTTTACTTTTGTTTATTTTATTTTATTTTCCCATCTTAATTTTACGTTGGATGACTCAATTACATTGAGGACAATGTAATGTTTAAGTGTGAGGGAGTGGTTATTAACTTTTTATTTTTCTTTTTCAGGATTTTTCTTGCATAATATGACCAGCTGTGTAGCGGGTCTAAAAAAAAAAAAAAATTATAATTGTTGTTAGCCTTATGACCAGCTGTGTAGCGGGTCTATTCTTTTGTTTTCTTATCACTTTATGACCAGCTGTGGAGCGGGTCTTTTCTTTTGTTCTCTTATCATTTTATGACCAGCTGTGGAGCGGGTCACCAAAAAAAAAATGAAAAAAAGAATGACCAGCTGTGTAGCGGATCTATTATTTTTCTTATCATTTTATGACCAGCTCTGTAGCGGGTCTCTCTCCCTCTATCTATCTATCTTTCTATATGACCAGCTGTGTAGCGGGTCTTTGTCTCTTTCATTATATGACCAGCTGTGTAGCGGGTCAATTTTCTGTTTTGCTCGAGGATTAGCAAAATGTAAGTGTGGGGAATTTGATGAGCACGAAAGTGCGACGCATTTTCACCCATAAATACATTAGTTGGGACTCATTTTATCACTAATAAACTTGTTTGTAGGTGTTTTCGTGAAATAATCTCTTATGGAGAAAGTTTCTCGAAAAGTGATTTTTTTACCTCAGAGGACACATGTTATTCGGACTCTCGGTTTTGGATAAGGGGCACCTATATTACTAAGGGGCACCCTCATTACTGTTTGCACCCAGGGCGTCACCTGCTAATCGCACCCCCGTGTCTGTTAGGGGGAGGTATTCTTCTTCCCAAATTCAAATTCAAAATTGGCGGGAAAATTTAATTTCAAAAGAACCAGAATTAGGGTTCGGATTTTCAAGGTGTTCCGGTGAGATTCAATGGCTGAAATTGTTTGGGATGTTCTGTTTAAGCATAACAGAGATGGTATGATCTTTAGAATCGATTAGATTTGGCTGTATGATCAAGTTTGAGTGAAACAAGGGGTTACGGGTTTTTCTTGAAAACCCGAGAGTTGTTAGTTTTGATTTTGGAGATTTCTGGAGTGATTCAATCACTCCAGTGGATTGGTATAGGCCTGTTTCTATTTTGCGGAGATGGTATAGTCGTTTGATTTATATTAATTGGGCTGGATAATGTTGTGGAGGCAAAACAAGGGAAAGACACTCGGTTAAATTCAAACAGAGACGTGTAATATTCTCGTGAGAAAAACTCGAGATTCTGTTGGGTTTACTTGTGGAAGATACGTGAAGATTTGTGGCTGCATGAGTGTGAGTCAATCTGTTGAGGATTATCGCGTGAAGAAGATTGGAAAGGCGCGTGTGGAAGAGAAAAAGGGAAAGAAATATTCTCGTATATGCACAGAATTGAAGAGAGGATTATCTGGAGTTAATTCATAATATTTGGTGCTGGTGAGGTATAAAAAGGGTCTTGGGATGTTTGAGAAAGGATATCGAGAGTTTGGGGCAGAGACTGAGCGCAAAATAGGAATTTGCAGAGTGAATCATCACCTGCAGGAAGAAGAAGCCACCAAGAACATAACACTGCAAACTGCAGTCGTTATTTCTAGTGTCTTATTTTTCCAACATCCTAGCGTCTTAAGATCTTTGTAACACTCCATTGGTAACAAATAGCTTTACTTTACCACAATTATTGTAACAGTGATTTCTGTAACGCCACTACAGCGTTGCAAATTCATTGTAATATTAGTTTTCTTCAATAAAAACACCATTTGATCTATGAATTATATTTTTGAGTGTGTTTTCATTATGAGAAGCTAAACCCCGACACTGGGTCGACGGAGGAAGCCGAACTTCATACATGGGTGAATTTATTTTATTCTTTATATGACTTTTGCATTAATTAAAATAGAATTATGATTTGAAAAAATTAGTTATCATTTTATTAGATGGGTCATGCTTGCTTAGATGTTTGATGTCACATGCTTACGATTTATAACTAATATTTGGAGAATCTACCTTGGCAAAAAAAAATAAGAGTCCTTGTTGTTTTGTTTATTGAGCGATAATTGCTGAAGAGTAAATAATTGAACCTATTAATATGAATGCGGTGGAATCCTAGACCCAGTGACTCTCGCTTTTGTTTATTATTTTCGTTAAACCTTTTAATTTAATCTCAACAACATCCGAGTGAACGACAAACTATTTACTACAACAAACAAATTAAAAATCTTATTAAAGCCCAACATTCTAACGGGTGTGAAAGTATGTGTAGAGCCCAACATCCAAATATCCAATTCGGTGGGGCAAACAAACAGACCCTCGTTTCTTCATTTTCATCCTTATCATCTTTTTGTTTCCAATCTCTGTTGAGAAAGGGGAAATCGGATTATGCGATTGAAGAAAGGGATACAATTATCAAAATCAAAATCGGGTCGATTTTCGTTTTCTTCTTTCTAAGGTATGACGAATTCCATCTCTACATCTTCTTCTTGAAAATGATATCTTGGATCTAGGTTTAAAAATGTACCCTGATTTAGTAGAAGAAATCCTATCTAGATTACCCACTTTGAAATCAGTATTAGATTGCAAACAAGTTTGCAAAGGATGGTTAAGCATAATTCGTTATCATTTATCATTTGCTAAGAAACATCTAAAGAATCATCAATCACTTCACAATTATTACCCATCTACTGATGATGATAATAAGGGACATAATAAGGTTCCTAGTAGCAAGATTGGATTTATAGCTCATCTTTGTTGAACAATTGAAGATTTCCCAGACCATAAGTTCTTCTACAAAGAGTATACTGAGAAAGTTATTACAACTAAGAAATTCAACCCTTCTGTGTTATCTCCTTTGGTTGTTTGGCACTTTGGTTTGCTAGTATTATTGTTACTTATTAGTTGTTACTTTGTTCTTTGATTGAGATATTGCTTAATATATTGAAAAACAGGTAAACCAGGTACTTAGATTGCAGAAATATATGTCTGGAAAAGTATTGATTGGTAACGGAACCGTACCTGGTACCGTACGTGTACCGAATGGTACCAGAACCGAGGTACAAGGTACAGGTACCGGTCCAAAATTTTGGAACCGAGCCTAGCGAGGTACGGGTACTCGGCCTGGCCAGGATCCGAGCCGAACCGTACCGTGTGCACCCTTAAGCCTAACCTAGCTAATTGACACTCTTTGCGACAACAAAAAGAATAAAAACGGGTGCGGAAGTATGTGTAGAGCCCAACATCCCAACGGGTGCGGAAGTATGTGTAGATCCCAACATCCAAATATCCAATTTGGTGGGGCAAACAAACAGACCCTCGTTTCTTCATTTTCATCCTTATCATCTTTTTGTTTCCAATCTCTGTTGAGAAAGGGGGAAATCGGATTATGCGATTGAAGAAAGGGATACAATTATCAAAATCAAAATCAGGTCGATTTTCGTTTTCTTCTTTCTAAGGTATGACGAATTCCATCTCTACATCTTCTTCTTCTGAAAATGATACTTGGATCTAGGTTTAAAATTGTACCTGATTTAGTAGAAGAAATCCTATCTAGATTACCCTTTGAAATCGTATTAGATTGCAAACAAGTTTGCAAAGGATGGTTAAGCATAATTCGTTATCATTTATCATTTGCTAAGAAACATCTAAAGAATCATCAATCACTTCACAATTACTACCCATCTACTGATGATGATAATAAGGGACATAATAAGGTTCCTAGTAGCAAGATTGGATTTATAGCTCATACTGTTGAACGAATTGAAGATTTCCCAGACCATAAGTTCTTCTACAAAGAGTATACTGAGAAAGTTATTACAACTAAGAAATTCAACCCTTCTGTGTTATCTCCTTTGGTTGTTTGGCACTTTGGTTTGCTAGTATTATTGTTACTTATTAGTTGTTACTTTGTTCTTTGATTGAGATATTGCTTAATATATTGAAAAACAGGTAAAACAGGTACTTAGATTGCAGAAATATATGTCTGGAAAAGTACTGATTGGTAACGGAACCGTACCTGGTACCGTACGTGTACCGAATGGTACCGGAACCGAGGTACAAGGTACAGGTACCGGTCCAAAATTTTGGAACCGAGCCTAGCGAGGTACAGTACTCGGCCTGGCCAGGATCCGAGCCGAACCGTACCGTGTGCACCCTTAAGCCTAACCTAGCTAATTGACACTCTTTGCGACAACAAAAAGAATAAAAACGGGTGCGGAAGTATGTGTAGAGCCCAACATCCCAACGGGTGCGGAAGTATGTGTAGAGCCCAACATCCAAATATCCAATTCGGTGGGGCAAACAAACAGACCCTCGTTTCTTCATTTTCATCCTTATCATCTTTTTGTTTCCAATCTCTGTTGAGAAAGGGGGAAATCGGATTATGCGATTGAAGAAAGGGATACAATTATCAAAATCAAAATCAGGTCAGATTTTCGTTTTCTTCTTTCTAAGGTATGACGAATTCCATCTCTACATCTTCTTCTTCTGAAAATGATACTGGATCTAGGTTTAAAAATGTACCCACAGATTTAGTAGAAGAAATCCTATCTAGATTACCCACTGAAACTGTATTAGATTGCAAACAAGTTTGCAAAGGATGGTTAAGCATAATTCGTTATCATTTATCATTTGCTAAGAAACATCTAAAGAATCATCAATCACTTCACAAATATTACCCATCTACTGATGATGATAATAAGGGACAGAATAAGGTTCCTAGTAGCGATGATATTATATTACCTGGCGAGATTGGGGTATACCCAATGAGACAAAATATGGTCATTTTGAAGTAAAAGAGGTCACCCCTTAACCTAATATTTTTAAAATGGCAAAATTGCCCTCGGGGGAAAATTATTTCTAGCCCAATTTCAATTTATCATATATTAGAAACCCATCATTAAGTTTTCATATATTAAGAACCCAAAATTAGTAATAGTATGATTTGATTACCAAAATAACCTTTTTAGTAAATAAATAAATTCAATTTCTTTTAAGTAAAAAAAAAACAGTTGTGCAAAATAAATAATGATGAACATAATCCCTAAATAAACTCCGTGGAATAACTGTTTTGACTTTCCTTAATTTACTCCCGTAATTCCTTACCCTAATACCTTTTAATTACCTCTTATAACTCCTGATTTATTTATTAGGGCTATTTATTTGTTTCCTTTAAAAACCTAAAATAAAATTCGTAATTTATCACGCTTTTATTTTTACCACAAAAATACCAAAATAATCCCAATTATCACCATGGCGGGTTCTGAACAATCCAGTATTCACTAACCAAAATAATCTCAGTTATCACCATGAGAGGTTTCAAAAAAATCCAAAGAACTTTTAAATCAAAATTTTACAATTTTCACTGAAAATTATAAAATTTCACCGATATCACGAGTGAAAACTAGGTTTTTCTGAGAAGCCGCAATTTCCTAAAATCTATTTTTAATGGATACAACACCTATTAAACTCCAAACATCTCCTGTCGGATATGCCACCATTTATCATATGGAAGAAACCCAAATATATAAAATAACAAAAAGAAGAAGGTGAAAACAGAGTTTTTCTTTGTTTGATAACAAAGCAAAGAGATTATATTAGTAACGGAGGAGTCTTCTTCTTCATTGTTTTCTACTGCTCATACATGAACGATGTATTTGGGAACACCATGACATTATCGGTCGGATGTTGCAACTCATGTTATGCTTAAGTCTTCATCTAAATTGCAACTCCAAGCAGATTTTATCTTTCTTGAGCACTCACTTTATTGTGTCTGATTTGGTATAGCTACATAACGTTTCCAATGTCAAATGCAACTCTGGTCCATTGATTTCAAGTTAGTCTGATGATGATAGTTGACGCACATAACTAATCTTGATTTTGATTACATAAAAATCTTGAATATGTAAATGATCAGCATATGTATTTTTGATGAAACCTAAATTTTCCATCAATGCGGCTTAAAATAAAAATCTCGTGGAGGAATAAGAGAAGTAACAACGTTTTTACTTTGTAGATCTAAAATAAGATTTTTATGGTAAGAAATTAATTAGGAGAGAATATTAGTAAATATTTTGTTGATTGGAAGATATTTCGGAGATATCTCTGACCACCAACAAACTCACCGTGTAAATTGGAATCATTTTTTAAAATAAATTAGCTTAGTGAAATTAAATAAAAAGGTTAATTTGGTCATGGATAAAATGTGAAAACCTAAAATCAATCTAAACTAATGATATTGACCGTAGATCTTGTATTTTGGGCTACATATATATGTCATATTAATGACGGGTTTCTGAAAGAGAGAGGAACCAAACTTGGTTTCCTCAGAAATTTCCACTTTAATTAATACTAAAATTTGATTAGATTAATTAATTAAGTTTAAATTGATTGAATAGATTAAAACTTATGAATTTTAAGTTATGAAATTTTGTTTTTGATTGAACTTTTGTGGGATGATTTTTGATGATTTTTTTTTTTTTTTTTTTTTTTTTTAAGAATATCTCTTGCAACGAAAATGAAGCGCACAACCGAAATACTTCTAAAAAGGGGATTGCAAATCTGTTATATGAAATCATACTCAAAATCAAAGAATAAATCAACACTTTCAGTTCTGAAAGTATGAAAAGTCGGCAAGGTCGACTAATGAAGATCATGCCGGCCAAAAGTGGCCGACAAGATCTTCATCGTCGACCTCGTCGGCCAAAAGTGGCCGGCATGATCTTCATCGTCGACCTTGCTGACTTTTGTTTTTTGACATACAGGAGATGACATAAAAATTTATTGACCGACAAGGTATTCAAAAATACTCTTAAATTTGTTTTTGGCCTAAGCAAGGTATTCAAAAATACCCTTCCGGCTGTATTTGTCCGGCAAGGTATTCAAAAATTACCCTGCCGGCTGTTGAAAAATTTACAGTCGCCGCCATGGCTGTTATGAAAACTCGGCAAGATATGCATGTTACGACTTTGCCGACCAAAAACACTGAAATCATAATTTTCGATTTATAGCCTAATATAACAATCAAATCACACAACACAATGATGGGTTTGAGTTTAAACATCATTTATAGTCTTCTTTTCGCTGGTAGAGTCAACAATTTTTTTGGAAAATCAAAGTTGAAGATTTTTATATGGCTTTGGTTGATGGAAGATGAAGATGAAGAAGAAGAGAAGATTAAGAGTTGGTTAGTTTTTTAATTTTAGGGTTAATGAAATTAAGAAATGAGTTTATTTTTAAGATTTAATTAGTTCAAGGGTATTAAAGTAAAATCACACTTTTTAATAATGACACACCATGTCCCCTTGAAATTGGGCATACCCCAATTAATCTGGGTATACCCCAATCTCATCAGGTTATATTATAGCAACAAAGGAAGTTTGCGAGGCGAAAATTCAAGTTTCCATATAGGTTTATTAATGAATATATCGTTTTGTTAGGGTATCATACAAATTTGATTGGGTACCCGATACCCGCGGGTATTACCCGTTTAGATTCGGGTCCAATCGGGTAATTACCCGCTAGGTCCTAGGGGTCCAATTTTAGGACCCGGAACCGGACCCAAATCTACCGGGTCCGGTTCCGATTCCGGGTAATGGGTACCCAATGACAGCCCTACTCCATATGGAGGATTTGCTGGAAAACTGAATCCCGTAGGAAACGTGATTCCAAGGGTTCGGGCAACCAAACATACCGAGGGAAACATAATTCTACTAAATCCCCTGGTCCCATAAATTCCACCTTTAAAATTCTACATCCAAACCCACCATTAATTAAATTACTCGTTACTCTTCATTGTTCATGTCAATTTTAAATTATCTAAAATTTAATAGCTCTTTTGTATATATTAGTCAAAACAACACCTATGATATCTCTTTTGTGTCCCAAAAAAGTGAATCTTTTTCCTAGCGCAAAAAAATATTTTATACTAAAAAAAAAGGTGACTTCTTTCCGTCTAGATTTGGAAATCCGACTATCTTTAACCCAAACCTTTATAATGACAAATAAATATTTAAACCACAATTTTACACTCAAAGTTACACAAATGAAAACAAAAAATTTCACTCAAAATACATGTGAAAACTCTGTTAGACGGTTATATCAGTTCATTCAAATTTATTCACAAACTTCTTTCCGTAGAGTCCACTATACCAATCGCTTCTGACTCAACTGTAAGAAATTCAGTTCCTGAAGCTAAATTGCAATCCCTTCCTATTGGAAAAGATATGCTTGTATCTTCCTCTAATCAAGGAATCTCCACATCGCATAGAAGGAAAAAATATCTAAACGATAGCGTTAAGATTGTTCACTCTAATCACTCAGGTGATCAGAAAGTATGTCTCTTTTGTGATTCAAAAGGACATGTTGAACAAAATAGGAAATTCAGGTTTAATTACAATTCTATTGTTCAACTTCAACACACCTTAGATTTAATTCTCAAAGGTGTAACCGACATTCGTATGTCTAAACCAATTGGTCTTAGTACTCACCTTGTGAACCCTACCAGGAAAGTCAGTTCGTTTTGTTCCTCGAATGTTCAATCTTGTAACAGTAATATTAACACAAAACGCCCAAGAAGATTTCAAGGAACCTCTTCAAATAAAAAGGGAGATTTTATTGTTCTTGATGTGAATAAGGTATCAGACGATTGATGCAAAAATGGAAGTGTGAAAGACAACTTAAATCTGATAATTGAAGGATACAAAGAATCCACATTATGTGTCGTATTTTGATGATAGTAAGTTTTATGACAACTTTTCGCATCAAAAAGATTTTCCTCCAAAGATTAAGAAAAAGAGGTTTAACCGAGAACAACTTTCATTTGATGAGTGCAAAGCTAATAATTGTGATACTTAATCACAAGGTTGAAATCTCACTCACAAAAATCCTGGTTGAGTGAGATATGATCAGGTATACTTGATGGAAAAATGTTCTCTGATTTTCTATTAATTTTCTTATCGTTCTTAGCAGGATTATCACTCGTAGACATTTCTGCATAAGTATGTGTGTTTGGTTTTGTTGATCTTAATTTCTTCTGAATTTTTTAAAAAATGCTACTCTTGTGATCTAAATTTTTTCTCTTGTATTCACTTAGCAAAATTTTGCTTTGCAAACTGTTTTCTTGGTTTTGGTTTTCAGCCCATGGGTCAAGGATGTGTTCGTACGGGTACCCGTGTTACTCTTCACGAACCAACTATAGAAAACCCTAAAATTTCCCTGAAACAGTTTATATATCTTTCATATTGAGTTGAGTTATCTCACTCTAGGTTTTGTCTTATCAAGAATGTCTTCTCCTCCTTGTTCTTGGGATTTTGCCAGAAGATTTTGTTGATAATGCAATATATTTCAGTTTCAATGGGAAGAAGAAAGAACCATTGTTGAAGCTGACGAACTCAATTTTGGTGCATCATACTATTATGCATATACTCATCAAGATGTTAAAAAGGTTGAGATGGTCTCTACTGAAGTGGTTCATGATTTCCTCAAATACTTTGAGAAAGCAAAACTGCAGCTTGTTAATACTATGAAAGGTCTTTGTGTGTTGCGAACTAAGTTGAAAAAGGTTAACTCTGACCTTGTTCTCATGAAAACACATGTTAAGGATCTTCTCAATGAGGATATCTGAAAAAGCGGGGTACAACAACCACACCCAATATTTCATTTAGGAAATCTATATTGACAAACTCCAATATAATACCAAGAGAATCAACCATACAGTCAGACTCAATCAATGGAAATATATCAAAGAGTTATATCTCTGTTTCACAATGTAATCAACAAATCAAACAGATAGAAATCCGCGAGCCTGATTATTATGTGAAACAAATTGAACGGTACCAAAGACCAATGTTCAAGTGTCAATCAATTTATATCAACAACCAAAGGTTGGATTATCTAATTAATTGAACTACGCACAACCTGTGATATTACAATTATATAGAAAATATAATGCGGAAAAGAAATAACACAGACACCATAAATTTTGCTAACGAGGAAACCACAAATGCATAAAAACTCCGGGACCTAGTCCAGATTTGAACACCACACTATATTAAGTCGCTAAAGACTCTAGCCTACTAGAAGTTAACTTCAGACTGGAATGTAGTTGAGCCCTAACCAATCTCACACTGATCAATGTACAGTTGCGTTCCTTACGTCTCTGAATCCCAGCAGGACTCTACGCACTTGATTCCCTTAGCTGATCTCATCCACAAATAAGAGTTGCTACGACCCAAAATCGAAGACTTGATAAACAAATCTGTCTCACACAGAAAAGTCTATCGAATAGATAAATCTGTCTCCCACAGATATACCTATGAGTTTTGTTTTGTCTTTTGATAAATCAAGGTGAACAAGAACCAATTGATATACCAGACTTATATTCCCAAAGAACATCCTAGTAATATCAATCACCTCACAATAATCTTAATCATATGGTAGCGAAACAAGATATTGTTGAATCACAAACATGAGACGAAGATGTTTGTGACTACTTTTTATCTTTCCTATCGGAGAATAAATCTCAAGCAAGTCTTAGAGAAAATAGTACTTAGTACGATAGAATAAAGTAAGATCAGAACACGCAACTACAAGAAAATAGTTGGGTCTGGCTTCACAATCCCAATGAAGATTTTAAGTTGTTAACCTATAATGGTTTTAGGAAAAACCTAGGTTAAAGGAGAATCGACTCTAATCACAACTAGTATCACACATGAGGTGTGGGGATTAGGTTTCCCAATTGCTAGAGGTCTCTCTTATATGGTCTTCAAATCAGGGTTTGCAATCAATGTTACCTTGGTAACAAAGCATTCAATATTCACTGTTAGATGAAAACCTGATTAGAATCAAACTAATATCTTTCAACCGTTAGATCGAACTTAGCTTTTTACACACAAATGAAAAGTGACTTCATTTAGATATGGGTAACCGTACCTAAACGTGTACACCTTGTTGCCTTAATAGTTAACCGAAGTTATCCATATCAACCTTGTTCATCTCAAGCACAACTAGTTCAAATGACTTAAATGAAACTAGTTAGAGAGTTAATCAATTGTTTATATTCTCATAGAAGTATACAAGAAACAATTGAAGCAAAATCGATTTTGATTCACTCGAATCAATTCATGAACATTATATCCACGGTTTGCAAAAGATTGCATTCCTTATTATATAAATGTATTACTTCATGAACAAACCGATTTTTGAACATAACCAACTCAAGTATGCAAACATGTACGCATACCTAAGTGGCCTGACTTAGTTTGGGTTCGCCAGTATACAAAAGGATACGCATACCTCCAAACTCAGTTGAATTCCGTAACTTAAACTTACGTCGGTACGCATACGGGTGTTGATGGTGGTTTTTAAATAAGGGGTAAAATCGTAAAACCCCATGACCTAGTGTTACCCGCAACACATTAACTAAGAGCATTTAACTCAGGTGTAAATAATTAATAGGGGTATTTTTCAAAATACCAGATTAGGGTTTTCAACACAGAACCCTAATTCCAAAACAAGCCTCATACTGCGCACCATGGCAGCAATGCCAAACCAAGCTGCATACTGCGCACCATGGCAGCAATGCCAAACCAAGTCGCATACTGCGCACCATGGCAACCATGCCAAACCAATCCGCATACTGCGCACCATGGCAACAATGCCAAACCAAGCCGCACCCTGCGCACCATGGCAACCATGCCAAACCAAGCCGCACTCTGCGCATCATGGCAGCAATGTTAAACCAAGCCGCATCGCGCACCATGGCAACAATGCCAAACCAAGCCGCACTCGCGCACCATGGCAACTATGCCAAACCAAGCCGCACTCTGCGCACCATGGCAACCATGCCAAACCAAGCCGCACTCTGCGCACCATGGCAACCATGCCAAACCAAGCCGCACTCTGCGCACGATGGCAACCATGCCAAACCAAGCCGCACTCTGCGCACCATGCAACCATGCCAAACCAAGCCTCACTCTGCGCACCATGGCAACCATGCCAAACCAAGCCGCACTCTGCGCACCATGGCAACCATGCCAAACCAAGCCGCACCCTGCGCACCATGGCAACCATGCCAAACCAACCCGCACTCTGCGCACCATGGCAACCATGTCAAACCAAGCCGCACCCTGCGCATCATGGCATCAATGCCATATTTCCAAGTCGCTATGCCTTTGGCCCATGCCCAAATATAGCGCCCTAGGTCTTGCAAGACTTGCAACTAGGTCAACATGGTCGTACGTGCCATTGGCACATGCCAACACGTATTGCAAGCCATAATTCCAAGTCGCTTACCTTTGGCCCACGCCCAAATATAGCGCCCTAGGTTTGCAAGACTTGCAACCAGGTCAACATGGCTGCACGTGCCATTGGCACATGCCAAAACGTGTCGCATGCCATATTTCCAGGGGCTATGCCTTTGACCCACGCCCAAATATAGCGCCCTAGGTTTGCAAGACTTGCAACTAGGTCAACATGGTCGCACGTGCCATTGGCACATGCCAAAACGTGTCGCAAGCCATATTTCCAAGCCACTATGCCTTTGGTCCACGCCAAATATAGCGCCCTAGGTCTTGCAAGACTTGCAACTAGGTCAACATGGCCGTACGTGCCATTGGCACATGCCAACACGTATTGCAAGCCATAATTCCAAGTCGCTATGCCTTTGGACCACGCCCAAATATAGCGCCCTAGGTTTGCAAGACTTGCAACTAGGTCAACATGGCCGCACGTGTCATTGGCACATGCCAAAACGTGTCGCAGGCCATATTTCCAAGCCGCTATGCCTTTGGCCCACGCCCAAATATAGCGCCCTAGGTTTGCAAGACTTGCAACTAGGTCAACATGGCCGCACGTGCCATTGGCACATGCCAAAACGTGTCGCAAGCCATATTTCCAAGCCGCTATGCCTTTGGCCCACGCCCAAATATAGCGCCCTAGGTTTGCAAGACTTGCAACTAGGTCAACATGGCCGCACGTGCCATTGGCACATGCCAAAACGTGTCGCAGGCCATATTTCCAAGCCGCTATGCCTTTGGCCCACGCCCAAATATAGCGCCCTAGGTTTGCAAGACTTGCAAGTAGGTCAACATGGCCGCACGTGCCATTGGCACATGCCAAAACGTGTCGCAGGCCATATTTCCAAGCCGCTATGCCTTGGGCCCACGCCAAACATAGCGCCCTAGGTTTGCAAGACTTGCAACTAGGTCAACATGGCCGCATGTGCCATTGGCACATGCCAAAACGTGTCGCAGGCCATATTTCCTAGCCGCTATGCCTTGGGCCCACGCAAAACATAGCGCCCTAGGTTTGCAAGACTTGCAACTATGTCAACTTGGCCACGCTGGTAGCCTAACTTGCAAACCGTGCAAGCTACCACCAAGGCATTCCGCACATGCCATTGGCACATGCCAAACTCACACGCTGGTAGCCTAACTTGCAAACCATGCAAACTACCACCAAGGCATTCCGCACATGCCATTGGCACACGCCAAACTCACACGCGAGTAGCCTAACTTTCAAACCGTGCAAGCTACCACCAAGGCATTCCGCACATGCCACACGCGCCACTAGCAGCGCCACTTGCACTCAAGATGCAACCAACACTCGAGATATCAACACAAACTGGGGGATGCTTTCCAGGGTTTTGGTTTGGCGGTCACAGCTTGCAGCGTACACTACGCTCACTTTAAGAAAGCGTGAAAAGGAATAAAGCGGTCAAATAAAGAGGAAATAATGGTGAAAACGTTTTCACTCCTTAAACACCAAATCGGTTACCACCTCCTCCCATTATTTCACCCTTTACTCTCTTCCTTCATGAGGCCAGGGTACGTTTCAATCTCGACTTGTATAAATAGGTCTTACCTATTTCCACCAGACAAGAAGTCTCGGTCAGGAGAAATATACTACACTTACACTCTCAGAAAGGCAACTTTGCAAGCTCTCCCAAAAGCTTCCATCTCTTGCAAGCTAACGAAGCTTCCACTTTATGATACAAGTCGAGACGCTACTCTCTAATTATTCGGCCTCAACACCTTTCTTTGCTTCCCTCCCCAAATCAACCCTTCTCCTCCGCTTTGTGACCGAAGCAAGTCCTGGGAACGGCCATTTCTTGGTTTAGGCCGGACATGCAGATTGATCTCTCGAATCCATAAAGTGCTCACGTGCGGCACATTTTTTAGGGTTTGAACCAGTTTCTCACTCACCTACCGAAATTATCGAAATCGGCGAAAACGATTTTTACCCATAAACAATTGGCGACCACGGCGGGAGGATTGATCTATCGGCTACAATGTCGGACTGTCGATCTCGTTCTTCGACCCGGATGTCAAGATGTTAGGGAAGGCGACTCAATCCAACTCAATCGCCAGACGCCTTGATTACGGTTGAAAAACTACACCTGAAAACTGGGGACTCGTTGAAGATGCTACCAAAGATTGGGGACTTGCGACTCAGTCCGACTGAACTGACAGACGCCCCAGTTACCAGTTGAAAAACTATACCTGAAAACTGGGGACTTGCTGAAGATGCTATTACTCAATCCTGGGGACTCGCCGAAGATGCTACCAGCGATTGGGGACTTGCTGGCGATGCTATCAGCAAAACCGCCTTTTATATGGAGAGGGGCGTGTTCGCAAAACCTATGAAGTGGGTAAATTCAGACTGGGCAAGATATACAATCTATTTTTAGGTTCTTAGTAAAACCGTCATACTACTGAGTCTTGTGCCTATTGCTAGCACACACTTTCATAAAAGCAATATTTTTTTTCCCAAAACATAACCAGAGTCATATTATCAAAACCATTCATACAAAAAATAATCCAATACCCTAAAAAGCTACCAGCTGTCTATCAAAGATCAAGTTTTGAACCAGACATCCAATATGTCTTTCAAAAAAAAAAAAAAAAAAAGAACCTAAATGAAAGTTTAACAAAGAAACGTTCAAGGAAAATCATCCAACAAAAGTCTGCTTTTCTTAGAGAAAGTCGACTTTGCATTTTCAAGAGCCGCTCTCTTCATAGTCAACATCTTGGAAAGATTTTCGAGTTCCACCTCCTGTCGTGCAATCCCCTCGGCGGAAAGGCTTTCGATTTTGCATCTTTCAACTTTTGGATCTCAAAGCAAGGCCTTCGACAAACCACAAAGTGTTGAACTCCTTTTCTACACACACGTCGCGATGGTGCTCCCGGTCGGAAATAACGTCTTCGAAACGTGTGTGACCGGTCACCTCACGCATATCCTCGATAGAAGATAAAGCCTCTTCCACACGCTTAACCAGCGCAAATCGACTAGTGATTTTCTTGGTTGTGGCCATATGTCCGTACTTCTCCCGGATTCGGTGTACAACGCCTCATGCTTAGCGCGTGCACGGCGAAGCCGCCAACCAAAGACATGACCGGATAAGGAACCAAGTATGGGGATCAAAAATGGCGCCTGCACCTGGCCTCACGACTCGCAGAGGGGTCTTCTTCCATGTCTACGGCAGCAACCATCAGAGAATCATCCACCGTTTGAACCACATCTGTGCCCGGAAATTGGCTAACGCCCATCTCCAAGTCACCAGAGGTGGTCACAAAAGGCAAGTTTTCGTGTGGCTCTACCCCCAGAATCATCCTCCGAACCGGATTCCTTCTGCGAACTTGAGTTAGACATTTTTCAAAAGAGGAAATAGAAGAAGAAAGAAAAGAAGCGCTTGCCAAACACGCTTGCCAGACGCGCTTACCAGACGCGCTTTCCAGACGCGCTTACCAGACGTGCTTACCAGACACGCTTACCAGACGCACATGCCAGGCACACATGCCGCACGCGCATGCCAGCCGAAGTACCACACTCTGTGCTAACAGTTTGCATCCTTCCAACGCTAACATCTTGCGCCCTTCCAGCACCATCCTTGCCCTTCGAAACAGCGTCATGGCTCCAGCACTTCGTGATCAAAACCGTGTCATCTCTGTACGATACACTTACGATCACCAGAACCAGAGCCGCTTCCGCCACCCCAACGGTTCTTCAAGCATGGCAGCTTCAACCGTCACCAGAGACGCTACTCCACCATCAGGGCAAGATACTAGAAGATCCGGAAGAAGCCGACCTTCTTTTAGCACTGTTGATTTGATGAAAGACAAAAGATACTTCAGCAGGACATGCGTTTATAGATGAAGAGGCTCGCGTTGCTCTTGGACGCCCAGTAGAAGGGGATAAGCAATCCAATTTCGTCACACATGAAGATCAGGATAGACTTCTCAAAAATCGAAAGCAAGGGAAGTCAACAACTCTCCTGAGTTCACGGAGACCCTTCTCCCGTCAGGACCCGCACAATGGGAACTTCGTCCATAAATTCGTACAGTCTATGATGAGACAGTTATGTGAGATTCTATGTTTCTCCAAGGCGTAGCGTCAAGACATATTTGCACCCCTCAACCGCACTGCATCGGGAAGCGGCGCTTCCGGCGGGGAAGCCGTTCCCAAACCCCAACCTCTCCTAGAAAGCACGATCGATAGATGAAACCGGGGACTCCTAACCTCTGTTCTCTTGAGGGATGTCGAGTTTGACGAACGTGACGCGGCCTCCGACTTCAAAATGGTAACCGTCAAGGCTCTAAAAGTTGCAAGACGTCGTTCCAACATTCTCTACGAAGTAGCTCCGCATCAACGTTCTCTCCGAGTAGCTACGCATCGGTGTTCTCCGAAGAACGGCTTCGCTTCAACGTTCGCTTCAACGCCACTCCTTCCTGCAAAGTTTGCTCGTTATATCATCCAACCTACCTTGTTACCACAATAATGTAGTCTCTCCTGATTATATCTCCAACCAAGAATTGTTGCTCCGCACCCATTGATACCAGCCAGAGCCTCACCACAGCATCAATAATCTGCGCTCGAGTCAGGTTGGTGTTTATGTGCTCCTTACTCACCATGAACTCAACCCATCTATCAAAAGAACGCAATGGGCTTTGACACATCCCGAAATCAATGTTGGAAGAGGAATATACCCCTTTATGAAGACGAGAACCGTATGGTGTTCTCGGGCGAACCGAACATGTCTTCTTTTCATCTTCACCACCGGTTAACAAAATTGGCACGAAACACAGGTGATTTTTCCGAGCGAGAGACAAGTTTTTGGGCAAAGAATTCATCATCTCGTGTTTTGTTTGGAACTATGAACATCCTTCGATGAGGCGAAATTTTGTTCGGGTAACATCTTGTCGGATTTCTTCATAACGGTTTAGTAACGAGATATCTCGCATACGAAGAAAGACAAAATTATCTCCCCGACGCATAATCGCACCCCAACAACAACAAAAAAAAAAAAAAAAAAGAGGGCGTATTCTTTATCGGCTCAAACCGCACATGCGATATTTTCTTCGTGGTTCAAAATCATATACGCAGTATTTTATACGGCTCAAGTGCGTCTGCAGATTATCATTCTTGGGTTCAAAATTATATATGGAACATTTTTCTACGGGTTCAAAAATATACACGCAGTATCATTCTTCGGGTTCAAATTATATATGGAGCATTTTCTACGGGTTCAAAATCGCACGCGTGAGATTTCTTTCAGGACCGAAATTCATATATGCAATATTTCCTACGGGTTCGAGTCATGTGAAGCACATATACAGTATTCTTCTTCGGAATTCATATACAGTATTCTCTACGGGTTTGAAACTGCACACGCAGTATTTTCTTTAGGGTTCAAAATTATATACGCAGTATTTTATGCGGGCTCAAGTGCGTCTGCAGTATCCTTCTTCGGGTTCAAAATTATTTATGGAGCACTTTCCTGCGGGTTCAAATCATATATGCAGTATTTCCCTTGGGTGCATATATACAATATTTTCTACAAGAAGCACGCCAAGAAATCAGATGCGCAATATCATTGCAAGCGCCTACTCTTAGGGTTTACACCTACGCGAAAGGGAAACAACAAAAGTCTCGGGCGGACATACTTGGAAGCCGGTTCCTCTTTGTGACTACGCTTTGGCGGGGCATGAAAAGATGAAAGCGCAAGATGGGAGAAAGGGACTTTATATATATAGGCATGAAGATTCTGAAATAGGGAAGGATTTGCCTTTACCAAAATCGTGCGTGTAAGAAACGGGCCCACAAGGGCGCCCAACTTCCCAATGTCGCCCAAGTTGCACCGGCCCCACCAATTGCACCGACTTCCCGATGACCGCCCAAGTCACGCCTGCAAGCACGCACAGCTTCCACACCTTGCGCCGGTCTCACCAGCTGGCACGCTCAGTTTCCCAAGTTACGCCTGCAAGCACTCACGGCTTCCACACCTTGTGCGGTCCCACCAGCTAGTACGCTCGGTTGCCCAAGTCACGCCTCGCAAGCACGCACGCGGCTTCTACACCTTGCGCCCAGTCCCACCAGCCTAGCACACTCGGTTCCCCAAGTCACGCCGACTTCCCAATGTCGCCCAAGCCGCACCGGCCCCACCAATTGTGCCCACCTCCCGATTTGTGCAAAACCTACAGAGGCAAGGATTCTAAATCCTATTTATAAAAGGTCAGACAAGCCTCCTCAATTCTTTTTACGGTTTCTTTGTTGATAGTTTGTCACCATCTTGTGCTTACCTCGCAACAAAGCCCCCTGTTCCGAGCTAAGCGGGGGACTTAATGTTGATGGTGGTTTTTAAACAAGGGGTAAAATTATAAAACCCCATGACCTAGTGTTACCCGCAACACATTAACTAAGAGCATTTAAATCGGTGTAAATAATTAATAGGGGTATTTTTTCAAAATGCAGTTAGGGTTTTCAACACGAACCCTAATTCCAAAACAAGCCGCATCTTTTGCGCACCATGGCAGCAATGCCAAACCAAGCCGCATATCGCGCACCATGGCGGCAATGCCAAACCAAGCCGCATACGTGCACCATGGCAACAATGCCAAACCAAGCCGCACCTGCGCACCATGGCAACCATGCCAAACCAAGCCGCATCTTTGCGCAACATGGCAACAATGCCAAACCAAGCCGCACCCCGCGCACCATGGCAACCATGCCAAACCAAGCCGCACTTTGCGCATCATGGCAAACAATGCCAAACCAAGCCGCATCTCGCGCACCATGGCAACCATGCCAAACCAAGCCGCACCACGCGCACCATGGCAACCATGCCAAACCAAGCCGCACTCTGCGCACCATGGCAACCATGCCAAACCAAGCCGCACTCTGCGCACCATGGCAACCATGCCAAACCAAGCCGCACTCTGCGCACCATGGCAACCATGCCAAACCAAGCCGCACTCTGCGCACCATGGCAACCATGCCAAACCAAGCCGCACTCTGCGCACCATGGCAACCATGCCAAACCAAGCCGCACTCTGCGCACCATGGCAACCATGCAAAACCAAGCCGCACCCTGCGCATCATGGCACCAATGCCATATTTCCAAGTTGCTATGCCTTTGGCCCACGCCAAATATAGCGCCCTAGGTTTTGCAAGACTTGCAACTAGGTCAACATGGCCGCACGTGCCATTGGCACATGCCAACACGTATTGCAAGCCATAATTCCAAGTCGCTATGCCTTTGGCCCATGCCCAAATATAGCGCCCTAGGTTTGCAAGACTTGCAACTAGGTCAACATGGCCGCACGTGCCATTGGCACATGCCAAAACGTGTCGCAGGCCATATTTCCAAGCCGCTATGCCTTTGGCCCACGCCCAAATATAGCGCCCTAGGTTTGCAAGACTTGAAACTAGGTCAACATGGCCGCACGTGCCATTGGCACATGCCAAAACATGTCGCAGGCCATATTTCCAAGCCGCTGTGCCTTTGGCCCACGCCAAATATAGCGCCCTAGGTCTTGCAAGACTTGCAACTAGGTCAACATGGCCGTACGTGCCATTGGCACATGCCAACACGTATTGCAAGCCATAATTCGAAGTCGCTATGCCTTTGGGCTATGCCCAAATATAGCGCCCTAGGTTTGCAAGACTTGCAACTAGGTCAACATGGCCGCACGTGCCATTGGCACATGCCAAAACGTGTTGCAGGCCATATTTCCAAGCCGCTATGCCTTTGGCCCACGCCCAAATATAGCGCCCTAGGTTTGCAAGACTTGCAACTAGGTCAACATGGCTGCACGTGCCATTAGCACATGCCAAAACGTGTCACAGGCCATATTTCCAAGCCGCTATGCCTTTGGCCCACGCCCAAATATAGCGCCCTAGGTTTGCAAGACTTGCAACTAGGTCAACATGGCCGCACGTGCCATTGGCACATGCCAAAACGTGTCGCAGGCCATATTTCCAAGCCGCTATGCCTTTGGCCCACGCCCAAATATAGCGCCCTAGGTTTGCAAGACTTGCAACTAGGTCAACATGGCCGCACGTGCCATTGGCACATGCCAAAACGTGTCGCAGGCCATATTTCCAAGCCGCTATGCCTTGGGCCCACGCCAAACATAGCGCCCTAGGTTTGCAAGACTTGCAACTAGGTCAACATGGCCGCACGTGCCATTGGCACATGCCAAAACGTGTCGCAGGCCATATTTCCAAGCCGCTATGCCTTGGGCCCACGCCAAACATAGCGCCCTAGGTTTGCAAGACTTGCAACTATGTCAACTTGGCCGCACGTGCCATTGGCACATGCCAAACTTACACGCTGGTAGCCTAACTTGCAAACCGTGCAAGCTACCACCAAGGCATTCCGCACATGCCATTGGCACATGCCAAACTCACACGCTGGTAGCCTAACTTGCAAACCGTGCAAACTACCACCAAGGCATTCCGCACATGCCATTGGCACACGCCAAACTCACACGCGAGTAGCCTAACTTTCAAACCGTGCAAGCTACCACCAAGGCATTCCGCACATGCCATTGGCACATGCCACACGCGCCACTAGCAGCGCCACTTGCACTCAAGATGCAACCAACACTCGAGATATCAACACAAACTGGGGGATGCTTTCCAGGGTTTTGGTTTGGCGGTCACAGCTTGCAGCGTACACTACGCTCACTTTAAGAAAGCGTGAAAAGGAATAAAGCGGTCAAATAAAAGAGGAAATAATGGTGAAAACGTTTTCACTCCTTAAACACCAAATCGGTTACCACCTCCTCCCATTATTTCACCCTTTACTCTCTTCCTTCATGAGGCCAGGGTACGTTTCAATCTCGACTTGTATAAATAGGTCTTACCTATTTCCACCAGACAACAAGTCTCGGTCAGGAGAAATATACTACACTTACACTCTTAGAAAGGCAACTTTGCAAGCTCTCCCAAAAGCTTCCATCTCTTGCAAGCTAACGAAGCTTCCACTTTCTGATACAAGTCGAGACGCTACTCTCTCAGAATTATTCTGGCCTCAACACCTTTCTTTGCTTCCCTCCCCAAATCAACCCTTCTCCTCCGCTTTGTGACCGAAGCAAGTCTGGAACGGCCATTTCTTGGTTTAGGCCGGACTTGTACAGATTGATCTCTCGAATCCATAAAGTGCTCACGTGCAGCACATTTGTTTAGGGTTTGAACCAGTTTCTCACTCACCTACCGAAATTACCGAAATCAGCAGAAACGATTTTTACCCATAAACAACGGGTATGCATACTAAGTTTCCGTACTTTCATTAAACCAACCAGTACGCATACGTGTATGCATACTATGGTTCCCGGACTTGGAATAACTTGCAACAGTTAGCATACTAGTACGCATAATGTGCTATATCCAATCATGGTTAATTGTTTTAAACACTCATTTCAATCATTGAAATATTCTTAGAAGACGGGAATAGCTGTCTCACACAAACTATTAGCTTCAAAGCAATTTTCAAGTGATCGAATGATCAATACGAAATATTCCGAGTCTACATCAAATGTTGTCTCAGACAAATCATGTAATATGTTACCATAAGATTTTCACATGATCATATTTTGACTTTCGTCAAGATTATAAGATGAACTTGGTTAAAGCAAAAGTTCACCAACACATATTTCGAGAAATATGTAAGCGAGTTAAACTCAACTCGAAATATCAAATGTGTATAATCGAAGTCTATATAGATATATGACTTTTGTCTCAAATAGGAGATATAGTAGATATACTTTTCAATGATAGATGAGTTCAAGTCTCCACATACCTTTTGTTGATGACGTTCCATAAACTCCCCTTAGTAGTTCTTCGTCTTCAATCGATGAACGTCCTGAAGTCTAAAGATCAACTACACTTCCTATCCTAATCCGAGACTTAGCTATAAGTAGACTAGAAATCAAGACTTATAGTTTTGGCAAATAAACTTGACAAACAAGCCCGAGATAGCAATGCTTGATACAGTCGAACCTCGATAAATGAATGTCCTCAGGATCAAGAAAAAATATTCGTTTATCGGGGTTATTTATTTAACGATAAATGAATATTTTATTCATTTATCGATAAACGAATATTTATTCATTTAGAAAATATTTTGTTAATTAAGAAGTTAAATTATACGGGAGAAAAGATTAACATTTTGGATGCTATTAATTTTGCTACTATGGCTTGGAGGTTTGATGTGACGGCAAAAACAATTGCAAATTGTTTCCGTCATTGTAAGATTCGGTCCGAAGATATTGATGTTCCTTAACCAGAAAATGATCAATTAGAAGAAGAAATCCAAGGATTAACTGGTGCCATTTCTAATTTACGTTATAGAAATGTGATGGAAGTCGAACATCTTTTGAACTATCCTAACGAGAATGATGCAGTTATGGAGTCTCCAACAGACGAAGAAATTATTGAGTCAGTAATGAATAATGAGAATGATCCTGAACCAGATGATAGTAGCGTCGTACCAAATGTGTCATCTAAAGATGCTTTTCAAGCGATGGTCACTTTAAAAAATTACTTGCTACAACACGAGCAAAATATTCCAGAAATTGTGCAACCATAGATGAATTTTTATGAGTTCATTCCTACATATATTCTTATGTAAAATTTTCTGATCATGTATTTTGGTTTATTTTATATATTTTTTTTATATATAATTCAGTGATTATTCGTTTATATTTCTATAGGTCCTTTTAAGGATCCAATTTTTTTTATTCATTAATGCATTAAGGGAGGTTATTCATTTATCACCTTGGCCCAAATCGGGACCGGAGAAAATTATTCATTTGGCGAGGTTATTCATTTATCGAACATTCGTTTATCGAGGTTCGACTGTAGTTCGACAGAGCAGTGCTCTAACAATATATTTTCCTGCACAGTTAATGTTTGTTTGCTTATTTTAGTTCCTAATACGGGTAGCATTGGTTGGTCAAGAAATATTTTTCACATCTATTTAGCTATTAAAAACATTTACCCAAGTTTTCACTTTTTTGTTATCTTCTCTAAGCTTGGTGAATGTTAATGGCTCTTTATCTTGTAAAAGTGGAAATTTTCATCGCTAATGATGTTTTTCAGTTGTTGCACTGTCTTTGAATGCTTTTATTACTATATAAAACAAGGATTGTATTGCTCTTATATAAAATTATTATTTATGCATATCTGAACTAAAGGGTTAGAAGCACAGTGTTCATCTGTATGTTTCCATCAATACTTTATTTTTACAGTTCTTTTGTCATTATTGTGTTGCACTCTCACTTATGATAATGAACTTCAACCCCAGATCAGGTTTATTTTGTTGAAATCTTAGTTTCCTCTTCCTGTTTGTTAGTTTGAGTACCCTTCTGCCTAGAACTGTGAGATAGTTTCCCGAAGACAAACAAAAAACCATAAGCTACGTTAGTTAACTTTACAGAAGCTATATTCTAAATTTTGACTATGTACTGCTTGTATGCCAGTTCACACTATTTGTTGTCTGCTATTATATGATGTGTAACTGTAAGCCTAGTTAACTGTACACAAGCTCCAGATTGATTTGTATGTTCTATTGGAAGGTTATGAATGTGCATTATTGCTAGTGACGTTTTATTAAAAGGTTGCGAAGGTAATAGCACTGCTGCCAGCACCTATTTTCTGGTGGCAGGTGGTCACCCTATAAGATGTCACCAGAATCAACAAGCTTTGTGAGACAATATTTGAGAAAATGAGAGGGAGCAAATGGTATTCCCTGATGATAATGAGCGTGTATTTTGCTTGGGAACTTACACAAAAGTGTGACTGATAAGTGGTTTTCTTCCGAAACTATGACCAAAATGAAATTTGTTCCAAAAGTGTGACCATGACCGGTCAACGGACAAGTATGCCCCGGTCTTTTCTGTAAATACTAGATTTTGTCCTCAGATGTCCACATATCGGGTAAGGATGTGTACACATTGCGTAAGGATGTGTACACATCGCGTAAGGATGTGTACATATCGGGCACTGATACTCCACCATGAATAGTGTCCGATGTGTAGATATTGTATGTAGACATCCAAAATCTAGGCATAATCATATGTTGGATAAATGTGGACTTCCATGTTCCGATGTCTACACATCGGACATATTCACCTGATTTGTACACATCAGGCTATATATATGTGGACATCAGGCCATATATATGTGGACATCAACTATAAATATGTGGACATCCTTACGCGATGTGTAGACATCGGACTATAAAAGGGTACTTTGGGTATTAGGTAAAATCAGTCACACTTTTGGAAGATATTCGGAATCAGTCACACTTTTGGAAGAAAGTCACTTATCAGTCACACTTTTGTGTATTTCCTCATTTTGCTTCCAAGTAAAACACACTCACACACACAGTATATTCTACTGGATATAAAGAGAAAAATTCAGAGAAATTGAAGGCCTAACGGCTGCATAAGGAGGATGAGTTGGCCTGGTTTTCAAAACAGGAAAAAATGAACAAACATTTTCTGATCAGCTTGTAACAATAAAGATGAATAACATCCACACATGAACAGTTCGATCACAGAATCTTTTAGTTTTTGCTCTTTGGGGCATATTGGAGGAGTTACTGATTTGCACATCGACTTCATTTTTTTTTCCCATCTCTGTGGAGTTATATATACATTAAGATAGTTAGGAAAAAAAAAAACACAAAAAACAAAAAGACAGTAGAAATCAAGAGGAATGGAATGGAGTTTATTAACTCTTGCTAGTACTTGTAGTTAAAGCACTTTCCTTGTTTGTAATGGCTTCTTAATTCGAGTTCAACAAGAACTAAATTACTGTTTCGACCTGTTTTACTTTTATAAGATTTATTAGGAATTATTAGCTGCCTTTGAGTGTTTAACCGGCCTTTCAGTCAGTGTTTATGTGACTCGAAAAATTCCCCTCACCGTGAAGGGAAAGAACGTATACAGGCATGCATTTGAGTACAGGGTGAAAACGTCCTAAAATACAAACTTGGGCAGCCATAAACGTCACATTCTGAGAGCACTGTGGACAGAGTATATACACGATTGCATGGAATCAAAGAAAATTGCATGGAATCAAAGAAAATAATACAAAGATGGTATTATAGTCAATAAGTCATAAAAAAATAATTCCGACCAAGGGGATGGATATAAACGACCACTGAGCTAAGCCGGGGCTGTTATCTATCCGCGAAGAAAAAATGTTTCTTGATATTCCGCAAAAAACCAATTGGATTTGTAATTCTTCAACATTATCAAAATCTTGATAACGATAAAATGCGTTACATATACTGACCAAGAGCTAAGAGGTGACTAAAGTGTTAGCAAAGATGGAATCAGCACAAAGGGTAAGTGCTTAGTACCGATCAAATCACGATTGAGCTGTTTGAGTAATTTCGTTTCGAAATTATACATAAACATCGAGGAACGGACAACAATGAACATGACATTCTGATCCATTGGGTGGAAAGCTACTGGTGTTGTTCGAGACATATCGCTTGCATCCAAAACCTTGTAACCAACACCAACCGTATCTTCTTCAAATATCATATTCTCTAGGTTTGCATTTTGAGTCAAGTGCCACTTGCACAGTCCAGTTGTAGTGTCGTCTTCAAGTGACCAAACTTTCAAAACTCCTTCTGAACAGTGGCTGTAACGGATGAACCCGCATGTTTTCCCAAGACATCCCGGATCGTAGGAACGATTTGCTCGCTCAGGAAACTCGATCAGTCTGCATGGATGACTACCAGCACCAGCATTCTTATTTGGATCATATGCTAATAAGATCTGATCATTCGGGTCGACAACAACAATCCAATACAAAACTTGGTCTTGGCTAATAATTGCAGGATTTTTTGTTTTAAGCATGACTTGTCGTGGGCACAAAACCTCGTAGATATTCCATGAACCCGTGTCCGAAGAAAATAATTCAATGTTAAATTTGGTTACTGACTTGAGGGGGTCAGGTATATGCACCACCTTGTAGTAACTGGTTAGCTTAGAATTCAATGAGTTGGAAGAGGAAGACTCGCATATAAAACCAGGTTTGGGACTACCGTCGCCTTTATCCAACGGCGGTGGAGGGATACGAGCCCAATCTCCTGTGACCGGATTACCAACTAAGTACACCTTTTGGGGACACCGGTAAGAATTTTCACAGAGAACCAAACCATTGCTTGAACCTAAAAGGAATAACTCAGTTTTAAAAGAATTTTCTGGAAGGTCTTGTTGAAGTACTGATAGTTTTGATATAAGAAACCTAAACGAAAACCCTGCATTATCAGCTTTGAATTTTGCCGATGAATAAATATTAGGATATGCAGTTGGATTTTTTAGGTTAAGTGGAAGCTCTAAATTATAAAAGAATATCCATCTTGGAATATTTGAATGTAGCCACCTGGTTTTGATACCAGGATTAGAGAGTAAAGAGAGCCATATCTTGGAGACGCACTTGAACCTGGATATAGATTTGTATGGAAGACGTATAAGTATTTCGATCAAAACATTTTCTTCTATGTATTTACCATAAGGTACGATTGACGACGCAGAAGAAGAATCCATCTTCTTTTTCTTTTCTTTTCCTTTGAGACGCTCTGAATGTTGCATTGTTGTTGATTATGTTGCATGCTCTTCCTGTATGCTTATATAGAGAAAAAAAAAAAAATACATGGTTTCCTAATCAAATTATGATTCTAAAACCGAGTCCAGTTTTGTGCACATTCCTTTAAATCACTAATTTCCTTTCTTACATAGAAACAGTTTCCTCATCAAATTCTAAGGTTTTACCTATTTCCTATCCCCATTTTCCCTAAATCCCATCCCACACACACAGATCAAATTTTGTATAACCCTTTTTAAATTGGGTAAATAAAACTCACCTATTAGATTTCAGGGATCCACCACCTTCCTTCTCCCACCCTCGCCCCTCACTCTCGATCTCAAATCTAACCCTAAATCAAAAACAATCTAGCACTACTAACATCTGTCACCAACATTATACATTACATCACCACTACTAATATATTTGTATTGTTTTAATGATCTGTTGTTTTATACCAACAACGAAAAGAACAGGAACTATAATCATAGGATCAGTACTTAACTTTCTCTTTCACTTTTGGATTTTCCATTTGATTCGATGGAAACAGTGTATATGAACGAAATGTGAGATGCTAACGGAACAAACGATTAGTTCTCATTATAACTGTTTTCAATTAGGTTTTCATTAATGAATTATTTTTCCGTCCACAAACCACCATATATTATATACATATATAAACTTAAGTTTCACAAGTAATTAATCAAACTTGATGAAATGGTGATTTGATCTTTAATTTCCAACCCCTTGTTAACAATCCAAGATAAGAGCGTGAGTTTTGTTTACCCAATTTAAAAAGAGTTATACAAATTCTGGTTTGTGTGGTTTGGATGGGAATTAAGAGAAGTGGGGATAGGAAATAGGTAAAACCAATTCTAAAGACTTAAAAGCCTACACAAATAAAGTTCTCACGTTGAATGGTGAGAAAACCCTACATTCCTATTGGCCGAAACAAGCCTTTTTTGAGTTTTGTGAAACGAGAGTTTTGGTAGTGACATTCCTATTGGCCGAAACAAGCCTTTTTTGGGTTTTGTGAAACGAGAGTTTTGGTAGTGATATTTTGCAACGTTTTATTGGTGTATATATGTTTTTTGAAAATTAAAAAAAGAGAAAAAAGCCGCACCAGACTAAAAAAGGAAAGCTAAAAACGTTTGCTCTCTATTTTAGATAGGCTTGAGAATTTTATTGGGGTTTTAATTCGGTTTCCTTATTAATGATAACTTACCTTAATTGTTTGAGAACGCGTCTACCATTGCAAATCAAGTTTCGGCGGTCGACAAAGACTCTATTTTAAGAATTATCCATCCGTGCGTATGTTACATGTACCTTAGGCACTCTCCGTAATATGCTTTTAGTCCTATTCACTAATCTTTCTGTACATCATCTTAAAGCGATCATGAGAAAGAGTTACAGAATACTGTAACCGATCTCCTCGACATATATGTTAAAGCGTGGAAAGAGATTGTAGTTGCTAAAAATATAACAACCACACCCAATAAAACTTAACACCTAAGATAAAGATCTACCAACAAGTGAGAAGCAAAGTGCATCAAGGTAAACATGAATGCAAGGGTTTTTTACGTGGTTCGGCCATTAATGAAGCCTACATCCACGGGTTTCACTATGATCGGAGGCGTTACAAGATCGGAAGTGTTACATACAAACTCCATTAAAGGGAAAATAGAGTTTTTCTAAGCTCTCGGTTGTGGGAGGAAGAAGAAGGGATCCCTACAAACATATCTCTCTTTCCCTTATAAAGGGTAGGGATATATATGAAGTTACAATAGTGCCCTTAGGGCTGACTAGTTAGGATAACAATCTTGGTAAAGGGGCGGTAGGAATCGGTAGAGGGGCGGCAACCTAATAAGACAAAAAAGGTCATTAGAAGTAAATTCAAGTGCCCCTTATTAAAAAAAAATGAAAATGACCAATTAACCCTTATTATTAATAATCAAGATTAGTGTTTGATAATCAAGATTAGTGTTTGATAATCAATTTTCACTTATAATAACTCTAAAATTAGATTTTTAGAGTTATAAAAAAAAAAAAAAAATTATGTGATATTTGTGAAACCCTAGATTTTGATTCACTCAACCAAAATGAGTGATTCAAGTGGCAAATTAGAGGTGAGTGATCAAAATTAGTTCCCATTAACTTTTTGTTGATCAAAATTATCTAAAGTATGTAAAAAGATCAAATTTTTAAAATTTTCTGAAGAACATACGGTTGGAAATAAGCTAGTTACCAACCGTAACTGGTTCAATTTGGGGAAAAACCCAATCGTAATACCAGTTACGGTTGCTAGAAAATCTTGGATACGAACCGTAACTAATTACGGTTCATAAAAAAGGAATCGAAACCAACCGTAACTAAACTACGGTTGGTAAGTCATCTATAGTTTCGAACCGTACATCACTAATTTAAAAATTCTTAACATTCAGGATGATATACGGTTGGTAACTTTCATTAAGTTACCAACCGAACCTAGGTGCGGTTGGTAATTAAGGTTTCGTACCAACCGTACCTAAACCTCATTCTCAATTTTTTTAAGGTACGGTTCGTATTTGGGTTGTTAGCAACCGTATGTTCTTCAACCAATACAGGTACGGTTGGTAATTGAGTTATTACCAACCGTAACTCGCATAAACCCAGAAATTTCAATTTCAATTTTCATACAAAACCCTAATTTTTGATACAAAATTAACTTAAATTCAACACGATAAACTAAACCCTAACTGGGTTTTTCCAAACATTTTTCAAATCGCCGATTAATCGAAAACGATGAAATTTTCGGTTTTAATGGAGGTTAGGATTGATAGAGGAGAAGAGAAGATGAAGAAGAAGATGAAAAAAAAACTGATTTGATTTTTTTTTGATTCATTAGGTTAAAAAAAAATTGATTTGATTTTGGTTGATTTAAGGTGAAAGGGTAATCTAGTCAATCTACATCCCTATAGGACACCCCCTAACCAATAAGAGGGACATTGCTATCACACTTGCCGCCCCTCTACCAATTCATGCCGCCCCTTTACCAGGATTGTAAACACTAGTGAGGTCTTATTTCCTAGAAGCAGTTGCACCTAACTATTCTACTTCTGCCTTAATCTTTCGACACGTGTTTGTTACATATTTTTACTCCTACATTTATGCCCCTTTTCTTGAGGTTTGATCGAAGAGCAATCCTTAAGAAAATCCTTCGGATCATGCGTTTGCGTTATTGTTGATGTCTTGCATTCGGTATCTTCACTTCGGGTATCGGCTTGGTGATGATTCTTTGTGCGTTACTCAAACCGGTTGTTACCGGACTATCAATTTGTAGCGACTTGGGCTTTTCGTTGGGCTGCGAGTTGTCCGAATCTGGGCTTCTTAGTAGCATGCCTCCCGAATAGGCGTTTCATTGTCTTCGGTTACGATCTTTTTATACTTCCTGATTGGTTCCTATGTTTTAACTGTGCTCGATGTCGTGTTCTTATTTCCTTTTTACTCGGATCTGGCTTTTCTCGATATTGTAGACGAGTTCAAATCGTGTTGTTATGGATGATCGGCTCGAAGTCAAGTATCTCTTCTTGTAAGAATTATCCACTTTGGGTTGATTTGACATTCTAGGGTGTACGCCTGGCTCGGTTTAAGTCTGCATCTCGTCTCGTAGCAGTTCTCTTCGGGACAGCTGCTTTAACACTTGTTCAAGATGGTGTATGGAATGTCTCTACGAGTTGAATTCGATCTGACTCAATACGGAGGGTCCATGATGCGTAAAGACTATTCAACTGTGTCTAATTTTGGTGATAAGCTCTGTTGGTGCTGCTGACTATAGCTTCAATGTTGCTTTCTTGTTGGGAAGTTCTGATGTTGGGTCGCTCTTCTCGGTTTTAATTGGCTTTCTTTTCTGATACAAATCTGGTGGTGTCTGCCTCTGTTGTGGGTCCTTTATTTGGGCAAGTTGATAGCTTCGGCTGAATGGTGCGTCGGGTGTACTTTGCAGTGAGCTTTATAGCTTTTCATTGTTGCTGATGGAACTGAGCAGAAGAATACAAACTGCGTCTGCAGTATGCATACTTGCCCCTATTCTTGTGCGAAGTTTCAAAGCAATTCTTGGTTCAAAGGTTGCTGGTTGTCGTCGTCGTGTCGTGGCATCCCTTGTAACTCTGTTGCCATCGGGGTTATATTGTCTAACAATTGTGAATTGGATTGTGACCTCTTCCTCGAACTATCAATTTCCCTTGGTAATCGCCACTTGCTTTGGATTGCTAGTCTTTTACCTGAAGCATATGTGAACCGTTCCTGAACTGGTTAGGCCCTTGATGATCTGGTCATGCGCTCATCGTCTTCAAAGTTGTTGTGTTTCTCCTTGGTGGTCAATGCTCAAGCTTTGTCTTGGTTTGGTTGGCATCAGGGCTTGACGAATCGCGGTTGAAGCTCTCTAGACGAATACAAGTACCTGCTGCTCATGAAGAGGAGTGGTAATTGCACTAACTCACGACTATTTAAGATTCAGATTCAAAATTCGATCAGTTCTCGCAAGCGTAAACATTTCAAAGATTAGATGAGGGCTATATAAGGGCGTAAAAGCAGTTCTAGGTATGTCATAATCAGAGGTGTTACCTGAATAATCAGAGATGTTGTTCACTAAGTATGCTCATGGTATACATTAACAAAACAATTTTCATCTACAGTGAGAAGACACCTATAAAAGATACTCAAGTTAACTACATGGCATGTCGAGTTTCTTAATATCCGAGTTCGCCTTAGTCATTGTGATTACGCAAATGAATAACCACTGAAATGCACATAATAGACAGTTTCTCGAGATAGATGATACTTAGCTGTCTTGTGAACCAGCTGACGATCTTGGTGTCCTCGATTTGCTTTAACTGAATGAAGGTTTTCTCGCGCCGCTCCTCCAAAACACTTTTCTTGTAGTGTTGCGACTATCCAATTGTTGTTGAAGGGACTGCGCAAAGGAATACCATCTGCACCTTCCTAGTACGCGTACTAGCCCCTATTCGTTTGCGGAGTCTCGAGACAACGATTGTGCCCCAGACTAACTCTTGTCCTTAGTTTCCACATCTTTATTCTCACCCAAGATATGCGTCCGGATCTGCAGCCTTGGAGATAAGAGATACTTAGATTGTTTTTTCGGTGATGGATTTCGGTTTTGCTGCTGACGATGAAGTCCATAAGTTCCTTTTCCGACCTGGAAAGTCTAGATACTCGGGCGTATTGTTCCATTGTGTTTTGCAATGGTGTGAAAGGCTAGCTGTAGGATGTACTCGTACATTACTCGCCTTATTACTGGATTGTATAGTTGCTCGTGACCTTGTTTGCTGCCAGTGATGTCGATACGATACGGTTCGTTGCTGCCACTCTTTGTTTGATTCATAAACTTGGGAGACTTCGTGATGTCGTTCCCTCCTTTATTTGGTTTTTGATCTCGAACCGTAGCTTTTGTTGTTGACAATTCTCGACCAAGACAGTTATTCTTCCTAGCTTTCGTGCCCCTGTATGTAGCCTCCATGCGATATTTAGCTCAGTTTGTGTTACCCTGCATAGTTTGGATTTCCCTCGGCCATTCCTATTAGTGCTTGTAATTTTTCAAATAAAAACACATTATCATTTACACACTTTTCCGATTTTATAACATTAATTGCATCTGTTGTGTTTTCCGATGAGTCTCAATGATAAATACCAATAGAAGATATCTAAAGTTAAAGACATAAGGGTAAGAAAGCTTCCCTCTTGCAGCTGTTGTGTTTACCCGCAGCCTTTGTTATTCGATGTCTTTGCGAACTTCGGTGCATGCACGCTACTCAAGTTTCATACGCTGATAACCCGATAGGTCCGTCGTCGCCATTATGTTGCCCCTGATGCCGACATACATCTCGTGCCCCTGTGGGTGACCTCATTGGTGCTGGTTCCAAATGAACCATTCAAGTACCACCTGCCCTTGACGAGTTAAGTCCACCGCCAAAGTTATACATGACCGTTCATAGTCTTAGCGTACACGTTTTCCTGTAAGACTAATCATTTCAACGTAGGCATTAGTTAATATTCCATATCTGTCGAACACACTCAACAGGGAGGGTCATCGGGCCCAATGCCATGTCCCGATTGAGGTATCTCATCACCGTCATTTTGATCTAGTGGTAGGGCACTTGGTTATTCCTAAAATTCTATTGGCCCGATACCCCAAGGAGTTATCAATTAACTGCTTTGGGCAAGTGATTTCGGCCACTTGAGATGGAAGCAATGTTGTATGCTCGACTGTCGAGTACTCGTGCCTCGAAAATCGGCCACTGGCTTCCAACCACCAGGGCCCTTAGACTACCTCGGCACTTGCACATTGCCATCGCCCCGAGTTCGAATATCCCATCGAGTGTAAGTCGCCCCGGCACTTGCACAATGCCATCGCCCCGGGTTCGAAACGACCATTAGACGCATAGCTCCTGGCTCCGTTCAGGGCTCTTAGATCACCTCGGGCCATTTCGATTGATGACCCGAGTACGAGATGACCCGTGTTACTTTTCATCACATTAACAACCCAAGGCGTCCCCCAGGCTATTATTCACCAAAGTCTCAGAATCTATTCGGAATCAGAACTCCTAGGCTATTGTTCACTGCCTCAGGACAATGGAAATTGGACCCACATTCGAGATGAGGTAAACAAATCAGAGTATGTGTTAGGTTGTCGCACTCAACATGAACTAATGTTGGAATTGGTTGTAGAGTTCTACTCGCCAATAGGAATTTCAATATACCGGGCAACGATTTCAATAGGTAAACAGTCGTGTTATTTTCCGAGGTTGATATCTTCACACAGTCGGCTGTTGCTGCGAGGTAATCGATTCCAAGCTGGAAATGATCCGTACTCATCCGATTAAAGGTATGCCCAAGTTGTTGCTTGTTGGCCTGAGATGACTTGCTCCTAATTTATCGAACAGATAGGATATAGTCATGACTCATGAGTTGGTTCTAAGATAAACGAATGCCCAATATACACTGGTCCGAAGTAGTTGAGTACTGAAAGTAGTTGGTGTGGCATTGTGGATCAAGTGATTATCTTCAGAGCAGCATCTGCTCCTTGTCCGTTCAGCATCACATACTAGAGGAATATCGCAGTCACACGCTGCTCTTAGCGTCGCCGATTCTTCCATGTCTATGGACTAGCTGAGGAGAGAAGTGACTGCTCGTGTACTGTGGTTTTTAGATATCTGACATCCGACAACGATGCCCACCACCATGTAACTGTCGTATCCCTCCAGATTCCCTCAAAGGTCCCTGTGAATTCTAGTTACAGATTAGCTACTGCGAAGAGAATTTAACCACAAGACAATATTCTTCAAGCCTTCATGGTAGTTAGGCACAAGACAATTCTTGTTGCCACTCTATGCATATGAGTTTTAAGCGAAATAAAGGTTATCACGATGAGTTGCACATGCTATTCAATCTTTCACACAAGAATTATAAATGTTATGCCTTCCCAGGCGTTTCGATGATATGCGAATTAGCAATACAACTTAAATTTATCATGTTAAGCATGGTCTCAAACGCGCGCATGCTGAAATAGCAATATAACTGCACTGCAAATGGATAAGGATCAGGAGACAAATGTGGAATTTAGATGGATTGTGCTCATCCCCATTTTCTCAAGAAGTCTCACAACTGTGCCTCAAATTATTAGCTGTCAACGATCAGGAAGCAAGAAGGAAAGGGTTCTTCCCTTTTTTATGTGACGTCCACAACTAATTGATGTATCTCGGCGAGATTGGATGGACTGCTGCGACAAACTTCTTCGAAGCGGTCGACTCTGTTGACCATCCTCATGTTGATCGGGTGCTACATAATCCGATTTGTCTGAGCTATACGGATCGCATCTTAACTGAAATTTTCCCTTATGTCAACACAAATCCAATAGGCATTCAATTAAACTCTAAAATTCTTGAATCCTGGTTGCTGGAAATAAAGAAATTCATACCATCATATTAAATAACAAGAATCCATTTTATCCAAATATCGAAGTGCAGAAGGTTCTCATATTTCCTCAAGTGGGTCACGAATGTTATTTTGTTCTTTTTATAAAGACGATTACATATTGAGAACTGGTTTTACGACTCATAACAAGAAATAAGTGGTGGAATGGCTACTTAGGACTGTTTAGGCATATACTAGGGTCAAACCTAGTCATAGACACAATCATTTGGTGTACAAGAAATATCAACACGTGCTGCTCAACTTAAACATCCATTATATCGTTACGATCTAACTAATAATTAATACAGTGTAAAAATGATAAAGAAAACTATGGTGAATCCAAGGACTGTGGGTATCAACTTAACAAATGTCAATGCTCGGGAAAAGCTTAGGCAGCATTCACGATAATGTGCAAGTGTACATTAAAATCCAATATGTTATGTGTTCCCTATCTCCTTTAAACAAGCATCATGCTAATAATATTCTCGAATATCTAACAAGGCACGAAGGTATGTGTGACAATGATAGACTGAGTTACATGCCGAATTCCTAAGTTCACTTTGAGGGATTCTCATGGGCTGGTAACGTTCATAGGAGTATATTATGTATGCAATAACCAAATGGAATCAAAAGTTTAGAGGAGGTATGTCGCCCGATCTGTTGTATCGAGATGAATTATCTGGGACTGAGGACGAAGATGGCTTGTGCAATCCTCGAACTGTCTTGTGACTCTTATCCGTAGCTACCCTGAACTTTCCAGTCTGGAGTTGGCCGAGATGGTTGACCGAAATAATCGTTCACAACAGAATCTTCCGAGATGATTTCACTGAAGGGTCAATTTACAATTAAGGAGGTTTAATTCTCAGCATCTCTTTTTTTTTCCTGCAACAACCAATCCATTAAGTGAGTATCCCGAGAAAAACATGAACCAAATTGCATATTTGAAATCCAATCAACAGAAGTATTACTAACGACAAGATTCATTTTCTCAAAATTTGGCCAAGTAATTGGGTACTTTAAGGCTTTCAAAATAATTTAAGTCAGGCCGATTTCAAAAAAATTGATCTAGGCGATTCACTAGCGCTTGGGTGTTATACATATCACCAGGAACGAATCCGATTGTTATGTCCGCTGTACTGAATTAACCAGGTGTTTGGGAAAGGTGATACTTAGCTTCCGATGGTTGTTCCCATGGCCTGGACTCTCAGTTCTTGACGCTGCCCTTAAGTTAGAGAAGTAATTGTCATTGCCGCGATGCGTTAAGTTCAACACCCTCCGCTGCGTGGCTGCCCCGCTTTGTTGCATGATTCTAGTAGGTTCTCCCGGTGTTGAGCTGTCATGTTGACCGGAGATGGAATCCTGAGCCTTCCCGAGAAAATCACATCTGAGATGGTGATTCATGGTGGCCCGAAGGAGCATATGCGAGTTTGATTTGATTGTGTGTGCATTCTTCACCCAATGAGGGGTAGTGACAAGAAGTTGGTGAGACACGAGCTAGCTAATGGTTGTACGAAGGAGTGCGGAAGTGATTTTAGTCCGAGACAGATGATCCAAAGTGATTATTCTTCCTGAGCTGATTTTGCCGGAGGTTCAATATATAACTAAAGAAATTTCACTCTCTCTTCATCATTTTCTGCAACAAGAAATTAGGCAAGTGAGCATCCAAGGCAAATTTTGGCCAAATCATATATTCACATCCAAACTGCAACTATGCCGCTGATGACATGATCTGCGTCCTCCAAAACCAAGCTCGAGTTTTATCAATTAATGTGTTTGAAATAACTTTGGCTGGCGGATTTTAACAATCATTAAACAAAATCTGGTTTGGATTATTCACTAGCATTTGAAAGTTTAAACTATCGTGGCAAATAAATTCGGATGTTATATGCACTGTAATGAGATAAGTGTTTAAGAGTGACGGTACTTAGCTTTCATTCCTGACAGTTGAGAATAGATATCAGCTACACATTCCGACGCGATCCGCACTTGGTCAGAGAGGGTTATTTCGTCTCCATGAGCAGAGTTGCCCCTCCCTGGGAGTCTATGTCATCGCCCGAGGCTCGTGCTCACAATGTCACTATCATTCTGCTTCTTGATTGATGTACCTGCAACTTACTAACGGTATTATTATGGATGCCTTGGTTAGGATATAAATTAACACTATAAGAATTTCATGACAAGCGATGCGTTCAAGTATATTGACACTATATATAAGAATCAAGCATTTCAACGATTTAAACGACTATTGTGACGGGTTAAATATAGATGATTACAGTGACAATCCCAACATTTGTACTGGTCTCTTTAAGGATTCAAATGCAATTCCTAATCTGATCACGTCGTAGGGAGAATACATAAATAAAATGTCATGGTTTATAGTAGATAATCCAGGAACAATACTGGATGGTCTCTTCCTAAACTATATTGTGAGACATCATCTTCTCCTAAAATATCTCTAATATTTCTCATTCAGTACCATTTCGCAATGACTAGATATCATGTCAATCTTGCAAACTTGTAATTCATAGCTACAGGTGGTAAAGGCAATTCATATTTGCATGCCAAACGTCTCGGATTTACTTTCTCAGATATTGAAGCGAAACTATTCATGCTTTCTTAGGTGGGCTGCACTTGACTAGGCCAATCATTCTTTCACCGGGCTTATACGAGGAAGCCTTTAGATAGCATTTATCAAAATAACTCGCATAATGAGAATTGAGGAGGTAAGAATGTTCCCTGTAATAGATAATGTCCCGATGAAGGTGTGATATTCTGGAACGAACCGACTCAATTTTTTCGAGTTGAATTCCCGAAGCGAGCTAGTTGTAAGCAGTTGACCTGAAGTGACTGCTCTGTCCGATATGGTTCACCTTTCTCGACATACAATGAACTGACCCGAGCTAAGCGTAGCAGGTGAATGGCCGATACGATCCGTTACTCGAGTACGTACCTGCCCGATATGACCTGGCCCGAGATGATTTTGATCCGAGTAAGGTAACCGATTCGCCCCGATGTGGAATTACACGAAGCTGAGTTGCTGCAATTCCCATTGATGCTATGAACAGACTTGGTTGAATTGGTCACTGAATAGAGATGTGCCGATGAACCTAGAGATGGCCAGACCCGAGATTGATGCTATGAATCGACATGATTTAAATAACCCGATCAAAGCTTGATTGAACTGAAACATTTGGTCCCGATGATGATCTCTTCGAGGCTGAGTTGCTGAGACCCGACTAACTTGATGGTGAGTTTTCATATTTTCGATCTCATAAAGAACAATATTCGAAGATGCCGTGAATTTGACTCTTACGAGCAAGCCCGAGATATATATTCCCCTAAAGTAGTCGACCAGATATTGATTGCATCTTATGATCTGGATTTCATCCGAGGTGAAAATTGACGAGATGGTGATGAGCTACATCCAAAGTTCTTCATTCCATGCAAGTCCAAAACCGTTGCTTCTTACTGCTAGAGTTGGCAGGCGAATCTAGTGTACTGGCAAGATTTAAATACTTCAATAAATTGATCAGAGCTCGTCCCATTGTGGCAGTTTTGTCCCGAGACGATTTCCTTCAAAATTGAGTTGATGAGACCCGATCGAATTGCTGGTGATTTCACAAATTTCGTAACTCCCGATGGTGAAGATTAAAGATGGAATCTACATCGTGGCTAAGAGAATCGCTGCACCAACAAATCACTTGAGTGAACAGCCGAGAAGAGCATCTGTATCATCCAATTCAAGACATAAGACAGAAAAACCTCGGCTGAAACGAATCGGAAAATTCCCCAAATCATCTAAAGATTTCGTTATTCAATATTTTCAAAATAGCTTAATTGGGTTTGTAAAACAAGATCTGTTGATTGCGAATCTCCCATCAAAACGTAAATCGAAAGGAAATCCAATTTTTGCTCAATAACAAACCCTAGGTTTTATAAAACACCTTTTGGGAATCTTTTAACTTGAAACTTTCAAATCTCAATGTTTAAGAACAAGATAAAAGAGAAGATAAGGAAGAAGATTTGTCCTGTTTCGATCTGTTCTTCGTTGATGGTATCTCTGTTTCCAATCTGGTTTAAGTTCTCTCGATACTCGTCCGTGCTTTCAATAAAGAACTTCCAATTTTTCTCCCCTCAATTTTGTCGCCTGTTTGTTGTCTGGAGATGGCTTTCTTTTGATAAAGCCCATGTTTACCCTTCACACCTCAACACTCAGTAGTCAGTAGATCATCACTAACTTCACTGGAACTACTTCTAAGCTAAAAACTACAGATTTGAGACTCTCGGTCCCCTTAGTCGGCGCCAGAATGTAGTTGCTAAAAATATAACAACCACACCCAATAAAACTTAACACCTAAGATAAAGATCTACCAACAAGTGAGAAGCAAAGTGCATCAAGGTAAACATGAATGCAAGGGTTTTTTACGTGGTTCGGCCATTAATGAAGCCTACATCCACGGGTTTCACTATGATCGGAGGCGTTACAAGATCGGAAGTGTTACAAGATCGGAAGTGTTACATACAAACTCCATTAAAGGGAAAATAGAGTTTTTCTAAGCTCTCGGTTGTGGGAGGAAGAAGAAGGGATCCCTACAAACATATCTCTCTTTCCCTTATAAAGGGTAGGGATATATATCAAGTTATAATAGTGCCCTTAGGGCTGACTAGTTAGGATAAACACTAGTGAGGTCTTATTTCCTAGAAGCAGTTGCACCTAACTATTCTACTTCTGCCTTAATCTTTCGACACGTGTTTGTTACATATTTTTGCTCCTACAGAGATCATGAGAAAGAGTTACAGAATACTGTTGATCAGGATATTCTTTGGTCCTATTCACTAATCTTTCTGTACATCATCTTTCCAATATTGGAACAAGGTCAATGTCCAAAAGTGTACCCTGCAGAAAGCTATTTACTAAAAATGTCTAGTTTTTTAAAAATTCCAAAAAAGGTAAAATGTGCACACATTATAGGTGTGGATTCATCATATTGGGTACACAATGTCAAGCAATGGGTACACATTCAAACATTTTTGGTAATTTACAACATTTTGGGGAATAACTAATTAAAACTAGACACTTTTGGAAATTTCCTCAACAAAAACCTACTCATAGTAGATTTCTGTGAATGTCTCCACTGATTTTATTTTTTGTTTCATTATTTGATCCTTTTTGTATTTAGTTTAATTTGCTTTGCTTCTATTCTTTTCTCTTAGTCCTTGATAAGTTTGCTTTGCATCCCAGCTGATTGATCAAAACAAAAACAAAAAAAAAAAGTTTGCTTTGCATTCTGAAATTTTATTATATATTTTTCGTTTCCATTGTGCGCACTGAAGATGCTGGTTTGTGGAAACTTTTCATATTTTTTAACAACAAATTTAACACTGTGAATGCTAATGTTGAACAAAGATGAAATTCAACTTAAGATCCAGCAAGAATTTTCAGATATTGGTATCAACACAACAAATCCAAACATGCAAGAGGGCAAGAACGACCCGCAATCTTAAAGAGAGAATTATTGTTACACTACAACAAAAAACTGTGGACAAAATCAATCCACTTTGGATGTCAATTTTATCGGGAGAGGAACATACTTTCCAAGTAACGGTTCATATGACAATGAACCTAAAGGTGGATACGACAATAGATTCTCAATAACTTGGATTACCCAAAATTCCCTTGCCATAAGATATGGCTAAAGGATTGGTGTACCGATCTTGTTGTTAGGAGACGTATAAAACGAAGAAGTTGCCAAATGTATGAAGTCAAGATATTGATGTAAGGGTTGGCACATTAACTCCAAATAAAGTCCTAACAGGTCAAAAGTCTGGGAAAAAAATTTAGCTTGGGCAAGGGCGGAGCCAGGATTTTTAGAGGTGCAAGATTGAATTCAACGCTCAAGGCGTGTTCACTTCATCATACAATTGTGGTAGTTCCAATTACTAGATTTTTATGGCGCATGCGGCACCGTGCCGGCACGTTTATTCTTCTATTGGGAAACTATAAGTAGGGGTGTAAATTCGGGCAGGCCAGGCCGCCCGGCCCAAAAACTAAGACAGACCGGGCAGGCCAGACTTAATATTTGCAAGCCCGTAAAAAAATTCAGGCCGGGCAGGCCAGGTAAAAGTAGATAATTTGCTACCCAAAGTCCGCCCAAAGCCCGCTTTTTATACGGGCAGGCCAGATCGGGCCGGACAGGCCACCATTTTGAAAAAAAAAATTGTTAAAAAAGTTTAAATTTTCAAATAGATGGTATTAAATTTATTTATTTTTAATACAATATCCTTTTCTTTTTAACAGTGCATATCATAAGTGATAGTTTTATTTTCTATTTTAAATACAATGACAAATTTTTAATTTTAGCCTATAATAATTAATTAATTAGAGTATAATAAACTTTCTAAATAAGAAAATATATAACATTAATGTTTTAAAAAGGATAATTATAAGTAAAAACAACTATATATTTTATTTTTTTAGATACACAATTGACAATTATAAAATGGTAACTTTTAAGTCTTTTTAAGAGGATACTAAATGATTGATGGCATAAAGAATGCTTTCAGGCCGGGCACCAGGTCGGGCATCAGGTCGGGCATCATAATTAATTGCAAAGCCCGAGCCCGCCCAATAAATTAATCCAGGTCAGGCCAGGCGGCACGCGACGGGCCATAACAGGCTTTGGGCTACTTCGGGTACAGGCAGGCTCAGGCGGGTACAGACAGGCCGAGTATTTTCGGGTATTATTTACACCCCTAACTATAAGACAAGTTTAATTCACTTGGGCTTTTAGTAGGGCGCAAAAATTCATTTGGGCTTCTAATACGGGTGCAAGATTCTCATTTTTCTTTTCTCTGCGTTACAAAAGAACCATTTTTTAGGGACCATAGTCTTTTTGGGGACCATGGTCTTATTAAGCCAATCTCCCTAGACTTATAAGGGGTGTTCTAAAGTTAGGTAAATACATGTTTACCCTTTACTTTAATTTAAATTAAAACAAACCTAATAATTATATAAATCTAATCATATACATCTAATCTAAATGAATCTATTAACCAAAATCAAAATCAAAATCAAAATCAAAATCAAAAACAAAAACAGGAGGGGAATCGAAATTTTTTAGTTTTGAAAAAAAAAATTATTCTCTTCTTCTTCTCTCTTTCCTTGACGTTCCTCGTTCGATTGAAAAACCCATCAATCTTTTTAATTCGTTTTTTGATTGGGAAAATTGAGTAGAAATCATCAATATATGGTTTAAATGGAAGTTAAAGTTGCATGTTCGGTTAGGAATAGTTTAAAAAAAACTAGTTTTGTAACCGAACATTCTGAAACCAAGAACACAAAGAACACTTCGGTTATCACGAATTTAATTTTTCGTAACCGAACTCCAAGTTCGGTTGGTTCGCAAAAAATAGTTTTAACCGAACTCCTCATTGAAAACCAATATATTGTGTTCGGTTGGTCCCCAAAAAATTCTAAAACTAGTTAGTAACCGAACTCTACCCATAATACAAAAAAAAAAAAAAAAAAAAAAAAACTGTGCTATTTTCCCCACTATGTTGAGTTATAATTTAACCGAACTTTCCCTACTCTGTTCGGTTGGTTCGCAAAAAATTCTAAAACTATCTAGTAACCGAACTCTACCCAAATTACAAAAAGAAAAAAAATTTCCAATGTAACCAAACTGTGTTATTTTTCCTACTATGTTGAGTTTCAATTTAACCGAACTTGTCCCATTATGTTCGGTTTGTTCGCAAAAAATCTTGACAAACCGAACTCTTCACTAATTGCATTTATAAGGAGTTCGGTTAGATATGTTGTTGGGTTAAAGTTTGCGAACCAACCGAATATTACTTTGTAAATCCTATAAACAAAGTTCGGTAACATGTCTGTTAACCGAACTACTAAAAACCTCCATTAACAGCGAGTTCGGTAACCTGCGTGTTTGGAAAAAGTAACCGAACTACACTTTCAGATGAGTTTGGTAACCTGTTCTTCACATAAGGTAACCGGACAAGCCAAAATCTACTCTAAAATTTACAGTTTTTTGAAAATTTGGAGCAATTCAACTAAGATTATCTAAGTTTGAAGCATACCTGGGTACCCAAATACCCTTCCTCCGGTTGTGGTTATTAAAATCCATCGTTTTTCATGTTTTCCTTCTTCATCTTATCTAACTTTACTCTCTCAATAAATCTACTTCTTTAAAAAAAAAAAACATCTGATTTTTTAATCTCACTAATTATCTTTAACTTAATCATCTCACAAATCATTACACTAACTATTATTAACACTAACTAATCATTACCCAAAATTAATCAGGAGGGTAATTTAGGTATTAATATAAATATCTAGATAAGGGGTGACCTAGTTTTTTTTTTTTTTCTGTCTCTCTAAGGAACCTCCGTTGATGGTCCTCAACAGTCACCACCCATATTGATGCGTGGTGTTCTTCGACTCATCATTATTGTATGTGAATCAATATTGGGTTCATTACTTTGGCGTATTATAACAACAATTTCATTAACTTGAAAAATAAATAAATAAGGTGTGCTTGGTTGCCAAAATTGTGCAATCGGCCAATTTGGGAAACGAAATACGACTCTTCCACCAAATTTTGTGGTGTTGTGAATACAACTTTCAAAATTGAACAAACGCACAGTAACGGAATGAATAAAAAGCCCGGTGCATAGCACACGCATGAATCTAAAAATATTTTATTGGATAACTATTCTAATGCCACTTAATAATCTTTAAAAAGACTAACTCAATACTGCCCTCATATTGAACCGCGGGAAAACCCTCCTAAGCATTCAACGGGGACCACTACCCAACCTTAATATTGCTTAACCCAACAAATTGGTGAAATATGAGCGGTTTTAATACTTTCTTCCCATTTTTGTGCCAAAATTAAAAAGGAAAAAAGAACAAGAAAAACCTCGCACAGGCTTCAAATTAAAAATGCATTGTCACGGGACGGAGTAAAGCCTAGCGCATACCAAATAAAAAAATATACCGTCACGGGACGTAACTTAACCCCGAGCACACCAAATAAAAAATGCATAGCCGCGGGGCGGGACGAAACCTCGCGCACACCTAATCAAAACATACAAAATGCCCGGTGCGTAGCACGGGCACAAATCTAGTTATGATTCTAAAACCGAGTCTGATTTTATGCATACTCCTTTAAAGAGTGTGCACGTAACAAAATAACAAGGGTGGAGTCAGAATTCTTACATAAGGTGTGCGGCTTAGCTAAATTTTAATTATCAAACGTCACAAAAAAAAATTAAGTTCTTCTAAATTTTTTCGCAATTTCGTGATCATTAATCACAAGTAATGATTTTGATATGATCACCCATCTTGTGATTATTAAATCTAGATTTGACAAATTTTTCATTAGCTTTGTTGTACATTTTTTTTTTCCCAACTTCAATGATATAAGTTATTTTTTAGTTTCGATTCACGAAAACGTAAAGGCACGTATATTTCATGCGACTTTTACAATAATTAAACCAATAATGATTGCATACTACAAGTTCATCTTTTAACAACTCTAGAATTTAGATAAATAAATCCAAAAACATGCAAGATGAAAATCGTTGGAAATAGCTTGTGTAATTACAATTTTTGCTATACCATACCTAGTTATCCTTCTCAAACGTAAAAATAAATTCTCACAAGAAGTTTCCAAGAAAAATAAAGAAAAGAAAAATAAAAGAAAATAACATGTATTTAGACTTTATCTATTTCTTCATACCTTTCTGCAATTCCATCGAAGAATGATTCACCAATATCTTTGGCCCGTTGAATGGTTGATATGTTGTGTTCCTGACTCAGCACGCAAACCTTCTGATTTACAATACGAATATGCTGTCTAAATTTTGTATATTCTAAGATTAGCTTTTTCTGATTTCTAACCATGACTGTTTACTTTTCGATCATCTCGAACTGATCATCGATGAGCTGATTTAATTGCAACTGGAGGTTAGCAATTTCAATGTTAGAGTCATTTTGAGCATGAGTCAGATCCTTAAAAGAATCAACAATCCATGAGTTATGTTCTTTCCTTAAAGCAATCCTTTTCAACATTGTTTCATGGCAGGAATTTCCTTCCTTTGAGTCATCCTCATCAAGAACGATAATTTCATGCGGTCTTTTTGAGCTTTCCATTCTTTTGAAAAGATGAAAACTACAACTCAACCAATTATTCTTTCAACCAAAGGTTTAAAAACAATAGGAATTCTCTACCTCTTTTTATAAGGAAACCCTAAGATTTAAATCTTCTAAGATAGGATTCGTGAATAGGTTACATCCAGAACAAAAGGTGGTTTACGGGGTTGACAGCAATAATAACAGATTCTCAGCTCAATAAATATAGTGTTCTAGATACACTATACATTAGAGCACTTTAGAAAAACACTGTTGTAAAAAGAATTATTAAAACATAACAAACAATATATGTGTATATATATATTTTAAAAGATGCAAAAAAAATAGTCAAACAAGAATTAGAAATGAGCAATCTCGATATCAGATCGATTTCTGATGAGTGTACATCCCTTGTAACTTCTCAAGTTAGTTTCAAGGGCACATCTGTCGAGGTTAATCAACCACTACAAGTAAACTTGGCTTTACCAACTATTTTCTTACTAACTACAGTTGATGGAACTCTCCAGCAGCAACCTTTGGAAACTGAAATCAACTCTGGTTAGTATAAACCTTTTCCCACTAGTTTTCTAGCAATGATAATGGGTGGAATTCTTTAGCAACAATGACCTAACAACCAGATTATCATACTTGTTGTTATTAACCTCCAACCATCATGTTTAGGCAACCAAAACGTATACTAAAAGGTGCATATCTTTTGTCACTTGTCTTAGCCACCAGAACAATTTTTTAATAGACACCTAAACCGACCATCTATTTATTGGCGTTGAAAGTAGCTATCATCCACAAGAATTTGGCAACTTTAAAGTACAGTAGAAGGTAAATACTTTAAGTCACTATGTGTAGCCTCCAAGTTAATCTGTCGATAGACACTTGTACCAACCTATCAGTTTGTTGGTGTGGTTAACTTCCAGCCACCATAATATGGCAACTCTGCAAAGACATTCACGTTCAAAAGTTTTCTTCCTTTGTAAAGAAAATTGGTATTGGCGAGAGTTTATCGTTAGAGTATCTGTAACAAAGTGGATTTCGTTTAGAAATATGTATGCTGACTAGTCATTTGTGGTTGAGTCCAAAATTTATGCATGACGATATATCACCTCATTCGTAAGGATCGACTTAATAAATATATATGCATATGATTTAGTTTTTTTTTTTTTTTTTTTTTTTTTTTTTTTTAAGCATGTGATTTAGGTAAATGGTATACACTCAAGATAATTTTGATTTCTTTTTAATTAGTGCAAGGTGTCTACTATGTAGCTAACGAAAAATACGAGCCAACCGAACTTGGATTGCTGAAACTAAATTTATAAGTTCCATTAATATTAATTTTGAACAAATAGATAGTGGATGATCAAAAGATGGATTATCATACACAAAGCCATAAACCCTACATCTACCAATGTTCGACATAGTTTGAGTGTTCGTAGAAACCCTTCGTCTAAGTCGGAAACTTCACCAAAACCATAAACCTACCAATGCTGGTTATACTTAACGACCACTTATCCGAAGTCAAAATCTCCACTAGAATCCTAAATATACCATTAGTTTACTTCAAAACTTTGTTTAGTCGAAATTTATCTTTCATTTTTCTGGTTCATTTTTATAGATATTCACATTTATGTAAAATTCGAATATCGATAATATTATCCAATTTATTTCAATTTATATGTTATCTCTGTTTCAAGAAAAATGATATTTTTTTATATTTATCTAAAAATAGACCAAATTAAAATATAAAAATATTATTTTTTTCTAAAATAAAATTGTTTTTTTCTCATTTAGAAGGTTGATAAATAAACAAAATAACTTTTTGTTTCATTTTAGCCGCACACTCTTTCCGCACACTTTTCCTAATCATCTAGAAAATCTCACACTATCCATAGTTTTCCAGAATCCTCATGACCCCCTATCCACCGTTCATATTCTTTTTCACTTCAAATTCTTTTACAAAACCCTAAAGATAATTTTTCACTTCATTTCCTCTTCCTCTTTCCCTTTTCTTTTCTCTTTCTTTCTGTAAATGCGGCGATCTTCTTCACTCACCGGATCAACTAGCTAGTAGGGGGTTTATTACAATGATCAGTTTGGTTTAATAGTTCTTATCTTCAATGTTTTCTTTGTCTGTAGACATTACGATGGGAAGAAGTAGGGGGTTTATTACAATGATCAAACGGGCGAGTTGATCAGTTATATGTGCAATTCTGCGCCAGAGAGAAGTCCAATTGCAAGGTGAAGCTACCAACAAATGGTAATGAAATATATATACATTTGTTTCACATATTTCTGTTCTATTTTGCACAAAAACAAAAATTATTGTTGGATTTTGGGGTTCTCTATATTGTTGGAGAAGAAGAATTGAACATGGTTCAGTCTTTTATAAATATGTTCTCGTTTATATCGTAGTGACTCATTCATTTTTGTTTCTTCTATAGTGTTTACGTCGGGAAGAGCTAGAAGGGGATTATCACAAATTCTTGGAGAGTTGATTTTCAATGGGAATCAACAACAAATGTGCAGGGTAGTTCTTCCAAGGAACAAGTAAACGAACTCCAACTAGATACTCCATATCCGATTCAATTTAATGTGACTCGATTGGTGACCGGTGATTACAATATATTTTAATCTATATTCATCTTGTATATATTAGTTTTTGCTTCCTTGATGTATCAAATGAACTAGAATGGATTGTTTTTATTGTCACAAACACCAATTCATTTGATTTTATCTGGTTTTTTTTTAGGTACCCACTTAGTCTTGCTATAGATGTGGGACTTTCTGATGCATCACCAGATACTCCATTGAACAATGTGACCAACTGGGTAGAAATTCATATGCATTTTGTTTTCTCTCCAATTGACATTCTATTTGACAACACAATGCCAGATTTCAGAGCCCTGATCCCCCATCCTGCAATGAGTTGCTGAGGTTCCACTGCACAGGAAATCTGGGCGATCAGATCTTGTTCAACGCCGTATTAAGAGACCTTTCTCTGTTCATGAGGTAGAATCACTTGTCCACGCCTTGGACAAGCTTGGAACTGGAAGGTGTGTTTCTACTATTTTATTTTCTAGAGTAAGATTAAAGAGTTTTATATTGTATAACATTCTAATGGTCGATTTTTTTTCCTAGATGGCGTGATGTAAAGTTGCGTGCTTTTCAAAACGCAAAATATTATAGGTATGTGAATATGAAGTACTTTTGTCTTTCTCCAACTAACAACCACAGGTAAAAAATCATCTTCAAATCCTTGGACTATGCTCCAGTATGATGCAAAAGGGATTTACTTTTGTGAATTGGTCTGATTTTGCAAGTGATGCTCAAGTTCTTGAGAGGTTTCGAGCCGAAGCTCAGGATCTAGATTACTTGTGCTCAGGAGACTCGAACTACAAGGTGCTGCTGGACCTTCAGCTTTATCAAGACACAGAACCACTAGGTATTGACGACTCTTGTGAGCCATTCTTTGTCCTTTATCGAGAGGCGAAAATTGGTTCAGTCTTTTTCTAGTTCTTAGAGATTGGTCTCTGTGAGTTCTGACCCTAGTTTGAATCATATACTTCATACTTGCTCAGATCCAATCTAAAATTCTAAACCCGAAGCAAAATGATGATAAAATTCATTGCTCGATCCACTGAATTCTGGGATGTTACTCTTGAATCTCCATAGGTACTGGTTGCTCTATGAACCATAAAAACACCAAACTTGAGTCCAAGGTCTAAAATGACTGCAATCAATTTGGGTGTTGGATGAATGTATAGATTAAGCAGGGTATCTGGAAACTTATTACTCTAGAAGTGCATTCCAATAGATTGTCCCATATTATTGTTCAATTTAGTTGCTTTTGTAGTAGTTCTGTTGATGCTGTGAATTTTAAGGATGGATAAAACTACAAAGGTTCCTTACACTTGTTGTCTTCGTTGGATTCATGGTTCCTTAATCTTGTATTATTATACGAATTTGTTCTATCCTAACTATTTGATAATTTTCAGGCGAGGGGATTGAAGAAGCATTTGAAGAGGCTTAATGCCCCAAAATACATGCTCGATAAACTTGGAGGCGCATTTGTAAGTAGACGACGTATTTGTTAAAGTTATGCAGGGATGGAAAGGATGATATGCCTACTCACTATGTAAAATTTTCTGTTGTATAGGCTCCCAAACCATCACCAGGATTCAGATCCTTACAAATATAAGGAGTGTCTTCCCTTTATTGTTTTTCCTGTGAAACAGATTGAAGTAGGCCCTTACATACTGTGAGGTTTTTGCTATTTTGATGCAAAGGCGCGTTCTTGTTGATGGGAAAGTACGAACAGACAAGACCTATCCATATGTATTCATGGGTACGTGTATATAATACTCCTTTATTTAGTCTGCTTTTCTTTTTAGTGTCAATTTTTTTAACATGTTTATATAGGGAAATGTTATTAATGAATTAAAGGATGTCACTGAATGGACATTTGAGGATACTGGAACTAGTGATTCTTTTGAATCAAGACATTTGAGGATACTGGAACATCTATCGCTTACCATGACCTTTCATGAGTAATTTGCCTTAATATTTTTTAGCTTATAAGTATGTGAAACCGTGTTATGGCTTCTGTGTTTACTTATTAGACGTTGTATTGATTCCCAAGAAAAACGAGAACTTCCGTCTCTTTTATGACACCAAGGGTCGCTTACGTCTCCACTCAATCAAGGATGAAGAAGTTAGGTTAGTCTTTTTACCCCATTTTTTATGCCGTGCTTATTTGTTGAGTATCACAGCTCTGATACTATGTTTGCTAATGTTTATACACAGCATGTATATTACCAGTTATTTTAGTCATCATATTGCCCTGCTTATGTTAAATGAAAATTTCCTCTTTGACACATGCTTTGGATATATGGCTGTAAGAATTACTGATGGATCTTCATTTATCAGCTTTTGGTGGAGATAATTAGGTCCTATGGTACGTATTGCCTTACACTTACTGTATGAGAAGGATATGTTTGCTTTTAGTGGATGTACACATGGTCTATCTTCGGATGAAGCCGATGAACTAACCTTCATCAGGTACGATGACTGAATGATATGTACGACCCCATTATTTGTTTTGTGTCTGCAGTTGTTTAATTTTATCTTTATTTAAGTAATGAGTTTGATATTATTTGCTATTTTGAATTGTAGTTCTGCTACAAACACGATAATTACCGCAAAAGATCATGCTTCCGTTTAGCTCAATACATATTGATGAGTGACACTTAACTGGCGAACTCTGCACCTTTGCTCTCTCTAGGTTTCTCCGAGCTCAGGTACTGTTCTTACTTATTTTTATGATGTAACATTTAATTTGACAGTGTTTGTTTTCTTGATTGAGTCCTGATAGTAGTTGTTTTTTGAATGGGTGTAGTAGCAGTGTGACATAGACAATGACTGGTTTTCATGTAGTAAGATTTTGATTATTAGCCCAGTAATTCATCCTCTTACAGCTCTTAAATGCCTGGTTTTTAGTGTGTTTGGAAAACATGAGCTTTTAGTTTTTCTAGATTCATGGCAGTTAATTTGCTGTAAAAAAAAAAACAGTTTACTTCAATCTTACATAAATGAAACTTGATAGTCCATTGACGTTGCCATCTTTGTATTGATAGGGATGAGGGCACAAGGTTGTCAATATGTAGTTTCACCTGCCTACACAAATAGTTACGATAATGGCAGTTGTAGTTCTCCCTTCCTAATTAGTTGATAGTTGAAAACTTGTATAGTTAGAATGAAGTAGCGGGGATAAAGTTCATGAAATAATTGATAATTGAGCTTCATAAATCTATTGATCTTTTAATAGTAATTGTCTCAATTTCTAATTGGTTATTGATTATATCTTTTTTTGAATTTTATTAGGAGTTATAACTGCCGATTGTAGGCATTATTATTGCTCGAGAGTTATCAGTTTAGTACAATCATATATTTTTGGGATCCTGTGGATGTGTCTTTGCTTGTGTTGAATCATACCGGAAATTGTTGTCTGGTTTTGTTTGTGGATACACTATGACATTCTTTTGCTTTTACTGAGATTGAAAATAGAAGACTAGGAATTGGATGCATAGTTCATGTGGATTTTATAGATACGGTTTTTCATCAAATACAAAATAACTGTTGGTCATGTTCAATTTGTTCTGCTAAAAAACAAGTAATTGGAATTCTGCAGGTTTAACAAGGAAAAGTTTCATGCCTTGCGAGACGATGAAGCCCTGGTTCAAGCTGAAACTGTCAATTGGCAGTTGTAGATCACTTTCTCATTTCTAAAGTGTGCAGTCTATACAAAGCGTTCAGAAGGTGCAGGTGGAAGGTCAACTACCTGAATGGTTATCTAGGTTAAGATATTCTTTTGAATTTATCATTACACTCACCTGGTCTAATTGTACTGATTCAATGATTGAAAATAATCAATAAAAAGTTCTGAATTTCTGAAGTATTTATCTTATCTAACACCCTAAAGACAACGGGTGGCATCCTTGGTCGATGTGGGAAGAGCTTTTCACCCATTCAGAACTAACATTGAACTACTTGAAAAACAAATGTAAACCTTAACCAGCACCAAATGTGGTGGCCAAACCCTTGGACCAACTGAAAAACAGAGGTCTGAAACCTTGGACAACTAGAAAGAAGTGGCCTAACCCTTCTACCAACTCAAAAATCAACGGCTGAATTCTTATCCGACTAACCATATCGAAGCTTAAGCTCTTAAACAACTAAAATTTGGTTGGAGGAGGCTCTCTTCCCTCAATACGTCTAACGGCTACAGCTCTTCGTCAACATCCAAACAACTAAAATTCAGTAAGTTAACTCCTTGAGCGGCAGACAACCTTTTTAGTTGGACACCTCCACAAACAATATACAAGTCTTCATCCTCCAATTTTTTTGTGGGTTAAGCATTTCAGTAGGTTCTCTACCAGCGAAAGTCAGTAGTTACCAAAAAATTGTTCTAACTAAAACTTGAGTCGCTTCATTTTAGTGGAAAGACATGTATACCAGCAACATGGTTGGTACAGATCTTTAGCAAATAAGTCTTCAGCCTCAGGGCGAGTCTGTTGCAATGTTGATTGCTAGACAGCTCCAACCATCAAAATCGGCCATGTACCAGCTGAATCCGGGTAGTCGCTAAAGTCCATTTTTCTTGTAGTGAACAGAGTGAGGCAAAGTCTCGCCACTAGTATCAAATATAGATACTTCGAGATCAATTTTCTTGAGACTTTGTCTATGTTTTCTCTCCTTTCTTCTATTACGTTTTTTTATGAGATTTTGATCTAATTTCCTCAGTTAATTAAACGTTTTCCTAAAGAAGGATTTCTTCGAGAAGTAAGACGAGGATCTCTTGAGATTCATTTCAGAGATTCAGAATCAGTTGGATTCCATTTTCTGTGGTTAGATCTCCAAGAATTACCGTTAAAAGAGTTGATATTCATAGTGTTGTTAGACATTATAGTATGAAATTTTTTGTGCTTATGGAATTTTCGTGAGGAATCACCCAGATTATTTCTTCCATAAGTTTTATGGTTTTCTACACTATTAAAATCTATTGCAGTCATATTTTTTAGTTCTTTAATTGCAAAGTTAAGCAGTTTCTGAACATCAAAAATATATTTCTTTCAAGAATAACAATTCTGAGCAATATGATTTTTCTACCGCAGTGTGAACAGATTCGTGAAATAGAAACCTTTGCATTGTCTCTACCAATAGACTCACTAGATGCTGGCAGACTACGTAAATGTTACCAATATTAAACCATTACTTACAAGGGGAAGCATATTATCAAAACCTAACAACATGTGTTCTTTTCCTATGGATTCAGAAGAATCAACTAGTTAAGGAGTTATCCTTTGAGGTAAGTCCAAAATACTTGGTGTAATCAAAATATGCAGGAGACATTTTGTGTGTAACTACAGATTCCATGAGATTTTCAAATATAGACTTATCAGGTCATAACATGTTTTCCTGCTCTGATACCAAATGAAAACGCGGGGGGTACCAAAATACACCACCATTTTTTTCTTAGGCAATCTGTATGGACAAAATCAATACAACTCCGAGAGATAAACTCAATCAAGGAATAATATCTAAAGTTATATATCTCTATCTCTTGTGATCAGAACGTTTACAGAACTGAATCCGTGAACCTAATTAAAGATAGATAACTCGGACGGTACCAAAGACCAATGTCTAAGAATCAATCAAGTCATATCAAATACAACAAGGTCGGATGCCTCTACTTTGATTGATCAATGCACAACCTATGATATCCTATATATCATTTCCATTTACAATCAAATAGTTTGATCAAAGGTGATGGAAATCGATACTTTGATGATTTCTATATTTATCTTGTTCAAGTGATAAATCAACAATCGAACAAGATCAGGATAGACGAGTTATCAAGAGAAGATAACTGGACCTGGCTTCATGAATCCCTATGAAGTTTTTGTAGTCGTTAAACCCTAAAAGGGTTAGGAAGATGCCGACTCTAGATACAACTAAGACACACCAAAATGTAGTGTCGGGATTCAAAGATCCCAGTTGCTTGAAGTTCCCATTTTATAGATATTCAAAGCATAGGTTGCTTTAGGTTAAGCTAAGATAGCTTTGGAACCAAGCAAACAATATCCACCGTTAAATGAATCTTTGAATCTGATTTACATAAACAAGATAGTCACTCTGGTTAGGTAAAATCGTAACAAAACCGTGTACGAAAACTATGTTCAACATGGTAAGCCGAAACTAGCTGATCTGAACTTAAAAGCTTAATACTCATTTTCATGAACACATAAGATATTAACTCTGAGTCACAATCATGTGATCAATTAAGTCTAGGATTTTTAGAGAATTAACCAAACGCTAATTATATCATAGAAATAAATTGATCGCACTTAAAGATAATCGACATGGTTAGTAGTTATACAAGGTACAAATACCATTGTCGTTTGTGAGTCGGTTTAGTCGTAGTATGCGTACAGGTTTGTTAGCTAACGAGCTAAACCAAGTTCCAGAATTATAGAACTATTTAGGTATGCGTACTGGTTTGGAGACCTTAAGAATATCACCGGTTTGAGAGTTCACATAACTTATTTGGTTTGCGTACCAGTCTGGATACACGGCCGAGTTCGGGAACACAGAACTGTTTGAGTTTGCGTACCGGTTGGGATATCAATCCCGGTTCTGTAACCATAGTTCCAAAATGGTTTGCATACAAGTATGCGTACCGATCCGGTTCACGAGGTAAACAGATTTTCACATGATGTGCATAAGAATATGCGTATTAAAAATCTGTCAGTAGATATATAACTACTCCGCTATGCGTACAACTACATGTGTAACGGGTTCAGACTTATAAAAATTTTCCCAGTTTGTAATAATGATAATATTGTCTTGTATCCGAATCTATAGTAGTTCTATATTTTTCTCTAAATCGATTCAAAACATTTCTAAATTTCATCAATGACACATATTACTGTTTCAGGCTATTTTCGAATGATAAGAATTGAATCATGATTTTGATTTCGAACAATAAATTGTCCTTAACTGGATTTCATCAATTATGAAAAAATATTCATTAAGTTTAGTCATCGTATTTCGAGAACTAATTACCAAAATAAACTTGACTCGAAATTCTTGTATATGCATAATAGTCTAATTAGTTATGCGACATCGTCTCAAATGATAGAAAAGTGAATATAACTTGAGAAATAGGTGGTTTAGTCTTCACTTACCTTTTGTTGATGAAGTTCTCCAAAAGCTTCGGTTGATCTTCGCCTTCACACGGTAGAACGTAATGATGACTGCCGTCATCCAGTGTTTCTCAACTACATTTTTATCATACTCCGAGACTTAACTAATTGTAGACTAGAAATCAAGGTATAGTTTTGACAACTAAATTTGACAACAAGCTTATGAGTTCAACCGAGAAATTCTCTAACAGGAAGTACGAGCACCATAGAAAAATTGTTCCAAATGAACACGCTGGGCACGAGCACCAGAGACCAAAAGCGCCGACCATTTGTCCTAAATCATTTTTTTATACAAAAGTTAAAGCCTAATAATAAGGCTTAGAATAAATCTAGGTTTACTTTGGTGTTTCACCGAAATTATCACCAACAGACGCAATCGATGGGCCCACTCCTTCCCTTCCCTATCCGATGCAAGGAATGTAGAATTGTATCCGCACGATTCCTTTTAAGTGAAAATTGAAGTGGAAAAAGTTGTGGGTCTAGCACAACCGTTAAGCTTAAGCCATGTAGAATTTAGGCAAGCCCACACCCACCCCTTGGTAGACTCCATTCGGATCCGGTCCTTATACAAGAAATCTAATAGAGAGATTTCCTGTTTAGTCCACTAAACCCGACCCGGATTAGTGGCTAGTCCAGCGGGAAACAACATTTACTCCCTAGTCCAAAAAAGATTTGAAAAGAGTAAAATTACTCTACTAACCCTAACATATAATATACTATGTATGTTATTAGCAACATATGTAATATGTAGCAACATATGTAATATGTAGTAACATATATACTAGTATTAATACTAGTTTACTAGTATACTAGTATACTAGTAACTAGTAGTATACTAGTAACTAGTAGTATACTAGTATTAATATGTAGTATGTAGTAAAATATGTAGTAACATATATAGAACAAATGTAGTATGTAGTAACATACTAGTATTAATACTAGTAACTAGTATTATACTAGTATTAATATATAGTATGTAGTAACATATATATAGAACAAATGTAGTATGTAGTAACATATGTTACTAGTACAATATGTTATATATTGATACTACATATTAATATGTAGTATGTTATATATTGACACTACATATTAATATGTAGTGTCATATTAATATGTAGTATGTTATATATTGATATTATATATTAATATTGATACTACATATTAATATGTAGTGTGTTATATATTGACACTACATATTAATATGTAGTGTCATATAAGTATGTAGTATGTTATATATTTATATTACATATTAATATGTTACTAGTATAGTACTAGTACTAGTATAGTATACTAGTTACTACTAGTATACTAGTATAGTATACTAGTTACTACTAGTATACTAGTAAACTAGTATACTAGTATGTTATATATTGATATTACATATTAATATGTTACTAGTATAGTACTAGTTACTACTAGTACTACTAGTTTACTAGTAAACTAGTATACTACTAGTATACTAGTACTAGTATAGTATTAGTTACTACTAGTATTAGTTACTACTAGTATACTAATATACTAGTAAACTAGTACACATGTTACTACTAGTATAGTAGAGTAGTTACTTAATTTTTAGTAACATATTCTTTTTACTATTAATATAGTACATATTGATATGTAGTATGACCATATTGATACTACTAGTATGTACTAACATATTACTAGTAATATTTGCATGTGTTGATACTAATTAGATATGTAAGGGTGTTTTAGGTATTTAGAAAACACACTTTATAATCTCCACAAAGTTTTTGGACTAGCAAGTAAATAATTGGACTAACGAGTAAATAATTGGACTAACGAGTAAATGTTTTTCATGGGTGGACTAGCCATTAACTGGGTCATGAAAAATTGGACTAAATAGTAATTCCTACAATCTAATATCCCATGGGATAAACTCGTTTATTCATTTTTAGAAAATGTTAAAATATGGGCCTGCGCATGATTTTATCACCGAAAACGGGTGGAACCGCGAATTTTGGTTTTTTCCATGGGTTTAACAGTGAAGAAATCTGACAAAATGGGTCTTAAAGTAGTTTTCACTTGTCCTAATTCAATTTTTTTATACAAAAAAAATTGAGCCTAATAATTAAGCTTAAGCCATGTAAAATTTAGGCAAGCCCACGCCCATCCCCGACTCCATCCGGATCCTTTCCTTGTTTCACAAATCTCATATCCCTTTCCAAAGCATGGGATACACTCGTTTTTTCATTTTCATCGTGAACTCTACCATGGCCACTGGCATGCCACCATTCCACACGTAACACCTTGCTACACGTTTTCCCATAAAAATACTCGAGACATTTAACACATGTCACAAACTGGGGATGCTCATAGAGGGTATTGGTTTGGCGGTTTACAGCGTGCGGCGTACACTACGCCCGTTACATGAAACTGTCATGAGCATAAGGCGGTTAGTAAATACAGGGAGTAATGGTGAAACGCTTTCCTTCATTATGGAACATCAATTCCAGGCGTTACCGGTTACCACCTCCTCTGATTTACTCATCCGTTTCTATTTCTTACAAGACCAGAGTACGTTTCACTTTGACTTGTATAAATAGGTCTTACCTATTTCCACCGAACAACAAGTTTTGGTCAGGAGCATACAACACTCAGAAATCACTTGCTATCTTTCCCATCTGTTAGCTTTCACTTTCTGATACAAGTCAAACAACTACTCTTTCAGAATCAACTATTCTGGTCTCAACACTTTCTTCGCTTCCCTCCTGTTTATGGTGGTTTTTAAACAAGGGGTAAAATCGTAAAACCCCATGACCTAGTGTTACCCGCAACACATTAACTAAGAACATTTAACTCAGGTGTAAATAATTAATATGGGTATTTTTTCAAAATACCAGATTAGGGTTTCGACACGTAACCCTAATTCCAAAACCAAGCCGCACACTGCGCACCATGGCAACAATGCCAAACCAAGCCGCACTCGCGCACCATGGCAAAGCAATGCCAAACCAAGCCGCACACTCGCGCACCATGGCAACAATGCCAAACCAAGCCGCACACCGCGCACCATGGCAACAATGCCAAACCAAGACGCAAGATCGCACAACGCAAAACCAAGCCGCTGCGCGCACCATGGCAGCGACGCCAAAACCAAACTACATATCGCACTCATTGGCAACCATGCCAAACTAAGCCGCTATGCCATTGGCACATGCCAAACATAGCGCACTAGGCTTGCAAAACGTGCAACTAGGTCAACATGGCCGTACGTGCCATTGGCACATGCCAACACGTACCACAAGCCATATTTCCAAGCCGCTATGCCATTGGCGCATGCCAAATATAGCGCCCTAGGCTTGCAAAGTGTGCAACTAGGTCAACATGGCCGTACGTGCCATTGCCACATGCCAACACGTACCACAAGCCATATTTCCAAGCCGCTATGACATTGGCGCATGCCAAATATAGCGCCCTAGGCTTGCAAAACGTGCAACTAGGTCAACATGGCCGCACGTGCCATTGGCACATGCCAACACGTACCACAAGCCATATTTCCAAGCCGCTATGCCATTGGCGCATGCCAAATATAGCGCCATAGGCTTGCAAAACGTGCAACTAGGTCAACATGGCCATACGTGCCATTGGCACATGCCAACACGTACCACAAGCCATATTTCCAAGCCGCTATGCCATTGGCGCATGCCAAATATAGCGCCCTAGGCTTGCAAAACGTGCAACTAGGTCAACATGGTCGTACGTGCCATTGGCACATGCCAACACGTACCACAAGACATATTTCCAAGCCGCTATGCCATTGGAGGATGCCAAATATAGCGCCCTAGGCTTACAAACCATGCAACCTAGGCCAAGTCGGCGCCACGCATGCCATTGGCACATGCCAACATGCTCATTGGTAGCTTTTCCTACCAAGGCCACGGCCCTAACGGCCACGCATGCCATTGGCACATGCCACCATGCTCATTTGGTAGCTTTTCCTACCAAGGCCACGGCCCTAACGGCCACGCATGCCATTGGCACATGCCACCATGCTCATTTGGTAGCTTTTCCTACCAAGGCCATGGCCCTAACGGCCACGCATGCCATTGGCACATGCCACCATGCTCATTGGTAGCTTTTTCTTACTAAGGCCACGGGCCCTAACGGCCACGCATGCCATTGGCACATGCCAACATGCTCGCTGTTAGCTTTTCTTACCAAGGCCACGGCCCTAACGGCCACGCATGCCATTGGCACATGCCAACATGCTCGCTGGTAGCTTTTCTTACCAAGGCCACGGCCCTAACGGCCACGCATGCCATTGGCACATGCCAACATGCTCGCTAGTAGCTTTTCCTACCAAGGCCACGGCCACGCATGCCATTGGCACATGCCAAACACACACGCTGGTAGCCTAACTTGCAAACCGTGCAACCTACCACCAAGGCATTCCGCACATGCCAAACACACACGCTGGTAGCCTAACTTGCAAACCGTGCAACCTACCACCAAGGCATTCCGCACATGCCATTGGCGCATGCCAAACACACACGCTGGTAGCCTAACTTGCAAACCGTGCAACCTACCACCAAGGCATTCCGCACATGCCATTGGCACATGCCACACACGCCACTAGCAGCTCTGGCATTGCCACTTACACTCAACGTACAACCTACCACCAAGGCATTCCGCACATGCCATTGGCACATGCCACGCACGCCACTAGTAGCTCGGCATTGCCACTTTGCGCTCAAGTACAACCCGCAACAAGGGCATTCCGCACATGCCACACGCGCCACTAGCAGTGCCACTTGCACTCAAGGTGCAACCAACACTCGAGATATCAACACAAACTGGGGGATGCTTTCCAGGGTTTTGGTTTGGCGGTCACAGCTTGCAGCGTACACTACGCTCACATTAAGAAAGCGTGAAAAGGAATAAAGCGGTCAAATAAATGAGGAAATAATGGTGAAAACGTTTTCACCCATAAACACCTTGCGGTTACCACCTCCTCTCATTATTTCACCCTTTAATCTCTTCCTTCATGAGGCCGTGGTACGTTTCAATCTCGACTTGTATAAATAGGTCTTACCTATTTCCACCGGACAACAAGTCTCGGTCGGGAGAAAAATACTACACTCTCGAAAGGCAACTTTGCAAGCTCTCCCAAAAGCTTTCATCTCGGCAAGCTTCCCAAGCTTCTACTTTCGATACAAGTCGAGATACTACTCTCCTGCACTATTCGGTCTCAACACCTTTTCTTTGCTTCCCTCCCCAAATCAACCCTTCTCCTCCACTTTGTGACCGAAGCAAGTCCGGAACGGCCATTTCTTGGTTTAGGCCGAGACTTGTACTGCATTGATCTCTCGAATCTATAAAGTGCTCACGTGCAGCACATTTGTTTAGGGTTTGAACTAGTTTCTCACTCACCTACCGAATTTACCAAAATCGGCAGAAACGATTTTCACCTATAAACACCTCCTTAAAACAAACCTTTCTTTTCACTTTGTGACCGAAGCAAGTCTGGAACGACCATTTCTTGGTTCAGGCCGGACTTTTACAGATTGATCTCTCGAATCTAAAGTACTCCCCTTGCAGTACATTGTTTAGGGTTTAGACTCAGTTTCTCAACCACTCACACGAAATTACCGAAACAGCAGAAACCGTTTTCACCCTCAAACACCAGGCTATTTTCAAAAGATAAGACTTGAATCATGATTTTGATTCCAAACAATAAATTGTCCTTAACCGAAATTCATCAAATATGAATAAATGCTTATTAAACTTAGTAATTGTATTTCGAGTACGAATTACCAAGATAAACTTGACTCGAAATTCTTGTATATGCATAATAGTCTAATTAGTTATGAACATCATATCGAATGATAAAAAAACGAATGCATAATAGTCTAATTAGTTATTGTGACCGGATCCTTTCGATTGCCTTCACGTGAAAATTGAAGTGGAAAACGTCATGGGTCTAGCCCAGCCGTTAAGAATTTGGGCAAGCCCACGCCCACCCCAGCATAGGCTTAAGCCTTGCCCTTCAGCAAATGAAGTCTGAGCAACAAGTGCAAAACCCACAAAGCAGCTAGTTTCTTTTTCTTTTGAAAGATTATTAACCATTAACATCAAAAGGATTTCAGTCAAAACCCGCAAAGCAAACGATAACATTGTTAATGAGGACACCGTAACAGTAAACATTATAAGGATTTCAGCCAAAAGACAGACACCAAAGTGAACTAACAACATAAGCAAGACATACAACATGTGACACAACTTTTGCTAAAAACTTAGTAAACAAGATGAGAAATTCACCTTCCTTTTGCAATGTAAGTCGCACTCCGCTTTGCAAAGAAGGATAGTGGTGGCGTAAGATACCAATGCCCAAATGTTGGAATTCTTCTTAGCGAGACTTGTTCGACTTCTCAATCTGTTGAGTCATTTCTTATATTTTCTTATCCTTATCCTTCAAAGTCTTTAAAATGCTTTCTAACTCGTATGCAAATGGTTCGATATCTTCCTCGATTTTCATCATATCAATACCGATTCAACACTTGCTTCTTTCTCTTCATCATCACCCTGCACATCATTTCGCAACATCCTTCAGCATCATCAAAGCCTTCTCAGCATTCATTTGAGGAGCATTCATCATTTCAAACTCAACCAATTTCTTCTCTAGTAATGACTTCTCTTGAATCAATATTTCCGACCGAGTTTCCAACTTCTTCATTTCTTTCTTTTGCCTCTCAATCTCCTTCACTGTGTCAATTATGATGTTTTGCAATTTCAAGACTTTCAAACTAAAACTCGACTCTTCCTTATTCTTCAACTCAAGTTCTTTCTGTATTTCACTCTTCTCAGCAGCAACCCTTTTGATATTATCATTCAAAGACCAAACCTTTGATTTCAGACGCTTATTAGCGTCCATTTCATCTCTGTAAGATAAACTTGACTCGAAATTCTTATATATACATAATAGTCTAATTAGTTATGAACATCATCTCGAATGATAAAAAAGCGAATGCATAATAGTCTAATTAGTTATTGTGACCGGATCCGTTCGATTGCCTTCGGGTGAAAATTGAAGTGGAAAACGTCGTGGGTCTAGCCCAGCCGTTAAGAATTTGGGAAAGCCCACGCCCACCCCTTTGGTAGACTCCATCCGGATCCGGTCCTTATACCATAAATCTCATATCCCTTTGGGAAACTCGTTTATTCATTTTCATCGTGAACTTAGTTGCTGCTGAAAGGGGAAGAAATTGGAATTTCTGAGACAGAATCGAATCCGAAAAATTAGGGTTCATACACTAAAGGTAAGATGAACTCATCTTCTTCTTCTAATCAAAAACCCAAATCTTGTTTACCTAATGATTTGATTTTAGATGAAATAGTATCTAGGTTATCTACTGAAAAGATCTTGGAGTGCAAATTCGTTTGCACGGATTGGTTAAATATAATTCGTAGTAGCCGTTCTTTTTCTGAGAAACATTTATACTTTCAATCACTGAAATTTCAACATTTTACCAATACCAAATATTACCCTGATAATGATGATAAGGGAAATAATGAGATTAGTAGTACAAGGATTGGCTTCTTAGTTGGTATTAATGAACCACCTGAAGAGGATGGAGAATTTTCAATGTTTTACAAGGAGTACAATGATGGACTAGTTAGGACCAAAAAAATCAATCACTGTAATTTGTTCATGGTTAGTGACATGTTTATTGGATCCTGCAATGGTTTAGTATGTGTTTGCAAACATGTTTTCAACAAGGAAGTGTTGTATGTTTTTAATCCTATAACCAGAGAATATGTTCATTTACCAGAAATCGCATCTCCGGAGTTGACAAGTTATCGGGTTTCTGGATTTGGTTTTGATGCTACTTCTGGGAAGTACAAGGCTGTTAGGATTGTGTATCCTATGAAGGAAGAAAGCTTTGGGTTAGTACAAGTCTATTCTCTTGGTACTGGTCTCGGGTGGAGAGACAAAGAGACCACTGAACGTGAATTTATAGCATTACAACCCGGTTTGTTTTTGGACAAAGCTCTTCACTGGTTGGACAATGGTGGGCAAATATGGGCTTTTGACTTGGAGACCGAAAAGTTTCATATGGTCACAAAATTACATGACACTGCAGATGGAAATAATGAGAAACTTGGCAGAGAGTTGGTGGTATTGGGTGGTTGGCTAACTGTTCTTGAGTTATATCGTAATGATGTCGAGATATTCTCTTTTAAGAGAACCGAAAAAAAACAAGAGCTAAGGAGCTGGTCTCGAGAATTCTGTATTGGATATGATGATGGTGAACATTTTTTGATACCATTTGGGCTTACAAACATGGGTCAACTTTTATGTTCGGTTAGTCGTGAACTCATTTGTCTATGTGACAAAGATGCAGAACATTTGCATGAGCTTGAAGAGACTCCTCGAGTATATTTTGGAATGTTACATTTCAACAGTTTCGTCTCATTGAAGGAATTGGGTGAATTAAACGTGCAAGTGATTGAATCGCAGATACAATAAGAGAGGGGGAGCACGAGAGCAAATTAGTGAAGATCAGCTTCATGAAAGGTATGAAAATCTGGTTTACTCCCCTCATAAACTTATGCTGCCAGTGTATATTTTCTGCGATGCGTTACTTTTTGTCATGGATATATAGATTATTAGCAATTTCAACGGTAACTTCTTTTCATATTCCAAACTGAAATTTCACAATGTTCTCAGCTTGTGTGTGACTTGAGAAAAGCTTCAACATATATTTTCCTGCGCAGTGATTGCATCGTTGTTTATTTTAGTTCTTATAATTGTTAACATTGGTTAATTTGCTCAAGAAATATGTAAGCACCTAAATCTACTACTAAAGTTCACGACAAAAGTGGTACTATAGCCAGCACCTAGTTGCTGGTGGCAGGTCACCCTAATACATGCCTTGTTTTTAGATGTTTGAAAGGCGGATGCAAACAAACTGGTTATTCAAAAATTTGTTGTTCAAAGTTGTTGAAAACAGGACAATCCTAAAGTCACTATATTGTGGCAATCCATAGGTCTTCAGATTGAAACATTTAGGTGAAGTGTTACTCGACAACAATTAATATCTATAAGTCTCATTTGCTTCATGACAAAAATAATTAGCAAATTAACCGGTACTTATGAACAACAAATTTTTGTGAAAAATCGGAAAGAATATGAGCACGATGCATAAAGAAGTGTAGTCTACCTAGATAAGTAATATCAACTCCCACTATGCTGTAACTTTAATGAAAACTCAAACTTTTCTGCTCTTATTAACATCTCATTTCTCTATGCTGTAACTTGTTAGTACAATTTTTCGGCAAGATTGGTTGGTAATGCCTAACTTCGGAGAAATGGATTATTAGCAAATTCATTTATATGTTGGGGTGGACATTGATGACATAGCTGAAGTTGTATTGATATTCCTAAGAAATTTCATCGTGCTCTTGGCTTGTGTTGACAATGATGTTGTTCGGTAGTTGCACTGTCTTTGAATGCACTTTCCTTATAAAACATGAATGTTATTGGTATTTGATTAGATTATTGTTTATGGATGTATGGATTAAGTGTTCTGAAGCTTATCAGGCATATGTTTATGGGGTAATGCTATTCTTATTACTGTGTTGCTTTGTTAGAAGGCAGGTATACTGGATGGCTCCAAATACATGGTTGTCTTGTAGGCAATTCATGTGGCGCTCTCAGTTAAAGCTAATAACTTTGCATTCCCCAAGTTAGGTTCTTGGGTTGAAGTCCTAGTATTTTTCTATTTGCTTTCCTTTATGGGCTTTTAATATAGCACTGGGCTTGAATATCACTAAAAGAGTTTTATTAGAACGATTTTTCGGGGACTACTCTAAAATGGTGGGAACTACTAAGTGATAAGAATATCTACCCTACAGTTATAAGGGGTGTCCTAATATGTGGAAATGACTAACCCACCCTTTAACATATATATATATATATATAACCACCTTCTCCCATCACCACCACTTATATATATAATCACCTCCCACCACCGCCACCTCTATATATAGCTTAATTTAAATCATTAGCAAAATGAAAACCAAAATTATAACAAACCCATTACTTGTCATTCGTTTTTGGTTGAAAAATGAGAAGTAATCATCAAAATGAGTTGAAAATGGAATAGAGAAGTTCGACTAGCAATTATGTGAAAAACTTTGTCGAACTAGCCGAACTCAACTTTAATGGAGGTTTTTTTTTTCTGGGAAAAGTTCGGTTACATCGCAAAAAAAATGTCTCAGCCGAACTTTTAGTTTGGTTACGTCGTTAAAAGTTCGGTTACGTCGTTAAAAGTTCAGTTGCGTCGCAAAAAGTTCGGTTGTGTCGCAAAAAGTTTGGTTGCGTCGTAAAAAGTTCGGTTACGTCGCAATTTTTTTTCCCTAGCAAGAACTTTTCTCGAAAAACCTATATTGAGTTGGTTACGTTGCAAATTTTTTTCTATCCCGAACTCCTAGTTCGGTTACGTTGCAATTTTCTTCTCCTAACCGAACTTTTCTTTGAAAGAAAAAACTCCATTAAAGCTGAGTTCGGATACCTGTGTTTTCAGAAACATTAACCGAACTACACTTGCAGATGAGTTCGGCTACATTTTTTTTCAGATGTCGTATCCGAACTTTGTTAACCAAACTGAAATCAATTTGTAAATTTTTTATTTTTAGGAATGTTTTGGCCAATTCAAGCACCATTAAATAAATTTGAAGTATCCATGAGTACCCAAAACATCATACTCTTGTTGTGGCTCTTAAAGAAAAAGAGCTAACTTTTTTCTTCCAAAACCCTCATCTTTGTTATCATCTTCATCTTCATCTTCTTCTTTTCCCTCTCAATAATTCTTCTTTTGAGAAAAATCAACTTATTAATTTAATCTCACTAATCATTAATTAACTCACTAATCATTACCAAGGGAAAGTTTGGTATTAAAAAAAAACTTAGATAAGGGGTGACTCAAAATTACTTCTAATATCCACCCAAAAAAGTTATAGTAGTCCCCCCACCATTTTGGAGTAGTCCCCAAAAAATCGTTCTTTTGTTTTATACCCCGTTTCCTCTTCTTCTTGTTCTTCTTGTTTTTTTTTTTCCTTTTCTTTTTCTCTGAAGCATGAGCCTCTTCTTTTTTATCTTTGGTGTGCATACCAAAGCTTTGGGAGATAGTGTTATATGAGAAAATGAGAGTGAAGCATTTGGTAATCCTCGATGAAAATTCCTTTGAATGTATTTTGAAATTCCTTTCTTAATTGCTTCCATTACCATCTAAAAATAAACATGAATTCAAATAAAACACACACAAACACATAATACTGATTCTACTGGACAAAATTACAGAGTACAATTTTATGTAAAGAGAAAAAGATAGATAACCGTTGAAGAAATATTTGTTTAATGAGTTTGATTTTCTGAGCTAAAGAAGGGACTCAGATGAATAATTATCTAGAAATCAACAGTTTGATCACAACATCTTTCAGTTTTTGCTCCTTGGGTTGCAAATTGGAGGAGTTTCTAATTCATGCGCATCTTGATGAGACTTCTTATCATTAGTTTTTCGTCGATTCACTTATGTTAGAAGAATAGAAGACTTTAGTCCTTTGCTCATGGGTTAAAACTTTGGCCTTTAAATCAAAAAATGAAATAGGATTTTCTCTATTGTAAATAGATATGACAAAGTTGTCATATTCTCTCCCTAACCCATTGACAACATACATAACAATATCAGATGCAACAACTTTTTCATTGATAGCAGCTAGAGAATCAGAGATACTTTTAACCTCTTTTACGAACTCTGCAACAGTACGAGCTCCTATTTTGATAGTCTGTAGCTGTCCTCTGAGCATAGATTTACGAGCTGTGAAAAGATTTGAAAACTCCTTAGCAAGATAAGACCACACCTCTGCAACAGTAGTACATCCCAACACAGAGCAAGATAAAGAATCATAGAAAGTAGAGTTAAGACAGCTAAGAACATATTTATCCCACTTTCTCCACTTAAAATAAGATGGATTTAAGATCTCAGAGTCCCCATCTTTGATAAACTCTGATGGTGATTTGATTGAACCATCAACATAACCAAACAGATACGTACTGATAAGTATAGATTCCATCTGATTTTTCTAGATTAGAAAATTTGAGTCATCAAGTTTTAAACCAATAAGTTTAGTAATGTTTTGAATATGAAAAGTTGTTGTAGTCTCATAATGAGGTGACGACTTAAAACTCATGTTGTGAATCAAAGATTTGAGATCTGTAGTACAACAAGTAGATAAGATGTGAAAGTAACGTAACAGAAGTAAAGACGTGGTGTTGAAGTAAAGTAGAAGATTAAGTAAAGATTTGGTTGTACTGAGTTTGAGTAAAGATGAAGTGAAGGTAGGCGGAGGAAGCAATAACTAAGATCAAACCCTAGAATAGAACAACCCTCGTGATACCATGACAGAAGTAGTGTAATGTAATAAAGTAGTTTCATTAAACGTAACTGAAGTACAAGGAGAGTTGTTGTTTATATAGAACCACAGCAGTAATAAACAAACCCTTAAGCAGTTAAAGCAAGACAGTGAAAGTAAAAACAAAATATAACTAAGAGTTTAACTTGACACTCCATATACACTTAAAGCAAAGGAATAAAGTCTTTTATTCTTCTAACACTCCCCCTCAATCTGATGGAGGGTGAGAGCAATGCATCGGTTGACAAGCAAGGTTGAGAAAAGCATTTGAGGAGAGTCCCTTAGTAAATAGATCAGCCAATTGGTGAGATGAAGGAACAAACCGAACTGCCACTGTACCAGCATCCATTAAGTCCCTAACAAAGTGATAATCCACTTCAATGTGCTTAGTTCTTGCATGGAATGCAGGATTTGAAGCTAAGAACTGAGCACCTATGTTGTCACAATAAATAGTAAGGGGTTTGCTTGGAGTAGCTCTTCAAGAAGTCCAGAAAACCATATTACCTCGTAGCTAACACACTTAAAGCCTTATACTCATCCTCTGTTGAGCTTTTAGAAACAGTAGGCTGTTTATTGGAGGACCATGAGACCAAAGAATTACCCAAGAATACACAGTAGCCAGAAGTAGATCTTCGAGTATCTGGGCAACTAGCCCAATCAGAATCTGAGTAAGATGTAATCTGAGTAACATCTCCAGATTGAAGCACAACACCAGATCCCAAGGTACCTTTAAGATATAACAAAACTCTCTTGACAAGAAGCATATGTGTAGAAGTAGGATCATGCATAAACTGAGAGATATAATTAACTGCAAATGTGATGTCAGGGCGAGTGAGTGTAAGGTACTGAAGTCCTCCAACTATGCTTCTAAATTCCAAAGCATCAAGCAATGGTTCACCATCATAAATAGAGGCTCGCTTCTCCGTTAGAACTGGTGTAAAACATGGATTGCAATCTGTCATTTTTGCCTTGACAAAAAGATCAATAATGTATTTCTGCTGAGTGAGAGTCGGTGTATCTCTAGAAGAGGAGAACATAGCTTCAATTCCCAAGAAATAATATAGCTCACCTAGATCCTTCATGGCAAACTGATTACTCATCTGACTTAAAAGAGAAGTAAGAAAATATTCTGAGCTGCCAGTAAGTATTATGTCATCTACATAAAGAAGAAGAAAACCAATATCATCTCCACATAGATAAATGAACATAGAAGGATCTTAGATGGACATCACAAAGCCAGCATCAAGGAGAAAGCCACTGAACTTCTCAAATTCTTTTAAAAACTTGTAAATCTTCAAAATTCTCAGTTCAACATTAGGAGTATGATCCCCAACCACTATTCAGGAAATATGCACAAAGCAGCAGTTAACCAAACTGTTCAACTTAAACCATAAAAAGAAATACGATACGTGGCCGCCGACCTCACTATGGGAACAAACACTTGACCACAGGATTTGAATTACCACTGAGCTAGGTGGGCGCAGTTATCTATGTATGCACGAATCATTATGCAGACATCTCGTTTCTTAACCGGAACAGCCAAAGGCATCCAAAACAAAAATCACCGGAAATCTTTCTCACGGTTTGATGGTGGCTAGCAAAAAAAATGGCATTAGCACACATTCCGCACATAGCGATCATACCATGACCACGTAAAATCTTTTTCTGTCTACCCCTCCAAGCCCCTGCATCAATTGATTGTCTGGCCATGTTTCGGCCAAAAGGATTTAGACATGGACAGACATCATTTAACCGTATGTTATCTCACCTTAGATTGATGCAGAACACAACTCTTTCTTTGGACCAAAAAGAGATCGAATTAAATATTCATTAGGGGTATAAGAATTGGTGGGATGTTTATTTTTGCAGGCTTGTAGCCTTCCAGTGAGGGCGTAGCAAAGTACAATTAACTCGTACACTGATAAGATCATGTACGGAGCCTATTTGTGCGTATGAGGTGGACTTTGAGGGCAAAGTCCCATTTAAGGAGGGTGGAATGATAAGACCACGTCTTATCGGTCACGTCAACGTTGTTGACCAGATACGACACTGGAGCATATGTGGTCTTGTTGGTCCTTTATACGGGTCAAGTCTCTCAAGATTATGGAAGCCACCCTGGCTAGCAAGTGAAGGGCGCAGCAAGCACACAAGTCCAATGGAGGCACAAGGCATTGGATAAGCATAGATTATTTATTATTAGAGATAATATATTTATTTAGGTATTTTATTATATTTTAAGTATTTAATTATTTTATTTAGAGTTTATATTTTTTTAGAATAGTATTTTAGGATTAGTATTGTTTTCTTATTTTCCAAGTAATGTAGCCTATAAATAGGTTTTTTCCATTCAATAATAATAACAAGAAAAATATTAAGAAAAATCTTATTGTTTGGTTTATTGGTTCCTAGAATCATGACCTTTTGAGATTGTTTTTGCTGGCCGTGAATAAGAAACAAATCGTTTCTTATCATTGGTATCAGAGCAGTTCTTTCTTATCCCAAATTCCGCTACCTATCACCAATCATCACAACACCTATCCAATTCATCCATCTTTCACGTAAAAAAAAAAAAAAAAAAAAAAAAAAAAAAATCTAATAATCTACAGGTGAGGAGATCAAGTCGTTCATCATTAAAATTTCATATTGAAGAGATCATCGGCTTCCGTGGTCAGCAGAGTAGTTTTTGATTCGTTATTGGTAGGTAAGATCAATTTCTCAACTGTGTAATTTTCCACGTTAGCAGTCTAAACCCTAGGTAGCCAAGCATAACGATTGCATACTCACACGTGTGTAATCATTACCGCCCACAGTACAACACCCAAGTTCAACTGTCAAGCGCAGTTCATTAGTTAATATTCTTAAGTCAATTACCTACAAGCCCACTTGTTGTCTCAACAGTTGCATCCTAAGCTACACGTTGGTAACTATATACAGAAACGGCCAGTTACATTTTCATCCTGTATATACCAACACGCCAGTAAGAAAAAGATGTTGTGTCAACAATTTGATGGCAGAGATCCTGAAGGTTGGTTGATTCAAGCTCAATTAATTTTTGAGTTCCGCAAAATTTCACCGGAAGACTTTGTGAAGGTAGCTAGTGATCACCTTATTGGTAGTCCGTTCAAATGGTACAAGTGGATGCAAGATTATATTTCGGGGTCTTGGGAGAATTTTTGCTTTGCTTTATTGAAGCGTTTTGGAAGCCAGGATCCAACCCTTGCGTTAGCTAATTTGCAACAAAATTTAGATGAAAGCCGCGCAAATTGGAAGTCTGCTTTCCAAGAGTTTAAGGAGCATCAAGGAGCTAAAGTCGTGAATCCACAACCTGTTGCAACTAAATATGATTATTCCAACATTGAAACTCCGAAATCCAGTGAGTCGATTAATGATACCATTAATATTGTTCCTTTGAAAGTTGTCGATGAAGAAAATCAAGTTGTAACTGTGTCCAAATCCGACCTTGGGGGCAAGGTCCTATTTAAGGAGGGTGGAATGGTAAGACCATATGCGGAGCCTATTCGTGCGTATAAGGTGGACTTTGAGGGCAAAGTCCCATTTAAGGAGGGTGGAATGATAAGATCATGTACGGAGCCTATTTGTGCGTATGAGGTGGACTTTGAGGGCAAAGTCCCATTTAAGGAGGGTGGAATGATAAGACCACGTCTTATCGGTCACGTCAACGTTGTTGACCAGATACGACACTGGAGCATATGTGGTCTTGTTGGTCCTTTATACGGGTCAAGTCTCTCAAGATTATGGAAGCCACCCTGGCTAGCAAGTGAAGGGCGCATCAAGCACACAAGTCCAATGGAGGCACAAGGCATTGGATAAGCATAGATTATTTATTAGAGATAATATATTTATTTAGGTATTTTATTATATTTTAAGTATTTAATTATTTTATTTAGAGTTTATATTTTTTTAGAATAGTATTTTAGGATTAGTATTGTTTTCTTATTTTCCAAGTAATGTAGCCTATAAATAGGCTTTTTCCATTCAATAATAATAACAAGAAAAATATTAAGAAAAGTGTTACTGTTTGGTTTATTGGTTCCTAGAATCATGACCTTTTGAGCTTGCGCTGCTGGCCGTGAATAAGAAACAAATCGTTTCTTATCATACACCTTTCTCTATTAATGGAAATGCGTACCTTTCTACCTTGCAATCGTGAAGTTTCCCTACATTTATGATTTATTTTTTTGCCTAGGTATGGCCATCTAAATTTTAGATTCGTCTACTAGTGCATATTGAGTATTGGAAAGGTAAAGAAACACAGTATTATAAACATATGGTAAAGAAATAGCAACATAACTGTAATTAGCACAAACGGTAAGTGCTTAGTACCAAGAGCTAAGAGGTGATTACAGTGTTTGCAAAGATGGAATTAGCACAAACGGTAAGTGCTTAGTACCGATCAAATCACGTCTGAGCTTTTTGAGTAATTTCGTTTCAAAATTATACATAAACACCGAGGAGCGGACAGCAATGAACATGACATTCTGATCCATTGGGTCGAAAGCTACTGGTGCTGTTCGAAACATATCGCTTGCATCCAAACCCTTGCAACCAAGGGTATCTTCTTCAAAAACCATATCCTTTAGCTCCGCATTTTGAGTCAAGTGCCACTTGCACAGTCCAGTTGTAGTGTCGTCTTCAAGTGACCAAACCTTCAAAATCCCTTGAGAACAGTGGCTGTAACTGATGAACCTTCCTGTTTTCCCAAGACATAGCTGATCTGTATAATGTGCCCGCTCAGGCAACTCGATCAATGTACATGGATGACTCCGAACACCAGTATTCTTTTTTAGATCATATGCTAATAAGATCTGATCATTCGGGTGAACGTCTGTAACAATCCAATACAAAACTTCGTCACCACAAGCAATGGCAGGGTTTCTCGTTTTCTGCATCACTTGTCGTGGGCACAAAACCTCGTAGATATTCCATGAACCCGTCTTGGAAGAAAATAATTCAATGTTAAATTTGATTACTGGCTTGTGAAGAATAGGTATATGCACCACCTTGTAGTAACTGGTTTGCTTAGAACTCGATGATTCACATATAAAACCAGGTTTTGGACTACCGTCGCCTTTATCCAACGGAGGTGAAGGGATACGAGCCCAATCTCCAGTGACCGGATTACCAACTAAATACACCTTTTGGGGACACATGTGAGAATTTTCACAAAGAACCAAACCATTACTTGAACCTATAAGATACAACTCAGATTTGTAATAATCATCCTTTAGTTTAACGGGGTGACATTCTGGAAGACCTTGTTGGAGTAATGATAGTTTTGATATAAGAAAGTTAAACAAAAACCCTGCATTCTCAGCTTTGAAGTTTTCTGATGAATAAATATTAGGATAAGCAGTTGGATTTTTCAGGTTAAGTGGAAGCTCGAAATTATAAAAGAATATCCGTCTTGGAATATTTGAATCATGTAGCCACCCGGTTTTGAAAGAAGGATCAGAGAGTAAAGAGAGCCATAGCTTAGAGACGCACTTGAACCTGGATATAGATTTGTATGGAAGACGTTTAAGTATTTCGATCATAACATTCTCTTTTTTAGCTATGATTGACGAAGGCGATGATGAAGAAGAATCCATCTTTCTTTTCTTTTTTTGATATAAATCCATCTTCACTATGGCATGAACTGAATGTTGCATTGTTGTTTGATTCAGTTGTTCTTGAATTGGAGTGTGTGTATATATATAGAGAGAGAGGAAAAAAAAACAGAGTTTCCTAATCAAGGTATGATCACTAATTTCCTTTTCGCATAGAAGCAGTTTCCTAATCAAGTTGTCATTTCCTTTTTTCTGCTTACCCTTAGAAGCGGGCTCCCCAATCAAATTTTCTTGCTTCAAAATAAAATAAAAAAAAATAAACGGAAATGGGTCATTTGTCCAAATATTTTTAAAACATGGTTGTAATGGACGAGTAAAAATTAATACACAAAATTGGTTAAAAAGATCAAAAACAAGAATTCCTGGGTGAAATAGATTTCTAGGTTTAGATACTGTTTATATAGCCAAATATTAGAAAAATATTGTTTAAATAACCAATTTGGTCATTTCACCCAGAAAAAATAAAAAAATAAAATGTGTTCTACCAAAATTAACCCTCAACCTATTAACCAACGTTTTTTAAACTCACCCAAAAACAGCATCTACTCTTCTTTTTCTCTTCGTCGCTTTCTTCTTCTTCTTCATAACTATTTTTGGTTTTCAGATTTGGGATCAATTTTAAGAGCTCGATCATCAATCATGGTGTTTATACTTTTTTTGAATCGAAGTCAAACAGTATTTTAAGAGCTCAATCATCAATCATATCACCAAAATCAGTAAGTTTGAATTTTCAATTTCAACAAGCTTTGATGATACGATTTCGTTTCATTCATCCAATTTTAATTCGATTTTGGTTTAATTGTTGTAATGCAGATTCTGTTTGTGTTGATTTTGGGTTAAATTTTCATATTTTTGTTAATTTTTGGGTTGATTGGTGATTATCTAGGGTTTTACTAATAACCAATTTTTGGGTTTATTTGGTGCTTCTAAACCGATTATTTAAGGCGAATTGATAGTTACATCCTGTGTTTATGTGTTTGCAGGTTGTTAACGAAACAATTATGCTTGTTTCATCTAGCATTAAACTAGTTGATTGCATAACCCAAAGATGAACAAAGTTTAACTGATATGGAATCAGGTTCTTTTAGTGTCGTTTAAGAATTTTATCAAAGCTACAGTTCATGAAGGTAGAAGATGAGAAGAAACCTCTACTACTCTGCTAAGTGATTGAAGAATAAAATTCTTGAAATCTAAATTGGTTACTATTCTTAGAAAACCCTTAATTTTAGTCTTTGAGAAGAACAAGAAAAAGGGAGGGAGGGAATAGATGGTTCTAATAGTTGATTGCATAACCCTTAATGCTTGATGAAAAACCAGTATGGTATAATAACTATTTATATGGTATTAAAGTTTTAGGAATAGACTATTACTTTTAGAGATGCAGTAAGCTCATCTGTTGTTTGTATATTCCTTTTGTAAATGGATCGTCATTTTCTATGTGTGGTTATCCGGGGTACCGATGCATGCCCATACCATGTTAATGTGAATTCAACAGTTGATGAGTTGAAGTCGCATGTTTGTTCTCATTGGAATATCATTTCACCGGACTCAATTCAGTTTGTATTTGACTATGAGGGGAGAAGCAATGTTGTTGATAGTGATGTGAAGCTCCGGTCTTTCTTATCATTGTGTATTGTTAAGGAGTTATCTTTCTTGGAGCTTCGTTTATTTGAACGTGTTCCTCTTCGTGCTCCAGATTTTGTTCGTGTACCTACTATGAGCGAGTTTCGTTTAGCACCACACCCTAGCAGAGATCAGTTTGTTATTCCTCGTCATATTCCTAACAGCATTACTATGAGCGAGTTTCGTTTAGCACATGACCCTAGCAGAGATCAGTTTGTTATTCCTCGTAATATTCCTAGCAGCATTACAATGAGCGAGTTTCTTTTAGCACCAGACCTTAGCAGAGATCAGTTGGTTCATCTTCCGAGCAGCAGTAAAGTTACTCGTACACCTACAATGACGGAGTTGCTTTTAGGTAAAAGCAATAACTCAGATCAGTCACCTATCCCTTCCTCTCAAGAGCTTGTTTCATCTCAAGATATCCCCATGTCTCAAGAACGTGCATTCAATGGAAAGTTGGCAATTAAAAGATCTTGCAAGGTACTGAATGGGAGTTTATTATAAAAGGTGTTGGTCAAGAATTTTATGGAGGACGAGATGAAGCTCGTCTTGTTGTTGAGAAATATAACCATTTTTTTGGTCGCAGGTGAGAGTCGTCAAGAGCAATCCGAGCGGTATACGGTGGAATGTTATTACAAGGAGAAATTGGAATGCATTTGGATGTTCCATGCGGCTCAGAAGACTTCAATGTGAAGGGTCATTTATTCCTCAAGGCCTATAACGGGGGAACATAAATCTTGTGATGGTTATAGTGACGGAACAAAGGCTGATCCGATTCTGTGCGAACTTGTCAAGAGCTTGATATTTGACCAGTTGAACGAGAATCCCAACAAGAAAGTCGGGGATATTGTTAAAGAATTCAAAAGTGATTATGGGTTAGAATTGAGCTACGATCGGGCGCATGCCGGGGAAAGAATTATGTTTGAAGGAATTGTATGGCGAGGACACTAAATCATACAGAGCTTGGTTTGGTGGTGTGAAGCCGTGAAGAAACACGATCCAGGTAGTAGGGCTGATTTAGTTGTTGAAGGGGCCGGTTTAAGAGTTTGTTCTTATCCTTCGATGCTTGCATCTCGGGTTTCGAATATTGTCGCCCGGTAATGTTCTTGGATGCAACTTTCCTAACTGGAAAATTTAGGGGTTGTCTTATGGCGGAAACCGGGAAGAATGCGAATAATGGTAAGTCTTCTATTTTTAGATTTCAACTTTTGATGTCAGATTATAAATTTGAATGAAATTCAGGAAAAAAAAATTGTCAGATTATCACTGGATGAAACCAGTTTCATCCTTCATTTGTGAAGTCAAATTAGAGAATGAAACTGGTTTCATTCTATACAATAGCAGTTTCAGTCAGTTTAATATGATTTTTTCTTTTTGTGTTTGTTTTGTTTCTGTAGGAATATTTCCTCTGGCATATGGTATCGTATCAAGTGAAACTATTGAGAATTGGCATTGGTTCTTGAAAAAATTAAAAACTACATGGGTCCTCGTGTACTAACCATTATTTCGGATCGCCATGAGGGTTTGATCCAAGGGATTCGTAATGTTTTTCCAACTTTCCGTCATTGTTGGTGTTACACCGGCATTTGAAGAATAATGTCCATGGTAAGACCAACAAGAAAAAGGAGAGCATGGTCTTTGTGATGGATTTGTTCAAACAATGTTTCTATTCATCAACGCATGAAGGCTTTCATGAAGGTATGCAAAAGTTGAAGGATATGGGATGTGATGGTCTTCACAAATTCTTGAGTGACCTTCCAGTGGAATGTTGGTCCAATGCACATTGTCTTGGCTGTCGTTATGGCGACATGTGTTCAAACATTGCAGAGTCGTTCAACTCTTGGATTAAGGAAGCAAAAGGTATGCCTATTGCAACACTTGTTAACTGGATTAGACTTAAGATTATGGATCGAGATGAGTAAAAGGAAGTTGCAGGGGCGACGTATAAAGGATTCATTTGTCCCGGACTAGAGAAAAAAGTGCAGGCTTCTATTCGTCTTTGGTGTCAGTGGAGAATAACCAAGTGCAGTGACATGGAGTGAGAAGTTTTTGATGGAAAGTACACGCATCTTTGTTAATATTTCGAAGTTTCATTGCATTTGTAGGGTTTGGTTTCTTGACCAGTTCCCTTGTGATCACGCTATTGCGTGTATGCATTCAAATAAGATCAATGTTTACGAGTACATTAATCGTATTTCAGCATTGCTAGCTTAGTGCTTCGTATGATCGTGCTATCAAGCCCATTCCCGATTATGACAAACCTATTGATGTTTCTACTGGAAAACTCGTGAACCCACCAAATGTCCTAGGAAAAAAAACTGGTAGGCCGAAGACGAAGCGGATTCCTAACACTGGTAGCGGAAGTTTCAAGAGACCAATTACGTGCAGTGAATGCCATACTCGGAGCACATCATAACAAGACGACTTGTCCTCATCCTCTGCGAAAAAGCAACGTTAAGAACATTCCGGCCTTCATTACGTGCTGACTTTTTACCATGATATCTTTATTAGTTTATTCTTCTCTGCAGCTCTTGTTGCACATTTAAGATTCATTAACATGGAATTATATTTTTCGCAACTAGTTTTTACCTTGGATTGTTTCTTTTGTTCATAAAAATATATTTTATGGAATTATTTTTTCAAGTATAGGTCTTCAGTTTTATAGTATATATCTTATAGTCTTATGTTGATTTAGTTTAATTGTACATTCCCTTGATTTTCTTGTAAAATTTGAATGTTTGCGAAGATTCAAATTTAATTGTACAGGATGAAACCAGTTTCATCCTTCACATTCTGACAGAAAAAACTAATTTTTTCAACCTGCACACTCTGAAAAAAAGTTTTGTAGAGGCTAGGATGTAACCGAGTTTCATCCTAGCCTGGTTACATTCTGACAAAAAATTGCAGTTTTGTACAGGCTAGGATGTAACCGGGTTTCATCCTAGCCTGGTTACAAATCTGACAAAAAATTGCAGTTTTGTACAGGCTAGGATGTAACTAGTTTCATCCAAGCCTGGTTACAATCTGACAAAAAAATATATATTTTCAACCTGCAAATTTAATCATTTCTGGCTAACATATTCAAACACAACTATCATGAAATTGAAGTATAGGCATTTTTCAGTAAAAAAGTTCATATTTTAATTAAGACGAATCCACGGATTTAATATTAATGTATGCAAAGACATAGTCCAACAAAAAAAAAGTACTTCCGTATGAACTACATTAATTTTTTCTAAACAACCTAAACACATCAAACTTTCTAGCAGCTATTCTCATCAATTAGGATTTCATATGCGAGATTGATTCGTCTTGTGCCCATCTCCTCTCTAAGAGTATCTTTGCCTTCAAAGGAGTAACTGTTTGTCATTGCCCATTCCATGAAGTAGATAACATACATCAACGAATCAGGACTGCAAGACAAATGAATATGTAATGTCACTTTACCGATCTATAAAAAAAAAATATAATGTAGGTTTAAACTTCGTTTCTGTTTATATGTTATAATTTCAGTTCAAAGAGTTAACGACCTACCTTTCACCCTGTTGTGGACAATCTGATTTCACGACGACATCAATGTCATCCATACTAGTACTTTCAAGCTGAATGCTAAGGAGCTGACTTACTCTTTGCGCCATTATTTTAGCATCTTCTAAATAGTTTGAAGAACCTAAGAGAGAATTGTAGTGTGTCCAAGTTCTGCCATGGATGTCAAAGTGAAGCATGTGAAATGTTCTTTCTCGTTTAGCATTGGGATGAACAAGTGTTGCGTTTCGACATCAATATGCTCCAGTTCATAAATTATCATCTTTGCAGCCATCAGCTCATTCCCCGTAATGACATCAAGCTGAAGACAAATTTGAATCAAAACCCGGTTAAACCATATTTTTAATATGGATGAAACTAAATTACATTCCATGTTTAATGCTAGATGAAAAACCGGTTACGCAAGTATCTAATGAAACCCAGTTGCATCCTATATATAATAGTTTGGATGAAACTCGGTTTTATCCTACACTAGTGAGAGAATTATGTTTCAAGCAACAGATGCAAGTCAGGTACATCCTACACTAACTTACAGTTATATGAAAACAAATTGCAGACCTAAGTTCATTCATTTTAAAATGTAGTATTCAAAATGTTTACCCATGCAAGCGCGCTGAGAAAGATCGACTTGAGGTATCCTTTGGTATCACCGCCAGATTGAAACAATTGTCTCCATTTTTCGATTTTGAACTACAAAATAGTGTTCACCAATGGCTGATTGAAAACAAGTTGCTGGATGTGTTCTCCACTAATACATACACCTCCATTGGATTTCCAAACGCAGTCGCTGCATTTAAACAAGTTCCCGGTAGTTTTAGACAAGCACATAGGTTTCATTTTTTAACATGATGTAACCAAATACATCCTATTATAAACTTAGCAGTACTTTTACAGAAATAAGAAAAGTAGAATTTAAAAAAAAAAAAAAAATAACAGCAAAAGAATGCGGATACGTACCTTAAGTTTCCAGATCCAAAGTACTCCTTTATTAACTTCTCTTCAGCTAGTCTTACTCCGCAACTCAAGTAATTTTTCCACAGCTTGTTGTTCCTTGTTAACTTCTTCAACTTATCGTCCTTCTTCTTCTTCTCTCTCGCACGCTCATCCTCATCTCGTTACAAACTTATTTCTGTCTAGTCCTTTTATATACGTTCTTCACTCTATTCTCAATCGATCCAAGTTTACTTATAACCCCGAGGAGGTTACTGCTGCGACAATTTCTTCTTGGTTGATTTCTGATGGAGGAACTGGTGTTACGAGTTACGCCGAGAATATCGTCAACTTCTGGATTCGCGGCTCCACTAGTTTCACCTGCCTTGCTAGCGTCTTCAGGAACAACACCCTCCACTGTTTTGTTCATCTCTTGAGTGATGTTAAGGTTGAAAAAGTTCTCAGGTGGAGTGTAAAGAACAATATCAGTAGGTGAAGCTTGCGGAGTTCCCGGTTGAGACTTGAGTTGCGCTTTCAAGGCTTCCACTTGACTTTGCAGGTCTGAGATTGTCTTATCCTTTGCTTCAGACTCAACCTCTTTTGCTTCCAACTCTGCATTCCTTGCTCCTAACTCGGCATTCAAGTGACGGATAATGTTGTCCTTCTCAGCTAGTTCATTCTTCAACTTGGAAACATCATCTTCATCTTTGTTTTCTTCTTCATCATCAAACAAGCATAATTGTTTCTCCTCTTCACTCCAGCTACCAACGAAATCAACAACCTGAAAACACATAAACACAGGATGTAACTGATTTCATCATATGATAACACATGATGTAACTGGGTTTCAACCACTGACAACACATGATGTAACTTGGTAGAAAATGAGTTTCATCCATTACTAACATAAGATGTAACTGGTTTCATCCAACTATTATAAGGGATAAAATTTTAAAAATGAATCTAAACTTACTCAACATAATATGTAACTTGTTTCATCCAGTTATAATAACAACAAGTTTTTTACCTGATTGCTTGAAAGAGTTTCAAGCTTCCCCTCAATTTCGCAAGATACTTTATACAAGTCCCATCTTGCAAACCTTGGCCATGCATCACTGTTGGCTTTCCTAACAATGCCTTCGCCTTTCACTTGCTCAAAAATCCATAACTGCAACAACAAAAGATAAAAGTTAATAATCACCACATAATTCATTTAATACAACAAAAAAAAAAAAATTAAAAAGATACAAGACGATACTCACCAGTAAATAGAAGCTACAACCATTGATAGAGTAAGGTGTCTTGTGCACGGCTTTAACGCTTTGCATTAGATGCTCATGGATTAAATCCGGCCAAGAGACTTTGTTAATTGAATCGATTGACTGTAGGCAGTTCAAATACTTGTAGTGGACATACATACCTCCGGTGTTTATGAAGAATATTGTACAGAACATGACAACAACAAAAGTATCGCCAAGTCTTCTTCTTTTCCTTCTTCAATCATAGCAGCCTTTATTCCTTCGAGGATGTATTTCTTATGCAATTTGTCCCCAATATTCGCCTCTTTGCTTTTCTTCTCTTTGTCTCCGGCTTTCTTCTTTTTCTTCTCTTTGGCTTCACCTTCCTCTTTCTTCTTTTCAGCATCCCTTCTCATTGGCTCCAGAAAGTATTTGGTGTAAAATTCAGACGTTTTCAAACTAGTTTCTTCCTTTGGTCCATAAAGTTTCTTATCTTCTTCACTCATACGTATTCTCTGCATTTTGAAAATAACAGCAAGATGGTTTGGATCAGTCTTGAAGACTTGATCACCAATCTTGAATGCCAACTCTTTCAGGTCAAAATTTCTTATGATGAACTCTAACGCCCTTGGAGGTTTGCTACATTCGGCCTTTCCCACTTTTCCTTGTTTGATCGCCTCAATAAAGTTCAATTTAGTCTTCCTTAACACATGACCTCTTGTCTTTCGGTAAATACCGGTGATTCCAGCACTTCTTTGTCGGTTTCATGTTTGATCGGAACGTTTTCTTCCCTTCCTTTTTCTCTGGCTTGTCTTCATCCATTTCGGCATCAACAACATCCACATTCTCCATGTTAGACTCACCACCCACGTCCACATCATGCTTTTTCTTGGATTTTCTTTCAGCACCGGCACTCTTACTCTTCTTGCTACTGCTTCCTGCAACAATTTGGATGAAACCAGTTAAGTCATATTCTAAATCTGTGGATGCAACTCAATTACATCCCATCTTTAATGCTAGATGAAAACCAGTTTCTGCAAGTATTTTTTAGGAAAGAGACGTTGTAAAACCCTAGATACTTGAAATAATAATAATAATAACTCAATTACAAACTATTTTTTAGGAAAGAGACGTTGTAACATATGCTACATGAAACCCACTTACATACTATTTAAATGGAAGTAAATAATTCAAAATCTAAAATAACATATGTCCTTCAAAATCTAAACCCACTTACTCATATAACATACTTTTTTTTTAGGTATCAGATGAAACCCACTTACATCCACTTACATCCATGAATATAACCCGCTTACATCCATCAACTCAATTTTCCAAAGATGAACTCAAACTATTGTAAGCAGTAAGCTCATCAAATGCTGCACATATGCTACCTGACGTGACGTTGTCCAGAAATTTAAGAGCAACAACAAAAATTAAAACACCATGACTTCATTGACAAAAAACAAAAACAAAATTATCATTTAAGCTAGATGAAATCAGTTTCAACATGTAATACAGATCTTCATCCACAGATTTATTATAAAATCCTATTACTCATACTAAATCATCCCAGTTAGACATGTACACTGGATGAAACCAGTTTCTGCAAGTATCTAATGAAACCCAGTTGCATCCTATATATAATAGCTAGATGAAACTCAGTTTTATCCTATACTACATCATCCCAGTTAGACATGTACACAGGATGAAACCAGTTACATCCAACACAAAAACTCACAGATTAACACTGGATGAAACCTCCTGAAACAAATTTAACAACCAAATTCACCCAATTTCACTTCAACCAATTAAACACTGAAATAAAACCAAATTCACCCAATTTCACTTCAACCAATTAAACATTGAAAATACTTTAATAACCGAATGCAAACCAATTTCATCCAACACTAATTGAGATGAAAATAAAACAAGCAATTCCACATAGAATGGTACTGGGGAATGATAATAAGAAGAACCAATTCAACAAATTAATCATGAAATTCAGTTAATAACAACAAAACAGAGTTAGGGTTTGTAAAACGTACTAGTTTTAGGAGACAATATGTGGATTAAATGGAACCGTAACTCTTCCAATACACTGCAATGGTGAAAACCCTAATTCTCATAAATTGATTTCCGGGTTGATGGTGTTTAACAGACGATGGATGAAACCCAATTTTCCGGTAGTGTTGATGGTCGGGAACCCCTTGATGAAACTGATTTTTGGAATTTTGAAATTTGTTATGAGACAGTGGAGGAAATTGATGGTGGAGGAGAAGAAGAAGAAGATGAAAACTCCCTGAGTTATGAGGAGAGAGTGGAGGAAGATGAACAACACTGGTTCACATATTTAATCTGAGAAGATGAAGAACGTTATTGTGAGAGAGGGAGATCGTGGGTGGTTTTGATGATATCGTGTGAGACCTGACAGTTACAAGGGTAGAAACGTCTCTCCTAATTAAAAATTTATTTTGGTCATTTGACCCAGGCCGAAATCTTACCTGTCCATTTGGCCCAGAAAAAGTTCCTTTTTGGCTATATAGCCCATTTTCTGAAATTAATATGGGTGAAATGGACAAAAAAAATAGCAAAAATGAAACTGGATCATCCTGACTTAAACTTAAAAAAGAGTGAGAATGAAACTGGATGATCCTGATGTAAATTAAAAATAAGAAAAAGTATTTGAAAATGGATAAGATGTGTTATAAACGGAAGTTTATTAGGTAGATGCCAACTTTAGCGGGATCCATTACTTGGGCACCAAGTATGTAAAGTTTATAAATAGAGTCTCAAACCTTTGTAAACACACACTAATGAATAGAATTTCTCCCTTCTTCTTCTCTCTATTTTGTGTCTCTTTCTCTAGTTACAAGACGTTATCACACACGTTGTTCTACCAACTGATCGACGGAAGCGGAAAATATTTGACAACCATATCTAACCTTCTCTTGATTTATTATTTACTTTTTCTTTTAAATTTATTTTCTAATAAATTTTTATGGTGTTTTGTCGTAGGGTTGCAGTGCTATACCATGATATCGAAGCTGCTAACAGGGGTTTGTGTATGATCTTCACAAAAGCCCGAAAGCAACCTTAATGGATCACGCTGCCAAGAGAGAGCACCTTAAAAGAAAGGCGTGAACAGTATCCAACTATTCCTTATTTTGTTTTGTTATTTTAAGGTTTGTGATTAAATTGTCAGCTCCAATTTTTCAACACTTAGTATCAGTCTCAAACTCATCAAAAAAAGAAGAAAGTACGAGTCTTATAAAGAGAAAAGAGAATTATAATACCTTCAATTTAAGAAAAGTGATACTTTTATATTACAATATGTCACATTAAAAAAGTGAAAGAGTTGGGGCCAAACCATCGACAACGGGATTTAAAAAAAAAAAAAAAAAAAAAAAAAGAAACCGGACATGTTTCTCAGGGCAAATAAAAATGGCATTAGCACATACTCCGTCGGCACAGAGCGGCGTATCACGACCACGTACAATCTTTTCTGTCTACCCCTACAAGCCCCTGCATCAAATGATTATCTGACCATGTTATGGCCAAAAAATGAGTATCGCAACCGTGGACTTTCCCTAGAGGTGTAAATTGGACTGTGCCAGCACGAGCACAACCTAGCACAGCACGCTAAAATCTGAGCCTAGCACAGCTCATCACGTGATTCATCCCAGCACGGTCCAGCACGTTAGTTTCATGGGATGTGCTGGGTTAGCCTAATCGGCACAGTAGCACGACACAGCACGCGACACGGATAAGCACGTGGCCCAGCCCAGCCCAGCCCAGCACGTTAAAAAAGCACATCATAGCATGCACAAGTCTCCCTTATAAAGCATAGCATGGACAACTTAGCCTAGATAAAGAGTGGTCAGGATGCATTCTGGGGAAAGCTAAATCCATGGTTGTGGTTTGCTCTAATTATGATTAATCATTATGAATGTTTTATTAATTAGTGTCTCATTAATCTCTCATAATTAATTATTAAATTTTCATTATTAAATGTCCTCTTAATTAATCTAATGAATGTGCATTTTTTATAATTATCACTACTTACTTCTTCCACTAAAATTAATCATTATGAGTATTTTATTAATTAGTGTCTCATTAATCTCTCATAATGAATAATTTACTTATATTTTCATCATTAAGTGTCCTCTTAATAAATATGTATTTTACATCATTATTGCATTAGTAACTTTTTGTAATGAATATTTTAATAATCTCTCACTATAAATGTCTTATAATTATCTTAATAGATATACTTTCATTAAATTTTTTATTATTTTCTCATTAGAAACTTTTCATTGTAAATACTTTCATTAAATAAATAATAAATTTGCTAAATCCATGGACAACTTAGCCTAGATAAAGAGCAATGTAGAATTCATTCTTGGGAAAGCTAAATCCATCGATATGGGTGTTTCCACAAGTGATGTCTTGGATCGAAAGTTAAAATAAGTCCAACGGTCTATATTTGTTTATAGTATTAATGCTCCACTAATCTTTTCATAATAAATTTTTATTAATTTCTCATAATGTCATTAATTATCCAAATAAATATCTTATAATAAATTTGTTTATTAATTTCTCATTGTGCTATATGAACGACACATGTCAAAATTAACACACACGACACACAATTTTACTTACTATCAAGCATGTGTATTCACGGCTGGACAAAGCTGCAGCTCAGATTTGTTTAGAGGGCAGATAAATCTATTGTTGTGATTGTCCGCATAAACTCTTATAACAGACTTATATGATTAAAAGTTCCAAGCATATACAATAGTCTTAATTTGTTTATGTTAATTTTTCTTAAAAATTATTATATTAATTTTTGTTAATATGTCTCATTAACTATCATAATTAACACTACACGAAATCATTGTTTTTGTAACGTCAAAAAAAACGTTACTAAATATTTATTGAGTACATTTTTCAAAATGTCTATTGATATTATTTATCAAAATTACTTATTAATAGAAATACATATTATAATTAATTAAGAAAACATTTATAATTAAAATATAATTAGCCATTTATTATGAGCAATTAGTGAAATAATTGCTAAATATTTATTGAGTACTTATTATGACACCTTATGTAATAACAAAGCATGGACAACTTAGCTTAGATAAAGGACGCTCTGGATTCATTCTTGGGGAAGCTAAATCTATGGTTGTGGTTGTTTACATCATTATTGTATCATTAATTTTTAGAATAAATACTTAATTAATCTGTTATCATAAATGTCTTATAATTGTCTTAATAAATATACTTCATTAAATAAATAATAAATTTGTTAATTAAGAAACATAATAACTTTTAAAAAATTTTTTATCCAATTCCATTTTCTAAATATATTTTTATTAAATAAATAATAATTATATTAATAATTATATCAATAGAAATTAGGGATAACCAGGGTGGTGTTTGAGAGTGGTGATGCATGGAGCTAGGTGATGATAGTGATGGTGGTGGAAAAGGTAGTGGTAATGAGTCGTTCAGCGGCGGTGGTGCAGGTTCGGTGTCGTAGTGAAAAAATGTTTATTGTATGTCGTTTGAACAAAAATGGAAGTGGTAAGATGAATAATCTCATAAGTTGACATAGCCTACAAAGTAATATCATGTTTATTGTATGTTTATTGGTCATAGGTAAGATGACATGGCTAAAGTTGGGATAATTTTTTCAGTAGGTCTCACTACATGCTTCACTCGGTGGTTTCTTCGAGACATATAATTCGGTCAACCTACGTGAGAAACATAATATTTAAAAAATATGAAAAACAATTATCAGGTTAGGACAACTTAGCTTAGATAAAGGACGCTCTGGATTCATTCTTGGGGAAGCTAAATCTATGGTTGTGGTTGTTTACATCATTATTGTATCATTAATTTTTAGAATAAATACTTAATTAATCTGTTATCATAAATGTCTTATAATTGTCTTAATAAATATACTTCATTAAATAAATAATAAATTTGTTAATTAAGAAACATAATAACTTTTAAAAATTTTTTTATCCAATTCCATTTTCTAAATATTTTTTTATTAAATAAATAATAATTATATTAATAATTATATCAATAGAAATTAGGGATAACCAGGGTGGTGTTTGAGAGTGGTGATGCATGGAGCCGGTGACGATAGTGATGGTGGTGGAAAAGGTAGTGGTAATGGGTCGTTCTGGCGGCGGTGGTGCAGGTTCAGTGTCATAGTGAAAAAATGTTTATTGTATGTCGTTTGAACAAAAATGGAAGTGGTAAGATGAATAATCTCATAAGTTGACATAGTTTTTCGTTTTTAACCCTGAAATATATGACACCTTCCGTTATCAAAAGTGTTAAGACCAACCAACCACATCTTCCACACTACGATGTTATCGATGTTGTAACGACAACATAAAATTAATATTGTCCATCACTACTCACCAACATTCACCATCACTACTTCTTCCACCACAAACCAGGGGCGGAGCCAGGATTTTGAGGGGAGAGGGAGAAAAAATTCTCGGCAAATTGGATACATGTGAAAAATGGACTTTGTATCCCATTTTACGATAAAAGAACAAAAAATAAATATAATTGTGCTTGACTCTGCCCTTAACCACCACTAATCTTTCGGCCTCCACCTCTTCTACTACTCATTGTCGCAGAAAATGTCTATTGATATTATTTATCAAAATTACTTATTAATAGAAATAAATATTATAATTAATTAAGAAAATATTTATAATTAAAAATTGATTAGTCATTTATTATGAGCAATTAGTGAAACACTAATTAATAAAACACTTTATAATGAATAGATTATTTATTATGTGCAATTAGTGAAACACTAATTAATAAGCAATTATGGTATTTAAGTTGAACAAACCACCACTGTTGATTTATCTTTTCTATCAATTCCAACCAAGGTGGAACACTGGTTAGAGGCCACTCTTATGACACAGTAGGTCATGAGTTCGAACCTCCCCATTATAATTTTTGAAATTCCATATCTTGACTTGGGTATTCATTTTTCATTCATAATATTAGAATTAACGCCACACATGCGAGTTGTAGGGTGTGGCACGGAGCACCGCATCCCTTGATTTATCCTTGTCTGGACAAATCCTGACCACTCTTTATCATGCCTAACTTGTCCAAACCTTGTTTTGTATTATAGACAATTGATATGATAAGTTTGCCTTTGTTAGTGGTGGTCAGGATTTATCCAGACAAGGATAAATCAAGGGCTGCGGTGTTCCATGCCACATGCTACAACTCGCATGTGTGGCGTTAATTCCAATATTATGAATGAAAAATGAATACTCAAGTCAAGATATAGATTTTCAAAAATTATAACGGGAGGTTCGAACTCATGACCTATTGTGTTATAAGAGTGGCTCTAACGATGTTCCACCTTGGTTGGAATTAATAGAAAAGATAAATCAACGTGGTGGTTTGTTCAACTTAAACATCATAATTGTTTTATTAATTAGTGTTTCACTAATTGCACATAATAAATAATCTATTCATTATAAAGTGTTCTTTAGTTAGTGTTTCACTAATTGCTCATAATAAATGACTAATCATTTTTTAATTATAAATGTTTTCTTAATTAATTATAATATTTATTTCTATTAATAAGTAATTTTGATAAATAATATCAATAGACATTTTTGGCGACAATGAGTAGTAGAAGAGGTGGAGGTCGAAAGATTAGTGGTGGTTAAGGGCGAGCCAAGCACAATTATACTTATTTTTGTTCTTTTATCGTAAAATGGGATACAAAGTCCATTTTTCACATGTATCCAACTTGCCAAGAATTTTTTCTCCCTCTTTCTTCAAAATCCTGGCTCCGCTCCTGGTTTGTGGTGGAAGAAGTAGTGACGGTGAGTGCTGGTGAGTAGTGATGGACAATATTAATCTTATGTTGTCGTTACAACATCGATAACATCGTAGTGTGGAAGATGTGGTTGGTTGTTTTTAAAACTTTTGATAAAGGAAGGTACCATATATTTCCGGGATGATATCATACAAGATAATATTTTCATGATCGTAGTTGGATCACCCAAATGGTACCCATGTTATCTTTGGTACTATATCGTATAAATCATGATTTTTTAATGTTAAAATAAAATTGATTGCAATACAAAAAAGAATATATACACGGAAATAAAATAATGAAACCAATTAATTGACGACATTTTGTTCAATCTAAACCTCATACATGGCATTTGTGATTGAAAATTAGAATTGCGTCCAACAACCTACATGGGGTGGGCGGCAGTGATGGTGGCAGTGGTGGAATCAAAAATTGACATTGAAAAGGCCTACTTTTAAAAAAAAAAAAAAATGTAAACTTTGGTGGACTAAAAACATAAATATATATGGACAAAGTACTATTTATAAAATAAACTAAAAAATTCATGTAGTTATTAAAAATTTAAGGGGTTGGAGCTAGGTTAGTCAACCCTTGATTAATGTACTAATTGTTCACAATGATTAATTATATTTCTATTATAAATGTCCCTATAATAATCTAACATAAATCAAGGGTAAGTCAAGGGCTGCAGTGCTCCATTCCACACCCTACAACTCGCATGTGTGGCGTTAATTCCAATATTATGAATGAAAAATGAATACTCAAGTCAATTTGTTGCAATGCAACCACTAGTGGAAAATGGAAGTTAAACGACTGGCAAGACAAGAGGTAATATCTTTAAAAACGATTTGTGTCCATCGGTTGGAATCTAGAAGTGGTTTTTTCCAAAACGATTTGTTTCGGCAAAGGTAGAAATCTTTAAAACAACCACTTTGTGATCACGAGTCCATTGGTTGTCTTGGTGAAAACAGTTGTTTATTTCGATTATATTTCATAAAAAAAAATGGATTTTATTCAGCTGAATCTTGAGCTGATTCAACTGAATCTCAAGCCAGAATAAAAAAAGATCAAAAGTAAATTTAATAAGGAAACCAAATAAAGATTTACATTAAAAGATGGATTCAATGTACAAATTCAACCACACCCAAGTTTAAAATATGAAAATTTTAACACTAATTAAGAGGAATGTTAAACCTCAATTTTTTACAAACTGTACAATCTTCATATAGTTTAGCATTTAACCCGTAAGACCGCACCATCTATACCAAATAACATGAGAGAAATAAAACGAAGAATGTGCAGCTAACCACAATTACTCTATGTAGCATGTCCGGCAAAGCAAGTTTTACAATCGAACTGCAAGAGTGGTGTTTCTAGATGCACCAAATATATTGTTCTTTCTATTGTAGCTCCACCATTCATAGAATGTCATTCACTTTGTTAACCAGAAAACACAAAAAAGCAAAAGATGAACATTAGCACACCATACAGCTCAAACTTGGTGAAAACTTAAATAACTCATCCCATCCATCTCAAATAAAGATTAGAAATATTTCTAGTTGGCACGATGAAATACAACGATCAACTAGGAATATGGAACATGAACGGTTGTTATGATCAACTAGGAGTACTCTTAGTATTATACTTGTAATGCAATTTTAGCATACAAAATGCGGTGAAACACAGATATTTGCCATCGGTAAATGCAGCTGAATCCTACCCACCCATTGCAATGATTAATGAGACACCTTTAGAGGAAAGTCGATCATGGTAACCTTTTTGTCGTCATCAATCCACCATTTACACAGGGTAAAAACATTAACTAAGAGTGGTCAAAGGATGCAAGAATGCCATACATACACGAAATAATCTACAAGGTCTGAACTACTTACCATTATTTTGAATTCATAAAAGTCACAATGTACAAAAGTCCAACTTCCTCCAAACTACGCCCTGGTTAAACTAGAACTAAACAAGTAATATGCATCCATACTGCAGCTAATATACTAGATTTAACAAAATACACTTGCAACAGAACATAAAATTATATTGAATTAAATTTCAAGAAGAAAAACAAAAAAATCTCAATCAATTCAGTGAATTAGAATTTAATTTATTACCTTGGACTGAAGAATTTTTGTTTCTTTTACAATATATTGAATCAAAGAGCCGTCAAAACCAGGGATTCGAAAAGATGAGATGATGATGATTTATGCAAAGTGAAGAATCTAATGGAAACTTCATCAGCAGCTAAAAGAGTAGCCTCTAAGCATGGGACACATCTTCCCTCACACGCAACCTCCACCTATTAATATTACTAAAAATGCACATATATCAGAGATTTATGTTTATCTACATGAATTCTTGTTGATCTCAATTTTTTCATATAGGTATTATGTAAAGGGTTGAACAAAGAGAAACGAAAACTTATCTTTGGATTAGTGGTTGTCAAAGATGTTCACGACTCGCAACATCCTTTTTCCTCGATGCAACTACTCTCCATTCGAGTTAGATATTGTTCAACTCCAACACTTTGAAAAAATAAGGAAGTTGAAGGATAAGATATATTATATTCTAGGTAGATCAAATAACAGAACAATTCCAATGGTATTTCCGGCTAGGAACCAAAAGTTCATTCACTTTGCATGTGTAAATTGTAAGTAGGTCATTCTTAAATTAGACAATGCAAAATCTGGGAAATAATTTACAAACAATTACACATTTAAACTAAAACTGCGTTCGAAAACCAACCGGAGTGTTGAAACACTTTAATTCGATGGCTTAGTTTCGACGATAAGTTGTCAACCTGCATTCTGGTACAAGAAAGAATCCCCAGATTCCCCCTAATCTGGTTAACAAACACGATAAAAGAAGACATAGAAGAGTTGAATATTTATAGAACTGATAAACTACCTATTCATTAATATCAGCGTAATTCTTCTTACTTCAAAACTCTCCCGAACCTCAAAATCTCTTGTACCTACACATGAAGTGACAAATTAAATTGCAATCCCCTTCGTACCAAATCACCTGCTTTCTCCCAAACCCGCAGAAAGGAAGAGCTACAAAGTTTAACTGAACTCAGGCAATGTATTAGGAACAAAAACCCATGTTAGTACAAACTTAAAGGCATGAAGAAGAAATAAGAGCTCAAAAACAAACCCCGTGCAAGTAACTGAGTAAGTATCAACAGAATCATGCATATCATAATTGATCACAATGTTGATCGTTCAATGCCTATTCTTCTATCTGTTGTGACAAGAATCCTATAATTCCCCTCGAAACCTTTATAGCGAGAAAAACTATGAAATATTTTATAAAAAAAAAAATCCAATTTCAGGTATGCCTTCGCTTCTCTTAGTGATTCAATTTTTAGTTTGTAAAGGCAGATAGTACTCTATAGTTAAAAGTCAACCACAAAATCGAACCGTTATTTTAAAATAAATTACGTAGTATACTTGTACATTAAACAAAGCAGATTAGGTCTTCTCATCATGATATTTGAACCAAGATACGTGTGAACAACTCCTCGGAACATAGGATGCACAAACCGACTAGTGGCTTGTAAGTCATTAAGAAAACAAATAGTCAAGATATGCCGGGATTGACTATTTGCAAAGAACCATACCTCAAGGATGAAGTGCCTAATTCTTCAAGACAAGGACTTTTCCCTGGACAATGAAAGTATCCTCCCAGGATTATACATAACCGACAAAATGTTGAACCCTCAAACTCTTGGCGAGATCCGAGGTTGACATATAATCATCAATAGAAAATGATCAAAATCTTCATTACTAGAACAGAGAAAAAAAGAAGGTTTGTGATATGAAAGTTCAAGTATGAATGCAAACCTGGTAAGCCAACTCTAGCGTGTGACACAAAACTCATTAGAGCAACAAATAGTGCAAATGACAACCACAAAATTAATCTCCGAGAGGCGAGAACTCTAATGGAAATGATAACCAATAAATATTTTGCCTCTAAAAACAAAGAATGCGTAACTAGTTTTTTTACCCGCAAATCAAACAATACACCTCCGAATGTAATTCCAATAATGTGAATTAAAATTAGAAAGAAATTAAAATACAAACCTGTAGCACCTACTCAACTTCAAGTACAAACAGAACTAAATCAAAACTAGCCTACTGAACCAAAATCTTAATATAAAACTTGATACAAGCAGATATACAAAGAAACAACTAATCCAACTAAAAATTTGTTAAATCAAAAACATAAAAAAGTAAAAGTAGTAGTAAATTGCCTTCATATGGATGCTCAATTCCTGAATCGCCAACTGCTCTCGAAGCTCCGGCTTTAATAGGAAATCTACGAACCTTAACTGTGTATTCCAACCAAGAACTGCTCTTAAGCTCGAATTTAATAGAAAATCTCTGAATCCAGAACTATATATTCCAACATACGCCCTGCACCATTCCAAAACATTGAAATAGCCTCAAAGTTTAAAGTTTTAGAATTAACTTCCCACTACAAGAAATCAAAAAAAAAAAAAAATCCAATTTCTAGGGTTTCTAGGAAAAAACCAAAACAAAATCAATCTCATAAATCCCAAATCATATCAATTTCACTTGCAAGATGTCAACTTTCAAAAATCCAAAATCATTATCAATATCACATGAAAATTTTCAACTTTCTAGCAAAATCAATCTCAAAATACCAAAATTACATCAATTTCATTAGTAAAATTTCTCATTTCTAGGGTTTTGAAAACCCCCAAAACAAGCTCAGTCTCAAAAGACCATTCAAAAACCCAAGTCTAAGAATCTAAAACAGAAATTAAATAACACCCATATCTAAAGTCCCTCCAATATAGAAAACTAACCTCATAAAGCAAGAAATCTTTCCAAGAATCTTAGATTTCTGATAGGTATGAGATTTTTATTAGTGATGGATCTCTTTGAATAAAAAAGGAAACAATACCTAATACTGATTCACAATCGAATTATTGTTATGATTGAGAAAAAATCGACTAAACATAGAGAGTGATTAAGTAGTGAGAGATATGTGGTGAGAAAGGTGAAGGAAGTTGAAGGAGTACAGACCGAGATAGAGAAAAGATAGAGAGACGATAAGTTTTTTCTCTCACATACGGTTTTCAATTCGTAGAAGTTATTAGGGAGCTCTATATTTTTACAAAACTACCCCTAAGAAAACCACTGTGAAAGAGACAAGTTTTAATAAAACTACCGTGGATCACAGCACCTATGGCTACATCTGTGTAGCAGCAGTGGTTTTGGTAAAAATCAAGAAGTGGTTAAAAATCCATTTTCCACTAGTGAACAAATTCAAAGCTGCCGAATTACCCACCTAGATGAAACAAGAACCCCTTGTTCTATTTGAAGGAAGACAAGTCACCACCATCTCTAGATAAAGAGTGGTCAGGATGCATTCTGGGGAAAGCTAAATCCATGGTTGTGGTTTGCTCTAATTATGATTAATCATTATGAATGTTTTATTAATTAGTGTCTCATTAATCTCTCATAATTAATTATTAAATTTTCATTATTAAATGTCCTCTTAATTAATCTAATGAATGTGCATTTTTATAATTATCACTACTTACTTCTTCCACTAAAATTAATCATTATGAGTATTTTATTAATTAGTGTCTCATTAATCTCTCATAATGAATAATTTACTTATATTTTCATCATTAAGTGTCCTCTTAATAAATATGTATTTTACATCATTATTGCATTAGTAACTTTTTGTAATGAATATTTTAATAATCTCTCACTATAAATGTCTTATAATTATCTTAATAGATATACTTTCATTAAATTTTTTATTATTTTCTCATTAGAAACTTTTCATTGTAAATACTTTCATTAAATAAATAATAAATTTGCTAAATCCATGGACAACTTAGCCTAGATAAAGAGCAGTCAGAATTCATTCTTGGGAAAGCTAAATCCATCGATATGGGTGTTTCCACAAGTGATGTCTTGGATCGAAAGTTAAAATAAGTCCAACGGTCTATATTTGTTTATAGTATTAATGCTCCACTAATCTTTTCATAATAAATTTTTATTAATTTCTCATAATGTCATTAATTATCCAAATAAATATCTTATAATAAATTTGTTTATTAATTTCTCATTGTGCTATATGAACGACACATGTCAAAATTAACACACACGACACACAATTTTACTTACTATCAAGCATGTGTATTCACGGCTGGACAAAGTCAGCTTCAGATTTGTTTAGAGAGGCAGATAAATCTATTGTTGTGATTGTCCGCATAAACTCTTATAACAGACTTATATGATTAAAAGTTCCAAGCATATACAATAGTCTTAATTTGTTTATGTTAATTTTTCTTAAAAATTATTATATTAATTTTTGTTAATATGTCTCATTAACTATCATAATTAACACTACACGAAATCATTGTTTTTGTAACGTCAAAAAAAACGTTACTAAATATTTATTGTAGCGTCAAAAAAAAAAATCGTTGAAAATATGTCGTTATTATTAGTGTTATGATAATATATCTACAGTTAACATAGTTACAAAAATAATTAACTTAGCAACGACTATATTTATGCGTTGTAGAAAATGGACGGTTGTCAAACTTATATATGAAGAATACAAATAGGTATGAGAAACTAAGAAAAAAATCATTGCCCACAACTCTATTCCTCATACTTTTTTTAGTAGTTGAGTTGTTTTTTAAAGCCATCCCAGTCTAGACAAAAAGGGAGAAAGAGAAGAAATATGAGATGCAATCGTACAAATTCAAACAAATGACATAGAAATGAAATATGTAAATTAGAAAAATTTACATTTATTTTTATTTTTTGAAATTTATTCTTGGGAAAGCTAAATCTACGGCTGTAAAATTTTAAGTTCAATTAATTTTCAATAATAAATATTGAACCCACAATTGGGGGATATCAAAACTAATTGAGGGATATGAATTACTTCCCCCAACCAATAGTCTCTGCTAAGGGGTATTTTTGGGGGCAAAAATACGAAACTACTCTTTAAAACAATGAAAGCTAAATCAAACATAAAAATACCCTACTCCCTTTTAAATTCGAAACATTTCTCATTTCCTTTCAAATTCCATTCTCCTTCTCTGCCGGCTCCTCACTTTGATTTTTTTTTTTTTACATTCGGTAGGGATGAAGACCACGCCGGTAGTGATGAAGACCATGCCGGTACTGAGTGCCGGCATAGCTATTTATGATGAAGACCACGCCGGTACTGAGTTCCGGCATGGTTATTTAAGATGAAGACCATGCCGATACTGGGTTCGTCAGTACCGGCATGGTTATTTAGGATGAAGAACACGCTGGTACTGAGTTCCGGCATGGTTATCTAGGATGAAGACCACGCTGAGTGCTTGAGTTCCAAGCATGCTCGATATAAATCCATCCATGCCGGTAGTCAAGTGAAAAAAAAATCAATTTTACGGATACTTTTCATCATGTGCCCGGCATAGAAATTTAAGCGGCATACTATCTTGGGAGCAGTCTTAGGCATGCTCGAAAATTAGATAACTGTCTGCGGAAGTGGGATGATTAGAACAAAAAAATTTATGAAAATTTCAGCAAATGCCGGCATGGTTTTTGGAATACCATGCCTAACACCGAGCTTTTTCAGTTGCAACAATGTTGGATTCAAAGAAAAAAAAATCAAATTTTCAACCTCTTAGTAGCAATTCTCTCTTCACAATCCTCCATTTTCACAAAAAAAATTCCCTCTCAAATATTTTTTTTTCCCTCCTACTCTCACCTCACTCACACAAATTAAAATAAAAACACACACTAATCTATCCCCCAAATACTTAAGATTTTTACTAATTATTATTAACCACTAAACATGATTAGTGGGGGCTAGATTAGGAATTAAAAAAATAATTACGTAAGGGGTGACCCAGCTTTGCTATTTGGATCCCTATTTTGTCATGTACCTATATCCCCCAATTAGTTTTGATATCCCCAATTGCGCGTTCTAAATATTCTATTGATATATTTCATAATAAATGTTTCTTTATTTAATTAAATAAATATATATTCATTAATACAATGCATAATAAATTTATTTTATATTAAACAATAGGCGTTAATGGTGGTTGTGATAGTGGGCGGGGGTGGTGGATCGATGGTGGGGATAATGATGGTGGGTGTTAGTGAGAATGGCGGAGTGATGACGTTAATGATGGTGGTGGTGGAAGAAGTAGTGGTAGTGGGATGAGAAAGGTGTCATATGGTAGATAAATTATTTAGTTACATTTGGTTTAATTTTTTTAATTTGATGTCAGTTTTTAATTTTTTTTTAATTAAAATAAATACTAAATGCCAAATTTTTCTAAGAAGAAGATAGATCAATAGCTGTGGTTTTAAGATTTTTCGGGTCGGGGCAGGAAAGAAGATGAAACCTATTAAAAAAAATTGACAAATACAAGGCTGCACACGAATCAATTGTAATTGATTTATTTTCTCATATCTCTCTATATTCCCATTTTCTGTCATGATTTTTGTTTCTGCCAGTTCTGTCATGAAAAATATATTTTTCATGTGATTATGCATGCTTGAGAAATAGTTGGTAATATGTAAAGAGATAAGATAAGTAGATAAGAAAATGGATCAAGAATTACAGATTTCAAACTTTAGAAAAATGAATAAACACAAATCTATGTAAATTTGGAAACTTTTATCACCAAAGGCAGAAAAATAATTCCTGAAGCTAACATATTTTGTAAGATTAGTCTGATTGATTTTGAAGTAATTTTGTGTTTTCAATTTTGTTACAAATTCGGTGAACGACTTTTGATGATTTATTTCTTTTTGAAGTAAGGACACTACTTTGTTTTGAAGAAGAGAATGAAGTAGTGTTCTACTACCCATAGGCCCATAGGATTTTGAGGAATTGGTTAACGATTAAATATGATTTTCCTAAAGGATTATATAACATATTAAAATATTTGCGGCTAAGGACATGTTTATTAACAAACACCTCAAAAACGGTTAGGCTTGGATCGACTTGATCCATTATATATGCAAACAATTATGATATGTATGAACCGATCGATATAATTGAAATACATATCAATTCCCGTGCCGTTATGGCACGGGCTAAGCCCTAGTATACCATATAACAAGGTATAATACATCACATTTTGTGTATATATCACAAAAGAGTCACTATTCTAGCTAGTTTTTAACATTTTATGTTGCCTTATTTTTGTAACAACACATATAATACCTAAATATTTGGAAAATATATTCCAATATCGTTATTTTAATGTCATTACCTATATTTGACTAGAACATTAATTTACAATGATCCAATTTTATATTTGATGGGCTATTTCTTTTTATTGAATATACTTGTTAATTTTACTTGAAATAATTCCAAATGATATGCTGTCTATTTAAATTCCCATGATAATGTCCTACTTAATGTATACATTAAGTGATTTCAAAAAATTTATAACACATGTGCCAACACGGCACAGCACGGCACATCACGTTTATTCGTGTGTTGTGCCCATGGGCTGTGCTGTGCCTAGCTTTTGACTAGTAAAGCACAGCACGTCACAACACGTTTAAATCGTTGGCACAGCACGGCACATGGCACGTGATGCACGCAACTTCGTGTGCCGGGCCGGTACGTTTTACACCTCTAACTTTCCCTATATTTATGATTTATTTTATATTGTTTGTGTTTGGCCATGTAATTTTTAAAGCTAAATTTTAGGTGCATATTGGAGTATTGAAAAGGCGAAACGGTAAAGAAACACAGTATAAACATTATGGTAAAAAAATAGCAACATAAATGTAATTGATATTTGGCAAAAATATATAAATAAATTTATGAATGGATCTGTAATTCTTCAACGTTATCAAAATCACGACGGATAAAATGCATTACGTATCCTGACCAAGAGCTAAGAGGTTACTAAAGTGTTTGTAGAGATGGAATTAGCACAAAGGGCAAGTGGGTATGGGTCAAATCATGCCTGAGCTTTTTGAGTAATTTCGTTTCGAAATTATACATAAACACCGAGGAGCGGACAACAATGAACATAACATTCTCATCCATTGGGTGGAAAGCTAGTGGTGCTGTTAGACACATATCGGTTGCATCCAAACCCTTGTAACCAAGCGTATCTTCTTCAATTATCATATCCTTTAGCTCCGCATTTTGGGTCAAGTGCCACTTGCACAATCCAGTTGTTGTGTCGTCTTCAAGTGACCAAACTTTCAAAATCCTTCCAGAACAGTGGCTGTAACTGATGAACCTTCCTGTTTTCCCAAGACATCGCTGATCTAAATTATGTGCTCGCTCAGGCAACTCGATCAATCTACATGGATGACTTCGAACACCAGTATTCTGTTTTAGATCATATGCTAATAAGATCTGAGCATTCTTTTGATTGTCGGTAACAATCCAATACAAAACTTCGTTACGACTAGCTATAACAGCGGTTTTTGTTTCCCACATGTTGTTCGTAGTGACTTTTCGGGGGCAACAAACCTCATAAACATTCCATGAACCCGTATCAGAAGAAAATAATTCAATGTCAAATTTGGTTACTGGACTCGAGTAACAAAGAAAAGGTATATGCAACACCTTGTAGTAACTGGTTTGCTTAGAGATCAATGAGTTGGGAGAGGAAGATTCACATATAAAACCGGGTCTGTAATAATAGTCTCCTCTATCCAACGGCGGTGGAGGAACATGATCACAATCTCCTGTGACCGGATTACCAACTAAATACACCTTTTGGGGACACATGCAGGAATTTGTACAGAGAACCAAACCATTGCTTGAACCTATAAGATACAACTCAGATTTGTAATAATCATCCTTTTGTTGGAGTAATGATAGTTTTGATATAAGAAACTTAAACAAAAACCCTGCATTCTCAGCTTTGAAGTTTTCTGATGAATAAATATCAGGATAAGCAGTTGGATTTTTTTGGTTAAGTGGAAGCTTGAAATTATAAAAGAATATCCATCTTGGAATATTATGTAGCCTCCTCCTTCTAATGAAAACAGGATTAGAGAGTAAAGAGAGCCATATCTTGGAGACGCACTTGAACCTGGATATAGATTTGTATGGAAGACGTATAAGTATTTCGATCAAAACATTTTCTTCTATGTATTTACCATAAGGTACGATTGACGACGCAGAAGAAGAATCCATCTTTTTTTTCTTTTCTTGATGCAAATCCATCTCTCTTTTCTTTTGGTTTCCTTTAAGACGCTATGAATGTCGCCTTGTTGTTGATTCTGTTGCACGCTCTTTTTCTATACATATAGAGAGGAAAAAAATATAAATGGTTTCCTAATCAAATTATGATCACTAATTCCCTTCTCTACTTAGAATCAGTTTCCAAATAAAATTATGATTCTAAAATCACCCCGATTACAACACGTTTCTTAGGTAATCCAATCTTTGAGTCCAACTAATTACTGCAGGTGCCATTTCCTTTTTCTGCCTACACCTCTTCAAGCGCCCACATCAGCTAATTGTCTTGACCATGTTGCGACCAAAATGAATTTAGACTACCCCAGAAATCACTGGGGTAAAAGTTTGTTACAAGTTTGTTCCAAAGTGTTTTTGGTTGAAAAAAAACAATCCCAAACGGGGCTTTAGTTCCAATAAAATTCACTGAGAATTTCTACTTTATCAGAAAAAACTTAAGGGGGCCAGTGACCCCACTGGCCCCACGGTGGATTCGCCATTGGTCCCATTATTCTTTGATTCTCTCACTCGCTCTATCTTTAGGTATAACTGCAAGCGGAGCGGAAATGATTGATGTCCGGCTGGTTGAATCCCGCGGGTCATCCCGAAATTGGTTTTGTGAGAGAGAGGGAGTGAGACCCACACTTAACCCACCCCCTACAATCCGCTAAGCCATAAGGGAGATTCCATTTTTCCCTTATCGGGACACACCGCGGGACCAGCCCGGGGCATGGCCACGCTTCCCTCATTGTTTCTCCTACTCCGCATCTTTGTTATTCTTTGCAATCTGACTGAGTATTTTGTGCAAGGGCCTTAACCTTGGTACTTGGAGGTCCGTGCTACTCTGTTGCGAGTGAACACAAATCTGTCATGCCATACCAATATTAAGGGTTCTTCCAGGGAACATAAGCACAAGAAAATTACTCAGCAGGCTATGGCATTTGTGAGTAATGCAGTCGGATCTTATACACTCATTAGGCTCTATACCAGTGAACAGTTCATCCAGGAGCTTGAGTTTCGATATAATATGAAGAGAGACATAGGTACTCGTCAGATTTTGATAGATTCTCCAAATTCCCCGCGGAATATAGATATATCAATGTCTACTACATCTGGTGCCGGGTCAGGTAGATAGACTTTTACAAATTTAGCCCTAAGTTAAAAACCACCATCAACATCAACATTAAGTCACATGCTTAGCTCGTAACAGTGGCATTGTTGGGGGGTAAGCATAAGATGGTGACATACAAGGATAAAATCAAAGTGACAAGTCATGAAGATATTGCCAGGAAAATTTGGCTAACCTTTGGCAGGCGACATGAAGAATCTGTGGGCTTTGCATAACTTTGGCTTGGCCATAGGGTGCTGGCGTTGGCACTGCCACTTTGGTCATGGAGCTCTAATGCTGGCGCTGCAGGTTCGGCTACGGAATGCTAATGCTGGCGCTGCAAACTTAGCTACGCAATGGTAATGATGAATGGATTGACCACGGAATGGCAGAGATGGTGCTGACAGCTTTGGCCGCGGAAAGGTGGAGATGGTGCTGACAGCTTTGACCGCGGAAAGGTGGATATGGCGTAGGCTAGGTCCTTGGAGAAGTGAAGATATGGCGCTGGAACTTTGGTTACCAAACAGTGATGATGGCGCTACTTACCTGATCTACAGAGCGGGCGGAAATGGTGCTACTGGCTTGGCTCGTGGAATGTGGAAACCGGCTTCGGTCGCGGAATTGTGAAACCGGCCGATCTATGGAATGGTGAAAATCGGCTTGATCCATGGAATGGTGGAAACTGTCTTCAGTCCATGGAATGGTGGAAACTGGCTTCAGTCCGTGGAATGGTGAAACTGGCTTCAGTCCGTGGAATGGTGAAAATATGACGTTGGTACTTTGGCTACCAAACGGTGATGAAGGCGCTGGAACTTCGGCTACCAAATGGTGATGCTGGCGCTGGAACTTCGGCTACCAAATGGTGATGGTAGCACTGGAACTTTGGCTACCAAATGGTGATGGTGGCGCTGGAACTTCGGCTACCAAATGGTGATGGTGGCGCTAACTTATCCATAGAGTGCTGGAGCCATGGAGAGTTGGCTTGACCACGGAGTGCTGGTGCCATTGAGATTTGGCTTGACCACGGAGTGCTGGTGCCATGGAGCGTTGTAGGTTGAGCTATTGGTGTTCTTCGTGCTTGCGCGCTGCTGGTTCGGTCATGGAGTGGAGATATTGGCACACTACTTGTTCGGCTATGGAGCATGAGTGTGGTGCGCCTAGTCATCTATTCCCGTTCATGGAGCAATAAGGAATTCTTATTCTGTTCAAACTCTAGAAACTGTGTTCGTATGAAAAGGGGTAGTGACCCTCTTCTGTTTTTTGTTGTTCGTCCGGATCCGTGCTTTCATCTGCAGCATCTGGCTCTTCTTCGTCATTTGTTAGCGGTGGTAGAGCGAGCATTAATAGCAACAATGCAATCTCCAGTAGTTATAATCAACAGAAAAGCAATCCAGGTGAACTCAAGGTAGGTGCTCTCGCATGTATCCACCCAACAGTACCATCGATCTTTTCCAGAATGTGTAATAAGGTTCTGACTCCAGAAGAACGAGTATCTTACCTCTCCATTGAATTCCAAAATATTTACCAAACTCCATTGCACTCTTGGGGTAGATGGATGAAATAATGTTAGGGATAATCTTGGAGACTGTGGTTGCGTTGTTGGTTAATCCTTTTTTTTTTTAGGTTATTTGGTACCTAGACTTTCTGATTGGGATGATGATATGTTGTGGATGCTTGTATGGTCGAAATCTCCGGAGCCATTGGGTGAAATAGATGAGTTGAGAGACGTTCCGTTGCCGATGTGTTGCTATCAAGTCTTTAAGGACTTCGTTCCAAACGACATCCTTTTAACCATCTTCTGAATCTTGGACTATTGCATGGAATGGGATACGGTGAGCAGTCCTCAGTTATACTATGTTAGATCCGATGGCGTGGCTGGATATGTGAATGTATCTCTGTGGCTTGATTTTGGAGTCTTTGATGGTTGTCAGGATGGACTGCGATGAGCAGTCCCCAGTCGTATTTCTCTTTAGTTTCTGAAGTTATTTTCTCCGAGCAGGCTTGGGATCCGCCGCGGCCTCGTAAAGTGTTGCAGGCGCCTTCTAGACAGAGAGGTGATGATATTCTTATGCTACACCCTTGAAGAGTAGATGACCTTGTCGTGGTTATGACCTTTTGGTTGACCGTGTCTTTTGAGATTTGACGGTGAAGGGATTCCGTGTAGAGCCTCATTCCCCAAGTGTGGTTTACATGTTTCTATCGGGTATGGTCGGTGGGTTGACCATGATAAAAATATCTCCGTCTTGCATCCGTACTGGTGACTTTTTAGTAATTGTTGCTATGGTGAAGCTCTGGATGGTATCAACAAACGAGCGAGTAAAATGTCCACGACCACGAGATTTTGGCGGTATGGAAAAAAAGGTGGCCACGAATACAAACCCTGGCTGGCTGCGATTATGATCCTCGACAGGGGAGTGTGGCGGCTACGGCACGACACTTGGAAGTAAGGAGTGGTTACACGATCCTTGGCAGGAAGGAGTGGCGGCTACGACACAATCCTTGGCAAGGAGGAGTGACGGCTACGGGGGAGAATGTTGCGACTTCGGGAGCGAACGTTGAAGTGGAGCGACTTCTGGAGAAAAACGTTGAAGAGGCTCCTTCTGAGTTGTGGCCATGTCCATATGAGTTTTGGCAAGAACTTTCTTTTCTCTCCATTAAATCGATAATGGTAATTGGAAGGTTGGTTTCTTCGGGCTCCTCCAGTCTCTCATCCGGATGAAGAAGTGGTGATTGGAGGCGGTCATGCTGGAAGAAATATTAGGAATAGCGGCGGCTCTAGCTATGGTAATAAGAGGCGTCACGTCAGAGGGGATGCTTCTGGTGCCCCTGGTGTTAGTGGTAGAGGATGTAACGCCATGGGACGTTCTGACTGCACTTGCGGATGGTATAATTATGTTGGTGTTTATGGGTAAAAATCGTTTCTGCCGATTTCGGTAAATTCGGTAGGTGAGTGAGAAACTGGTTCAAACCCTAAACAAATATGCTGCACGTGAGCACTTTATAGGTTCGAGAGATCAATCTGTACAAACCCGGCCTAAACCAAGAAATGGCCGTTCCAGACTTGCTTCGGTCACAAAGTGGAGGAGAAGCGTTGATTTGGGGAGGGAAGCAAAGAAAGGTGTTGAGACCAGAATAGTGCAGGAGAGTAGTATCTCGACTCGTATCGAAAGTGAAAGCTTAGGAAGCTTGCAAGAGATGAAAGCTTTTGGAGAGCTTTCAAAGTTGCCTTTTCGAGAGTGTAGTATTTTTTTCCTGACCGAGACTTGTTGTCTGGTGGAAATAGGTAAGACCTATTTATACAAGTCGAGATTGAAACGTACCTTGGCCTCATGAAGGAAGAGAGTAAAGGGTGAAATAATGGGAGGAGGTGGTAACCGTATGGTGTTAATGGGTGAAAACGTTTTCACCATTATTTCCTCTTTTATTTGACCGTTTTATTCCTTTTCACGCTTTCTTAATGTGAGCGTAGTGTACGCTGCAAGCTGTGACCGCCAAACCAAAACCCTGGAAAGCATCCCCCAGTTTGTGTTGATATCTCGAGTGTTGGTTGCACTTTGAGTGCAAGTGGCGCTGCTAGTGGCGCGTGTGGCATGTGCCAATGGCATGTGCGGAATGCCTTGGTGTTAGGTTGCATGGTTTGCAAGTTAAGCTACCAGCGTGTGTGTTTGGCATGTGCGGGATTCCTTGGTGGTAGGTTGCACGGTTTGCAAGTTAAGCTACCAGCGTGTGTGTTTGGCATGTGCCAATGACATGCGTGGTCGTTAGGGCCGTGGCCTTGGTAAGAGAAGCTACCAGCGAGCATGTTGGCATGTGCCAATGGCATGCGTGGCCGTTAGGGCCGTGGCTTTGGTAAGTAAAGCTACCTGCGAGCATGTTGGCATGTGCCAATGGCATGCGTGGCCGTTAGGGCCGTGGCTTAGGTAAGAAAAGCTACATGCGAGCATGTTGGCATGTGCCAATGGCATGCGTGGCCGTTAGGGCCGTGGCTTTGGTAAGAAAAGCTACCTGCGAGCATGTTGGCATGTGCCAATGGCATGCGTGGCCGTTAGGGCCGTGGCCTTGGTAGGAAAAGCTACCTACGAGCATGTTGGCATGTGCCAATGGCATGCGTGGCCGTTAGGGCCATGGCCTTGGTAGGAAAAGCTACCAGCGAGCATGTTGGCATGTGCCAATGGCATGCGTGGCCGTTAGGGCCGTGGCCTCGGTAAGAAAAGCTACCAGCGAGCATGTTGGCATGTGCCAATGGCATGCGTGGCCGTTAGGGCTGTGGCCTTGGTAGGAAAAGCTACCAGCGAGCATGTTGGCATGTGCCAATGGCATGCATGGCCGACTTGGCCTAGGTTGCATGGTTTGTAAGCCTAGGGCGCTATATTTGGCATGCGCCAATGTCATACCGGCTTGGAAATATGGCTTGTGGTACGTGTTGTCATGTGCCAATAGCACGTACGGCTATGTTGACCTAGTTGCACGTTTTGCAAGCCTAGGGCGCTATATTTGGCATGCGCCAAAGGCATAGCGACTTGGAAATATGGCTTGTGGTACGTGTTGGCATGTGCCAATGGCACGTACGGCCATGTTGACCTAGTTGCACGTTTTGCAAGCCTAGGGCGCTATATTTGGCATGCGCCAATGGCATAGCGGCTTGGAAATATGGCTTGTGGTACGTGTTGGCATGTGCCAATGGCACGTACGGCCATGTTGACCTAGTTGCACGTTTTGCAAGCCTAGGGCGCTATATTTGGCATGCGCCAATGGCATAGCGGCTTGGAAATATGGCCTGTGGTACGTGTTGGCATGTGCCAATGGCACGTACGGCCATGTTGACCTAGTTGCACGTTTTGCAAGCCTAGGGCGCTATTTTTGGCATGCGCCAATGGCATAGCGGCTTGGAAATATGGCTTGTGGTACGTGTTGGCATGTGCCAATGGCACGTACAGCCATGTTGACCTAGTTGCACGTTTTGCAATCCTAGGGCGCTATATTCGGCATGTGCCAATGGCATAGCGGCTTAGTGTGGCATGGTTGCCAATGAGTGCGATATGTAGTTTGGTTTTGGCGTCGCTGCCATGGTGCGCAGTGTGCGGCTGGGTTTTGGTGTTGTTGCCATGGTGCGCAGTGTGCGGCTTGGTTTGGTATTGTTGCCATGGTGCGCAGTGTGCGGCTTGGTTTGGCATTGTTGCCATGGTGCGCAGTGTGCGGCTTGGTTTGGCATTGTTTCCATGGTGCGCAGTGTGCGGCTTGGTTTGGCATTGTTGCCATGGTGCGCAGTGTGCGGCTTGGTTTGGCATTGTTGCCATGGTGCGCAGTGTGCGTCTTGGTTTGGCATTGTTGCCATGGTGCGCGGTGTGCGGCTTGGTTTGGCATTGTTGCCATGGTGCGCAGTGTGCGGCTTGGTTTTGGAACTAGGGTTCTGTGTCGAAAACCCTAATCTGGTATTTTGAAAAAATACCCCTACTAATTATTTACACCTGGGTTAAATGCTCTTAGTTAATGTGTTGCGGGTAACACTAGGTCATGGGATTTTTCGATTTTACCCCTTGTTTAAAAACCACCATCAACAGTTGGTTATTCCCTTTTTGCTCTCGTCCGATACGGCCACATAATCTATTCGCTTAGGGTCTCTCCACGAAACTGAATTTTTAGGTTGCGAATCCGAGTTTATTGTGTGACGCAATCCTGGCCGCGAGAAGTACCCGGTCGTCCTTTATTGTCTGTGTAACATCTTTATGCCAATCCGCGAAAAGACGGAGGATCTCCAGTCCCCGGGCGCAATTCCACTGAATCTATCTTTTCTTGGACGATGTGTTTCAGAGCATTACATTCACTGGTAGGATGATTGACGAACCTGTGGTGATGGCAATACTTGGGATTTGCCATTTGTTCTTCAGTTGGTAGGCGCCTAATAGGAGGCATTTTGATGGCATCGTCTTGAATCCATACTTCTAGGAGTTCGGTTACTTTCTCGATTGGGAACGGGAAGTTTGGAGCAGCATATCCAGTTTTTGGTTGTTGCACAGGAACCTTAGCCGCGATCTTCTGGGGTGAAACCATCTGATGCGCTGGTGCCACACGTTTGGGTTGTTGTTCCGTTGCTGGAGTTTTTCTCTTTCTCCCTTCATTAGCGATTGCTGGAGGTTGGATATTTTATTAGAAAGACGCATGCTTTCTTGAACGTCTTTACGAGCTTTTTCATTGCAGAACAGTTGGATCGGCGAGTAAAAGCGGCGGATCTCTTAGCGACTTCGATGCAATATGGGAATTGATATTTTCCAAGAAGGATGCACATAATGAAATCACCTTTTCATTGCGAGGATTCTATAACGTGATAAATCCCACGATTCTTCTTTCTGATCTTGAGGAAACATCTTTTGATCTTCATGAGCAGACAAGTTAGCTTGGTGGATACATTTCCATTCAGCGTGACCATAGGCTTCATCCTCCTCACTAGGAGTAGGAATATGAATCTTGGAAATAGGATTACCACCATCAGCATTGATCCAAAATGAATGGTTGATAGAGCTTCCCATAGAATGAATACGTGTTGGTTCCTTTGACAGTTGATCTGTGAGCGCTTTCAAAAGCATAAATACTCCGTCCTGCGTCTTGACAATAGTAGCTTGATTCTCGACAATATTATTTTCGTCAAATCATGAATATTTGTTAAATATCGAGACTCCATAGCCTCGACAATGGTTTTGAATAAAAGAACGGATTCAGGGATAATATGTGGAGTATTTCCGGTGCTAGGAGAAGTAAGATTCGGATTGAGGGTTTCTGAAGCATTCCTAAGATCAACCATCTTGAGAAATTTAGGAAATTAAAAATGGGTTTGAACTTGGCCTAAGACCAATTGGGATGAAAATGAAATTGGGAATTGAATTTGCAACCGAGAGATTTAATCTCCCACTGTGGTTGCCAATTATTTGTGGGTGAAAACTATTTCTGTTGATTTTGGTAATTTTGGGTGTGTGGATGAGAAACGAATCTAAACCCTAAACAATGCACTGCACGGGAGTATTTTTTATTCGAGAGATCAATATTTACAATCCTGGCCTAAACCGAGAAATGACCGTTCCGGGCTTGCTTCGGTTACAAAGTGAAGGAGAAGGGTTGGTCTTAGGGAGGGAAGCGAAAAAGGTATTGATACCAGAATGTTTGATTCTGAAGGTGTAGTTGTTTTATGACTTGTATCAGAAAGTGGAACTGGCTTGTAGAATGTAAAGCTATCAGTTCTTGGTGATTTCTGTATACTATGTTGTTGCCGACCAAAACTTGTTGTTTGGTGGAAATAGGTGAAGCCTATTTATACAAGTCATGTTAAAACGTACCCTGGTATCGTACGAACTGGAAACGATTGAGTGGTGGAAGAATGGTGTAACATATAACCGCCAAAACCCCATGCTTCCATGATGAAGGAAGTGGATCCGTTTACACCGGTTACTTTTTGCCGCCATTAATTGTCCTACTTCATGACACTTTCCTATAACGAGTGTATTGCACGCCGCACGATGTAAACCTCCAAACCAATACCCTGATGAGTATCCCCCAGTTTGTGACATATTTGATGTCTCGAGTGTTTTCATGGAAAATATGTAGCATTTTGCTACGTGTGACAAGTTAAAATCAAGAGGCTTGTCGTAGGAAAATAGCATGTGATGCCATTAGGCTCGTCTTGGCCGGTCGCCTAAAACTTTCCACAAGTCTATTAATTCGGTGACGAACTTCGATGCCTGATATCGCATCTCATGAGGCAGGGTAGCCGTTGATTATGGCTACCTTGTGTGGGCGCCTGATAATGGCGCAATGGCGTTTTGGTGTACGCCAGTGGAAATGCGGCATGGCTCGTGCATGCCAGTGGCACGGTGGTGTAAGTGGCGCCTGGCGTAGCCATGGCCACTAGATTTAAGCGGGTGGTCCCCTAAAACTTGCCACAAGTCTGTCAGCTCGGTGGCGAACTTGGATGGCTGAGATTTCAATTCAGGAGAGAGGGTGGCCAATGATTATGGACACATTCTGGTGGCACCATTTAATGGCATAACGGCATAGCCGCGGCGTAGTGGCATGCGCCTACGGCATATCCGCGTCTAAGGCGTTGTGGCATGGCCACACCTGTGGCTTGGCGGCGTGGCAAAGGCTAGGATTTGGCACCGTGGCCAAAGTTAGGGCTTGGCGGCATGGCCAAGGCTAGGATTTGGCGTCGTGGCCAAAACTAGGGCTTGGCGGCATGGCCAAGGCTAGGATTTGGCGTTGTGGCGAAAGTTAGGGCTTGGCGGCGTGGCCAAGGCTAGGATTTGGCGTCGTGGCCAAAGTTAGGGCTTGGCGCTGTGGCCAAGGCTAGGATTTGGCGTCGTGGCCAAAGTTAGGGATTGGCGGCATGGCCAAGGCTAAAGTGGCTCGTGGCATGTTACTGCGACAGAGTGGCATGTTGGCATGCCGATTAATATGTTGTTGTGGCAGGGCGCATTTGGCTTTCCAGTTAATATGGTGGCGCGGCAGGGTGCGTTTGGCATTTAATATATGGTGGCGAGTTTAAAGCGACTTGATTGGTCAATAAAAGGGGTCGGCCAAACATAAGGCGCGGCCAAACCTCTAGTGCTCGTGGCGCATTTTAAAGTGACCTGATTGGTCGGTAGGAAGGAGAGTGGACGGCCAAGCATGGGCGTGGCTACACTTCTGGTGTGAGTGTGGCGGCTTTAGAGCAACCTGATTGGTCGATGGGAAATGGGGCCGAAAAGTATGGGCCTAGCCACTACTCATGGGAGTGTGGCAAGTTTAAAGCGACCTGATTGGTCGACAAAGGAGTAAGGGTCGGTTAGGTAGCATGGGGCGTGTCCAAGTGGCGCCGGTTAGCCTATGGCATGGCCACGCTTCTCACATTGTTGATCCTACTCCGCAGCTCTGTTTATTCTTTGCTTTCTGACTGAGTATTTTTTGCAAGGGCCTTAACCTTGGTACTTGGAGGTCCGTGATACTCTGCGAGTGAACACAAATCCGTCATGCCATACCAATATTAAGGGTTCTTCCAGGGAACATAAGCACAAGAAAATTACTCAGCAGGCTCCGGCATTTGTGAGTAATGCAGTTAGGAGCTTATACACTCATTAGGCTCTATACTAGTGAACAGTTCATCCAGGAGCTTGAGTTTAGATATAATATGAAGAGAGACATAGGTACTCGTCAGATTTTGATATATTCTCCAAATTCCCTTCGGGTCAAGTAGATAGACTATTACAAATTTAGCGTACGCTAAAAACCACCATCAACAATCCTGTAACAATTTTTGCAATATATGAAACCAATAAAGTTTAATACTACAAAAATCAGCTTCCAGAAACTGCAAATGATCTTAGAATATAAGTATTCTAAGTATCCAAGTTCCCAAGTCCAATATAAGTGGAACAAGTGCGATAAAACAAAGCAAAACACTCAAAAACAAGAGTCGTGACAAACACCAAACTTACCTCTTCCGAATTTAGCAATTCTCATCTTCATTTTAAGATAATTCAAAGAGGAAGAGAATGCAAAAATAATGAGGTCATTCCGAGTTCGAACGAAGAAGTAACGGCCAAAACAAGTTTACCGAAATATCTACAGGCCAATATGCATATCGGTTTGCAAACGAAATTTCGTGACCTTGAGCAGTATGAAAACGTGTTTGCGTACTAAAATCCCTGGATTTTGATTTTAAATGATGGTATGCATACCTGGTATGTGTACCATGATGTCCAAACATCCCGAACTACTAACCTTAAACACAAATCAAGTTAGGTAGTAATGAATGATAAGCAAGGTACATTGATCATTATAAGTACTCTAAGAAAATAAATAAAAATACAAAATTTTCTCAAGTTTATATACATACCTTTTTTAAAAAATCCAATCGAATTCTAAGGCCTTACTAAAGGTTCAAAATCATACCTGGCCCAATATGTGCGCCCAAATTCTCGTGATTCCCTCGTCGTATACACAATAGGGAATTCCTTGGTGAGGATGCACTTACAAAACAATCAAGTTGTGTTTAGGTGAACAAGGTCTTCCTCACCACAAGTGACTTAAACAGACTTTTTCGTAACTATGGAATTTTGACCGTCTATAGTTTCTGGCTTATTCTGTTTCATATTTGGATTATCATGAAAGATATCGCTTTTAGAACCTTTCACATCCAAGCCCATCTTTCCAAAGAACTTTTTAAGTTCCAACATCATGGATATTGCCTTCTCCATAGTAATGGAATTTTTTGGGAGATCATTCCTTTTCACACTTGAAGCATCATTGACTTTCTTTAGTACCCACTTCTGAGTGTGTTTGGGAACAATCCGAACCTTCTTCCCATTACTCTCTTCTAGATTTCTCAGAAGAGAATTGGATTGACTATTCTTTTGCAAGTTATTATTTCTCCAATTTGGAGCATCAAATTTTTTCTTCGTCTTTACAAAGTTATCTTTTGGATAATCATTACAATCATGAAAAGACTTCGTATGACGTCTATAGGAAAATCTAGGTTTATCACAACACTGATTCCTTTGCCTAAAGGTTGGATAGTTACCACCTGTAATGTTAAGGGGATTATCCTTAACATAAGATTTTGGTATCACAACTTCTTGTGATTCCCAAACAACAACATCATGAAGTTTCTCATTCCTTATACGAAAACGACATCTCTTTTCCAGGTGACCTTTTTTCCGTAGTAGTGACAAACGTAAGGAATGTTCTTACCTATAGATACATGTGTGATGACTTTGGAGGTTGATATACTTTTCTTTTTCGAACCTTAACTACTGGTGAAGGTATTTCACTTTTGCTATCAGTGGAAACCTTTTGTTGGGAAGAATCACTAGCCTTGAAAAAATTTACCTCTTTGCTAATAGTCGGAGCATTTATTCCCTTATATCCCAATCCTCGTGTATCACGATGATTTTTACTTGCTCCTAACATAGTGATTAATTTGCTTGAACTAGTATTGAACTTTTTCAAATTATCTTCCAACATCTTGTTTTTATCAAGAGCAGCAGCTAAGTCATCCTCAAGGCGTTTTTCTCGAACGAGATAAGTGTCTTCTCTGTCATCAAAACTTGCTTGATGAGAGTTAATCCTTGCTTCAGTTTCTGCAAGTTTATCTTCCAACAAGAAGTAGTTTTGATAAACATTATCACATTTAAATGACTTTCTAATTAGGTTTTCCTCGGAATCTGTGAGGATCGATTCGCAAGATCGATTCCAACCATAAAGACCTTCGTAAATCCTTTTCAATTTCTTGTTTTTTCGACAGAGATGGGTTAAAAAAGGAGTGACATAAAAAGTCGCCAACTTTCCCACCGGTTTGAATAACTTAACATACTCTGAGATTTCATCATCAACATCTGAATCACATTCGTCAGAAAGTTCATCTAACTGTTCTTCTATGGGAGTTTCCCAGTTATCAACAATTTATACATCATGAGGATGTTTAGATATTGACCTAGATGTGACAGTTATATCAAGTGAATTTAATCTTTGAGAAGCATCTAGTAATTTTTTAACTGGTACGTTATTCGAGATAGACTCTTCTATATATAATATCCAGATTGCTTTAAACACATACTTATGAGGTCTTAGCGTGTTTGCCTGCTCTGATACCAACTGAAAAAGCGGGGGTCTAACAACCTCACCCAATATTTAGCTTAGAAATATATATGGACAAACTCCAATATACTTTCAAGAGAATCAACTAGACAATCAGACTCAATATGTAGAAAAGTATATCAAAGAGTTATATTTTTGTTTCTTAATGTAATCAGCAAATCGAACAAATAGAAATTCATGAGCCTCATTAATATAATAAACAACTTGGGTGGTATCAAAAACCAATATCCAAGTGTCAATCAATTCAATCAACAACCAAAAGGCCGAATTCAAGAACTGATATAACTTACGCACAACCTGTGATATTTCAATTATATAAAAATATAATGCGGAAAAGAAATAACACAGACACCAGAATTTTGTTAACGAGGAAAACACAAATGCAGAAAAACCCCGGGACCTAATCCAGCTTTGGACACCACACTGTATTAAGCCGCTACAGACACTAGCCTACTACAAGTTAACTTCGAACTGGAATGTAGATGAGCCCTAACCAATCTCACACTGATCAAGATACAGTTGCGTTCCTTACGTGTTTGAATCCCAACATGACTCTATGAACTTGATTCCCTTAGCTGATCTCACCTACAACTAAGAGTTTCTACCACCCAAAGTCTAAGACTTGATAAACAAATTTGTCTCACAATAAAATTCTATTGAAATAGATTAATCTGTCTTCCACAGAAATACCTATGAGTTTTGTTCCGTATTTTGATAAATCAAGGTGCACATGAACCAATTGATAAACCAGACTTATATTCACGAAGAACATCCAAGTATTATCAATCACCTCACAATAATATTAATCATATGAAAGCGAAAAAAGATATTGTGGAATCACAAACGATGAGACGAAGATGTTTATGATTCCACAATATCTTACTTATCGTAGATAAATCTCGAGCAAATCTTAGAGAAGATAGTACTCAATCACGGTAGTATAAAGTAAGATCATAACACGCAACTAAAGAGAAAATAGTTGGGTCTAGCTTCACAATCCCAATGAAGTCTTTAAGTTGTTAACCTATGAGGGTTTTAGGAAAAACCTAGGTTAAAGGAGAATCAACTCGAGTCGAAACTAGTATCACACATGGGTGTGGGGATTAGGTTTCCCAGTTGCTAGAGTTATCACTTATATAGTCTTTAAATCAGGGTTTGAAAAAAAGAAAACAATATTCACCTTTAGATGAACTCGTGATTAGATTCAATCTAAAATCTTTCAACTGTTAGATCGAACTTAGATTGTTATACACAAATGAAACGTACCACCATTTAGATATGGGTAATTGTTCCTAAACGTGTACACCAAGTTGGCTCAACAATAGCTAACTGAAGTTAGCCATATGAACACTTTCATATCAACCTTATTCATCTTAACCACAACTAGTTCAAATGACTCAAATGAAACTAGAAATAGAGTTTTTCAATTGTTTATATTCTCATATAAAAATACAACACATAATTGAAACAAAATCGATTTGATTCACTCGAGTAAGTTCATGAACATTATAGCCTTGGTTTGCAAAAGATTGCATTCCTTATTATATAAATGTATTAGTTCATGTCACAACCGATTCTAGAACATAACCCACTCAAGTATGCAAACGGGTATGCATATTGAAACCAGTACGCGTACGAGTCCCCATACTATAGTTCCCGGACTTCAACTGACTTCGCCAGTACGGGTACAAGTACGCATATTATAGATCCCGGACTTCACCTGACCAACCAATACGCATGCGAGTATGCATACTAAGTTCCGGTCTTGGATCAACATATATGCAAGTACGCATACTATGCTTATAATCCAATCATGGTTAAGTGTTGTAAACTCCCATTTCAATCATTGAAACATTCTTAGAAGACGACAGTAGTTGTCTCACAAAAATTATTAGCTTCAAAGCAATTTTCAAGTGATCGAATGATCAATACGAAACATTCCGGGTCTACATCAAATGACTGTCTCACACAAATCATATATGATGTTACGAGGCAATTTTTACATGATCATCTTTTGACTTTCGTCAAGAATATAAGGAACTTGGTTAAAACGAAAGCTTACCAACACATATTTCGAGAAATATGTAAGCGAGTTAAACTCAGCTCGAAATATCAAATGTGTATAAATTAAAATCTCTATAGCTATACGACTTTTATCTCAAATATGAGATAGAGTAAGAACAGACTTCTGAGTGATAGATGAGTTTCAGTCTCCACATACCTTTTGTTGGTGAAGTTCCACAAGATCCTCTTAGTAGTTCTTCGTCTTCAATTGATGAACGTCGTGAAGTCTAAATCTCAACTATACATTTTATCCTAGTCCGAGACATAGATGTAAGTAGACTAGAAATCAAGACTTATAGTTTTGATCACTAAACTTTACAAACAAGCTTGAGATAGCAACGCTTGCGAGTTTGACCGAGTAATGCTCTAACACTCATTTCTCATACAAGGTAATTCATTACAACAGAAAACCAAAATGAAGAAATCTCAAAATGATCAAATCTAAACCAATCCTCCTTGTCTGGCTTCTTCTATGCTTTGAACTGGCCATTATGTATCGTATATTTTTTGTGATTTTCTTTTGTTATTTAGAATTTAGGAATAAAATCAAACACTTGAAACTGTTTTTTGTCATGTTTTATGTACTCAATCAATTTTATTTCTGATTCGCCTTCAGGTTGCTTGTTTTATTTCATTTTGTTCAATAACTAGGATTGATAGATAGAATTGAACTGATAATTATCTTTAAAAAAAGAAAAATTACAATAAAAGCCAAAATGAAGAACACTCAAAATGAAAATCTTAAGTTAATTAATTAATAAGGTTGGCAATAAGGGTTTAGAGGTTGTTGGTTTAGAATTGGCATCTCCACAAGTTCTTATAATCTCTCTTTCATTTTTTCCAGTAAGAATACCAACACGACCCATTTTGATCACAGCGCTACCGAATCATGATTGAAACGATTTCTTCAATGGATCGTCAACAAATGTGCGAACAATGTCTCCAGTCGATGTGTCTAACCTTATGTTTTGGTCAATTTGAAGAATTCCTCTCCATCATTTGACTTGTTCTAGGTAATTGTTATCTATGATGTTTGTGATGTTAGTGGTTTGGTCTAGTGTGACTGGACTATAAGAATCATTGGGTATTTTTGGACATGTATTTGACAATAACTTGATGGGTGCAGCCTCCATGGTTGGGTTGTTTTTTACTGTGTCATTGAAGTCTTATAGCTGGTTTCCGATAAAGGAACAATGTGTGACTCAGTCGGTGTGTGCACCTAAAACAGTAATCACTGGTAAAATTGGAAACATAGTACCACTACATATGCATCAAATGGAAGCAAGAGGATCGTGTGTCATATATACTATACATAATTTAAATCCATAATGGCCAATACAAAAAAAGCTATCAAATATACGATCCGTAATTTAAGTTATGTACAAATCAACTCGTAACGACTTGCTTTGTACGATTTATTAGCACAAAAGGTACGTACGAGATTTTTTTTCCGGGATTGTTTTAATTTGATATTCATGATTTCGATTCTCTGATTTCACGTTGAATGTAATTTGAAGCTCCTTCATACTCTTATGATGTTCTATACGAGGAACTTGTAATGTTAATTTTGAATGAATTCATAGTTTTTATTCTTGAATATGATTCTATGGAATTTGATGTTTAAATTATATTAATTCTTAAAATTCTCTATGGGTACTTGTAATTTACTGAATTCATCTCTAATTCTTTTTGAAACTCAATTTAAAAGTAGTTCACCTAAAAAATTATATGTTCTGTTTTCATGATATAGATTCAAACCTAGCTCATATAACTATTATTTTTGGATTTTTTTTTTTTCTGAAAGAGGGCCGACCTTATTTTATTCAAAATGAGGCAAGAATCAATAAACTCCGATAAGTATTGAGATATCTGTGAAATTTAAGCTTGGACTGTCAAAACGATGTTTTTCTGTAACGCTTTTACTGTCAGACTTACCAGTGATACTTGATTGATATTATAAAAAAAATTTGTGAAAGATTAACTTTTCTTATTTAAAATGAGTCAAGAACCAATGCATTTCGATAAGTAATAAATTTCTTATTTAAAATGAGTCAAGAACCAATGAATTTCAATAAGTAATAAAACTTGGGTGAATTTTCAACTAAAGACTATTGAAACGGTTGGTTTTATTGTAGATAATTTACTATCATATCTTTCTCGCATTATTTATACTTGTTATTGTACCTGTTATTTTTTCTTACAATTTTTATATGTACCTGTTATTTTTTCTTACAATTTTTACAAATCCGCGATCATGCCTGTCATGCTATACGGTGCGGAATCTTTGGGCGATAAACAAATAGGGATACTTTGAGACTGAAGAGTACCTAGATGCGGATGCTGAGGTGGGATTGCAGACATACGAGGCACGAACGTATCAGGAATGAGTACGTACGTAAGAAACTTATGGTAGCTCCAATCAATGAGATGCTCGCACAGCATCGGTTACGCTAGTTTGGGCATCTCCAGCGAAGACCGCCTGATGCCCCAGTGCAAGTAGGTCGCATCAGGCGCGCTGAAGGAAGGATGCAACGCAGAGGCCGACCGAAGCTAACTTGGGACGAGTGCGTAAAGAACGACCTGAGCGACCGAAATCTTTCACCATAGCTGGCGTTGGACAGACAGACATGGAGTACGGCAATACGCGTGTAAGAGGTGGGTTTCAGGTATTAGACTAACAACCCTCTCCTTTTTTCCGTTAAATTTCTTTACAACTCAATCAGCGAACACGTAAAGGCAACCCTGCAGTTTGTGAAGAGGGGGAAGCCCTCTGTAGTGGTGCAATTGGCAGGATTGTGAAGGGGAAACACTCCGTAGCTTCTGCAACCGGGACATTGTGCAAGTATATCTGCATTAGTGGTCGAGAATTCTTAATCCCTTTAACACGGTGACTAATTTCCATCTGGTCCAAAAACATAAACAATCGCGACGCGGGTAGCATCAAGTACTTTTGCTTGCCGTAGTGCAAGTTGTGCGAGGCTCGGACTGGCCGGCGTAAAACCTATGTTCTACTCTTACGAGATATTCTCTAGTCGAACCAGTACTTGCTACTAGAAAAGACTTTGGATTTGGATTTTTATTTGGACCTTATTCTTTTTTCCTTAAAATAAGCTTAAAAGCACTCGTTTTTATTGTGTAATAAACTCTATACAATGTTTTGGACACAAGCTACGCAATCTGAAATTTAGAAACATTTTGTTGTTATCTCATATGTACACCTCTTATTGTATGACTTATTCAACTTTCTTATTTTTTCTAAAGATTTTTGTATGAAATGAGGTCTTTTCTAGTTTCTAAAATGTTAAAGCTCGTTGGGTTTTGATTTGAAATGAAACTCGTGATAATTTCTGAGTATAAATGGCTTAAAATGGACTTTTTGTGCAAACTCTTTGGTTTGAATGAACTAAATGGTTTTGATTTTATTCTTAGATTTATTATTTAATACTTACCTGTATTTATGATATTGTATTATACGTGGAAAGGTAAAGTAAGTTTGTTTCATATTTTATGAATCAATATATACTAATAGTTTTTTTATATTCATATTTGACGATGTTTACGAACTATTTATCAACTATGTTGAGCATCCTCTTGGTTACGAACTCTAATGATGAGTTTGTCGGTCCCATGACGGGAAAACCATGTATTAATGGTGACCTGCGGAAGACTGTTTGGGAAGATAGGGTGGTTTTTTATAAACCTCGACAATTGGTTAGACTATCACATCATATTTTTGGGAACCCACTTGTTTTAAATTATTTTGATTGTTCACTGGATTTGTAATTAATTCCTTTGATACTTCAGTATGGATGTGCTCAACAACTTAATGCATTGTTTATGTTTTATTGAATTTGGTATCTTATTGTTACTTTATTGGTGCATTCTTTGTACTCTTGTTATCATATATGAAAAAGCGGGGGTACAACAACCACTCCCAATAATTCGTTCTGCAATCTGTATGGACTAAATCCAATATAAATCCAAGAGAATCAACTAGACAGTACTCAATCAAGGAAAATATATCCAAGAGTTATATATATGTTTCTCAATGTAATCAGCAAATCAAACAGCACATCAAATGGAAAAGGTCCGGCAGATGAAGGGATATATGCCCCTTCAGATCCTAAATGCAATAAGGGCGGAAGATAAGACAAACTTGTCTACTATTTCCACAATCTACACTGCCAAAGAAATGATCAAGAGAACTGAATGGGATGGTAGATTAATTATGCAACAATCAAAGTGGTTGGCAGAAAAACTTAACTACGCCATGCAAACAAGGGTAGGTCCGGGAGGGAACGTGACTCATGTTTTTATTTCCCATCCTAGGATGGTGGATTTGGTTCAGTGTTTTTACCATGTCTTGTTCATAGATTGCACCTATAAGACCAACAAGTATAACATGCCGTTGTTGAACGTGGTTAGTCATACTTCGGATAAGCAATCATTCACCGTGGCATGGTCCTTTATGAAAAAAGAAAAAATATAGGACTATGTTTGTGCTTTGGAACAAGTGAGGTTGATTTACCGTGGCGAAGAGACACCGCAAGTTATATTTAGGGATAGGTATTTTGCAGTCATGAGTGTCGTTCTCCAAGTTTTTCCACTTGCTCAACATTTTCTTTGTACGTGGCACATCCAAACTAATACTTTTTCTAATTGCAATAATCATATCCAAAATATCAAACCTGCGAAGGGTAATCAACGTTCCAAGGAGGAAGACGAGCGTCTAAGTCAACTTTCAAAAAAAAAAAAGCGGAAGAGAAAAGGAAAAATATGATGAAGAGGGTGATCTATGGCAGGATTTCTGCAAAGATTGGGACCCTTTGGCTCATTCTAAGACCGAAGTAAAGTAATATGCTAATTTGCATAAGTTTATTGATGATTGGAGTACGGATCATAAGAATGTGGACGATTATTTCCTTTTATACATGGTTGAATCCTTGGAAGGAGAAGTTTGTTTATGCATGGACCAATAAGTACAAGAACTTCCAAAATGAGTTAACGAGTATTGTAGAGCAGTCCCACAGATGCTTGAAAAAAAATATTTAAGAGAACCCTGGTACGGTAGTTACGGTACATGAAGCTATTCATGAGCACGCCGAGAATGATCTAAACAAGATAGTGACTCATATGGAGTATAGTAAAGACCTTTTTATGAAGCAATACATGGAAGACAAAGAATTGCTACGTGGGGTTACACACCAAGTATCATGGTGGGCAATAAAGCATATGATGACTGAACTTAACAATTTTCGAGCGAAAGCTTCCAATGGAAAAGTGATTAAATGTAATTTTACAACCGATACGTGGCTTGGCCTCCCGTGCAAACATAAGCTTGGTGGGTACAAGGTGATCATTCCTCTTGAAGATGTCGATCCATTTTGGAAGCAACTTTCATTCACCCGAAATCCCACAGTAGCCGCTGATGAACAATTTGGAGACTTGGATATTGGCAAGTATATCAATGAGAAATATCGAAAAATAAATTATGCAGGAAGACAAATATTGGTTTCTAATTTGTGGTCGGCTGCCCGTAAGAGCTTGGGAGTAGAAAAAGAGCCAATCAAACAAAAACTACCGGGTATACCAACAAGTAAAAAGACGTTTAGAGAAACCGTGAATGCGGACAAGAGATGCAAAAGTGACCCTTCACATCATGAGTATGTCCAGCCAAAGTATACGGAGTATGAGAACTCTTTCCTTCCCAAGGCAAGGGGCCGGCCAAAAAAGCAAGAATTCACCCAAAGTGATATAGAAGTGAAACAGAAGGCAGACATGGATGTTGTACAACATGTGGTTGGTGCCCAGCAAAGAAAAACTAGCGGAATTGTGACGATAAGAGGAATAAAGGGAAATCTGTACACCCCTAGAGATTCCCAAGGAAGACAACATCGTGTTGCTTACACTTTGTATAAAGAGTATACCAATCAACTACCTTACGTCATCTTGGATCACCTTATATCCACCGACGACGTTGATGACGATGGAAATTGTGGTTACCATGTTGCAACGGAACAATGAGGGAATTTCGACGATGCCGACGAACTTAATCTCACACAAATCGAATATGCAAGAAACAAAATGGCCACCAAACTCGTTGAGTACAAGCAACTCTATGTGACAATGATGTTGGAAGGAGATCCAAAAGAGAAGGAATTGAAGTTTAGGGAGTTGGTTTCTAACGTGAAATGGAGGAAGGGGTCGAAGAAGGTCGGTTATAAGTTTTGGATGCAAATGCCTTTTGGTGGTCAACTTTTAGCGGACACATTCACTTGTGTTGTAATTTTCTTCAGCAAAGGCTTCCCCGGAGGCTCTTGTATGTATGTACCCTCAAAAACAAGGTGAGAAGCGGCGATAAAGAAAAGAAGAATTGTAACGGCACATGTCAACAATAACCATTACATAGGCTTGAAGATTTCCGATGAATGTCCTCTACCACGGGTTTATGGTGATTGGGGAGAGTACACCAAGGAGTGGACAAACCAGTATGAGAATGCTATGGACCCAACCCCGACTTACTTATACATGGGCGATGAATCGTGAAAGAAGATGTTTATTTTCAGCTTTGCATTACATTTTTAAGCATACTTTTTGACAATGGTTGTATCTTAAACCCAAATATTTGTATTTTGAAGAATACTTAATGAATACAATGCGTTTTATCTAGTGGCATAAATGGTTTTCACCCTTGTTTATTTTGATTTTTTTTTTTAATTTAGAGTCGTTATCCTATATGGATTGAAAAACCAACGACTCTTATGGTTCAAATTTTAGCAACTAAGAGTCGTCTTCCATATAAACTTATTCCATAACGACTCTTATGTTTAAAATTTGGGTATTCTCTGGATGTTTTTTCAACTAAGAGTCATCATACTTATAAACGTATACAATAACGACTCTTGTCGTTCAAATTTTGGTGTTCTTCTGGATGTTTTTGCAACTAAGAGTCGTCATCCATATGAACATATACCATAACGACTCTTGTAGTTAAAATTTTGGAGTTCTCCTGAATGTTTTAGAAACTAAGAGTCGCCATCCATATAAACGCATATAATAACGACTCTAATATTTAAAATTTTGGTGTTCTCCTGGATGTTTCCGCAACTTAGAGTCGTTAACCGTGATAGTGTATACATGGACTACTCTCTTAGAGATGCCCCCAACGACTCTTTCTGTGTACACTTTTCTCAAAAAAAAAATAGACGTTGTTATTTTTTCTATATATAGAGGAAGCCATCGACTAGAAAATTCAATTGAAAACAACCTCACAAAATACTTTTTTCAATGGCAACTCCATCATCAACTAGCAATTCAATTGAAAACATACTTAGAATATGCGAGCGACCAACCAAATCTATATTGGCAATCGAAGAAGAGATACGCAAAAGAAGCATGCGACCTACTAAAAAACCATTCACTCCATCGTCATATCCTACGAAGGAAGAAAAAGAAATGCGCAAGGCCAAAAAACGAGGCGAAGAACAATCCCAACTCCGGGAAATATTCAAGCAAGTCGAGGAAGAGATGGAATGGGTTAAAAATTATTACATCGTCGAGGATCATCCCAAAGAGCATAAAGATGAGAGTATATTTTGGATTGGAGTTGGTTTGAGTCTTTTCATTAATTACAACAAGAAACTACTCTATGATTATGAACCGTCTTACATTCGTGATAGAACGATTCACGTTATGAAATTGTGCACCAAGTACAACGAGTGTCTCGCTAGGTACAAATGGGATAGGCGTGCGGCCCAAGATGCATATACCAAATGGAGAGGAGGCCCGTTTTATCACATCGAAGCCGCAATGCTAGTTGAATCTCGCACCAGAAAAAGGAATAACATGTAATGTGTTCAAACGAATTTATTTAGATTAACTGTAATACGACTACTCATGTTATTTCCACCTTCTAATTCTTATACTACTATTTCCAAGTTTCAATTCAACGGAGTTTCTATTTATTTTCAATAAGAGTCGTTATCTCTATATAGGTAAGTTCACTGACGAACCTACCTTAACTCCCTTTCACTAAGAGTCATCAGATTGCTAGTTTACAACCCTAACGACCCATGTTGTGAATTTCAAAAAATATAACCATTGGGATTTTCTTCTATATAATACCACCCCCTCATCTTAAGAAAATTGACCAAAACCATTCATTTTCTATCAAACTACATAATCTTTCAATCGCAATGGCGGAATGGGTACCGTATGAAGATTTGTCTTGTTAAATCGTTTGCTAATACATTTCGTGAACGTCCAAATGAAATCTATTCAATGTTTTGGAAGATAGTTAAGGAGTTCTTCTATGGGCGATGAATCGAAAGAAGATGTTTATTTTCAGCTTTGCATTGCATTTTTAAGCATACTTTTTGAAAATGGTTGTATCTTGAACCCAGATATTTGTATTTTAAAGAATACTTAATGAATACAATGTGTTTTATCAAGCGGCATAAATGGTTTTCACCCTTGTTTCTTTTAAAAAAATTTTTTAATGTAGAGTCGTTATCCTATATGGATTGAAAAACCAACGACTCTTATGGTTCAAATTTTAGCAACTAAGAGTCGTCTTCCATATAAACATATTCCATAACGACTCTTATGTTTAAAATTTGGCTGTTCTCCTGGATGTTTTTTCAACTAAGAGTCGTCATACTTATAAACGTATACAATAACGACTCTTGTCGTTCAAATTTTGGTGTTCTTCTGGATGTTTTTGCAACTAAGAGTCGTCATCCATATGAACATATACCATAACGACTCTTGTGGTTCAAATTTTGGTGTTCTCCTGAATGTTTTAGCAACCAAGAGTCATCATCCATATAAACGTATATAGTAACGACTCTAATGTTTAAAATTTTGGTGTTCTCCTGGATGTTTCTGCAACTTAGAGTCGTTAACCGTGATAGTGTATACATGGACGACTCTCTTAGAGATGCCCCCAACAACTCTTTCTGTGTACACTTTTCTCAACAAAAAAAAGCCGTTGTTATTTTTCTATATATAAAGGAAGCCATCGACTAGCAAATTCAATTGAAAACAACCTCACAAAATACTTTTTTCAGTGGCAACTCCCGTCATCAACTAGCAATTCAATTGAAAACATACTTAGAAGATACAAGCGACCAACCAAATCTATATTGGCAATGGAAGAAGAGATACGCAAAGAAGCATGCGACCTACTAAAAAACCATTCACTCCATCGTCATATCCTACGAAGGAAGAAGAAGAAATACGCAAGGCCAAAAACGAGGCGAAGAACAATCCCAACTCCCGGAAATATTCAAGCAAGTCGAGGAAGAGACCGAATGGGTTAAAAATTATTACATCGTCTAGGATCATCCCAAAGAGCATAAAGATGAGAGTATATTTTGGATTGGAGTTGGTTTGAGTCTTTTCATTAATTACAACAAGAAACTACTCTATGATTATGAACCGTCTTACATTCGTGATAGAACGATTCACGTTATGAATTTGTGCACCAAGTACAACGAGTGTCTCGCTAGGTACAAATGGGATAGGCGTGCGGCCTAAGATGCATATACCAAATGGAGAGGAGGCCCTTTTTATCACATCGAAGCCGCAATGCTAGTTGAATCTCGCACCAGAAAAAGGAATAACATGTAATGTGTTCAAACGAATTTATTTAGATTAACCGTAATACGACTACTCATGTTATTTCCACCTTCTAATTCTTATACTACTATTTCCAAGTTTCAATTCAACGGAGTTTCTATTTATTTTCAATAAGAGTCGTTATCTCTATATAGGTAAGTTCACTGACGAACCTACCTTAACTCCCTTTCAATAAGAGTCATCGATTGCTAGTTTACAACCCTAACGACCCATGTTGTGAATTTCAAAAAATATAACCATTGGGATTTTCTTCTATATAATACCACCCCTCATCTTAAGAAAATTGACCAAAACCATTCATTTTCTATCAAACTACATAATCTTTCAATCGCAATGGCGGAATGGGTACCGTATGAAGATTTGTCTTGTTAAATCGTTTGCTAATACATTTCGTGAACGTCCAAATGAAATCTATTCAATGTTTTGGAAGATAGTTAAGGAGTTCTTCTATGGGCGATGAATCGTGAAAGAAGATGTTTATTTTCAGCTTTGCATTGCATTTTTAAGCATACTTTTTGACAATGGTTGTATCTTAAACCCAAATATTTGTATTTTGAAGAATACTTAATGAATACAATGCGTTTTATCTAGCGGCATAAATGGTTTTCACCCTTGTTTATTTTGATTTTTTTTTTTAATTTAGAGTCGTTATCCTATATGGATTGAAAAACCAACGACTCTTATGGTTCAAATTTTAGCAACTAAGAGTCGTCTTCCATATAAACTTATTCCATAACGACTCTTATGTTTAAAATTTGGGTATTCTCCTGGATGTTTTTTCAACTAAGAGTCATCATACTTATAAACGTATACAATAACGACTCTTGTCGTTCAAATTTTGGTGTTCTTCTGGATGTTTTTGCAACTAAGAGTCGTCATCCATATGAACATATACCATAACGACTCTTGTAGTTAAAATTTTGGAGTTCTCCTGAATGTTTTAGAAACTAAGAGTCGCCATCCATATAAACGCATATAATAACGACTCTAATATTTAAAATTTTGGTGTTCTCCTGGATGTTTCCGCAACTTAGAGTCGTTAACCGTGATAGTGTATACATGGACTACTCTCTTAGAGATGCCCCCAACGACTCTTTCGTGTACACTTTTCTCAAAAAAAAAATAGACGTTGTTATTTTTTCTATATATAGAGGAAGCCATCGACTAGAAAATTCAATTGAAAACAACCTCACAAAATACTTTTTTCAATGGCAACTCCATCATCAACTAGCAATTCAATTGAAAACATACTTAGAATATGCGAGCGACCAACCAAATCTATATTGGCAATCGAAGAAGAGATACGCAAAAGAAGCATGCGACCTACTAAAAAACCATTCACTCCATCGTCATATCCTACGAAGGAAGAAAAAGAAATGCGCAAGGCCAAAAAACGAGGCGAAGAACAATCCCAACTCCGGGAAATATTCAAGCAAGTCGAGGAAGAGATGGAATGGGTTAAAAATTATTACATCGTCGAGGATCATCCCAAAGAGCATAAAGATGAGAGTATATTTTGGATTGGAGTTGGTTTGAGTCTTTTCATTAATTACAACAAGAAACTACTCTATGATTATGAACCGTCTAACATTCGTGATAGAACGATTCACGTTATGAAATTGTGCACCAAGTACAACGAGTGTCTCGCTAGGTACAAATGGGATAGGCGTGCGGCCCAAGATGCATATACCAAATGGAGAGGAGGCCCGTTTTATCACATCGAAGCCGCAATGCTAGTTGAATCTCGCACTGAGAAAAAGGAATAACATGTAATGTGTTCAAACGAATTTATTTAGATTAACGTAATACGACTACTCATGTTATTTCCACCTTCTAATTCTTATACTACTATTTCCAAGTTTCAATTCAACGGAGTTTCTATTTATTTTCAATAAGAGTCGTTATCTCTATATAGGTAAGTTCACTGACGAACCTACCTTAACTCCCTTTCACTAAGAGTCATCGATTGCTAGTTTACAACCCTAACGACCCATGTTGTGAATTTCAAAAAATATAACCATTGGGATTTTCTTCTATATAATACCACCCCTCATCTTAAGAAAATTGACCAAAACCATTCATTTTCTATCAAACTACATAATCTTTCAATCGCAATGGCGGAATGGGTACCGTATGAAGATTTGTCTTGTCAAATCGTTTGCTAATACATTTCGTGAACGTCCAAATGAAATCTATTCAATGTTTTGGAAGATAGTTAAGGAGTTCTTCTATGGGCGATGAATCGTGAAAGAAGATGTTTATTTTCAGCTTTGCATTGCATTTTTAAGCATACTTTTTGAAAATGGTTGTATCTTGAACCCAGATATTTGTATTTTAAAGAATACTTAATGAATACAATGTGTTTTATCAAGCGGCATAAATGGTTTTCACCCTTGTTTCTTTTAAATTTTTTTTTTTAATGTAGAGTCGTTATCCTATATGGATTGAAAAACCAACGACTCTTATGATTCAAATTTTAGCAACTAAGAGTCGTCTTCCATATAAACATATTCCATAACGACTCTTATGTTTAAAATTTGGCTGTTCTCCTGGATGTTTTTTCAACTAAGAGTCGTCATACTTATAAACGTATACAATAACGACTCTTGTCGTTCAAATTTTGGTGTTCTTCTGGATGTTTTTGCAACTAAGAGTCGTCATCCATATTGTAGGATCATAATATCGCAATAAACAAGGCTCGCAGGATTAATGAACGACGGCGTCGCGAGGGAGTCGCAGGGAGCTAAAATAAACAACGCAATGAATAACGACAGGCAAAATATAAGGAAGACGTGAGACCTGGCGAGGGTTAAGAAGTGTCGCGAGAATGAATGTTTGTGCATCTGCGACACTTCGCGAGACATTCCCAAAATAAAGGGGTAGCTTAGCTGTCATCTACTATGTATTACCCTATATAAAGGGCTAAATGAGTCTGCAATGGGGAGAGCTTTTTTTGGAATTGTGAAGTAAGTCATTAGGAGAGAGAAAGTTTAAGAGCGCTTTAATTCTTAAGTGTAATTCTATTTTCCTGTGTAAACGTTTCATGGATTCAATCAATAAATATTCTTGATCTTACATCTTTTAATGGATTAATTAAGCCAAATCGAGTAAGGGGTGTAGTGTGGGATTTCCTGCTACTACATATGCGCTAGAAACAGGGAGAGAGCAGAGATTGACGTAGAAATGGGAAGGAATTTGGATTAACAGAGAAAAGATTTGGAGAAGATATTCAAGAATTCATTGGAGAAGAAAAATGGCTAGAAGAAGAAATATACAAGAGCAACCAACGATTGTAAGAAGAAGTGGGAGACTTGCTGGAGAAAGGAGGAATGAAACGGGAGAATCGTCAAGGATGAATATGAGAAATGATGGAGAAGATCAAAATCAGCCACTGATCTCCCCAGTAGTAAACGCGGCTGTGGATTATGATAGAGTAAGTGTACACACTTGGAGGTCTGATTCTGAAGATGAGAGGGAAGAAGAGCAGCAGTTGGTGAACAATGGACAAGGAGAAGGAGAGCAAGGGATGAATGGAGAAATGAATCCAGGAAATGAAGAAATCGCGGCATTAGAAAGATTTAGGCAAACAATCCATGAAGAAAGGCGATTAGAGGCAGAGGAACGAGCCAACTTGACGAGGCAGAACCATGAGCTGAGAATGGAAAATATAAGATTGCAAAATAGAAGATCAAGAAGTAGCGCGAGATCAAGTTCAAGGACAACTAGGGAAGAAAGAAGAAGAGTTTTACCAACAGAAAATACCGAAGAAAACCAACAAGAAACACAAAATTTAAGCACAGAGCATGGCGAAAGAAGAGGGGAAATAGAAGATCGTTATATTCCTCAACCTGCGAATCTTCAAAATGAGCGGAATGGGGAAAATCAAGGAAACATGCAACTCCAAGAACCGAACGACCCAGCTGCTGAAGGGAGAATAATCTTGCATGGGAGAGAAGAATTGAGAAGAAACCGAGAGATCGAGGATGACATTGAGAGACACTACATTGAACAAGCGCGGTTAGCTCGCGAGAGAGAAAGGATAAGAACAGAAATGGAAAATCAAGAGATGGAAGAGGCAATCCGGCAGAATAACCATGACAACCGCGAAAGAAGAAGGGAACAAAATCGTACCAATAGAAATATTAATGAAGAATATGAGAGAGTGCAGATGAGAGCTGAGAGACAAGCAAGGGGAGAGAACAACCGATATAATGGCGTGCGAATTGACGAAAGAAACGAAGAAGAGCGTCGCAGGGAAAGAAGAGGAGAAAATAATGAGCAAGAAGGTCAAGATAGGCACGAGCGAAGAAAGAGAGAAGCAGAGTTGAAAAGACCCGTAGAATCAAACTCCGAGGCAAATGAACAAATCTTAAGAGAACTGGCTGAAATGAGAGGATTACTGAATAATAGAAAGGAAGGAGGAAGGAGACAATTGGACGAAGCCATTGCAGAAGCTGCGAAGAATCCTTTCACATTAGAAGTACAATTGGGAGGGATACCTCCTAAATGCAATTTACCTACATTAGTCAGCATTTTTGACGGAACAACCTGTGCGATCCAGCACATTAAAGCGTATATGAGGTGTATGTTGCAGTGGGAGAGTCATGACGCTATACTGTGTAAGTACTTCGCGTCAAGCTTAACGGGAGAATCGTTAAAATGGTTTGAAGGTTTACCCAGGAATACGATCGCGTCATTTAATCATTTGCAAGCAACATTTTTAGGAGCGTATATAAGTAACAACTTCACGCGACCAGGGATTGAAGACGTGTTTGGATTGAAACAAAGAGTTGGTGAGAATTTGAGGCAGTTGACGATAAGATGGAGAACCATGTGTAGTGAAATGGCAGGACGAGTTGAGGAAAGATATCTTATCCTCTCGTTTGTAAATGCTCTCTTCGCGACCAATTTGCTATACATTCAGATTTTTAGAATCAAAAACACAATCACGATGGCAGAACTGCGAGAGTTACAGGAAGAATATATTGCCCTAGAAGAGAGACAGAATGAAATGAATTCTTATCCAGTCGCGAATACAAGCTCGAGTGCTGCGAACGCAAGCTTGTTGCCTCAATTCATAAATACAAAGTGGCGAGCACTTCGCAAGGACAAAGAAATAAGGAAAGCCGATGAGACATAAGAAGATAGTAGCCATGGGAAGCCACGATCAAGAAGAGTTTGAACGAGAAAGGAACTATTACAACCGTAACAGCAATAATAAGATTCAGAGGTTAGATCATGAGCAAGAAACTTACGGTGGACGAAGGCAAAATAACCGTGGAGGGCAGAGAAATCGCAGAATAGTATGGGAAGAGATTAAGATGCCTCCACTGAATGCTAGCGTGGAAAAGATATGGGAAGCTATACTTGTGATGGAAAATGTACCAGCACCTTGGAACGTGGGAATGGAACCACCGCCAGGCGATAGAAGTCATGAATTTTGTTCTTACCATCGTTTCCATGGTCATCAAACAAACGATTGTAGAAACATAAAGAGAATCATTCTCAGGATGATTGATCAGGGAAAGCTGAATCACTTTCTAAAAGGAAAAGAAACAGGCCAGATATTACCACCACCACCAGAGATGCACAGAACAGTGTCAGCGAAAGGAAAGGAAACATTTGTGATAGAAGTCGGGACAAAAGCTAAAAATTTGAATTGCAACTCTATTATTCATTCCTATCGCACAGTCGAAGACTTTCATGACAACGTGCTCAGTAGAGTCTTTGCGAGAGATGCTAATGATAAAGAAATAATGAGTCTGGCGAGAACGACGCAGCTAGAAAAGTGGCAGTTGAAGACTATTTCTTTCTCTGCAGATGAAGTGCCAAAAGGAAGAGAAACACATGATAGCCCGTTGGTTGTGAAACTAGAGATCAACCCTAAACCCGTTGACGGAGAAGATGATGAGGCAGAAGCTTGCTGGGCGATTAACCGAATCCTAATTGACACCGGAAGTTCGGTGAATATTCTCTTCTACCATACTTACAAGACGATGGGAGGAAAAGATGAGGATTTGATCCCCTCAACATACAAGATATATGGCTTTAATGGCACTGCAAACAAACCAAAGGGAGAGGTTCACATGAGAATACCTCTACAAGGTCTATCAACTGATATTTTATTCTGTGTGGTGGACGTAGAATCTCCATATAATGCGCTGATTGGGAGGCCATGGCTTCATGAAATCTTGGGGATCGCATCAACATATCATCAATGTATAAAATTTCCACATCCAAATGGCATTGGTATTATACAGGGAGATTGGAAGGAGTCGCAACAATGTCATGAGGTCGATGTAGAAAGCTGCGAAGAAAGAAATGCCAAAAGAAAGGGTTGGAAACAACATGCGAGAGATGAGCAGAGAAAGGAAAAACTAATGGTGGATGCTATAGAAGTAAGGGCTGAACATACCTCGCGAGGTGAATGCCTAGAGACAGGTGAATATTATGATAATGAAGAAGCAAAGGATATGAGGAACAAAAGGCATAAGAAGTGAATAATCAATAAAAAGTAGCAATTGAAGAAATGATGTGCGAGAATCTCGCAGCCAAGAGTATATGGGAATTCAGTTAAGAAAGAAAAATGAAAATACAGAATTGTGCGAATACTTCGCAAACAAGTATCAGCAAATAATGAAAAATGAATGATTGAATGACTTAACAAATATGAATGAGTAAAAGAATGGGACGAACCTTTATGGCGTACACCCTAGTTCACGAATAACATTTCGTAAGAGGCAAATGTAAGACCTAAAGTGCGTCATATAAGGGGGTATCTCTCAACATGGCTCGGGGGGGAAGGTTACACCGCTCCCGAAGCCCGAGTCATGAAAATTTGGGGCCCATGAAAGCCTATCCGGGGAGATACCTTGGATTCCCAACTATATATGTAGGTTATACTGGTTGGGCGACCGAGGGTCTCTTCCAAGGAGTCGAGTGTATGCTCAAGGCGCCGAGGTACACGGTTGAGCCGAGTGCCCGGGATGGATGAACCTACCCTGGCCATTCTTGGCAAGTCTTGGCATATGTTGCACTCGCCCGAAGAAAACTCCACTTAGGGTGCAGACTCGTAACCATAAACCATATAGGTATAAGGGATAAGAGGCTGCGAAAACAACTGGTTGTTGTTAAGACCGGATGGGAGGAGCTAGTGTTGTATGGCCGATGTTTCGCCTCCTTGAAGGGGCAACCGGGGAGATGATAAGGGCGACGCTCTCCATTAGGGGGCGTCAAAACAGACGCAAATGTCATGAGGCTTTGTTTTCGCAAGGAGACTTAGGCTTGTCATATTTGTGCAATGATCCTGAAGAGGCAATAATACTAACGCAAGGGTAAGGCGAGATCAATGGGTCTTTACACGACAGTGTACGGACGTCCTGCGATTTCGTCGCACGACGGCAATGTCATGGGGCTTTATGTTCGCAAGGATATCTAGACCTGTCATATTGTCGCAACTAAAACATCCTATGAGAGGCAAAAATACTTGGAAAATGATAAGGCAAGATCAATGGGTCTTTACATGCAAGTGTAAAGACGTCCTGCGATTTTGTCGCGATGAAAGGTGGGTGGGAAGACCTCTAATTAGGGAGGTCTGACTTGGAAGACCACACAAAAATGATAAGGCAAGGTCAATGGGCCATTGCATGAAAATGTAAAGGCGGCCTGCGATCTTGTCGCACTGAGAAGAGATAAAATACATTTATGAAGATAAGGCAATGCAAATAGAATTCTTGATTTATGAAGATACCTGCGACCTCGTCGCAACAATACATCCCAATAATAATAAAATTATTATTCAACCACATATGTGATGACAACTAAAATCTTCCATCTGAAGATAAATAACAGAGGCAAGTATGGGAATGGAAAAAATGGAATATTGTTATTCATCTTCGATGAAAGAGTTATACATCAATAATGTTAGCCAATTATATTGCAAGGAAGAACTACCAAAAAAGGGGAGTGAAGATTGAATTGTGGGGAAAAATCCAAGAAGTACACTATAATAAGGATACGAAATGTACAGATATTACAAGCGAGAAAGAAAACAAAAGAGTTATCTCTTTGGTGATTCTTCTTCTTCATCCGATTCTTGATCTCCGATCATTCTCATCGCGAGAATTTTCTTCTTCGCCGACCTCGCTATCGAAACGTCCGAGACAGCAGATTCTCGGGAACCTTTTCAAGGAGACAGGGATATGAATGCAGAGGGATATTGTGGTCCTTACAAACATACTCCATGCCTCCATTGCGAAAACGAACAAACATCATTATTAAAGTTCTCCTTTGTCGTTAGAAATTGTTTCTTCAACTTGGAATATCTATTCTCGCGAAGGGAGAGATTCTTTGCGAGTTTGTTCTTTTCGGTTTCGAGTTCTTCAATTCTCGCTGGAAAATTCCTGGCGAGTTGTTCTTTTTCAGATTCAAGCTCTCTAATTCTAGCCTGAAGCCTATTCTCAGATTCTGCAAATAAGAAATAACAAGTTAATAATTTACAAGCAATACTACAGAAGTAAGAGGCAGTAAGGTATAATAGGTAACCTTCTCTATTGGATATCATATCTTTAATCAAGGAAGTATGCTCGGCATGAAGACTAACATCAACACCTAGGTTATTCCTGGCATTATCTAAAACCTTCGCAGCCCAGGCGAATTCATCATCACTATTAATAACGAGAAGAGAACGAATTTGCTCTTCTCGCTGCTTAAGCATGGTATTCTGACGAAGAAGTTCATCTCGTTCAACTTGCACACCAAGAAGAGATTTGTGGAATTCTGCTAATGCCTGTGCACCTCTGTTAGTAATGCGATCGTTCTCATCTATAAGATCGCTAATCTTCTTCCTTAAAGTCTTGATTCTCTTCTCGGAATCAAGGTACATTCGTTTAAAGCGATTAGTTAAATTTAAACTAGATCTGTGTTCGATTTCCAAGAGATGATATTTGGATTGAAGATCCTTTAATGAAAGGAGGTTAGTTTTATTGGAGGAACTACTTAGAGATTGATTAAGGTGAGCGAGAAGAAGGTCATTATCCATAGGTTCAGGAAATGTATGGAGAAGAACAGCCTCATCGGAGAGATTATATACGTCTGCGAAGGTAATAAGTTAGATAGCAGTATGCGACCGATGAGATAGAAATAATAAGAGAAGGAAAAATCTTATACCATAAAGTTGCTGATTAGCGTTCTGAAGAGTGGACACCCTATCCCTTTGAGAATCGAGTTCGGTATTTAACTTTTGAATTCTCTCGTCTTTATCGCGAGATGACGCAGCTTCAATTTCTAATTCTCGAATCTTCTTGCTCAATTGCGAATTCTTCTTTTCAAGATTGTTGCGTCTTCTCTCAAGGTCTGAGGCAACTACAAAGGAAGTTCTTCCAACCTATAAAAGAAGATAGAAAAATCATTAAAACATATATATACTTAAACAATTTAAAGTTAGCAGGGAAGTATGACTGCACACATACCAGAGACCCAAGTGCATTCAAAAGGTCAGGAGACACAATTCTAGAGACTCCATTGAATGAATTATTGCCTTCCAGTAAAGCAGCATTACACACGTTCGCGAGAGCACCACAAAGGGATGCTAGGGGAGCATCTCCCATTCCCTGGAAAGAATGCGAGAAGATCTTTGGATAGTTGGTCCATAGAAGAATTGGCCTAGGTTGAGCCTTATTTTGAAAAGATGGGTTTGTATTATCATCATTATCATCAGAAGAATCAGAACTTGAGTTAAGGCGAGAAGAAGACTGAGCCTTTCGTTTCTTAGATAATGGAGCGGAAGATTTATCTTTGCGAGCAACTGTTTTACCCTTACTTTTAACCTTCGCAGCAATAGTTTCTTCAACTCTAACCTTCGCATACGCGTAAAGATAAGAAACAGAGGCAACAATATTGTTTTAAATAAGAAGAAAGGAAGTGTTTCTTACTTCACTCGTAAGCGATCGAAGCAATGTCGAGTATCCTCCGACGGATCCTTTTTGTAGCTTCTTCTCAACCTCGGTTATCCGAAAGATTTCACAAACTCAAAGCAATTATAGAAAGAAAGTTGCGAAAGCAAAATTTGAAGTCGGAAACATACCTCTTTCTTCTTCTCGTGCCATTTGAATTCCCAAGGATGATATCCTGCGAGATTCGCAGGAAGAATATGCGAGCCCGCGATGTAAGGACCGTTTAAGATTAAGGGTACGACCCACCATTTCTCATCTTTGGAATGACGAGGAGAAGTATTATCACAGGTGCCAATCAATGTCTTGCATGAGTAATTTATCTTCGGGGACATTATCCTTTTTCTTGAGCGAACGCCCAAATGAGATTTCACATTCACCATAGTTATCACCGCATAATTTTCAAAAAAGTTTTCCACAGTGTATTTCTCAACGGACTATTTCCAAGTCTGCGAATTTGGGATTTCGACGAGTTAGGGTATAAAGATCCTTTGCCTCGCACCGCGGCTCGCGAACTCAAGCATCGGGCGAATACAATCGCCACTTAATTGATAAACAGCCCGAGAGAATTTTTCATGGGCCAAAATTTCATAAAATAAAGGCAACTCAGGATTGTACAAGGGAATAGGAAGTCCCGCGAGAAGCTGACCTAGCGAGACTATAATCTTTTGATCATCACATTGATGATCAGAAAACAAACTTTGCGTAAAGAATAGATGAAGGTTCTTGATCGGGAATGGTTGATAGAGTAAAACCCTTTTCGAGCAACTTCGTTGAACTTCATCAAAAGAAGCTTTGTATGCACGACTAATGGAAGCCATTATCGGTATGGGAATGGATGGGATGTTAAAGGTTAGGATCAGCGCTGGAAAGAACGAAGAAAAGATTTGCAGTAGCAGGAGCGCAAATTGCGGAAGGAGAGAGTCAAAGAAAAATTGCAGAGAGAAATTAAAGAACGAAAAGGAGGGGAAAAGAAAACTATATATAGGGAGAAAGATCCTCGAGAAAAACGAGGTCATTTAATGCGAAAAGACATGAATGGTCAAGAATAAGTGGTTGAAAGAAACGTGTCAAGAAAAGACGTTAATAATCAAAATCCGTGTAAAAGTACAAAACTGAAATAGATAAAGATAAGCACTCGCGGCAACAATATTGTAAAAACCTCATGATACTCTTCCCTTCGCAGGAGAAGTATGAGGAGTGATGGGAGACGATACTTCGTATATATCTCAAAAAAGCTTCGGAACTTCGCAAAAGAATAGAGGCAAGTACGTACTTTTCAAGGAAAGTATTCTTTTGCTTATTCCTTCATCAACACAAGTCAAAGATCGCTACCATGATAGATTTTTCCTTAAAGATCGCTCTCCAAGCAATATTCAAGGAAAAAGAGGCAAGATGTAGGATCATAATATCGCAATAAACAAGGCTCGCAGGATTAATGAACGACGGCGTCGCGAGGGAGTCGCAGGGAGCTAAAATAAACAACGCAATGAATAACGACAGGCAAAATATAAGGAAGACGTGAGACCTGGCGAGGGTTAAGAAGTGTCGCGAGAATGAATGTTTGTGCATCTGCGACACTTCGCGAGACATTCCCGAAAATAAAGGGGTAGCTTAGCTGTCATCTACTATGTATTACCCTATATAAAGGGCTAAATGAGTCTGCAATGGGGAGAGCTTTTTGGAATTGTGAAGTAAGTCATTAGGAGAGAGAAAGTTTAAGAGCGCTTTAATTCTTAAGTGTAATTCTATTTTCCTGTGTAAACGTTTCATGGATTCAATCAATAAATATTCTTGATCTTACATCTTTTAATGGATTAATTAAGCCAAATCGAGTAAGGGGTGTAGTGTGGGATTTCCTGCTACTACACATATGAACATATACCATAACGACTCTTGTGGTTCAAATTTTGGTGTTCTCCTGAATGTTTTAGCAACCAAGAGTCATCATCCATATAAACGTATATAGTAACGACTCTAATGTTTAAAATTTTGGTGTTCTCCTGGATGTTTCTGCAACTTAGAGTCGTTAACCGTGATAGTGTATACATGGACGACTCTCTTAGAGATGCCCCCAACAACTCTTTCTGTGTACACTTTTCTCAACAAAAAAAAAGCCGTTGTTATTTTTCTATATATAAAGGAAGCCATCGACTAGCAAATTCAATTGAAAACAACCTCACAAAATACTTTTTTCAGTGGCAACTCCCGTCATCAACTAGCAATTCAATTGAAAACATACTTAGAAGATACAAGCGACCAACCAAATCTATATTGGCAATGGAAGAAGAGATACGCAAAAGAAGCATGCGACCTACTAAAAAACCATTCACTCCATCGTCATATCCTACGAAGGAAGAAGAAGAAATACGCAAGGCCAAAAACGAGGCGAAGAACAATCCCAACTCCGGAAATATTCAAGCAAGTCGAGGAAGAGACCGAATGGGTTAAAAATTATTACATCGTCTAGGATCATCCCAAAGAGCATAAAGATGAGAGTATATTTTGGATTGGAGTTGGTTTGAGTCTTTTCATTAATTACAACAAGAAACTACTCTATGATTATGAACCGTCTTACATTCGTGATAGAACGATTCACGTTATGAATTTGTGCACCAAGTACAACGAGTGTCTCGCTAGGTACAAATGGGATAGGCGTGCGGCCTAAGATGCATATACCAAATGGAGAGGAGGCCCTTTTTATCACATCGAAGCCGCAATGCTAGTTGAATCTCGCACCAGAAAAAGGAATAACATGTAATGTGTTCAAACGAATTTATTTAGATTAACTGTAATACGACTACTCATGTTATTTCCACCTTCTAATTCTTATACTACTATTTCCAAGTTTCAATTCAACGGAGTTTCTATTTATTTTCAATAAGAGTCGTTATCTCTATATAGGTAAGTTCACTGACGAACCTACCTTAACTCCCTTTCAATAAGAGTCATCAGATTGCTAGTTTACAACCCTAACGACCCATGTTGTGAATTTCAAAAAATATAACCATTGGGATTTTCTTCTATATAATACCACCCCCTCATCTTAAGAAAATTGACCAAAACCATTCATTTTCTATCAAACTACATAATCTTTCAATCGCAATGGCGGAATGGGTACCGTATGAAGATTTGTCTTGTTAAATCGTTTGCTAATACATTTCGTGAACGTCCAAATGAAATCTATTCAATGTTTTGGAAGATAGTTAAGGAGTTCTTCTATGGGCGATGAATCGTGAAAGAAGATGTTTATTTTCAGCTTTGCATTGCATTTTTAAGCATACTTTTTGACAATGGTTGTATCTTAAACCCAAATATTTGTATTTTGAAGAATACTTAATGAATACAATGCGTTTTATCTAGCGGCATAAATGGTTTTCACCCTTGTTTATTTTGATTTTTTTTTTTTAATTTAGAGTCGTTATCCTATATGGATTGAAAAACCAACGACTCTTATGGTTCAAATTTTAGCAACTAAGAGTCGTCTTCCATATAAACTTATTCCATAACGACTCTTATGTTTAAAATTTGGGTATTCTCCTGGATGTTTTTTCAACTAAGAGTCATCATACTTATAAACGTATACAATAACGACTCTTGTCGTTCAAATTTTGGTGTTCTTCTGGATGTTTTTGCAACTAAGAGTCGTCATCCATATGAACATATACCATAACGACTCTTGTAGTTAAAATTTTGGAGTTCTCCTGAATTTTTTAGAAACTAAGAGTCGCCATCCATATAAACGCATATAATAACGACTCTAATATTTAAAATTTTGGTGTTCTCCTGGATGTTTCCGCAACTTAGAGTCGTTAACCGTGATAGTGTATACATGGACTACTCTCTTAGAGATGCCCCCAACGACTCTTTCTGTGTACACTTTTCTCAAAAAAAAAATAGACGTTGTTATTTTTTCTATATATAGAGGAAGCCATCGACTAGAAAATTCAATTGAAAACAACCTCACAAAATACTTTTTTCAATGGCAACTCCATCATCAACTAGCAATTCAATTGAAAACATACTTAGAATATGCGAGCGACCAACCAAATCTATATTGGCAATCGAAGAAGAGATACGCAAAAGAAGCATGCGACCTACTAAAAACCATTCACTCCATCGTCATATCCTACGAAGGAAGAAAAAGAAATGCGCAAGGCCAAAAACGAGGCGAAGAACAATCCCAACTCCGGAAATATTCAAGCAAGTCGAGGAAGAGATGGAATGGGTTAAAAATTATTACATCGTCGAGGATCATCCCAAAGAGCATAAAGATGAGAGTATATTTTGGATTGGAGTTGGTTTGAGTCTTTTCATTAATTACAACAAGAAACTACTCTATGATTATGAACCGTCTTACATTCGTGATAGAACGATTCACGTTATGAAATTGTGCACCAAGTACAACGAGTGTCTCGCTAGGTACAAATGGGATAGGCGTGTGCGGCCCAAGATGCATATACCAAATGGAGAGGAGGCCCGTTTTATCACATCGAAGCCGCAATGCTAGTTGAATCTCGCACCAGAAAAAGGAATAACATGTAATGTGTTCAAACGAATTTATTTAGATTAACTGTAATACGACTACTCATGTTATTTCCACCTTCTAATTCTTATACTACTATTTCCAAGTTTCAATTCAACGGAGTTTCTATTTATTTTCAATAAGAGTCGTTATCTCTATATAGGTAAGTTCACTGACGAACCTACCTTAACTCCCTTTCACTAAGAGTCATCAGATTGCTAGTTTACAACCCTAACGACCCATGTTGTGAATTTCAAAAAATATAACCATTGGGATTTTCTTCTATATAATACCACCCCCTCATCTTAAGAAAATTGACCAAAACCATTCATTTTCTATCAAACTACATAATCTTTCAATCGCAATGGCGGAATGGGTACCGTATGAAGATTTGTCTTGTTAAATCGTTTGCTAATACATTTCGTGAACGTCCAAATGAAATCTATTCAATGTTTTGGAAGATAGTTAAGGAGTTCTTCTATGGGCGATGAATCGTGAAAGAAGATGTTTATTTTCAGCTTTGCATTGCATTTTTAAGCATACTTTTTGAAAATGGTTGTATCTTGAACCCAGATATTTGTATTTTAAAGAATACTTAATGAATACAATGTGTTTTATCAAGCGGCATAAATGGTTTTCACCCTTGTTTCTTTTAAAAAAATTTTTTAATGTAGAGTCGTTATCCTATATGGATTGAAAAACCAACGACTCTTATGGTTCAAATTTTAGCAACTAAGAGTCGTCTTCCATATAAACATATTCCATAACGACTCTTATGTTTAAAATTTGGCTGTTCTCCTGGATGTTTTTTCAACTAAGAGTCGTCATACTTATAAACGTATACAATAACGACTCTTGTCGTTCAAATTTTGGTGTTCTTCTGGATGTTTTTGCAACTAAGAGTCGTCATCCATATGAACATATACCATAACGACTCTTGTGGTTCAAATTTTGGTGTTCTCCTGAATGTTTTAGCAACCAAGAGTCATAATCCATATAAACGTATATAGTAACGACTCTAATGTTTAAAATTTTGGTGTTCTCTGGATGTTTCGCAACTTAGAGTCGTTAACCGTGATAGTGTATACATGGACGACTCTCTTAGAGATGCCCCCAACAACTCTTTCTGTGTACACTTTTCTCAACAAAAAAAAAAGCCGTTGTTATTTTTCTATATATAAAGGAAGCCATCGACTAGCAAATTCAATTGAAAACAACCTCACAAAATACTTTTTTCAGTGGCAACTCCCGTCATCAACTAGCAATTCAATTGAAAACATACTTAGAAGATACAAGCGACCAACCAAATCTATATTGGCAATGGAAGAAGAGATACGCAAAAGAAGCATGCGACCTACTAAAAAACCATTCACTCCATCGTCATATCCTACGAAGGAAGAAGAAGAAATACGCAAGGCCAAAAAACGAGGCGAAGAACAATCCCAACTCCGGGAAATATTCAAGCAAGTCGAGGAAGAGACCGAATGGGTTAAAAATTATTACATCGTCTAGGATCATCCCAAAGAGCATAAAGATGAGAGTATATTTTGGATTGGAGTTGGTTTGAGTCTTTTCATTAATTACAACAAGAAACTACTCTATGATTATGAACCGTCTTACATTCGTGATAGAACGATTCACGTTATGAATTTGTGCACCAAGTACAACGAGTGTCTCGCTAGGTACAAATGGGATAGGCGTGCGGCCTAAGATGCATATACCAAATGGAGAGGAGGCCCTTTTTATCACATCGAAGCCGCAATGCTAGTTGAATCTCTTTTGAGAAAAAGGAATAACATGTAATGTGTTCAAACGAATTTATTTAGATTAACTGTAATACGACTACTCATGTTATTTCCACCTTCTAATTCTTATACTACTATTTCCAAGTTTCAATTCAACGGAGTTTCTATTTATTTTCAATAAGAGTCGTTATCTCTATATAGGTAAGTTCACTGACGAACCTACCTTAACTCCCTTTCAATAAGAGTCATCAGATTGCTAGTTTACAACCCTAACGACCCATGTTGTGAATTTCAAAAAATATAACCATTGGGATTTTCTTCTATATAATACCACCCCCTCATCTTAAGAAAATTGACCAAAACCATTCATTTTCTATCAAACTACATAATCTTTCAATCGCAATGGCGGAATGGGTACCGTATGAAGATTTGTCTTGTTAAATCGTTTGCTAATACATTTCGTGAACGTCCAAATGAAATCTATTCAATGTTTTGGAAGATAGTTAAGGAGTTCTTCTATGGGCGATGAATCGTGAAAGAAGATGTTTATTTTCAGCTTTGCATTGCATTTTTAAGCATACTTTTTGACAATGGTTGTATCTTAAACCCAAATATTTGTATTTTGAAGAATACTTAATGAATACAATGCGTTTTATCTAGCGGCATAAATGGTTTTCACCCTTGTTTATTTTGATTTTTTTTTTAAGTTAGAGTCGTTATCCTATATGGATTGAAAAACCAACGACTCTTATGGTTCAAATTTTAGCAACTAAGAGTCGTCTTCCATATAAACTTATTCCATAACGACTCTTATGTTTAAAATTTGGGTATTCTCCTGGATGTTTTTTCAACTAAGAGTCATCATACTTATAAACGTATACAATAACGACTCTTGTCGTTCAAATTTTGGTGTTCTTCTGGATGTTTTTGCAACTAAGAGTCGTCATCCATATGAACATATACCATAACGACTCTTGTAGTTAAAATTTTGGTGTTCTTCTGAATGTTTTAGAAACTAAGAGTCGCCATCCATATAAACGCATATAATAACGACTCTAATATTTAAAATTTTGGTGTTCTCCTGGATGTTTCCGCAACTTAGAGTCGTTAACCGTGATAGTGTATACATGGACTACTCTCTTAGAGATGCCCCCAACGACTCTTTCTGTGTACACTTTTCTCAAAAAAAAAAATAGACGTTGTTATTTTTTCTATATATAGAGGAAGCCATCGACTAGAAAATTCTTTTGAAAACAACTTCACAAAATACTTTTTTCAATGGCAACTCCATCATCAACTAGCAATTCAATTGAAAACATACTTAGAATATGCGAGCGACCAACCAAATCTATATTGGCAATCGAAGAAGAGATACGCAAAAGAAGCATGCGACCTACTAAAAAACCATTCACTCCATCGTCATATCCTACGAAGGAAGAAAAAGAAATGCGCAAAGGCAAAAAACGAGGCGAAGAACAATCCCAACTCCGGAAATATTCAAGCAAGTCGAGGAAGAGATGGAATGGGTTAAAAATTATTACATCGTCGAGGATCATCCCAAAGAGCATAAAGATGAGAGTATATTTTGGATTGGAGTTGGTTTGAGTCTTTTCATTAATTACAACAAGAAACTACTCTATGATTATGAACCGTCTTACATTCGTGATAGAACGATTCACGTTATGAAATTGTGCACCAAGTACAACGAGTGTCTCGCTAGGTACAAATGGGATAGGTGTGCGGCCCAAGATGCATATACCAAATGGAGAGGAGGCCCGTTTTATCACATCGAAGCCGCAATGCTAGTTGAATCTCGCACCAGAAAAAGGAATAACATGTAATGTGTTCAAACGAATTTAGTTAGATCAACTGTAATAATTTACTCATGTTATTTCCACCTTCTAATTCTTATACTACTATTTCCAAGTTTCAATTCAACGGAGTTTCTATTTATTTTCAATAAGAGTCGTTATCTCTATATAGGTATAAGTTCACTGACGAACCTACCTTAACTCTCTTTCAATAAGAGTCATCAGATTGTTAGTTTACAACCCTAACGACCCATGTTGTGAATTTCAAAAAATATGACAGTTGGGATTTTCTTCTATATAATACCACCCCCTCCTCTTAAGAAAATTGACCAAAACCATTCATTTTCTATCAAACTACATAATCTTTCAATCGCAATGGCGGAATGGGAACCGTATGGAGATTTGTGTTTTGTTAAATCGTTTGCTAATACGTTTCGTGAACATCCAAATAAAATCTATTCAATGTTTTGGAAGAGGGTTAAGGAGTTCTTCTACGAGCGTACCGCGAATCCTAATAACCGCAAATGGAGAGACTTGGCATTTCGATTCAACTACATGAAAGGTGCAAAACGAGAGTACGTAAAATTTAGAAATATGGTGTATGAGCATCATCCACGAGCTCCTCTTAGGGAAAAAGTGAGTAATCCGATAATATTTATACTTTTCTCATGGTTCAAAGTTACTAACGTATAACATTCCTCGTTTAATTTCAGCTGGAACAGTTTAATGGGTTATGGACAATACGTAATGGGGAAACTAAGTTCATTCACCACAAATAATATACAACGTTGTATCGATGAGCAAGAAGGTTCATCGACGAACATTTGATGCGTCAGATTCTTGATTACCCTTACTAGCTTTTCTGTAATGCGAGATTTATGTAATGTCTTCTTCTTATTAAAATCCATGGCCTTAATTCAAAATTTCCACAAAGAGTCATTAGTATATTAAGTATACGCAATGACGATCATTTTGTGAAAGGTACAATCGTTAATATATAACTATTATGTTGACGACCCTTTCAATAAATTTTTTAATCAATCTCCTGGATGTTGTTTCAACAAAGAGTCGTCATCCATATAAACATATACCATGACGACTCTAATATTTAAAATTTTGGTGTTCTCCTGGATGTTTTTTCAACAAAGAGTCGGCATCCATATAAACATATACCATGACGAATCTTATGTTTAAAACTTTGGTGTTCTCCTGGATGTTTTTTCAACAAAGAGTTGTCATCCATATAAACATATACCATGACGACTCTTATGTTTAAAACTTTGGTGTTCTATTGGATGTTTTTTCAACAAAGAGTCGTCATTCATATAAATAAATACCATGACGACTCTTATGTTTAAAACTTTAGTGTTCTCCTGGATGTTTTTTCAACTAAAAGTCGTCATCTTTATAAACATACAGTGAACGACTTTTTGTATGATTAGAAAAAATATAACTTATCAGATTTAGGGTCGTCATTATGCTAGATTTAAAGCTGACGACCCTTACTCTGCCACAGTACATAATCTTGTAAACATCCTTCTAAAATCAAAGTAGTTTCAACAAACCATCCTAACCAAACACATAAGTTGTTTCAACAAACCATCCAAACCAAACACATAAGTTCAAGTCATAAAGTAAAATGAAACATAAGTTCAAGTTTACGGTAACATCTCTTCACTCAAGACCACCATCTCGACCTCGACCTCCTCTTTACCTCCCTGACCGAGAAACTTTTCGGCTTTTCTTAGGAGGACCCTGAGTATCACTGCCCCCTGGGGAACCACCATCTTATCTAGTACCTTGTTCATCATGATGTTGGCTATATTGCCCCTGTTCAACACGTTCTTGTGCTAGCTGGATACATGTTTTCCTAATCCTCTTACCTTCCTTAGCCAGCTCAGCAAACATCTTCTTTGCATTGGGATTTTCAATGTACGTGCAGTAATCAGCGTACCGACGTTGCTTCTCAGGATGAAACACTTCCCCTTTGTCAGCCGAGCAACACAGTACCCTGACAAAAAGCTTCATTCGTTCCCTCTATATGCATTCAAATACCAATTCACATTAACCAACTGTTAGAGCATAGCTCGGTTGGTTAAAGAGTGAACCAAAACTTTAAAGAGTAGCTTGATTATGTACAAGAGTCAACTTCGTATAGGTTAGCTTGAAAGTATTAGGATATGAGACATTACAAGTATTGCGAAGACTTGAAGAAGTGAAGAAGTAAGAAGCTACAACGACAACATCATCCTTCCACTTGAGGTTAGTGATATTTGACTTGAACTGTTTCATTCCCTAACGTATCTTTCAAGTCGTGCATATTGAAAACATAACTGCGAAGCATGAATGATTACACTCTAGTTAGACGTAGTATTAAGGAATACAATAAGAGGTTTATTGCTTAACCGTTAAACTTTGTATATAAGACATCGACATAATCATTTGAATGCTATTGTGATTATGTATGGATATGAGGTGAAGATTTCATCCTAGGAAACAATGTTTTATATTCGTTTAAAGGAAGTAAATTCATGAACTTGTTTCGTGAATCGAAAGGGAAATCGCTAGCCTTATTGGTATTGTTATTCATTGCATATCATTTGAACTACCAATATGTGTGATTAGTATAACCGCTCATGAATTGTTTATATTCTTGGTAAAACTATTCACAAGGCCTAACTTTTGTATGGGTATGACTGTTATTAGTGAAATCGATCTTAAGTAATCACCTGAGATGGTATGATCGATTTAGTGTTATTGGTATGACCAACTCTAGGCAAAGGGGAACCGATCCTATGAAGAGGTGCAACCGATCACAAAGGGGAATCGATCCTTGTAAGAGGTGCAACACGTTTTTAGCAGATGGGGGAACCGATCCTATGAACATGTGCAACTCATGTTTTTAGTGATGGGGGAACCGATCCTATGGACATGTGCAGCAAATAAAAGTAGTTACCATAAGTATGTGGGGAACCGATCATAATACCTAGTCAACCGAATTGTTGGAAAGCTAGTGTGACTATGCACAGTACTCACATGGAGGTAGAACCTAAACTTGTTTTGGTAGAACCGTTAAACCCATGATTGGTGATTGAGTGTTCTTAATCAATCACGTAGTTCTTGAAAGTCAGATGAACCGATTCTAAGCTTGTTTGGAAGTGTGGAAAATCGGTTTCAATATTGTAAGTATGAAAGAGGAATTACAAAGTAAATGATCGCTATCGTAGGCGTCAAAATAAATTACACTTTCTTACTACTCAAAATATAAATATAGCAAGGGCAAGAAAGGATCGTTCCCACAGAGAGGTCTAGGTTGTCAATATGTTATGGTTTCCTATATAAAACACCGGGGATTTTCTGGTTGTGTAAATAAAAATAAACAAAAAGCAAACAAAAGAAATAAATCACGCAAATCAAGGATGTGAAATATTGGATAAAGGTTTCATCTTCAATTGTAAACAAGTTTATGAATATATGAATAGAATTCCTATTTAATCTCAACTTGCACTTTCTCAATTTGCATAAACATCAAGCTATGGCAACAGCTCCAACATCCATCTACTTGAGTAACCTCATCAGTTCAGCCTGCCAACACCATTGCCAGTCCTAACCACAAGACCATTCTGTTGCTGCAATTCCAGTTCAGCTCATAACATCCTGCAAAACCACCTGGGTTGCAACTCCAATCCACCACTGCCACAGTTCATCAAAATCCCCACCTGCAATGAAACATCTCTACTGAGCTTTCAGCTCAGACCTGTCTTAAGCCATACCAATGTACATCAACCCCAATAACAGCAGCTCATTCACAAGCCTCAGTTCTTTCATATTAACCTGCACAATATACACCTCCCTGTAAACTTCCAACCACCACAATTGCAGGCCATTTTCTTGTGCTCACACAGAACAGCTCAGGCCCTGCAACCTAAGTTTCACAAACACCAGTCCCATAACTCAATGCAATACAGCACCACAGCCAGTTCAGCTCAACCTGCAGCTTGAACTTCATCCATTACCATTCCATCTTCAGCTGCAACACTGCATTTTCTCAAACCTTCAACTCCACCTGCCATCTACATCCTCTTCTTAGCCAGCTCAAATCAGTGCCAGCAATTGCTTCTGCTTCACTTCCATTGTAGCCATGTACAAGCACTTCCAGCTACAGCTCAATCAAACAACACCAACAGCTCTCAAACTCTCAGACCCTTCTCAATCAATCATTACAAACCCCATCTGAACCATCTGTTCTTCATCCTTCAGTTGTACAGATTCCCTTTCTTCTCTCGATACCCTCATTCTTCTGATTTGGGAAAGAATTGAAATCCTTTTTATTACGAACCTGATCTAACTCATTGCACAGACAACCTTCTTAACCCTTCCGAGTCTGCAATTTCTTCTTATTTCCTTGAATCAGTTAACCCTGAATTCTTGACCTCGACCACAAACCCATGACAGTGAACAGATTCACATCGAACCCAGCTTCAATCCATGTCTCAATTCCTACATCTGGTTCACAGCAACACCCAACGGCAACCATCTTCTCGATCTCTCTGTCTCTGTGAATTCAAATCAATGTTACCAGACTCAAAACCCTAACTCAAAACTGCAGCACCATCTACAATACCACCAGATTGAGTTCTCCGATTCAATTTCCGTCACAACAACCATCTCTCCCTGTATCTCTCGATCTCTCTCGGCAAATCGGCAGCCATAACTCTCCTCTCTCAATTTCTGATTCAGGTGTCAACAATAATGAGAAGAAATAACTTCTCTGAATTTTCAGTTTTGTTGTAAGAAATGTAAGTGGATATAGCCACTCAGGTAAAGAAGATAAGGGGTACCCAGCTGGCAGCCCCTTAACATTTGCTGGCTGTCATTTAATACTTCTCCAAAAGAAAGTTGCCCCTTAACCTTGGGTCAGCTCCATATATCACTTGCCTGTGAGATGACAATTTCGCCCTTTTTGCTCAAATTGGATAATTTCTTCTTCTTTTCCTCCGTGCGACTCCAAAGTACCTAATAACTCAAAAACACTCATAAGATACATAATTCACACGAAAAATAGCAAAGAAAGCATAAACTCTAGATAGTAAAATTAGGTGTTTTACGACACCTATCAGATAAAGATGTTGACATTCTTTGAACATGTGCTGTAACGCTTATCTTTTATTTTTCAAAGATATTCCTTAATAGCTAGAGGAAAATCCCGGATCGAAATATAAGTTGAGAATTTTTTAATTAAGGTTTTTAATTTTAGTTTTGGAAAATAGTAATGTGCATTTACTAATTGGAGATTTTCTAAGAGATTTTCGGTCAATGTTTGGACAAAGCATTTCCAGGAATTATGAAAACCGAATCTGGAATATATTCCAAACTTTTTTGGTCTGTGAATACCAAAGTTTGCATTTCGAGCAAACTAATCCTCAGAGCCAGCAAAACTACCTAGTTGTGTTGTTACTGGTGGAACCACCTATTCGTAGAGGAAAGTAACCTAATTAGGCGAAATCTCTTACAGTTGTTCAGTTTAAAGACTTCTTTGGGATTGAGAAGCTCTATTAGTACCGTTGGTGGGAAATTAGATAATTGCGGTTTATTATTAGTTTTCGATTGATTTTTTTGACTAACGGTTGTTGAACTTTGATTGCACCTAGTTTGTTTATACTTGAGAATCTTCTCTTCTGATATAAGATTCACTCAAACTAGATCGAAGTTTCGACAGGGATCTTTAGATTGTTTGTAGATCTAAAGACGTCTTGTGATAATCCATTGTTATCAGACTTCGTTTTGTGCATGATTGATCACAAGAGATTAAAGTTGATTATGTGCAGGTGTTTATTAAAGATCTAAGAAGATTTTGAGACAAAGAAGACTTTGAAGATTTTTGATTTGGGTTCATAATCTTTAGTGTGCACAATACTTGTTCCGATTAAAGAGGATACAACTATAATCAGTTTATCCTTGTGGTAGATTGGATTGATTAGTTGAGTAGATCGGTATCAATACGATTCTTTGTGATTCAAAGTATTGATTGCAAAATCTAGACGATTACTTCGGTAGTTGTTAGTAGATAGATCTAAGGACCTGACAAAGGAGTTTATTGACATAAACGGAAGATCCTTTTGTCGAACTCACATCACTTGGTTGAAAAGAGTTGATACCAAACAGATTTGTTGTTCCTTTACTATTTGGAATACGAACCAAAGGAATTGTTCCAAGTACGTGACTTATTCATAAGTTGGAGGCGTGGGAATACAGACCGAACTAGGTGAACTATAGGTTTAGTTGCTTAGTCTCAACTATACGGAGTTGGTTTGATTTTGTATAGCGGCTTAATCCTGAGAGTATTTAATTTTGGAAAAGGTCTCGGGATTTTCTGTATTTGCGGTTTCCTCGTTAACAAAATCTTGTTGTGTCTTTTACTTTTCTATTTCCGTAATTATAATTGTTTTTATTATAATTAGAAGTAAAATACACAAATGTTAATTCCTATTTACTTGATAGTAATCCTATTGTGTTTGGTTAAGTTTGAACCTCTTATCAAGTAAACATACTTCGTTGTTGTATTGTCTAGATCTCGTATCCATAGACGATCACACGGAGTGTGAACCGATTAGTTGTATTGTCTCGACTCAGTCCATAGACAATCACTTTCGGAGAATGGACTTATAGGTGGAAAAGTTTTATATTGAGGTACATTTGGGTACCCTCATATTTTCATCCTTCTTAACCCTCTTTACCTGCTTCGGCTTTGCATTCTCTTCCTCCTCATGTTCTACATTTTTTACCTTCATCATCTTCATCCTCCTTATCACCAGCATCATTAACTTCATCCTCTTCATCCTCTTCATCCTCCTTATCACCAGCATCATTACCTTCATCCTTTTCATCATCCTTATCACCAGCATCATCCCCTTCATCCTCTTCATCCTCCTCATCACCACCGTTATTACCTTCATCCCCTTTCTCCTCCTCATCACCATTATTATCATCATCAGAATTATCACCACTATCATTATCTTCATCATCATTATCACTATCTTCTTCCTCTTCTTCTTATTCACCTCGTATGGGAGGATCTTCTTGTATCTCATCTTCTTCCTCATTGCTTCCAGAAGCAGACACAACATGAGAGGATGAAGTCGACGAATACGAAGACTCATTACCTTTGTCCCTTGGTTCATTGATAGAAAAGGCTACCTCACTCGGCTTTCTTCCGCGTAATGGATCGACATTTAAGTATTTATCGTGGAGGGGAAGTTTGGAAGGAGGAGTTACCATCATTGGAACCTTGTCTTTGGTCTTCTTGGTACTATAGTCCAAACAAAAAAAAAAAAAAAAAAAAAAAAAAAACCAATAAGATATCAATTTTAGGGTATCAGCTAAATGGTCGTCAGCGGGATGATCTATAAAGAAAACGACCCTTCAATAAAAGGTGGCGACTCTAATATATATAATGACGACTTTATAACAAACAATGACGACTCTACCAATTCAGATGACGACCCTTCCAATTATTTGGACAGAGAGGGTGTTTCTTTTCTCTCGTAGAGTCGTTAATGTTTAACAATGGGTCGTCAGAAAGGAAATGATGATCCTACAAATTGAACTCTATGGAATATATCTAAATGACGACTCTATGGGACCTAAGATGACGACACTATCGTTTTTTTAAATAGAAGGTTTTCGAGTTCCATCTAGAGTCGTTAACCAATAAAAAAAGGTCGCCAGAAAACAGTCGTCATCTTCAACCTAATAAATAACGAATCTATTCTAGGTCAAAAAAAGTTGAATTAGCAAAATTAGGGTAATCATCTTCAACCTAATATACTAACGATTTTTAATAGAATTCGCATGCACATGAAAAGTCGTTAGGGGTTTCCATTTACATACTAATGACCTTTTCACTGGAACTGCTCATTTTCAGTTACCAAACTCATTTTCACATTCAAAACACAACAAAAATCGAATAGAAGGTGGGTTTTAGTTCACATACCTTCTAATTGGAGCCATTCCTTTGTGGGTTTCGATTTTTTGGGTTTGGGAGTTCTTCTCACGTCCTTTGCTTTTACCGTATCTACGAGATTAGGGATTTGAAGAGATTTTCGAGCGGTCTTCTTTGTACGAGCCATGTTTGTAGAAGAAGTTAATCGTCGATTAAAGTTTTATCATCGACGATTACGCGATGAACCGGGCGAAGAAGAAAAAAAAATTCTTCGGGAGGAGTCGTTAATGGTGGTGGTGGAGAAGAGAAAGGGGATGAGAGGAAGATGAAAAGAAGAAAGAAAAACTGATATTCTATTTTGATTTAGGTTTAGGGTATATGAATTGGGGACCTAATTAAAACTTCTAATTAGAGTTAACTGATTTTTAAGATTTAGGTTTAGTACAGGGTAAACATTATTTTCATTATTGGTACGCCCTTCAAAAATTTGTGGTGCAAATAAAATATCAAGGCCCCTTATTAATATCTATGGGCTATGGCCCCAATCAAACCAGTCAAAAAAATCGTTCTTCTCCTTCTCTTATTCCCCCAGAAAAAAAAAAAAACCAGAGGAAAAAAAGATCGAAAATCTCTTCACAGGGGAAATCGATTTGGAAAGGGAAATCGCAAATCGGATCCGGATCTCAGGTATTATGGATTCGTCCTCTTCATCTTCTTATTCTTTGTCCTCTATCAAAAAACCTAAATATGGGCTACCTCCAGAATTGATTTTAGGAGAAATCATTTCTAGGTTACCTGTAGAGAATGTTTTAGAATGTAAAGCAGTTTCAAAGGAATGGTATTTGATGATTAGTGGTCAATATTTTGCTAAGCAGCATTTGAATTATCAGTTACCCCAATTTCAACACTTTAGGGATCAAAAATACTACCCTACTTCTACTGATGGTAAGGGGAAGAATGAGATTATTGGTAAAAAAGTTGGTTTCTTAGTAGGTCTTCAAAAAACACCAGCAGATGCATATTCAATGGTATATAAAGAGTTAAAAAATGGAGCAATTTCAACTAAGACAATCAAACATTCTGAAGTCGTCATGCCTGATATGTTAATCGGTAGTTGCAATGGGTTAATATGCATACTTACAAACATCTTTGATAAGGAAGTATTATATGTATGTAATCCTGTCACTAAAGAGTGTGTTTATCTCCCGAGAAATGAATCACCCCATTTGACAAGTCGTTTCCTATATGGATTTGGTTACGAATCGACTACTAGCAAGTACAAGGTTGTTCGAATTCCATATTCTACCACGGTAAACAATGAAAAATCTGTTGGACAAGCTCAAGTCTACACTCTTGGTACTGGTAGTGGATGGGTGGATAAAGAAACCATCCCATATCTACTTGTAAGTGCACAACCTGGTGTCTTTGTAGATGGAGCCCTTCATTGGCTGGACGAGGAAGGAAGAGTTTGGGGCTTCAGTTTGCTAAGCGAAAAGTTTCACATGGTTACAAAGTCTGATTATATTGCTGATGGAGATAGTAGGGAATGTCGCCAGGAGTTGGTTGTTTTAGGCGGATGGTTAAGTGTTCTTAAGTTTTATCTTGATACTGTAGAGATATGGTCGTTCAAAAAAACTGAAGAAAAACAGGTTTTAAGGAGTTGGATTAAAGAATTCTATATTGAAAATGAAATTGATTTTTTCACCTCTTTTGCTCTTACACCGGTTGGTCAATTTCTATGTTTGTGGGGTCGTGAACTCCTTTGTCTCCAAGATAAAGATGTTGAGCCTATGCAAGGGCTGGAAGATACTTTTCCAATGTACTATCCAATGCTCCATGTGAATAGCTTCATCTCATTAGAGGGTATAGGGGAGGAGGACATACAGGTGATTGAATCGGCTTAAAGATCAGAGGAGAACATATCGAATCAGTAGTAAATGAAGGGAATTCTATGTAGTAGGTAAGTACTTTTAACTTCAGTGTATGATGGAAATCAGTACCTTTATTATTAGTCCATTTAATTATTGGTACCTTTATTATTAGTCCATTCTGTAGCTTATGATGGTTGGAATGACATTTTTACCTTCCATGTTTTAAGAATCAGCATTCTGGTGATGTTGCACTCATTTTAAACTGTACCTTCCATATCTAAGTACGATTAACTTCAATGTATGATGGAAATCAGTACCTTTATTATTAGTCCATCTTATTATTAGTACCTTTATTATTAGTCCATTCTGTAGCTTATGATGGTTGGAATTAATGCTTTAAGAGTCCCAAACCAACTTTAACCAGTACTGGTACAGTAGAATCAGCATTTTTGTGATGTTGCACTCATTTTTTAAAATCTGCTACAGATTTTCTGACAGACTGTAAGTTTTCCATAGAATCTAGTTTTTCCATGTTTATGTTATCCCGCTAAAAGCTGTCCAAGAACAACATTCTTCTTCCTGCTGCAATGTTGAACACACGAAGAATTAGTACTTTTCTTTTTGTCTTTCGTTTGATCAGCGAGAAATTGACCAACGATATGGCGAACACCCGAAGAAGAATTACTGAAGGTGTAACGCTTTCCAGGGAGAAAATAGGATCAAGACAAAATCTGACAAAACTTACAAGGCTAAGCAGCTTTGGTCATGAGCCTTGTTTTTGTTTTAGAAAATACTAGGGGTTTGGGGCAGGGGGGCCCTTTGCCTCCCTGGCTACCTATTCATTGTTTCTCTAAGTTTTCTTTATATCGTATTCATGGCAAAACAAAGCTCGTTCATATCTGCATTTCTGAAACAACTTAGTTTGGATTACTCTCCTCTGTTTTCTCATGATTTACCTGTATCTTAATTGCAACTTAGTTTGGATTATTATCCTCTGTTTTATCTTCATTTACCAGCATCTTAGACGTTATCCCTAGAAGTTTAAGCTGCTGAATTAATCCCAGTTAACTCCAATAACTGGCTTAGGTTTAACATGTGTATTGGTAGCTTATGATGGTTGGAATTAATGCTTTAAGAGTCTCAGACCAACTTTAACCAGTACTGGTGCAGTAGAATCAGCATTCTTGTGATGCTGCACTCATGTTTTCAAATCTGCTACAGCTTTTCTGACAGACTGTAACTTTTCCATAGAATCGAGTTTTTCCATGTCTATGTTATCCCACTAAAAACTGTCATGATCACTTCCGAGAACAACATTCTTCTTCCTGCAATGTTGAACACACGAAGAATTCGTACTTTTCTTATTGTCTTTCGTCTGATCTTCTTCCTGCAATGTTGAACACACGAAGAATTCATACTTTTCTTATTGTCTTTCGTCTGATCTTATTCCTGCAATGTTGAACACACAAAGGATTCATACTTTTCTTATTGTCTTTCGTTTGATCTTCTTCCTGCAATGTTGAACACATGAAGAATTCGTACTTTTCTTATTGTCTTTCGTTTGATTGACGAGCAGGAGAAAATAGGATCAAGACAATATTTGACAAAACTTACAAAGCTAAGCAGCTTTGGTCACGAGTCTGGTTGTTTTTTTAGAAAGTACTAGGAGGTCGAGGCAGGGGGGGCCTTTGCCTCCCTGGCTACCTATTCATTGTTAAGTTTTCTTTATAACATATCCATGGCAAAATAAAGCTCGTTCGTATCTGCATTTCTGAAACAACTTAGTTTGGATTACACTCCTCTGTTTACTCTTGATTTACCAGTATCTTAATTGCAACTTAGTTTGGATTATGATGCTCTGTTTTATCTTCATTTACCAGCATCTTAGACATTTACACACACACACAAAAAAAAAGCCTCTCTCCTCTCTGAAATAGAACTCTTCCTTTATGGAGTAGAAATCCTAGGCTTTGAGACCCTGCTTCACTATAGGTAGAAAGCAACCGATCATTTCTTTTGAGAACGAGAACCCCTTGCTTTCCTTCTGTTTGTTTTCAGACCAATACTTGCTCCTGTTGCTTGTCTCTGCTCCTGGATTGAAAAGGTCGGCACCATCTCTAAGCTTTGACACCCTGCTACACAATGGGCAGAAAGCTGCTGTCCATTTCTTTTGAGTTCGAGAAAGATCCTGATGGTTTTTATCTCCCTTGATGGGTTTTCATAAAAATTAATATAAGTAATTTCGTTAAGTTTTTGTTGCTCTTCTCTTCTCTAAGATTGAATTGGGTCAACATCCATCAGAGCTTTGAGCCCCTGTTACATTTTGGGTAGAAAGCTATAGACCATTTCTTTTGAGATTGAGGAAGATCAGAGAAGTAAAATCTTTTTGTCTTAATTCTAATTTAAAATGTTCCCTTGCATTTTGTAATTCTAATTTAAGATAGTCATCAAATGGTTGGATTCAGGAGAGTTATCATAATAGATCTAGAAAAGGTGAGATTGAGGAGGTATTAGAAAAACTTAGAAATGTTGGATTTTTAGAGGTTCTAAATTCATTTTTGGGAGACCTGTTTCTGCCGATTTCTTTGAGAAATCCTGTCAATTTCAATTTTAAAATTTTCTACTATTTCCTTTCTTCTCTTGCCTATGTTCTTGTGCTTGATATTTTTCTAATTTTTCGATGCGACTGTCGCTGGTGGGTCTTGCCCAGTTTAATTTTTGTTTTTCTTTAAAAATATTGGTGTCAAAGTATTAATCTAAAGATTAACATGGTTTTCTAGTCAATGTGTGTTTGACTCTAATTAATCTTGATCTGTTTCTCCTCTAGTTAACTCGCCGAGACCTTTCCCATCTGTACATGTTTGATTCCTTTGACTCGGTACCTTCTCCCGCTAGGGGTTCTTCTTGTTCTTTATTTTTTTTAAGGGTATAATTGGTTTTGTTCATTTTGATTATCATGCTTCAATTAGTACTTTTATGATAGAAAAACATCACTCAATGGCGTTGTAAACCTTTTCACAAATTGAATTTAGACTAAAAAACGTTTTTAGAAAGCAAATTTTTTACCTTTTACTTTGTAGAATTTACGGAAATTTTTAGGAAAAAAAAAAGAATCTATTTGGCTTTCGGTTGATCCCCTTTTTGGTGACTGGTTTTGCCTAACCCTCGTCTAGTTTTCTCGGTTGATTTGCTTTCCATTGCTGCTCTATCTGGAAAAAACCAAGGGAATCCAGGCACATAAAATTCCGAAAACTCTCTAAATCTCATGATTTTTTTTCTTTGATTACCAAACTAAGCATTTAATTGACTCATAAAAATACCATTAAAGATTAACAGTTCTCTAATTTGTTATAATCTGATTGTTAAAACAAATCTGGTCGTCTCTTTTTTTGATTCTCTTCACATTTTCTTTCTCTTCCCTTCATTGCTCTTTAAAGTTCTTAAATCTCTGTCCTCTTGCTAGTGTGACTAACATGAGATTCTCTCTTGGAATGCATGTGGGTTTGGTAATAAGAGCACCAGAGATCACCTAAAATATCTTATGCGATTAAATTCTTCCGACATTATTTTTTTTGATTGAATATATTGCTTCATATCATTAACCTAATGCTTATTTCTATGATCCCATAGGTAATTCTGGTGGTTTATGCCTGCTCTAGAAAGATGGAATTGACCTTCATATTTTAGAAGTCAAAACTCAATATGATTCAATCCACCATAAAATTTGATGCTAGATCTAATAGTTCTTTAGTTACTTTTCTCTATGGTGCTCTTAATTAATACTAATGCTAGAGACGAACAATGGTTTTTTATGCAGGATGTAGCTGTGCAACATCATCACCCTTGGATAATCATTGGCGATTTAAATTTCATTCTCAAACAGGATGAGGAAGAGGGTGGTAAACTTTTAAGTCAATCTCAATTAGATGCTAATAATCTTTTGCTTGATAGTAGTGATATGCATAGTCTTCCATTCATTGGGAATCCCTTTACCTAGACTAATAGGAAAAAAGACCATGAACTCATTCTTGAGAGGCTTGACAGGGTTATAGCTAACATAAATTGGCTAAATAATTTCCCTAATGCAATTACTTATCATCTTACCCCGCTAGCAAGTGATCATTGTCCCATAATGTTGGCTTCCTCTAAACAGGAGGCTGTTACCCATAAACCATTTAGAGTTAATAAGATGTGGTTTAGGGATCCTAATTGCAAAGAAGTAATTCAGGAAAATTGGAGATCGCAAAGCCAAGGCTCGGCTGCATATAGATTAACTAAGACTAAGCAAATTTTTAGAAATTGGAAGTACATGCATTTTTATCTTCTCATAACTTGAATTAATTCGGGAATCATAAGATGATGGAGGTCAGTGAATTAATTCGGCAGATTATGTGAATATCCCTATGGAATTGGCCAGTTTTTTATCTTCTCATAACTTGCCCGTGGTGGGAGGTTGTGAGGATCAAATAGTTTGGAGCGGACAGTGGTAGTATGAAAGGTAGTTTCACAACTGCTGCCGCTATGAACAAGGTCAGAAATGGAGAACCTATGGTAGGGTTGTATTCAAAAGTTCGGAAAAAGTTTTTGCATCCTGGTATTTCGAGTAATATACATACTCCTATGAAAGTTGGTGCAAAATTTATGCTAATGATGAAAATCTAAAGAAGAGAGGTATTGCTCTGGCTTCCAGGTGTTACATACGTGGAAAAGACCAAAATACTAGTATGCCATATTTGCTTTGCTATTGTAATTTTGGTGAAATAATTTGGAAATGACTCGGTGATTTTTTTTTATTTTTTATTTTTATGAAAATGAAAGTAGCTCGCAAATGGTAATTCCTGAGAATTCCTTTCGATGTATTCCTTTACGTGTTTATTCGAATGGGACTCGCAAGGCTGAAATTGGTCCGGCGGCCGGGCTGACTGGCACATAAATGTGTAGGCCCGTTACGAGTTGTATCTCGAAAGGGAAAATTAGGGGAGACCCATAAAAAATTATATTTTTATTGTCAGGCCCACAATTAATTTTGGGTACCGTGACACCCATAATTATATGAAATTATTAAAAATTTCTACATGACAGATTATGCATCCGCATGACGAGTTATGCATCGGGGGTATAATTGGCAATGCAAATTGGATATAACATATCTAAAAATCCGCGCCTTGGTTTACAAATTTTATATCGTTGGAAATCTTTTTAAGAGAGCTACGTAACGAGTACAAACAACAGTATCAAATTTTTGTTTTTCACGAAAAAATCGGAGGTGATCATCATTTTAGGCAAAATTTCGAAAATTTACTACATAACCATTATGCAGCTACCAAAAAAGATGCATAACACATTCTGCAGATGCATAACGAATTATGCAACCATTTTCTCGACTGCATAACAAATTATGCATCTGCATAACAAAGTTATCTATCTATAACAAGTTATGTAACCATTGTTTTGGTTGATTTTAGTGCGTACATAAAAAATTGATGCATAATGCAATCCATATTTACGAATGCATAATACGTTATGCATCAATTTTCTCGATGCATAAAAGATTGTGCAACAATTTTCTCGATGCATAATGCATTATGCAGTCATATTTTCGGATGCATAACAGGTTATGCATCCATTTTCACGACTGCATAACATGTTATGTAGATATTATTTTAGGTGCATGACAAGTTGTGCAACCTTATTTTTTTTTGTTTTTCAATACTAAGAACAAAGTAGCTGCATAACGTGTTATGCAACCGTTTTATGGACTGCATAACAAGTTACGCATTAATTTTTGTAGATGCATAACAGGTTATGCATCCATTTTCATAATTGTATAACAAATTATTCAACAATTTTTGTACATGCATAATAGATTATGCAACCACTACAACAAAGAAAACACTTATGAAATGAAAATTGAATTTGTCATTCCTAGGCAAAGCTTAGGAAAAATCAAATGAAAAATGAAAATCAAAGGAAACTTGACATAAAGCCGCACTCATTTGTGGCACTCGACTTGGCATTGAGATTTTCGCATTAACACTATCTACATTTGATGCTTCTGTTGTTTTCAACAGTAACGAGATACCATAGTACAAACCAATCAAAATTGCACCATCCTGGTGCGTTATATCTCAGCATCAAACACAGCTGCAACACACGGCTCCTCTCAAATTTGCACCAACATCATTCTTTGCATTTTTAGTTCATGACACAAGCAACCATTTCTTCAACTCCTACACCTGGTTACACAACTTCAACTTACCTCGAATCTCCCTGTCTGCACTTCTGTGGTTCACTACTTCAATCGAATTATCATTTCCTTCTTTGTATTCTCAGCTGCTCTGCATAGCTTGCACCTGTTCCCAGCAATTCACAGACCACCAGGGACTGAAGCTATCCCTTCTCAGCACTATCACCTGCAATTCCAACACCCACCAATTCATGGCTAGCAACACAGTCATTTAAACCATGACTAAGAGCTGCACAAAAATAAAACAGAACTGCAATTTCCTGGTCACACTTTCTAGACTTAACATATCAACCAAATCCCCATAATTCAACCCACAACTCCATCCTAAATCCCATCTCGATTGTTCACTGACCATTACTGGCAACATCAGCGTTAACCTCGAACTCTCACAACTCCAACCACTAGTTGTAGCTCCTTTTCTTCCCTGACTTCCTCGTCGACCACAATCTTCATAAACTCGAGCCAAGAAACACCATCAGTCTCAACCACTGCACCAACTTCAATCATCCATAACTACACATCACCCACAAAATTAAAACTAAACTCAATCATTCTGAAGATTTATGGTAACAAAATTAAAACCTAGAGACTCAAAATAACCAGATCTAAAGATACAAGTAATTAAACTCAATCATTATGAAGATATCGAGTAACAAAATTAAACCCTAGAAAATCAAAACAACTGAATCTGAAGATACACAGTATCAAAACTTAAAACTCAATCCATAAAACTGAAATTAAAAACAAACCCATGCTTTAAAACCCTATCATTTCCAGCGAAGAAACATACAAATGGAATATTATTAAGGATTTTACTACACAAATGAAGCTAGATTCACAAAATAAAGAACAATGAAATATCAGGGGGTTTTAATGGATAAAGTTATCTCCTCAGATTGGTTAGGAATCAACCGGTGAGAATACTCTTCTAGCTTTTACGAAGGAAAAAAATCACAATTCTAGGTTTAAACAAAATTTGGTTACCGAAGATTGGTTCGATTTCTGAAAGAGATTTATGAGATGCGCGATTAGAAAAGATAGCTTTTGATTTTCGGTAGCGTGGTTTGATTTTCAGAGATACACAAGGAAAAAAAAGAAGAAAACATCAAATATTAAAATATGGGCCTGTGCATAATTTTATCACCGAGAATGGGTGCGACTGTGAATTTTTTTGGCCGTGGGTTTCACAGTGGTAGGAAAACCAAAAATGGGTCTGGTAGTAGTTTCCACATCTCGAAAGCTGTTTTTGGGCTCGTGTTTTCCTTTGATGGCTTCTCTAGAATTCAAATATTGAGAATGTAGATAAGGGGCCTAATACATAAGGGAAAATTAGGGGGAGACCCAAAAAAAAAAAATATTCTCATTGTCAGGCCCACAATTTATTTTGGATACCGTGACACCCATAAATATTTCTGTGACACCCATAAATATTTCTGTGACACCCATAATTATCCAAAATTATTAAAACATGTCTGCATGATGATTTATGCATCCGTATTACATGTTATGCATACTATTTTTTCAGGGATAACTCGTTATGCATCCTAATTTTTCAGGGGTATAATTGGCAACACAACTTGGATATAACATATCTAAAAATCCGCGCCTTGGAATTTTACAAATTTTATATCGTTGGAAATCTTTTTAAGAGAGCTACGCAACGAGTACAAACAAGAATATCAAATTTTTGTTTTTCACGAAAAAATCGGAGGTGATCATCATTTTAGGCAAAATTTTCGAAAACTTAATACATAACCATTATGCAGCCACCAAAAAAGATGCATAACACATTGTGCAGACGCATAACGAATTATGCAACCATTTTCTCCACTGCATAACAAATTATGCATTTGGATAACAAAGTTATGCATCTATAGCAAGTTATGTAATCATTGTTTTGGTTGATTTTAGTGCGTACATAACGGATGCATATCAGGTTATGCATCTATTTTCTCGATGCATAAAAGATTGTGCAACAATTTTCTCGATGCATAATGCATTATGCAGTCATATTTCCGGACGCATAACAGGTTATGCATCCATTTTCTCGGGTGCATAACATGTTATGCAGATAGTATTGTAGGTGACCAAATACATCTGCAGAGATAAAAAAAAAAGAAAGAATAAATACTTTTTTTAGACTACAAAATATATATACGGAGAGAAATATATATATATTTTTTTTTGTTTCTTTCTGGCTTAACCTCTTATTCCCTTTTCTTTCTGGCTTAACCTCTTCGTGAAAATATCCTCTTAGTTTTCACTAATTTGGATATTCTGTCGGTTGGACCTGTTTACATGTTTGAAAGGTATTCAAAACAACTAGCTAATTTGGTCTACCTGATATACATAATGAAGAAGATTCATGAGTTAAAATAGCAGCAATCTTCCTTTGATCACCACAAATCACACACAAAATGGAGAGGAAGTATCATGTGGTTTGTGTCCCGTTACCACTTTAGAGTCACATAACTTCCATGATGAAGCTAGCAAAAATTCTCCATTTCAGAGGTGTTCACATAACCTTCGTCAACACATAATTTAACCATCAACATTTACTCAATTCAAGGGGGCCAGATTCAATGAAAGGCTTACCCAATTTTTGTTTCGAAATAATCCCTGGCGGTCTTCCACCACCAACGGATTCAAATGCTACGCAAGATGTCATACCACTCTGCATCTCCACTCAGATGAATTGCTTAGAACCTTTTCGAAATCTTATCTCTAGACTAAACAATTCTACAAATGCACCTCCTGTGAGTTGTATCGTTTATGATGGTTGTATGAGCTTTGTTCTAAAAATGTCCTTCCTACTCCAGTTCTCATCACAGCAACCTTAACTCTCTATAAATCTATCTCGTAACTTTGATTTCCTGCCACAACCATCTTGCTCAAGACCAACAATAGCAACACCTTTTGTAGCTTCTTTAATCCTCTTAGACCATGCCAACAGCTCACAGATAACCACTTCCAACTTGAATTACATAGCACCAACACTGTGAACCATTGCTTACTATTTTCAAGTCCGGTGAGATCATCACTGCAACCATCGCCAATACTTTCTCACCAGTATTCTTTCATCAATTAAAATCCTACAATGCTTGACAGCAAGCATCTGGATCATTGCGGTACCATCCCATTCAAAGTATCACCGAAATATCATTTCAAAACCCATTCTTCCACTGAATTCATCTCAGTTCATCAACAGCTACCACACCTTCGATTCCAACAGCATCATCTCTTCATTTCAACAGCAAACCCTCATCATTCCCATAATCTTCCCTGATTTTTTATGGCAAAAAACTCAATTTCTTCTTAATCCGTTTCCAGACCTCAATCAGTCACCAGTACAAACCCATCTTAAATCGTTTGATTTATCCACCAGAACCGTCTTTTAGAAATCATTTGCAATAGAATTCCACTCCAATCATAATTGAGATCTAAAGCCTAAAATCGAAAATTCCAATTCAAAACGAAAATCTAGAAACAAAATCGAATAGGAGTGAATTGAATTTAGTCGAGGTAGAGAAAAACTTTTAAGAATCAAGAGTTGAAATTGATGGAACTTGGAGAGAAAAGAATAAACAACTTCTTCTTCTATTCTCGCCTCTCTCGTATCTTTCTCTATTTCTAATTAAGAAAAAAATGGGTCTCCAAATAATTTTTTCTGAAAAATGGGTGTGACTGTAGTTTTCACAATACATAACGCATATAGCATATATCAAAGTTATTTACTCTTCTTTCGTGACTAATAATTTATTCATAAGAAAAAAAACACCAACATTTATTACTTTTCTCCTTCTCATTTCCTCCATATTTTACCACCAAATGACGAAGAGGATAAACTTAATGAAGAAAATGATGAATAATAAATTAGGAAGTTGAAATCTTTCAACGAACATATAATCTTCCATCCACGACTTTTGTTAAGTAAGAATCGGCAAACGCATTATCTTTGGTCGTTTATGACTTCAAAAATATGTTAGATTTAATCAAATTGAAATTCAGGTTTTAAATGAACTCCCAGCCATAAGTGACTCCGAGAAAACGTCAATTTGGACTCTTCCCGCCTTATTCCTAAAAGTTGATTAAAACCAGCATTCCAATTTCCAACGTATTATTCGAAAGGGGAAATTGATTTCATTTTGGTTTTCATTTCCTAAACGAAAGGAGAACATTGATATACAAAAGGCAGGGAGAAAAAATCTTAAAATTGGAGTCATGATTTCATCGTCTTATTAAAGGTGCCGTGGATTCCTTTCTTCTTCCCCGGTTTCTTCTAATAAAAAAGAAATATAATTTTTACTTAATTACCTAGAGAATTAATAAAAACACATAATATCTAGGTTACCGATCGAAGTTTCCTTTGATTGTAAATTAGTTTGCAAATGAATAAAATATTCTAGGTTATGGAAGATTCGTGATCTTGGTTTTGGTAGTAAACATTTAGACATTAGTTGTCCACTATTATCCTTTTAATGATAATAAAATACCACCATTCTGCTTCAATTACCGATAAGAGAAAGAAGTTATAAGATTGGATTTATTGATGAGTATCGACGAAAGGATAGTAGATGAATATGCAACAAAGAGTTTATTCAAGATACATGTATTAGAGGGTTTACAACTTCTAGAGTTAGCCATGTGGGTTAATCTTGGCTTGGGGTGATTATCGGTTTCTGCATTGGTTTAATACTAGTAATCGAGGTGCAGTCATGAATACATTATATCTCGAGACATTATATATGCAACCCGATTATTAGAGAGTGTGTTTATATTCCAAAAGTCACATCATCCTAGTGCGACAGTTATCGAGTCTCCGGATTTGGAATGTGGATTTAGCTATTTGATCAATACTTACATTCCAATTTCCAACACATTATACAAAATAGAGACATTGTTTTCACTTTGGTTTTCATATTCGATTCCAGAGGAGTAAATAAATTTATAGAAGAAAGGAAGAAATCTCAAAATATGAGTCATGATCTCATCATCTTATTAAAGGTGTCATGGACTCCTCTTCTTCATCAGCACTTTCTTTAATAGAATAAATAAATTTTACTTACCAAGAGAGTTGATTGAATATATGATATATATCTGGGTTACCAATCAAATTTGTCTTTGATTGCAAATGATGCTTATGGATGATTCGTGACCTTAGTTTTGCTGGGAGACATTTACGGAATAATTTACTCCATTATCATCATTTCAATGATAATAAATATGATTATTCTGCTCCTCTAGATAAGAGAAAAAAGTTGTTGCTTGTATTGACGAAAAGGTGGAAGAATATGCTATGTTTTACAAATAGTTTGTTCAAGATAAAGGTATCATATGGTTTACATATGGCTTAATCTTGGTTGAGCATAATATTATCAGTTCCTTCAATGTTTTAATATCAATAGATAAATATGTGTGTAGTCATGATACGTTATATCATGAGACATTATACATATGTAACTCGATTGGTATACAATGCATTTATCTTTCGGAAGACATATCTGTTAGAGCATAGCTCGGTTGAACCCACCAAGCGTTGGTAAGTCAAGTTTGGTTGTCATATTTTAGTGGATCAAAACTTATTTTAATAGTCGCTTGATTATGCACTAGAGTCAACTTCGTATAGTTTAGCTTGAAAGTATTAGGATATGAGACATTACAAGTATTGCGAAGACTTGAAGAAGTGAAGAGGTAAGAAGCTACAACGACAACATCATCCTTCCATTTGAGGTTAGTGATATTTGACTCGAACTGTTTCATTCCCAAACGTATCTTTCAAGTCGTGCGTATTGAAAACAAAACTGCGAAGCATGAACACTCTAGATAGACATAGTATTAAGGAATACAATACGAGGTTTATTACTTAACCATTAAACTTTTTAGATAAAACCTCGACATAATCGTTTGAATGCTATTGTGATTATGTATGGGTATGATGTGAGGATTTCATCCTAGGAAACAATGTTTATACATGTGTTTTAAGGAAGTAAGTTCATAAACTTGTTTATGTATCGAAAAGGAAATCTCCAGGCGTTATTGGTATTGTTATTCATTGTATATCTTGTGAACAACCAATATGTGTGATTTAGTATAACCGCTCATGACTTGTTTGTGTTCTTGGTGAAACTATTCACAAAGGCCTGACTTATGTAATGGTATGACTTTTATTAGTGAAACCAATCTTAAGTAATCACCTGGGATGGTATGATCGAGTTTGTGATTTGTGTATGACCAACACTGGGTAAAGGGGAACCCATCCTATGAAGAGGTGAAACACATCACAAGGGGGAATCAATCCTTGTATGAGGTGCAGCAAGTTTGTAGCAGAAAGAGGAACTGATCCTATGGACATGTGAAACACGTTTTTAGGAAAAGGGGAACCGATCCTATGGACATGTGAAACACATATAAGTTAGATGCCATATATATGTGGGGAACCGATCCTAGTACCTAGTCAACCGAATTTTTGGAAGCTAGTGTGACTATGCATAATACTCACATGGAGGTAGAACCGAAACTTGTTTTGGTAGAACCGTTAAACCCATGATTTGTGATTGAGTGTTTCTTGATCAATCACATAGTTCTTGAAAGTCAGATGAACCAATTCTAAACTTGTTTGGAAGTGTGGCAAATCGGTTTCAAGGTTGTAAGTATGAAAGAGGACTTACAAAGTAAGGATGTAGGAATACTTTGAACACGTGCAGTAATGTTTATCTTTTATTGTTCAAATTTATTCATTAATAGTTACATGAAAGAAATCCCAGGATCGAAACATAAATAAGTTAAGAATCTTTTATTTAAGATTTTTAATTTTATTTTAGGAAAACGAGAATTAGTAATGTGCATTTACTAGTTGAGATTTTCCAAAGAGATTTTCGGTCAATATTTTGGACAGAGCATTTCAAGGAATTATAGAAACCGAATTTGGAATATATTGATTATCTTTGAGAATATTTTCGGTTTTGGAAATTCCTTGGTGTCCAAACTTCCTTGTCTATAAATACCTAAAGTTTGTATTTCTAGCAAACTAATCCTTCGTGACAGCAAAGTTCCTCGGTTGTGTTGTTACTGGTGTAGCCGCCTATTCGGAGAGGAGAGTAACTTAATTAGGCGAAAACTCTTACGTCCGCTCAGTTTAAATTATTCTTTGGGATTGAGAAGCTTTATTAGTACCGTTGGTGGGAAACTAGATAATTGTGGTTTATCTTGTAGTTTCGATTGATTTGATTGACTAATGGTGGTTCAACTCTGATTGCACCTAGTTTGTTTATGCTTGAGAATATTCACTTCAGATATAAGATTCACTCAAACTAGATCGGATTTTCGATATGAATCTTTAGAATGTTGTTAGTTCTAAAGAAGATCTTGTAATAATCCATTGTTAACAGACTCCGTTCTGTGCGTGATTGATCACAAGAGATTCAAGTTGTTGTGTACAGGTGTTTATTGAAGATCTAAGAAGATATTGAAGATTTCTGATTTGGGGTTCATAATCTTAGGTACAATCCTTGTGGTAGATTGGATCCAACTATAATCGGTTTATCCTTATGGTAGATTGGATTGATTAGTTGTGTAGATCGACATCAATACAATTCTTTGTGATTAAAAGTATTGATTGCAAAATTTTAACAATTACCTTTGGTAGATGAGAATAAGATAGATCTAAGAACCTGACAAAAGAGTTTATTGAGATAAACAGAAGAGCCTTTGTCGAACTCACATCACTTGGTTGAAGAGAGTTCATACTAAATAAATTTGTTGTTCATTTACTGTTTAGAATACGAACCAAAGTAATTGTTCCAAGTACGTGACTTATTCATAAGTTGGAGGCGTGGGAATACAGACGAAACTAGGTGAACTAGAATACGAACTATAGGTGAATTATACGAAGTTGGTTTAATTTTGTGTAGCGGCTTAATCCTGAGAGTATTCAATTCTGTACAAGGTTCCGGGGTTTTTCTGCATTTGCGGTTTCCTCGTTAACAAAATCTGAAAATGTACCATTAGATACCAAGTGGACTAAAGAATCCTGATTTCAAATGCTTTTAGCCATGTGTAACTGATGTGTGGTCCTCCATTACATGTTGCCACCCCTAACTTAGAAGGAATCCCGCAATGCCTACAACAACAATTGAGCCATGTGTTGAATCTCTTGTATCGGTTGCAAACCCAGAAGTAATCCAACAGGGTCCGTAAGTTTTAGGGCTTAATTGAATAGTTCTTCACAAACTTGTGCAATGGTCCCATGCTGGAGAAGGTGATTATTGTTGGGAGGACACTGCTTTTATCAAGGCTAAGTTCTGAAGATTTATCCCTGAGGAAAAGGATAAGCTGTAAGGGAGGGGCATTATCATATCCCCTGTTAGAGGGCACCCCATATTAGAAAACTGGTGTAATTAGTAGTTAGTAGTGTGTGAGTGTGGCTGGCACGTGTGCCTTTTGTAAAACCTAATATGTTGAGAATGCTTTCACTGTTTTCTTTCAATCAAAAATTAGAGTTTGTTGTTGTTCTTCTCTGCCTCTTTGAGGTTTACTTTCAATCCTACAACGTATATCCTATAGGTTGAGTTCTATCGATCATTTTTAGTGTAGATCACTACAATTGGTATCAGATAAGTTCGATCCTTGGTGTGATTATGGCAGACGGTACCATATTGAATCTATTAGATGACTTAACTAAGAAATTGAGTCTGGAATTGAGAGATTTAAGTGATGAAGTTAAATCATTTAAGTATGTTAAAGGTGATATGAATACGATGAAAGATGATATTGATAATCAATTTCAACTTCTTCGTACCGACCAAAATTCAATCGACAAGAAATTGCAACTGCTTCTCGATAGATCTGTTGTATTTCCAAATAACCACCACGAAGAAGAGGCAAGCGGTGATGGATCTGATTATTTTGCAAGAAACAAATCACGGGGGTACAAATCTTTTCAATCTCACCAGGTTATTCCAAATCATCAGTTGGGTGAAGGTCAATTCTCCAATTACAGACCTAAAGTTGATTTTCCTCGTTTTGACGACACCAACCCTAGAGCTTGGATTCAGAAGTGCAAGAAATATTTCTTCCTTCATCAGATGAATGATGAAAAAAAGGTACATATGGCTACTCTATATTTGGATGGCAAAGCTGATGTCTGGTTTCAGCACTATCAGGCAGGTAAAGGCTCTCTTTATTGGGAAGATTTCATTATAGATGTCTGTACTAGATTTTAGGAATTAGGTCATGATAATGTTGTAGGAGAATTTAACAAACTTGATCAGATTAATACATTTTTAGAATATCAAGAACAATTTGAAGAATTAAAAGCTTTGATATTAGCTAAGAATCCATCTCTGACTGAAGAGTATTTCATTCATAGCTTTATTAGTGGCCTTAAAGAAGATATAAGGATGGTAGTTCAAATGTTCACTCCTACCACATTATAGCAATCTATTTTCCTAGCTAGGAGATATGAATGTATTATGGATTGGGCTGTTAAGAATCAGCCAAGGGTTACCAATAAGTTTGCTTGTCAGGGTAAAGGTCAGTTTACTTCCAATAGGGCATCTGCTCTCACTCCATTGGTTACTACACCAACTGTTACTATCCCCACTACCATTCCTAAGCTACCACCAGTACAAAAGCTTACATATGCTGAGATGAGAGTAAAGTGAGAAAAGGGGCTCTGCTACAACTGCGATGAATTCTACACCAAAGGGCATAAGTGTAACAAACAACAGTTATACATGATTGTGGCTAATGAAGAGGATGGACTACAAGCTGGTGATATAGCAGATAGATCTAGTCCTACTATTATGGAATTGGAGGAAGAGATGGAAATATCAGTTCATGCATTAGCTGGTAACATTTCTCACACCACTATCAAGCTTCGAGGACAAGTTAAAACACAAGGGTTGACTATTCTGGTAGACAGTGGTAGCACCCACAGCTTTCTCAACCCCTCAGCAGCACAACGGTGTGGTTACACTATCACACCAACTCAAACTCTCCAAATCACTGTAGCAGATGGCAACAAAATGCTAAGTCAATCCAAATGCCCTGGGTTTACATGGGTTATGCAAGGTCACACCTTATCTCATGACCTGCACCTTCTTGATTTAGGTGGCTGCGATATGGTTCTAGGTGTGGATTGGATGCGTAACTTGAGACCAATGTTGTTTGATTTCAAGAAGTTAACGATTAAATTTCAACATCGAGGAAAAGATATTGAACTAGTGGGTCACAAGGAAGACACATCTAGTATATCTCTTATGTTAGGCAAAGCATTTAGGAGACTACTTCGCAGCGGTGAACCAGTTCTATTTGGTCAGTTATCTTCTATATCAGGTGTCGTTACTTCACATGATATTGTTGCTCCAATTACAGAGGTCTTGGAAGAGTTTCCTTCGGTGTTTCAACTGCCCAACTCACTTACACCAGAGAGGGCCCATGATCACATATTTCGTTAATATCTAACTCAGTTCCACCAAATCAACGGCCCTACAAAGTTCCCTTTTTGCATAAATTCTGTGATTGAGAGACTGGTGCAAGATATGCTCACAGCTGGAGTCATTCAACCTAGCCACAACACGTTCTCTTCTCCAGTGCTATTAGTCAAGAAAAAGGATGGTGACTGATGTTTTTGCGTGGATGTTAAGTGCATATTTTGCATATATTTAGTGTTGAATCCATGCTAGTAATTGCTATATATTCTTGCGAATTATTGTATATTACTCTTATTTTTCTTTGTTTATGCTTTATTAGGTGAATCATCCAAAAGAAGTGAATTTGCACTTTATAGTGCAATAAAAGAAGTTAGTCGCAAGCAGAGAAGGGCCAAACATCAAGTGGAACTCGTTCGAATCCAAAAGTTCTTGATATCATCTCAAAGAGGGTGAAAAGACGAAGCCAACGGCGAAAGAATGGAGTCAATCCTACGTTGTATGAAGAATCTAGAAGCATTTGAAGCAAGCCAAAGATTTCGCAAAGTGGAGAAGCTACAAAATTGTTAAAGACACCTTCCTAATTTACTCAGGGGCATCCACCGTATAAAAATTGAACTGTCAGTCGTCCAAGACTGACAGTTAAAGAGGCGAATCCTAAAGGAACCCACTGGATTATTTGGGGAAGCCAACACTCATGAAAGATGCTGAACGAACACATCATCTTCTTCATCGGACAGAGACATCAGGCAAAGTCTCGTGGCAGTGATGATGATGGTAGCCAGTAACAATCAACAGAGTTTGAATGGAGCTGTATGGCAGTGACGTTGGGTTGCTGTCGGCCGTCGAAAATGGAGTTGTAGTCGAAAATGGAGCTCGAGAGATGGAGAAGAATAGGAAGAGGTTGTTGCTGCTCAGATTTGAAGCTGGTGATGCTCGATGGTGCAGAAGGTGACAATGAAGAAATACTGGATAGCGAATGGAGTTTGAAACTCGGGGAAGTTGCTGTGATGTATCGATCATGGAGTTAACAAATAGTAATGATCACTATCCCGCCGGTGATCGATGCTACTGCTGCCATTGACGACTGAGACGGAGAAAAGCTTGAGAGAAATTAGTGAGCTATGTTGATGGTGATCAGAGTTGGAGCTTGAGGTTGTTGCTATAGTTGATCGAGCTTGGAATTGAAGAAGGAACTCGAAGCTGTGATGGTGATTGGTGGCACGATGGCAGTGTTGCTGCTGCCGATGGGAAATGATGGAAGCTCGATAGTTTTTGGAAGTAGATGAATAATGACAATAGACAAGAGATGATGGAGCTGTGGATGGAGAGATCTCGAGTGATGTTTGCTACCATCGTTGTAACAGAGAAAGAAGGAGTTAGAGCCAAGAAGCAAAATAGGGATGATATGGTGTTGCTATTGAAGTTGATGATGCTCGATGATGATAAGAGAAGGTTGAGCTGGAGATGGTCATTCTTCGAAGATGGGATTGTTTTAGTGGTGATTGCAACAAAGAATCAAGATCGATGGAGTTTGCTGCTGACGGAGAACATGATGTCGACAGTTCAAGGAGGATATGGAACTTAAGGTTGTTGCTGGAGCTGCTGCCAGTGATAGAGTAACTCGAGATGGGGTGTTACTGTGGCCGGATTATGAGGTCTGTGATCGAGTGGGCAGAGTTGGACAAGCAGGAGAACGAGAAAGAAAGAGTTCAAAACCAAAACTCAGATGTTTTGAGTTTTCACGGAGACACAAGGGAACGCGAGTACCGACCGGAGAAACTAAATATCCAGCAGAAATTATCGCTCACGGAGGGAGAAGTGTCCGTGGAATGACTGTGTCGAGAAACGAAATCCAGGGAAATATATTTTTCACGGACAGCCTGGTATACTTGAGTTACAGAAATTCACGGACAAAGTAGTGTCCGTGAAAGTATAGTGAGTGGTTTGGTGCGTTTTTGGCAAGTTTTGGCAACCTAATTCGATCGCGATTTGGCGTACGGGTGATGAGTGCCAAATATTGCATATTTCTACACCTTTTTATTGGCATTTAACTCATCTTTTGTGCTTAGAAATCAGATATTATCCCAAATTCTGTATTTTCTCTGTTTTCAAGAATAAATACTTGTACTAATTAATTTTGTGTTTTTAGGTAGTAAATAAAGTTCGGAGAAATTAAGGAGCCAAAAGAGCGAGTAAAATTGGAGACGAGCGTCTATGGAGCGAAAGCCACGCCCATGCGCGCATCGGTTGCAACCCGACAAGAAGCAACCCATTTACAAAGATATGGGCTTGAGCAATCCAAGGCCCGACCCCTAACCCGAATCCAAGCCCGATCCATCTTGAGCCGTGAGATTTGATCTATCTGCATCCAACGGTCGCTTCAACCCGCGCATTGTCATTCGCTGCATCCGCCCAACACCTTAGCCACCTACCCCTTCATCCATCGACCACATCGACCAAGCACCCCCCATCCTCACCTTCTCTTCTCTCTTCTACCCCGACAAAAACACCAGAGCACCATCTCCTTTCCCTTCCCCCGACCAGTTGCAGAACCACCAGTACCATCTTCTTCTCCTGACAACAGCAGCAGCACAGCCACCTTCTCCGCCTCCTAGTTCTGTCTATCTCCATCATAGCTTCTCGCATACCCTAGAAGCTAGGTTTGAGATAGATGGAGCTAGGGTTTCACCAACAAAGCATTAATTTCTACCAGAGCCGAATTGGAAGAGGGAACAGGATTGGGTTTGCAATTAATGTCAATTTTGAGTGTTAGAGAAGATGAAAGGTATAAATTTGAGTTGTTCCTTATCTCGAGGGGGGGCAATTTTTAGGGTTTTGTTCTGTAACTTAATTTCAATTCCGTTTTAATACTTGTATGATATTTTAATTCACTTTGCTAGGGTGTAGTTGAAACCCCTGATTTGATGTCAAGTTGATCAATTTCTCATATTGTTCTTGTTGTGTAGTATTGTTTAGGATTATAGTTAGCTGTTTAACTAAACTAACCTGTGATCAATTGTACTGTAAGAAGACAATTGATACTAGGGGTGAGTGAGGGGAATTAGTTAATAAAGCATCCATCTGAGACCTTCAAGGGAAGGTACAAGAACACAATGAGAATTTGTTTGGCCTTAGCATAGGATTAGAAGGTGGATTCAACCACCCTAGTACTCTTAGCCATCTGTTTACACTATTCTTGCATACTTTCTGCCTTAGAATTACAGTCACAATTCCATCTAGTCGTATCGACACTCAAAACAAACCATTATTGTGTCACTCCTCTTAGGAATCAGTCCAGTGAAACATTGGAATCAATTTTACACACCCCAAATCTCTGTGGATCGACATGTACTTGCCCTGTGTTGCTAGTCGACACTGTGCACTTGCAGTTACACCTGTAGGCATCATCTTTTCCCAGCCTACCAACGGGCACTTCTACAACTTGAAGACTATAAAAGAGAACTTCTTAACCTAAGTTTAGGATCTCTATCATATATCTATCATAACATATATCTCTACACATCTCATAATACACTTTTGGTTCTTCATCAATATTTTAGGGTTTACCCCTTTTGGGGGAAACCGAGAAATGATGTAAACATGAGAGGCTAAATTTTATTGATTAAGGGTGAATTCAATGTTCTAGCGTGAAGCTTTATTATTATACAAGTTTGTTATAAGGTTTAATCATCTTATCTTTTGTTTTCACTACATCTAACTTTATGAGTGATTCTTAGATTGATTTGGGATGCATACTAGATTAGTCTATTGATTTTTCTATTGCTAGTATTGAGTTAGGAGATAAGTAATCGTCGAATAATTCATACACAAGTAGAAATCGCAAGACATTGCATAGGGATTCTGTGGAGCAATTGTGAGTGAAAATAACACCAGCAAGTGAACCTTGAGCTAAGAGTTTAACTACTATGATCAACCTAATTCACAAAGCCTAAGCATTCGATTGGATTACACCTTGAGTGAGCTACTACTTAGCGGTTCGTTTGGATATAATCTGATATTGGAGAGCTTCTGTATCCGTGGTATAAGGAGTTTTGGGGATAGCACTGAGCTAGCTGTTGTTTTACGGTTGGTGATGAATGGTTCTAATGAAGATAGATAAGTATACTAATCCAATTATCGCTTGGTAACGACGAAGGATTCCTTGATCATCTCTTTCTTTTATTTGTTATTCTCTTTATTTTACTTTAATCAAACAATCCCCCTTGTCTTTTATTATTTTGCTGAACCAAATACATATCAATTACACAGCTCTTTGTGGGAACAATCCTTACTACCGCTATATTATCTATTTAATTAGTGGGAAATATCTTGATTAATTTGTTGTGGTTACGACACGCATCAAATTTTGGCGTCGTTTTTTCACGGACAGCCTAATATACTTGAGTTACAAAAATTCACGGATAGAGTAGTGTACGTGAAAGTATAGTGAGTGGTTTGGTGCATTTTTGGCAAGTTTTGGCAACCTAATTTGATCGGGATTTGGCGCACGGGCACTTCTACAACTTGAAGACTATAAAAGAGAACTTTTTAACCTAAGTTTATGATCTCTATCATAACATATATCTCTACACATCTCATAATACACTTTTGGTTCTTTATCAATATTTTAGGGTTTACCCCTTTTGGGGGAAACCCTAAAATATTGATGAAGAACCAAACCGAGAAACGGTGTAAACATGAGAGGCTAAATTTTATTGATTAAGGGTGAATTCAATGTTCTAGCGTGAAGCTTTATTATTATACAAGTTTGTTATGAGTTTTAATCATCTTATCGTTTGTTTTCACTATATCTAATTTTATGAGTGATTCTTAGATTGATTTGGGATGCATACTATATTAGTTTATTGATTATTCTATTGCTAGTATTGAGTTAGGAGATAAGTAATCGTCTAATAATTCATACACAAGTAGAAATCGCAAGAACTTGCAGAGGGATTCTGTGGAGCAATTGCGAGTGAAAATAACACCAGCAAGTGAACCTTGAGCTAAGAGTTTAACTACTGGGATCAACCTAATTCACAAAGCCTAAGCGTTCGATCGGATTACACCTTGAGTAAGCTACTACTTGGTGGTTCGTTTGGATAGAATCTGATATTGGAAAGCTTTCATATCCGTGGTATAAGGAGTTTTGGGGATACCACTGAGTTAGTTGTTGTTTTACGGTTGGTGATTAATGGTTCTAATGAAGATAGATGAGTATACTAATCCAGTTATCGCTTGATAACGGCAAAGGATTCCTTGATCATCTCTTTCTTTTATTTATTATTCTCTTTATTTTACTTTAATCAAACAATCCCCCTTGTCTTTTATTATTTTGCTGAACCAAATACATATCAATTACACAGCTCTCTGTGGGAACAATCCTTACTACCACTATATTATTTATTTAATTAGGGGGAAATATCTTGATTAATTTGTTGTGGTTACGACACGCATCAGTGGATTATCGCAAGCTCAACTCGATTAATATAAAAGATAAGTACCCAATCCCTCTCATTGATGAGTTGCTTGCCGAGTTTCATGGTTCTACCTTTTTCTCTAAGATAGACCTTCGATCTGGGTACCACCAGATACGAGTACACCCTGCAGATGTACAGAAAACTGCTTTCCGTACACACTATGGTCATTTTGAGTTTCGTGTCATGCCATTTGGGCTGACTAATGCCCCGACCACTTTTCAGTCACTTATGAATGGCATTTTCAAACCTTATCTTAGGAAATTTATCCTTGTATTTATCGATGACATAATAATCTATAGCCCTGACTTAGCATCTCATTGCACACACCTTCGCATCACCCTGGCTATTCTACAACAACATTCACTCCTTGATAAACGTAGTAAATGTAGTTTGGTCAGCATAAACTTGAATATCTGGGTCATCTTATTAGCGACGAGGGAGTCGCAGCAAACCCGACCAAAATAAAATGTATGCTTAACTGGACAAGACCAACAACCTTAAAAGGGTTAAGCGGGTTTTTAGGGTTAACAGGGTATTACCGTAAGTTTGTGAAGAACTATGGACTCATTTGCCAACCTCTTACTGCATTGTTAAAGAAGAATAAATTTCTTTGGTCTTCTGAGGCTGACTTGGCTTTCGAACAATTGAAGTAGGTGGTAACTACTACCCCAATCCTCGTCTTGACAGATTTCACCTTGGAATTCGAGCTTCAGACTGATGCTAGTGATAGTGGGGTAGGTAATGTGCTTATGCAACAAGGCAGGCCTATTACATTCTTCAGTAAGGCTATGGGACTACGATACAAGGCGATGTCTACATACGAAAAAGAGTTGTTGAGTATTGCTATGGATTTTCATCACTGGATATCCTCTAATTGGCTCTCATTTCAAGATTTTTACGGACCATCAAAGTATTAAATACTTTATGGATCAACGGCTCCATACTCTATTTCAGCAGAAATGGCTAACCAAACTTCTTGGTTTTGATTATACCTTGTTTTATAAGAAAGGTACAGATAACAGAGTCACTAACGCTTTGTCTCGGGCTTCATGTTCATCCCTTACTACAACTCAACCACAGTGGTTGGAGGAAGTTCAGGCTAGTTATGCAGATGACCACTTGGCTCAAGAACTAATACCTAAACTCATGCTATCTCCAGTGCATCCTGATGGCTACACCTATTCACAGGGCATTCTCCGACAGCATGGCAGAATCTACATTGGTTCCTCTGGTAATGCTCGTCAGAAGGTTCTTACAACTGCTCACTCATCATCTATCGGCGATCACTCAGGAATGCAAACTTGTTATCAGCGCGCTAAGGATTATTTCCATTAATTGGGTCGGCTTGAAGAAGGATTGGATCAAATTTATACGCGAATGCGCAGTCTGTCGGCAGAATAAGATGGAGCACACTTCACCAGCAGGCCTACTTCAGTCCTTACATGTACCTGATCAAGCTTGAAGCATTTGAGTATGGATTTTATCACTTGTAGTGATCTACACTACAAATTAGTAATCAGGCTCAATCCTGTAGGATCTACACTACAGAAATTGAAGATAAACCTCAAATGAGGGAGAAGAACAAACACTAACAAATTTTATTCGATAATTCAAAGAGGTGTACAGACTCAAATATTTATTAGGGTAGAAGAATGACACATGTGCCAGACACATACTAACATTAATAACTACACCCAGGGTGCCCTTATACACGGTTGCCCTCTAAGACATGGGACATGACAATATCCACTCCTCCAGATCATCCTTGTCCTCAAGGATGGAGAGTATGAACTGAGATCTGTTGCGGAAATACATTGTTGCTACAGCTCCTCGAACATTCCAGGGATATGCGGCTCGTGGGCAACAAAAGTGTTGATATACCCCAAAATGACCACATATATGAATCTTTCCCAATAACAACTAACAACACCAGCAATAGTTCAATCAATGACCAGTTTGCAACCTTGTCCATGAAAAAATTCTTTGTGGTTGTAATCTTTAAGTTCCACATTACCCGTATAAGAGATTCCCCAAGAGGTTGTTGCTGCCAAGACACCAAATCCATGCATATATTAGTTCTTTAGTCCACCTAGTATCTAATGGTGAATTTTAAGATCTTAGAATATGAGCTCGTCCTGGCTGAAGTTGTTTCATCTCGCTAATGTAGAACTTCTATAAGAAAAGTGGTGTGTGATCTTGTTCAATTTCTTCCCCTTGAGTTGTTGTGTATTTCTTTATCCGTGCTACTTTTACACCCTTACAAAAAACACTATTTCTTACGCTTGATAGGTGTTAGGAAATCTTTCAGTATTTGAGACGTTATAAATATCCGTCCTTGTTATCGTTTAGTATCAGTGTAATAGTCTTCTCATACAACTAATTAATATCTGGTGTTGTGCCACCAAATTCTGTAATAATTTGCCGCATTACTTCAGTCATATCTAGAAGGATGATTGTTCTGACGAATTCAACATCTTTTTCATTTCATTGATTTTGGAATGTTGTTTCTTACAAGATGAAAAAATATGATCTTCAATCAGTACATAGAAAAGCCGGATATGAATAGAATATTTGCATTAGCTAAATTACCCTTGATCATTTGCATTAGCTAAATTACCTTTCATTAATTAAGTGTTGGTATCTTAGAGATTAAATCATAGCAATGAAAATAATTAATAGGTAAATTCAGAAAATCACAGTTATGTTTTTCTATTCAGTTTATGCTTAGGAACTCGTAACTCCTAGGAACTCGTAACTCCCAGTCATTAATGATTCGGAAATTTAAATAAAAGTTTGAAATTTTACTTGTTTTGGTATGTTCTCTAGTTTAGGTTGGGAGTTCACAACCGTAGAAAAGTTAACGGATAGGAACTCGTAACTCCTAGTTGTAGAGTTACGAGTTCCTATCCGTTAACTTTTCTACGGTTGTGAACTCCCAACCCAAACTAGAGAACATAGCAAAACAAGTAAAATTTCAAACTTTTATTTAAATTTCCGACTCATTAATGACTAGCAATCAAGGTACGAGCTAGCCGTAAACAAACCTACGCCTAGGAACTCCTGATATCAGTTGAGAATCTAGTTTTCACTAAACATTCTACGTTTAGGAAAATATCTATACAAGAATTTTGTTATTCAGATTAACATAGACTAGGAATTCTTCGTTTCCCAGCCGTAATAAGTTGATAATAAGTTGGAGTTCAATAATTCCCAGCCGTAACTACAAAAGCATCTAACTTCACGAATTCCCGGCCCTAATTTGTTGTTTACGATGAGGACTTCATATGTTCCTAGCCATAAGTAGTTTATAAACAAAATACTGAATCCTAATTTCGTCAAATTTAACATATTTAAGCAATCAAAAACAAGAAAACATATTAAATTTTTCGAACTTCATCGACATCATTGTAGGGGAATTAGCTAATGTTTGAGCTTCTTGATCGATCAATAATTTATTTTGTTGTGGGGTTCATCATCATCACTGATGAAGAATAAAAGAAGAAGAATAACTAATTTTAGGTTTTGGTTTTATTTTTATCGTTGAAAAATGATTAGATTTAAGTTTAGTATTATAGGAAGAAGGGCAATTTAGACATCCGGAAAATTATTAGATTTAAGTTTAGTATTGTACCAAGAAGGACAATTTAAACGTTTGATATGAGATAGTTACCCTCGTATCCTTGTTTGGAAATTTTGATCTTAGGGAGGCACCAAACTTTTCCATTGCAACCATAATACCAGGGCTCTTATTGGCCGAATGTTAAGGAGGCCTTCTATACGATGACTTCCATGTATTTTTTCCGTCATGAGAAATATCCCAAAAAAATTAAAATCAGTTTTTCCTTTTTTCCAATTTCATGAAATTGAGATGAAATTTGAGATAATCAATCCAATTGATCATCAATTTCTTTCTGAAATAATGAAACAAACAGATTACCACTTCAAACTTCTCAAAAATATCCATTCGATCGATCAGAATCAATCAATTTCTCCATCATGTTCCTTCAACTTAGAAACAAATTAACTCTGAATTTTGAAATAATATTCTGAATTGTTTACCAACCATCAAATTGACTCGATTAAAGCGATTTCCACTTCGATATGATAAAAAAAAAAGCTACATAATCCACAGATTGTATCTCAAAATTAAGTTGATTTGAAGAAATTCAAATCCGGAAAAAAACAAAACATGTACATTAGCAGAAATTGGAAAAAAAAAAAGTAGCAGAAAACAGGTGAATTAACTCCTGCAAGATGGTTTTGCTGAACAAGATGCAAAACCAGACACCCTCTTGTTTTGTGTCATTAAATCAAAACATAAAATATCTCTTACATCATTCTTTAAGAACCAACAATTGGAGGATATCAAAACTAATTGGGGGATATGAATTACTTCCCCCAACCCATGATTTCGGCTAAGGGGTGACCATTAGTTATGAAAATACTAAAATACCCTTTCCACAAAATAAAAATCAAAAACTTAAAATCAAAAAACAAAATCATATCCCCATTTCCATCTCCACTTCTTATTAATCTTATTTAGGGGTGGAGCTTTGAAACCCAAATATTTTCAATTCCCTTTCAAATTCTAAACTCTCCCCACTCTATATCAAATTCTCTTCTCCTCACTTTGGAAACCAATTTTTTTTTATTCGGAAGTGATGAAGATCATGTTGAAAGTGATGATGACCATGCCGGAATTGATGAAGACCATGCCGGTATCATGATACCGGCATAGTCTTCATATCAACTGACCATGCCGGCAGTGGACTGATTAATACCAGAAAAAATTCAAAACGGAAGTGATGAAGACCATGCCGGAATTGATGAAGACCATATGACGGAACATGATACCGGCATGCTCGAGAATTTCCTATCAATGCCGGTAGTCAAGTGAAAAAAAAATCAACATTCGGATACTTTTCATCCTGTTAAAGGCATAGAAATTTAAGCAAAATACTATCGGAACATGTACCGACATGCTCGAAAACTAGATTACCATGCCGGTACCTGTTCAAAACCAGAACAAAATCAACATTCTGAAGAAAAAACCAGAAAAAAATCGTGGCAAACACTCTCCAACAATTTATGAACATTTCCAACAATTGCCCGCATGGGTTTTTGGTTGAATACCATGCCGGCACCAAGCTTTTTCAGCTGTAACAATGGTGGATTCAAAGAAAAAAAAATCAATTTTTCAACCTCTTATTAGCGGTAATTCTCTCATCACAGTCATCTTCCATTTTCAAAAAAAGAAATTCGTCTCAAATATTTTTTTCCTTCCTTCTACTCTCACCCAAACACAAATAAAAATACACACTAATCTATCCCCCAAATACTTAAGATTTTTACTAATTATTATTAACCACTAAACCTAATTAGTGAGGGGTAAATTAGGAATTAAAAAAATAATTACATAAGGGGTGACCCAAAATTGCTATTGGGACTCCTATTTTGTCTTGTAGCTATATCCCCCAATTAGTTTTCAGCCCCGTTTGGGATTGCTTTTTTTCAACCAAAAGCACTTTGTAACAAACTTGTAACAAATTTTTACCAAAAATTGTGTTTGGTAAAAAGTTTTCAAAGTGCTTTTGGAGAGAAGCACTTTCATTTTAGGCCTGCTTTTAAAAGCTACTCAGCACTAGCTTTTAAAAGCAGGAAAAGCAAAAGCTGTGGACCCACATAATTCGATTTACTAATTCTCTATTTTAACCTTGTTAATTTATTATAAACACAAGTTTTACCCTCAAATATTGTACATTTGACATTATAATTCTAATTTAATTTTATTTCTCTATTTTTTATTTAAAATAATAAATACAATAATAATTAAAATTATTATATAAAATAATAAAAAAATTAATAAAAGCTTTGTATAAGTTCTTAGCATATTTATTATTTATAAAAAAAATAAAATTAAAATATAAAATGAAAAAAATAATAAATTTAATAAAAAAAAATTTTGAATTTTTTTTTTAAAATAATAATATTTTCATAGCAAACCATAATCATAAATTTTTAATTAAATAATTAAAAAAATTAAAAAAATAAAAATAATATATTACTTATATTTTATTAAATATATTAAAATTAGAAATATAATTTATTATAATAAAATTGTATTAAAACTAATTTTTGAAATATATCTATTTTCGTCATTAACTACATCACCAGCACTTTTAAATACCAGTTTACCAAACAGAATTTACACTTTGTTAATTGCACAGTGTTTTTTAAATTATAGTTACCAAACGTCATGCAGATTTATTTTCACAAAGACAAAGACAAAGACAACGCACAAAGACAAAGACAAAAAAGCGCTTTTCTAAAATTCACAGCAATACCAAACTAGCCTTTCATATCCCCCAATTAATCATTCTTCTTTAGTTCTGTAGATGTAGAAAATCCTACCTCTACATCCAAAGATAACTAAACACATACACAAGGAAGCAAAACAAACAAGAGAAGTAATAGAACACGAGATGTACGTGGTTCGGCATGATTACCTACGTCCACGGGGGTATAAAGGAAGATCTTATTACTCGATTCAAGGTTACAAGACGGATTTATCTCTCTCAATGCCTTTAGTATGCTCTCTTTCCTCACTTCTTGCCTGGGTTCTTCCTCTCTACATGATCTCTATTTATAGTTACAAGTGATGATACATCAGTACTACGATGTTAGGCCTGGCGTAGCCTCCTCGATGTTCCTCTCGGGTGGTCAGTCGATGTCTCAGCCGATTGTTCTTATTTATTCGGGTCGGTGCGTAGTGACGTCTGCTTCTGCTATCTCGCCACTCGATGTCGCCCGTTTGGTGGGGAGGTAATCAATGTCGCCCTTGGGATCCTTGGCCGAGTCTTCCCTGACCGAGTCCTTCTTATCTCTTCACCAACTTTGTCAGCGCATTTATGGCTCCAGTGCCCGATGTTCATCGCATCACGCCTTTTCCCCTTTTCGTCGACTTTTCGCTTCTCTTTTCTCACGCCCGAGATCCAGGAGGCGATCCGGTACTCTAGATGCATGTTTGCTTTGGCACGCCATGGCTTAGGATCGTTCCACCTCGTCCCCGTGGATTATTTACACCTACATTTATGCCCCTTCTTTCACTCGTGTAGTCAACACGTGGGGAAGAATAACCGCCTCGTCTTCCCACGTCCTCGGTCATGCCGGTTTTCACGCATGCTGTTCCCCACTCGCTTCAGTTACTCCAACCGGTTCACCTTCTCTGCCGGTTACCACAGGGGGGGTTTATAAGCCCGGGGTCTAAACCTTGCTTCCCTCTTATTTCCTTCTCTGCAATTTCACTCTTTCTCTGTCCTCTCTGCAACTTCATTCTTCCTCTGTTCTCTCCGCAGTTCTGTTCTTTCTCCGTCTTCTTTTCGTTGCTGCTGGCTATTTCTTCGACAAATCCCTTCCCTCTGTTCTCCGTTATCCGTCGTCTTCTCCGTCTCCGTTGCCGCTGCAACTTCCGGTCGTGTTTCGCTTCTCTAGCCGTTTTCTCGTCAGTCTTATGGCGTCTTCAACTCCTCAAATGACAGAAAGAAGGTGTGTGAGTTACGTGTTTTCCGATGAAGACGGCGTATCACTTGATTCCCTGTTCGTCGTGGAGAGTCCCTCCAAGTATGATTATCGCGCTCTAGATTCTATCTTTCCTGATAACCCATCTTCGTTTTCTTGTAGGGCTGACAAGAGGACCGCTAAGGACTTAACGGACGAGCAATATGTTCAACAGCTGAAGGATGAGTTCGGTCTCCACGGGTATGACGTCAGGCTCTTGTCAGGCCAGAGGGGTGTTCGAAGAAGGAGGATGTTTTGAGGTTTCCCCATTCAGCCGAGGCGACCATTGTCACCAGGGGCCAGCTAGAGCTCGGGCTGCGTTTCCCTCTATATGATCCTAGTCGCCCATTCCTGTACGAGGCTCTCTCCAAGATTCGTCCGTGCCGTGCCTTGGCCCAATGGAACGGTAATACTTTCCGCATCCTGTCCGAGTGGGAGAAGCGTAGTCGAGGCGAGTGCGCTCCTACCGCTTGGTCCACCTTCAATCCTTCTCAGGCGAGTGACTATACCCCTGCCAGCTTCGCCAATAATTATCGGAGCGGGACCACCACTAATGGCGATCTCGCCGGGTTTGCTGCCAGCCCTCACCGTCATAAGACTCTTCCCGAGGGAGTCAGGAGGCTTCTTTTGGATGAAGACCCCGAGGGAAAGAGTTCCAACAAGCACGCCCGTCATACTAATGATACGGCTTGGGACCGGGTTCCGCTGGTTATTTCCGGCCCTCTTTTGAGTGGCAAGCTTCCTCCTCCGGCCGAATTTTATCCTTTCTGGGTAGTCAACGTTGATCGGGTCAGTGCATTTCTCTGTTTCTCTAGTTTGGTTGGTCGGCTCAGGGGACTTACGGGGTAGTATTTTGTTTTGGTGGTGTTTTTCAGACTAAGTCCCAGGGTACTCCTTCTGAGGTTTTCGTTCATCGGAAGAGGGATAGGATTGCCGAGCCGAGGAGGATACAGGGAAGGTAACAAATATACTTCTTGTTTTTTATTTAACGTACATGTACGTGCCCCTATTTGTTGCCTTGCATGGATCTGACGTCGGCTGATGCACAGAAGTTGAAGGTTGACAAGGCTGCTGGTTCTTCGGCGAAGGACGGTGAGGATCCCGACGATCGACTACCTTTGTCACATTTCCTGGGGAGGTCGCCTCAGAAGTCGTCTGACGATTCGTCTGCCTTTGTAGGTGGGAAGTCTAAGGGAAGGGGCAAAGAGCCTAAGGAGGATGTGCCCGCCCCCGAGAAGGATGTGCCCCGGGAAGTGGCTGGTGAAGGGATTGTTCTTGCCGATGGCACTGTGTATGTCGTTTCCGATGGTGATGATGAAGAAGGGCTTTTTGATGATGAGGATGATGTCCTTGGTAATGAGGGGGAGTCGGGTCAGACGGAGAAGTCGGGTGGTGGTGGGACCGGTTTGATTGATCGTGATGTGGAGAACGTTGCTGTCGGGGGTCAACCGCTGAAGACTTTCCCTGCCGTGGTCCCTGATTCCGGTAGCAGCACCTCCTTCACTATCTCGGGCCCTATGTGCAACTCGCTTGGGGCGCTTATCTCTCCCGATTTCGCCTCTTTGTCCGATGAAGAGAAGGTCAATGCCGTCTCATTGTACGAGGCCGGACTGAAAAGTACCTTTGATCTCCTGGTGAGTTGAACTGTTCGGGTGTTACGTTTTTGTTTTTGTGTGGGGCTGACTATGTTGGTGTTGTTTTTAGGACGTCAACCGCTCATTTTGTTGAATCTTGCCATCCAACGCCGAGAGGCCGTCGAGAGGGAGGATCTTCGTCTCTTGTTGCGGCGGAGAGCGCGAACGATCTCGAGGGTTGGAGAAGGAGTTGGCCAAAACCCAAGGTATTCGTCTTATTCGTAGCTAGTTGTGATTGATCTTGTAGTGCCAATATCCTAAGTTTAGTACTCCCTGCTTAGCCGAATCTTCTATCGCGGAGGCCGATGCTGCCACAAGGTGTCGTTTGTTGAAGAGGGAAGCGAACATAGAGCGAGATCATGTTTCGAACTTACAACAGAGGATAGTCAATAAGGATGCTAAGATTGATCGTCTAGAAACCGATATTGAGGATCTTCAATCCAAACTTTATCGGTACGAGACGTTTGAGTATGTTCCCTAGGAAATAGATAATTTGAGGGCGGACTTAGCTCGCTTCCAGGGTATAGCGGCCGAGAAAACATTACTAGCCGATAACTTAGAAGTTCAATGTGGTCGGCTAAGACTTCAGGTCCGAGATCTGCATGCAGATCGCCTTCGGATCTTGGGGGAGAGGGACGCTACTGAGAAGCGTAGCCGAGAGGCCCTCGAGAAGCTTAAGGAGTTTGGAAAGGTTTCTGAGGAGTTGGATTGGGTGCGTGCTCAATTGTCGGGCTTGCAGGCTGCCCACTCTCGACAGAGGGAGGAATGGAGTGATCACAAGAAGTATTGCCCCACTAATGAGTTTAATGAACAGCGGTACCTAGAACTTTCTTCGAAGGTGTCTGCCCTCGAGTGTAGCTTGTCTGAGTCCGAGGAGTCGGTTAGAATAATTGCCCCTTTGTTGGAAGGTGGTGTGCTTTGTGTCGTGCTTTCCGTGTTGTTATCTTGTTGCTGTTGTCGTGTGACTAACCGTTCTTGTTGTCTTGGCAGCCGAGCAGAAGAAAGTAGCCTCGTTGGAGGAGGAGAACATTCGTTTGAAGGAGAAGGAGGCTCATTTACTCGATCGGGTGGCCACCGTTGAGGCGGTGTCGGAGCGGCTAGCGCAGGATCTTGCTGCCGAGAAAGCGAAGTTCAGTGAGGAGCTCGTCTCGAAGGTCAAAGCCGGTGTGAAGGCAGTGCTTGATAAGAAGCGAGCCGATGCTGCCGCCAAGAAGGCTGTCCCGGTTTCTACTTCCTCCAAAGAGTGATCGTGTCTTTTGTAGCGCTGCGTCGCTGTCTTGCCCTTTCCCTCGGGTTGTAATTCGTTTGAACACTTTGTTAACTTCTTGCATAACTTGTTACGGGGTGCTGCGTCGCCGGTTTATTTGCTCTTCTTGCTACTGATGCTGTTACACTACTGATGTTATTATTCTTGTTTATGTTGGGTTGCCCATATGTGGCTTTTCTGTCGTAGCCTCGTTATTGTCCTTTTTATGCCTGCATGAATAGACAGGTTAGTCACAAATGCCGTTTCTGTCGAACACACTCAACAAGGAGGGTCATCGGGCCCGATGCCATGTCCTGACTGAGGCATCTCATCACCGTCTTTCAAGATCTAGTGGAAGGGAAGTTGGTCTTGCCTAGTTTCTATGGGATCGACATCCCAAGAAGTTATCGATTAATCTTCTTGGGCAAGTGATTCGGCCACTTGCGAGGAGAGCAATGTTGATCGCTCGATCGTCGAGTACTCATGCCTCGACAATCGGCCACTGGTTTCCAACCGCCAGGGCCCTTGAACTACCTCGGCACTTGCACAATGCCATCGCCCCGAGTTCGAATAGTCCGCATTAGTGTAAGTCGCCCCGGCACTTGCACAATGCCATCGCCCCGGGTTCGGAACGACCATTAAGACGCCTTTGTCATATTTCCAACCCCACGTGGTCTTTTACGGAAATAAGTGACAATATATCATACCTGATCTCATGGGTGATATAGTTTTAACCGTCTTGCGTTCCAGGGTCGGGGCTCGGGTGTCCCATCAGGTTTTAAGATCTTGTAAGCCCCTTCGCCAACCTTCTCGACAATGGTGTATGGCCCTCCCCATCGTGCCGCTAACTTTCCGCCTTTCTTATCTCGCTCGTAATCGGGCAGGTCTTTGAGTACTAACTGCCCCGGTTGGAATTCCCTCGGTCGAACCCGTTTGTTGTACTCCCGTTGGATTCGTCGTTGGTAATTTTCCATCTTCTGTAGGGCCATTTCCCTTGTTTCTTCCAGATCATCGAGTTTGGCCAAGATAAGGTCTGCCGAGATGTTTCTTCTCCACGCTTCTGTCCTTGTGGTTGGTATCATTGCTTCTGTGGGGAGGATAGCTTCGGTTCCATATGTTAACATGAAGGGCGATAATCCGGTTGCTTCTCGGCGAGTTGTTCGATATGCCCACAAGACGTTATAGAGTTCTTCACACCATTCCCCATATTCGCCATCAAGCTTCTTTTTCATGTTATCGGCAATGGTCTTGTTTGTGATCTCGGCCTGTCCATTGCTTTGAGGGTACAGGGGTGTGGATTTGCTCTTTCTGATGTTGTAGGTGTTGAATAGCAGGTCGATATTCTTGCCTTGTAATTGCTTCCCATTATCGGAGACGATTGCTGCCGGTACTCCAAAGCGACATATGATGTGTTCCCAGATGAATCGGAAAACATCTTTATCCCGGATGTGCTTTAACGGAGCAGCCTCCACCCACTTGGTGAAGTAGTCAGTGGCCACGATTAGGTACTTCCTCTGCCCCGACCCGACGTGGAGCGGTCCGACGATGTCGATTCCCCATTTGGCAAATGGCCAGGGACTGATGACAGAGTTTAAGGTTACCGCTGGCGCATGTATCTTTTTTCCAAATTTTTGGCATTCATCGCAGACGAGGGCCATGTGCCTTGCATCCTCATTCATGTACGGCCAGAAGTACCCCATGGTTTTTGCTCGCGCTGCCAGACTACGGCCCGAGCTGTGGTTTCCCGCTGCTCCATAGTGCAACTCGTTGAGGATTGTGTGCCCTTCTTCTTTACTTAAGCACCTCAGTAAGGGTCCCAGGTATGACTTCCTGTATAGAATACTGTCCCGCAGCTCGTACGCGGCTGCTTTGCTTTTAATTTTGTTGATCTCAGGTCTTCCCTTCGGTAGTTTTCCCGTCTCGAGGTATTCGTGAATCGGCTTCCTCCAATCATCGGCGGGGTACTGATCGGTAGTGGTAGTTGCGACATGTGCGCCGACGTCCTCGGTCTCCGGTACTGAGGGCATTAAGACTCTCATAACTCTGATGCCCTCGATGCTTGAGTCTGTCAACATGGAAGCGATGTATGCCAGTGCATCCGAATGTCGATTGTCTTTTCTGCAGATGTGTCGGAACTTGATGCTTGGTATTTGCCCGATGTAGAATTGGGCGAGCTCCCAGTATTTCTGTAACAGGGGGTCATGTATGGCATATTGCCCATTGATTTGTCGGACGACTAGCTGGGAGTCGCTTGTTAGCCGTACCTCCTGAATGCCCATCTCCACTATTAGGCGTAGGGCATGTATCACTGCTTCGTACTCCGTGACATTGTTGGTGGCTTTAAATTCAAGCCTAAAGGAGTGGACCATTTTCTTGCCTTTTGGCGTTGTGAAGACCAGTCCCAGGCCCGATCCGTCTTTATTGGATGACCCGTCGACGAAGACCTCCCACCGTGTCGGACTGCAAGTCTCGAGCAGGTCGGGTAAGTCGTCTCGATCTTCTTCCATTCCGGGAATGTCTTCTACCTCGTCCTCGTCACTGAGGGGGAAGTCTGCCAAAAAATCAGCCACTGCCTGCGCTTTCACTGCTGTCCTCATTTCGTAAAGAATATCGAACTGTTTTATTTGCGCGCTCCACTTAGAGATCCGCCCCGACCTTGATGCGTTATCGAGTACTGACTCTATGGAGGATTTTGTGAGCACTCGGATCTTGTGAGTTTGGAAATACGTCCGAAGTTTCTGTGTTGCAAAAACTAACGCTAGTATGAGCTGCTCAATCTTGGTGTAGTTCTTCTCCGCCGGGTTCATGGTCTTGCTTATGAAATATACCGGCTTTTCCTCTGCTCCCTCGTTCTTGACCAGAACGGCGCTGATGGCATGGCTGGTTGCCCCGAGGTATAACGTTAGTATGTCCTCGGGCTCGGGTCTTTGTAACACTGGTAAGCTTGCCAGATGTTGCTTGATTTTCTGGAATGCTTCTTCACACTTCTCGGTCCATTTAAACTTCTCTCCCTTTCTTAACGTCCCAAAGAAGTCCTTGCATTTGTCAGACGACCGTGAGATGAATCGTCCTAAGGCCGCCAAGTTCCCGTTTAGCCGTTGGACGTCCCTAACCGTTACGGGCGATGGCATTTCTACTACGGCTTTGATTTTATCTGGATCTGCCTCGATCCCTTTGTCGGTGATTATGTATCCCAAAAACTTGCTCGAGGTAACCCAGAAGGTGCACTTGGAGGGGTTCACCCTCATCTTGTATCTCTTCATGGTTTCGAAGATGCCTCGGAGGTCGTCGATATGATTATTAGCCACCTTGCTCTTGACTAGCATGTCGTCTACGTATACTTCGATGGTATCGTGTATTTTATCTTCAAACATATCTTCCACCAACCTTTGATAGGTAGCACCCGCGTTCCGCAGTCCGAATGGCATTTTGGTGTAGCAACACAGTCCTCTTGGCGTGAAGAAAGATGTATGCTCCTGATCTTCGGGGGCCATGGGTATTTGGTTATATCCCGAGTATCCATCCATGAGTGTTATCGCCTTATACCCGACAATGGATTCCACTAGCTGGTCGATGCTGGGAAGAGGGAAGCTGTCTTTTGGGCATGCCTTGTTCAAGTCGCTATAGTCGACACAAATCCGAACCCCCCCATTCTTTTTTGGGACTATCACCATATTAGATATCCATTGTGGGTAATGGGCCTTTCGAATAATACCTGCCGCGTATAATTTTTTTAGCTCGGCCTCCACTGCCGGTTGTAGCTCGGGTGCGATTCTCCTCATCTTTTGCCTGACAGGTTTGTGCTTGGGGTCTATTTGCAGGTGGTGCGAGCAGACCTCCGGGTCGATCCCTTCCATATCATGCATTTGCCAAGCGAATATATCCATGTGTTCCTTCAAAAGGGTTATCAGCCGCTGGGATTGGTCGTTTGTTAATAGAGATCCTATCCTCACTATTCTTGGCTCCTCATCGGTGCCCAAATTGACTTGTCGGGTTGGTTCAAGGGCCGAGAAGTTTTGCTTCGGTTCGCCGAGTGGGATCGGCTCCTGTGATTGCTATAGGATCTCCTTCTCGCCTGCCTCATAGGTAGCAATGACTTGTGACATTACCTTCTCCAATTCCTCCCCCGCTTTCATCTCCTTGGATTTATTTTTTTCTTGCCTCTTCCTGGACCGCCTTTCCTCGTTCTGCTGGATGTCTATTTGCACGCACTGCCTCGCCGCTTGTGGATCGCCTAGCACCTCTACCACTCCTCGGTAGGAAGGGAAACGCAATCGTTGGTGGTAGGCCGAGGCAACTCCCTTGATTCCCGCAATCCAAGGTCGCCCCAGGATTGCTTCGTATGGTGAGACGACATCGACTACGCAGAAGGTAGTTAGTGTGTCTAGGAACCCCTCTCCGTCCGAGACTCTGAGTGTAACTTCTCCCTTTGGCACTGTCACCGTGCCGTTGAAGCCGTAAATTCGGTAAGTCGACGGGATTAGGATGTCGTCAGACAATTCCATCCTTTTGAAAGTGTCATAGAATAGCACTTCGACAGAGCTACCACTGTCCATTAGTATTCTGCGGACGCCCCATTCCTCAATCATCAGAGTTATTACCAAGGGATCCCCATGGGCTTGCCCGTTCAACGGAACATCCTTCGCCGAGAAAGTAATCGGCTGCATCATCCATGGCTCCATAGGTAGGGTCTTAGCCACACTAAAGATTTCTTTGCCCGATCGATCCCTCTTGTGTATCCTTGAGGTGATACCGGTCCCCAAATCGTACCCCTGGGTTGCCGAGTGTGATATAGTATTGCAGGTGAACTGGGCGCCGCGATTGATTCTTATTTGATGTACTGGGACCTCGGGTTGAACTGGCGTCGAGGGTGTTTTGACGAAATGTCGTAAGTACCCATCTCGGATCAAATGCTGAACAATATCCTTCACTTCCCGGCAATCATTAGTAGAGTGGCCTCGAAACTGGTGGTAGCTGCAGAACTCTGGGTGGTTTCTTGTTTCGTCAAACTGGACTCCCCGAGTCTTAGGATACCGAATATCATTTCTCTTTTCGACCTCTTTGAATATCTCCTCCAAGGGAGCGTTTAGCGGAGTGTACGATCTGGGCTCGTGACGAGGTTTCTTCCCCTTCTCGGTCCAAACCTTCCTATTCTCCCCACGGTCTTTAACGTCGGCCTCTTTCGATCGTTTCGATACTTCATGTGGGCTCGCCTCTAAGGCGGTGCTTGCCTCCTGCACTCCTCTATCCTGTGCTCCTTCCTGAATTTCCTCCAAAGCGATGTAGTGCTCTTGCATCTTCCGGATCTCCCTTAATGTTTTAGGATTTTCCGTGTACATCGCCACCCAAATGGGATCTGACTTCCCCAGCGAGTTTTCGAAACCAAATATTTGCTGATCGACTGGAACCTTTCCGATATCCGTACACAACTTCCTCCATCTGTCTGTTAGCGAGCGGAGCGGTTCCCTGAACCTTCGTGCAAGTGTGAATAGTTTGTTAACTCTGGGCCGAGCTATGCTGTTATGCATGTAGGTCTCGAGGAAGGTTTCTACCAGGGCTGCATAGCTCCCGATGGATTCGTCGGGCAAGGTATAGAACCAGCTTTTTGCCTCGCCTTCCAAGCTTGCCGGGAAGAATTTACACATAACTACGTCATAATTCTTCCATTGTAACAGGGACATGCCGTACATCTTGATGTGTTCCCCTGCGTCGCCCGTGCCATCAAACCGAGATGGAAAGGTTGGCAGCGTGCACTTTGGTGGGAAGGGAGTCCGATCCAATGCTCCGGTAAATGGCGTCTTTTGTGCTTTACTGATTACCTCCGCTAGTTTATCGTCCTCGTTGTTTCCCGTTAGTTTCTTAACTATCTGCTCGAGTTGTTCGATCTTCTGCCTGGTGGTCTCGTCCCTCCCCTCATGGGTTGCTTCTTCTTCGGTCGATGCATCCTCGGCTGGCCCATACCCTCCTCTCGGTAGATTAGAGTCGGGTATGTGCTCTTCATTAGGGGGCGAGATGTTTCTTCGTGGAGTGTGGTTGCTAGAGGCGCCTCGGCTTGACGACCCTCTCGATCCTGCTCCCCTATTACGGAGTCTGTAGTTTTCATGTTCTAAAGCTAAGTTTCTCCTTTGTAGTTCCCTCATTAGGTCTTCTTGCCTTCTTTGGCTTGCCAGTATTGCGAGTAGCATCGGATCGGTGCTCTCATGGCTAGAATGGCCGTTCACTGGGTGTCCTGCTACATTGGGGTGTGCCGCTGGGGGCCTTGTTGGAAGGATGGTCGGAGGGATGGTTGTGGCTACGGGAAGATCGGCTGCCGCTGGGGGGATGCCTCGGTTGTGGTTGTCCCTTGCCAAGTGTACTCGCCTGAGTCTCTCTGCTTCTCGTTCTAGTTCTCTTTGATATTCCGTCGGGTGCCTTTCTCGCCCTTGTCCCTCCTGTATCATCTGCACTTCCTCCTCTTCCTCGGTATCCGACGCGGTTCTCCCATCTACCATGTCGTCCTCGTTCCCTCGCCCCGTTTGGATTGGGTTGACCCTCAACGTACCGGGCGGGGGGTCGTTGTCTCGGCCTGGATCGACTTCTTCGTCGACAGTGGTCATGCCTCCGTTTGGTGCCAGGATCTCGCCTCGCCCGCTCTGTCGGGTGTTCTGCTGTCGGGAGTCTGTGAGTCCTTCCTGCACGCTTGACCCTGCTACGGCACGATTCCTAAGGATCCTACTCGTCCGGGAAGTACTCGCCATGGCCTTCGGTGTCGCTCTCTCTCTTCGGTTCGCCCGCTCCTACCTACGTCAGCAAGGTAAACAGCACTTACTTCGAACTGCTTTCGAAAAGGTTAAGGATGGAGTTCAGCGGTTCTGCAGTGTAAGATGGGAAAAGTTCTTATAGTACACTTCCATTTATGCTCGTGTGTCGGTCTCAGCAGTCAAATTGTTTTGGCCGCAAAGGACAAATTTTGAAAAGCTGCCACGACATGTTGCTTCGGTGCTTTCCCTATGCATTAATCATTGTTTGTCCTAACATTCCTAACGCCAGAAGTCATCAATCATCCGTACGTTAGGTCGGAGGATTTCTTTCATGGTGATGGGTCGTAACGATGATCCTCAGCCGCTGTCGCGTCGCCGGCCATCGGATTCCTACAGTTTTCTACTGATGTTGTGAGGCTTTTAGTGCAGAGTCAAAGTGAGATGTTAACTGCTCACTATAACCCTGTTAGCCATGGTTTCCGAAAACTAAACCCAATGATTTTGAGCCAGTTTTGCTTCTGCCATTACTGTTCCCCGTTTTTCTTGCTAAGGTGAAGACAAGTGTGACACAGAAGTAAATGCGAAAATCTCAGTGGTGATCTCCACGCGACAAGTCTAGCAGCCTATGCGTTGCGGTTGTTAGAGTTTTTCGCTTAGCATCATCTACCTTTATCAGAGGTTGATGAGAGCTGGCGGATCTCTCTTGTTACATGGTTTGAGGGGGTAGATCACGGTCAGTGAGATGGGGTCATCTTTTAGCTCCTTCCAACATCAGGAAATGTTATTTCGGGAGCTCTCGAATCTTCCAGTAACTCACTGAGGTATTTTAAAACAATCTCGACGACTCTGTTTAAGCGGGAGAAGGTTATCAAAGACAAAGTTATATTAACTCGAAAAGGTTTTGACAAGAAAACGAAGATAGCGAGCACAAACTCGAAGTCAGGGAAACAAAGGCGAACTTATACCGAACTCTGCAAAGTTTTGCCAGGGAAACAAAGACAAAGAACCGAAAGAGTTTCTCCGTTAGCATCAACTAGCACTCAAGGTGGCTTAGGAGCTTGGATTTTTCTCTTTTGGTAACCGTTTTCACGGTATCCAGGGACCTTAGTCGGCGCCAGAATGTAGATGTAGAAAATCCTACCTCTACATCCAAAGATAACTAAACACATACACAAGGAAGCAAAACAAACAAGAGAAGTAATAGAACACGAGATGTACGTGGTTCGGCATGATTACCTACGTCCACGGGGGTATAAAGGAAGATCTTATTACTCGATTCAAGGTTACAAGACGGATTTATCTCTCTCAATGCCTTTAGTATGCTCTCTTTCCTCACTTCTTGCCTGGGTTCTTCCTCTCTACATGATCTCTATTTATAGTTACAAGTGATGATACATCAGTACTACGATGTTAGGCCTGGCGTAGCCTCCTCGATGTTCCTCTCGGGTGGTCAGTCGATGTCTCAGCCGATTGTTCTTATTTATTCGGGTCGGTGCGTAGTGACGTCTGCTTCTGCTATCTCGCCACTCGATGTCGCCCGTTTGGTGGGGAGGTAATCAATGTCGCCCTTGGGATCCTTGGCCGAGTCTTCCCTGACCGAGTCCTTCTTATCTCTTCACCAACTTTGTCAGCGCATTTATGGCTCCAGTGCCCGATGTCCATCGCATCACAGCTTTTCCCCCTTTTCGTCGACTTTCTCGCTCCTCTTTTCTCACGCCCAGATCCGGAGAGGCGATCCGGTACTCTAGATGCATGTTTGCTCAGTACGCCATGGCTTAGGATCGTTCCACCTGTCCCTGTGGATTATTTACACCTACAAGTTCAGAATAGTGAATGCAAGGATAAACCATTACATGCATAGAAGAATTAACAAACACCAAACCGTTTTCTGATCAAAACAAACAAAAAAAAAAAAAAAACTTTTGCTACACGTAGCCAAGTCGCAACTGCACACCTAGCTACAGTTACTAGAGTCACCACTCAAGATTACACATAGACTAACCCAAATCATGATTGGGTGGGGCATGTTGCAAGTCTCACCTTACCGGATGAGTATTACTAAAAACACGGTGGGCAATTGAGGTGCATTTTTTTCTATAAAATAAAAATTGTTCATTTTTTTTAGTACGTGATGTACCGAAAGCAAATTACTCCCTCCGTCTCTAAAAAATAGGCAGGTTTGTATGTAATTTTACACACAAACCTGCCTATCTTTTAGAGACGAAGGGAGTAGTTTTTTTTTTGTCGGCCTCCCACTGCTGCTACAACAGTTATCTAGTTATAAGTACGGTCCGTACCACATTAGGCCCCAATAATAGGGTTTCAATTTAATATTTAAGTACGGCCGTGCCGCATTATTTTCTGCCAATTGAGTGCCTATAGGTTCTGTTGGGAGGTTTGAATGAGCATTATTGCTTGTGATGTTTCAAAAAAGGGCTAAGTGATAAAATGCCCCAATTTCGATGGTCACCTTGTGAAAATATCCCAGGCGTTAGGAAATAAGTCAAAATGCCCAATCCGTTAGATTTTCCGTTAGAGGGAGTTAAGTAGTCGAAATTGCCCTTCAGGGTACATTGTTCATAATTTAGGGTTTGGTGTTCAGAATTCAGGGTTCAGGGCTTAGGGTTCAGGGTTTGGGATCAGGGTTTAGGGTTCAGGTGGTGGTGGTGGTGGTGGTTGTTGTGGTGGTGGTGCGGTGGTGTTGGTGGTAGCAGCGGTAGTGATAGTGGCGGTGGTGGTGCAATGGTGGTTGTGGTGGAATCAGTGGTGATAGTTTCGGTGGTGGTGGAGGTGGCGGTGGTAGTGGTGGATGTGGTGGTGGTGGAGGAGGCGGTGGCGGTGGCGGTGGTGTTGGTGGTGGTGGTGGAGGAGGTGTTGGTGGGGATGGTGGCGGTAGTGGTGGTGGGGATGGTGGTGGTAGTGGTGGCAGCGATGGTGGTGGTTGTTCTTTTGGTGGTGGAGGCGGATTGAGGCATTTTGACTAAAAGGTTAAAAATGAAATTTCAAAACTCCATTAATTGGTCAAGAGGTCCAATTTTGATTAAAATGCCCCAAAACTAACGGATTGGGGCATTTTGACTTATTTTCTAACCCGGGGCAATTTCACAAGCTGACCATCGAAATTGGGGCATTTTGCCTCTTTGCCCTTCACTAAAGGGTTTCCAGAGATCTTGTGGTAGATCGAAGCTTCAATGGTAATTCAAAGATGTGAAGCATTTTTTGAGGTGAAGATTTAGAACAATACTACCTCCGTTTCAGAATTTTCTCATGATTTTGTGCTCAAATTCATCAGATTCGTTCAATTCATTTCATTTCCTCTTTATAAACCCAAAAAATTCCGAGAAAAAAAAAATGTAACCCGATTAATGTTGAACTGCTCAATGGTGAAATTCTTGAAGGAGCTGTGGTTCGGTTGACTGATTGTATGTGTATTATCGTCGAGAATCCAAAGTAAGTTTTTCTGAATTCCGATCTAATGTTTCTATTTAAAAAGATGGTCTTATTTCCGTTAACTTGTAGGTTTTCTTCCATTCTATAGGATTAAAAATAGAAGGCTATTATTGGGGCGTCACATTCCATTAGAGGGGCGTCACCTAATAGGACAAAAACGGGTCACCCATAAGTAATATCAAAAACCCCTTATCTCAAATAATTTTGTAATGACTAAACAACCCTTATTCAGTTAATGTTAATTTCATTTAATTTGATAATAATTAAATTAATGAATTTGTTATATACTTGGTGAATTTTGGGACAGTTTTTGTGGGAAGAAAAACTAGAGAGAGGAAAAAAAAGAATTTCTATGCCTCTAAACTATTTCACATGAGTTCAATTTCGCTCAAAATTAGCTAAAGTACGTAAACAAAAATTCAGATTTTTCGACTTACATGCCCGATTACGGTTGGGTTTGAGATTCGTTACCAACCGTAACCTCTATTTACGGTTACTAACTGGTAATCAATGAGACAAAACCCAGTCGCAGAACCATTACGGTTGAGAAAATGGCACTACGAACCCAACCGTAACCCAGTTTACGGTTGGGTTTTACACAATTCCAAACCGTAACTAAGTTTACGTGTAGGTTCGAATTTTTCATTACCAACCGTAAATTTTCTTGATTTAGATTTTGTTCATACAGTTGGAAATATAAATTTTACGGCTGGGATACCACATGCAAATTAGATTTACGGTTTGGAATCATCCAAACCTAACCGTAATATCTTAACACCTTCAAAAACGCAACTAAAACCCTTATTTGACTTCGATTTCATTCGATCTAACCTATTACCTATTTTTAGCACATAAACCATGGATTCTTGTTGAGGAGATTAATACCTAACATAAACCATGGGTTCTTGTTGAGGAGTTAAAAATCGTGATTCTTCAAATTCTTGATTAGGATATCCCATTCCGGTGGTTTATTGAGGAGAGGAAGAGGAGCAGTTTTTTGAGGAGAGGAAGAGGAGCAGTTTTTTCTTTGAGTTAGAATAGAAAAAATTAGGTTTTTAAGTTTTTTTTTTAGTTAAAGGATAATCTAGACATTTTGTATTTGTATTAGGATATCCCATAACCACTTTTTTGGACACTAAAAATTCAAGTGAAGCCCCTCTATTGGAATGTGACGCCCCCAATAATAGCCTTCTAAAAATATGCATCATGTCGGACACAACAAATGTTTCAGGGATTTAAAATTGAAATTTCAAATCTTACAATTTCATAAAATTAAAGCTTACCCTGATATAATCAATCAAATTGATCACAAATTTCAGTCAGATATAATTAAACAATCAAACTCACAGTCCAAAGATCATAAAAATATCCATTAGTTCGATCGTAATTGATCAATTTCTTTATCATATTCATTCAAAATAGAAAGAAAAAAAACAGATTTCAATTTTCAATATCCAAGATTGAATGCTAGAAAAATCTACTGCGGTATCATTCAAGACTTAACAGCTTTTGAAAGCTTACTAAATCTTCCAATCAATCCAATGTTAAGACATTGGATTTTTTTAAAACAGAGAAACAAAATTAAAGAACAGAACGATTTTAGAATTTCGGTAGAGAATAAGACTAATTCGGGTTTGGTTATGGGTTCTACGGATCTTATCCAATTACCCTGAACCTTGAGTCGAGTTGATTCAGGACAACTCACTGAGCTGACTCAATACTTCTTCATTTCAAGATCTTAATCGGCAAAAACCAGACTCAGAAACTAACTTGATGGAATAAAGGATTAACTCTTAACCTAATTTGATGGAATCTCAAACCAGATCTTAAACTGGAGCCATGTTAAATCAAAACTACTAAACCCTGTTTATTGAATACAACAAACAGATCAAACATACATGAAAACTAAATCCCGGCTCATGATTCTCGAAAATTAATTCCATATAGGATCTTCAAACCGAACCCATTTTCAGCAACATCAACAAAATGAACCTTTGAATTAATTAGACCAAACATGCTTTGTCCGTTTTGCCTTTGAGTGAGTTTAGAGTGAGTAAACGAGAAAAGGATTTTGAGGAGAAAGAAAGGCAAGCCGCAGCTGAGTAGCAAGTGCTTGGTATATGACGATGTTTCTATTCCACGTGTATTCCTTAGAGGTGCTTTGAAAAACCTTGCAATTTGCATGACTACCCACGTGTATGCCTTAGAGGGTCATACTCAATATTTATCTTTAACTATTCACATCACATTTTTGCTATCGCATAGGAGGAAGATCCCCTCACACGTTTATTATTACACTATCTCACACAGTGGGAGTCATTTTTGCATTTAAAAATCAAACCATAATAAATTTGAAGCTAATATTTTGGGGATATGTTCCTCTTACCAAGTTCTACGTGCCTACCAAAAATGAGCACATTCGGAAATATGAAACCTCATAATCTACCGATTTTAATTTCGACGGCCAGAAATCCGTTGATTTTCAACGGTTCATTTTCAAAGTAGTAGATGGTGGTGTTATATGTCCCGGAATACGCTCGTTTTTGGTAGGTATGTAGAACTTGGTAAGAGGAACATATCCCCAAAATACTAGCTTCAAATTCGTTATTATTTGGTTTTTGTTCACAAAAATGATGCCCAATGTGTGAGATAGTATGATAATAAAAGTGTGAGGGGATCTCTCCTCATCATATAGTACTAAAATGTGATTTAATTGGAAAAGAATTCGCCAACAATTATTATTTTGTTTGTTTAAAATTGAAAAAAGAAAATTTGTAATATTAAAAAAAAAACATTGCTAGGTAAATTCAATACTTATTATTTTTATATCTAAAAGAAAATCACTCCACGATGCCTTCTGGTCAGCCTCCCCACCGCCCGCGGTCATCGGCCGACTGTTAAGGAGGCTTTCTATAAGATTAAAAAAATGCAGGATGTCAGACATAACAAATGTCCCAAGAAATTAAAATTGGTTTTCCTATTTTTCAATTTCACAGAATTAATTTTGAACTTTAGATAATCAATCAAATTGATCATAAATTTCTTTCGATAATAATCACACGAACATATTATCAGTTCAAACTTTATATAATCATCCACTGAATCGATCTGAATCAACCAAATTCGCTATCATATTTATTCAAAAAAATAATCCTCAATTTCTTTGCCAAATCAATTAAAAAAAAAAATACAGTGTATACATCTATTCTGCTTTTGATCATATGAGACGGTGATCAGAAATTAATGAGAAATATCTCCACTAATGATTTTGTTTTCCTGAATCGAAAAGCGGAATAAAAGAGGAACTTTTAATTGGGGGATATGAAAACTAATTGGGGATATGAATTACTTCCCCCAACCCATGATTTCGGCTAAGGGGTGGCCATTGGTTATGAAAATACTAAAATACCCTTCCCACAAAATAAAAATCAAAAACTTAAAATCAAAAAACAAAATCATATCCCCCATTTCCATCTCCACTTCTTATTAATCTTATTTAGGGGTGGAGCTTTGAAACCCAAATATTTCCCATTCCCTTTCAAATTCTAAACTCTCCCCACTCTATATCAAATTCTCTTCTCCTCACTTTGGAAACCAATTTTTTTTTTATTCGGAAGTGATGAAGATCATGCTGAAAGTGATGATGACCTTTCAAATTCTAAACTCTCCCACTCTATATCAAATTCTCTTCTCCTCACTTTGGAAACCAATTTTTTTATTCGGAAGTGATGAAGATCATCTTGAAAGTGATGAAGACCATGCCGGAATGGATGAAGACCATGCCTAGGTATCATGTTCGGCATATGGTCTTCATCAATTCCAAGCATGGTCTTCATCACTTCCGTTTTGAATTTTTCCTGTATTAAGGTCCACTTAGGCATAGAAAATAAGGCAACATGCTATCTGGGAAAACAATACCAAAGACATGGTCTTCATATCAACCGACCATGCCAAGACCGGGACCGATTAATACCGGAAAAAAATTCAAAATGGAAGTGATGAAGACCATGCCGGAATTGATGAAGACCATATGTCGGAACATGATACCGCATGCTCGATAATTTCCTATCAATGCCTAGGTAGTCAAGTGAAAAAACAACAACATTCTCGAATACTTTTCATCCTGTTAGGCATAGAAATTTAAGCAAAATACTATGCGGAACATGTACCCTAAGCATGCTCGAAAACTAGATTACCATGCCTGCACTTCAAAACCGAAAAAATTCAACATTAGGAAGAAAAAACAGAAAAAAATCGTAACGAGAGAGCTACGCCCGAACCCCCCCGGATAATGGCAAACAATTTATGAACATTTCCAACAATTGACCGCATGGGTTTTTGGTTGAATACCATACCGACACCAAGCTTTTTCAGCTGCAACAATGGTGGATTACCTGTGTGTTGGGGTTGCTTATATGCTGAACATGTTTACTTTCTTGAGTTGGTTCTTCACAAAACATTTCATGGTCAAGAAAATAATGATTCAAAGGTGTTGGTTCATCATACAACAACTGTGAGTTGTTATCATTAATCGAAGATTGAAGATATGATTGTTGTTGTAATTGAGCTAAAGATTCAAAGAAATTGCAAGTCTCTCATCACAATCATCTTCCATTTTCAAAAAAAAAAATTCTACTCAAAATTTTTTTCCCTCTAAACTAACACACACAAATTCAAATAAACATAAATATACAAATTATATCCCCAAATCATTAACATTTTACTAATCAGGATTAATAACTAATTTTAATTAGGGAGGGTTAGATTAGGAATTAATAATTTAATTAGATAAGGGGTAACCCAGCTAGGATATTTGGATCCCTATTTTGTCATCTAGTCATATCCCCCAATTAGATTTCATATCCCCCAATTGTGGGATTTAAAAGAGCAAGGTAGAGAAAGAAAGAAAACAGAAAAATATCACGTGAGATATTTCTCTCCCTGGACCCTGCAGCTGACTGGATACTTCCACCTAGTAGCAAGTAAACTGCATATTAAACTCCAACTCAGCATATAAGAAAGGAAGAACAATGATCTATCTCTTTCTGCCACCACGTTCTCTCAACGCAAGAGTAAGAGTTTCCCCAGCTCCAATGTTGCAATATGCGAGTGACTGATAATCCTTGAGTACACCACCAACTCGCCCACTCAGTTTCTGTTTATTTACAGCAATTTGAGTCTCTGCAGCGATCTTCTCCTTTAAATTACCAATCGTCTCAGACAGAGATTGTACAGTAATCTCTAAAATCCGTCCCTTGAGTTTCAATTCATCCACATTCGGAATAGCTACAGCAATGGGGACAGGTCCCTGCGAGAGAAGAAATAAAAGAAAAATGAATTGAAAAAAGCATGGACAATAAATAACCCCGAAAAAAAGTGAGAAAGATCAAGTACCGGATGTTGAGCCAAGAACTTCTCTTCTGGTATGAGCTGATCTTCAACCTTTTGCCTCTTTGGCTCTGGTTCCTCAGGAAGTGGAGGAGGAGCTTCCTCCGGTGGTGGTGGGGGCATTCCGTGATGCATGGATGGTGGCGGTGGCGGTGGAAGGTGTGTAAAGGGCCTAGGAATTCCCAAAGGCGGATACAGTGACCCGGGAGGAGGAGGTACAGGTGGAGCAAGTTGGGGTGGTCGGTTTATCATCATAGGAGGAGGCGGTATCACCTGCATCATAGGTGGAGGTCTTGGATGCGTGCAGTGTCCGCTACTAGGATATTGCATTGTATTTTGCCCCATTCTGGGCATATTCAACACTAACCCGGGTGGTGGAGGTAGAGGACGCACACCAGGTTTGGGAGGAGGTGCGACGGGACCAGGTAAATTGTTAACACTTTGTATTTGATCCTCGAGCCTCTGCGACATAGCCTGGTTTGCTGTTCTACCAATGCTTCCTGTGTGGCCATCCCATATTGTTACCACTTTCTTAGGTTGCTCCTTTTCAATTTCTGCCTTAACAGCATTAGATACTTCTTCTTCTGTCGTTCCAAAAATATCAGGTCGTGTTCGAGCAAGACCCACAATGTTCCTTGATATCTCATCATCTTGAGCAAGAGTGGTCTCCCGAATCTTAGCCATCATTCTCTCTTTTTGTTCCCTGTACTTTGGATCAATTAGGGAGATCCTCATATGCTCTGCCATTTCATGCATAGGAACCAATTCTCCGGTGATTGGGGAAACAACAAACTTTGTGTGATCTCTTTCTGCTTGGATCCTCTCTTCGGGTCTCTTCCAATTCTTAACGATTCTCATTGGCGCCTCGGAATTTGCTTCAGGCTTCTTGTCAACGTCATTATCAGCCGCTCTCATACCCTCCTCCACAAGTTTCACTTCTTCCTCATCCATCTCCATATCGGCCTCCTTTCCAGGCTCAACAGGTTCCAAATCTGCATCCATAGATGTTATCTTGCTCCTTCTAATAACTTCCTCCAATGCCATCGGAGGAGGCAAATCCTCATCCTCGTCATCTACAAAATCAATTGCCTCGACCACAACAAAATCATGCCAATCAATCGTCGCCATCTGCATGCGTTCCTGTTCAATCTCATCTTCAGCTTTCAACCTAGCTTGTTCCTGTGACCTTTCCCACTCAAGTCTATGCAAGCACCTCTCAAGAAGTGTGGTCATATCTACCACACTGTTGCGAAGCTTCTCGGTCAAACCTTTAGGAGGCATCAAAACCTTGGAATAGGCATCCGCAAGTGCAGTAAAGAACATAAACATGCTGTGAGTAGGTTTTAGAAAATGGAACGGAGGGTTATTAATCTCTCTGCTGGTCAAACCAGTCAAGAGCGACTTCCCATTACGAGCAACAAACTGGGCCGTAAGCTTGATAATATCCAATTCCTCACCTGCAATACCTTCCGGTAGCCGAACTGTATACTGCTCAGGTTCCGGAGGCACAAGAATTTTTCGGACAGGTTTGAACTGAGCTGATGGATCAGGCTTAGTTTCAGCTAATTCATTAGCATCTCCAGCACTTTGGACTAGCTCTGGTCCAGAGGAATCATCAGTTAGCTCGTTCTGGGCACGGAAATCAGACAAACGATGTTGGTAATAGGCATTATAAGGATCAGAAGCATTCAAGAAGTTGAATTTGGCATTTCCAGCATTATTTGCAATAATCCTCTTTTCGAAATCGGGCCCATTCTTTGCAACAAAGTGTGCAGCTTTATCAACAATTGTTCGAATGTCTGGAGGAGGATGGATAATACCTATCCTTCTTGTATGTGTAGCAACGGATTCTGGAGGCGGAGCAGCTGAACTAACATTGTCACCTTGTGGTGATTTTCCAGGAGATGATGGATTCCAATCTGGTGGCGGTGCTGCAAGGGGCAATATTGGCAATGACCCCAGCATCTTTGTTTCAATACCTGCAACAAATCGAATCAAACATCAATTGACACAGAGAAATACAAAATAGACTACACAGATTATCGAATCGCAAAGGGTACTGCGTTATAAATCTACACTGAACCTAAAAATAGATGACGAAAACAAGAAAATTAAACTGTAAATCTATGCAAAGAAGAACACGGAGCTCACCTACGTATGTTCGGATCCGCTTGACCCTGATTACGTGTTTTCGATTTTTCTTCTTCTTTCTCCGAAACAGATGCTTTAGGTTTGCTGATCGGGAGGAAACTATACGCTCTCTCCGTTACGAGGTACTATATTTATTGTTCAAAGACGAGTCCAGCCAATGGGACACCAGTCTTTCCTAATTTATCTGTCCTTATATTTAATTAGGAAATGATAACATAAGATATTACGAATTACATTTATGCCTCATCTATGTTTATCGATATTTTCTTTTTCGGAATTTTATGTTTTCGTTGTGAAAATTGAATAAGTGCCCCTCCTATTTAGGGATCTTTATAAATACCCTTATCTCCTTTAAAGTATTGTTTGGTAACCATTATTTTAATAAATTATCAGCTTATAATCCATTATGCAGATTATAATGGATTCTATAAGTGTTTGATAACCATTATAATAATTGTTTATTTTAATCATAATTGAAAAAATCCATTATTTCCATAAACATGAAAAAGTTATTTATTATAATCAATTATTTTTCCAAGGAACTCAAATTGAATTTTATCTTCTTATTTTCTATAAACTATCAAGAGAGAGACAAAAAAACAACATAGAACTAAAAAAATATCCTAGATCATTGTTCTTTCCTCTCCATTTTGAGATCATCATTTAAGATAATGAATTATCTGAAAAAAAAAAATGTTTGGAAAAATTTATTTTTAAAATGATTATATCAAAATATTATCAATTTATGATTATTTATAATCATAAATAGATAATCATAAATTTTACCAAACAAGGCCTAATTATAACCCTACCTACTTAAAAGAAAATCAATTTAATAATCAATTCCAAATTTACCCTTTTTATAATGTTCTCACCGAATGAAAAACTAATCGGTACTTCCCACACCTTCGCTTACAGATCTAAATTCTCTTTCTCTCCTCCTCTCTTCCAGCAACAACCATCACAACCACCGTTATTTCCTCCACCTCTTTCCAGGCACCATCACTGTTTCTACTCCTCCACCTCTATCACCACTTTTGTTCTTAAAATCAGATCTCTTTTGTTCTCAAAATCAGATCTAAATTTGCTCTGAAATTACCGCCGCTACCACCTCCGCCACAACGAGCAGTTTAGCCACCCAAGAAAAATATGTTTATACTTTTCATAGTTCGTCTTCTTCTTTTTCATTTTTTGGTTCGATTTTTCAAAACCAGAGTGATTTGATTTTTAATTTTGTTTTGGATAATTTTGATTTTTAGGTTTTTTTTCGGGTAAATTTCTGAGAGATTTGAGTGATGATGATTATCAATTTCTGTTAATTTTTGGAGTCGAGCTTGTTCGAATTACTGAAGCCTAAGAAATAATGATGATGGCGGCGACGGTCGTGGCGGCGACGGTCGTGGCGGCGACGGTCGTGGAGGAGGTATGATGATTTTAGGTAATTAGTTTAATTAATCAATAATCAATTTCTTTGTTTACATTTTGTGTAACTGTGTTTGGATTTAAGTTGGAATCGGTTTCTTTGTTTACATTTTGTGTGCCTCTGGATTTAAGTTGAACAAGAAAATGATTAAGTAACTGTTGGTTTAGTTCCTGCAACTGGTTTGTGTTGGTGGCGGTGAAATTTGAGAACAATTTTTTCTAATTAGTTAATCTAAAATCAGATTAGTTTTTCAGTTTCTTGAATTTTTTTTCTTTTTTCAGGGGATGGATTTGGAAGTAATTGTTGATTTATTGTAATTTGTAATTAACATATGATGATTTTAGGCATTAATAATTGGCGTGGTTGATATCAGTTTAGTGTATAATTGATATGAAAGGTTATGCTTGGATGTATTTGAGAATTTCATTTTGAATTACTATACAAGGACTTTTTTATCCAACAAGGTAGGTCAGGAGGTGTATTCGAAGATTTATAACCCGTCGTACATTGGAGTGCAAGATTCCCTCGTAGCTATGTTGTCGTTAGAGGGTGATAAGAGGATTCCCATTGTGGGTCAGCTTTCTTATCATGAAATGTTCAAACTTGTAGATTTCCTTATAGAAGTCTATTTTTAGTGACTAGATTAAATGCTACTGATTTGTTTCGTCGTCTGTCTACAGGCCAACAAGTCTGGATGGAGTTTTGTGGGTGGTACTGATGGTGTTGTTGCAGATGGAAAAATTGGGTGCTGATGCTCTTGAATTTAGATGCCTTGTACGAGCCACTGATGGTAAGAAGACCATCTCTACTTCGGAATGGTTCATAACATTTTACCTCTGTTATTATTCATTGATACTATTGAATTGCATATTATCATTAAGTTGGGATTTCAAATGAGACAATTATCTTCTAAACCATGTGCTTTTATAGCAACTTACTCCCGTTCCATGTATCTATGGCCTGTATTAGTTTTAAAATAAAAATAGTTTCATGTATGATGAGTTAGAAAATTGGCATATCTCTTGTATTGCTTAAATAAGATATTCTTTCAGGTATTCTCTATCTTGATGCATTTTTTGATCCTTGAGTCTATCTGGCCAAGAACATACATACATGATCCATTTTGGCTTGGGATTAACTATAATTTAACTTTATCTAGTTTCCTCAATTTCGTTCTTGGACTCTAGATTTTGGGGACAACTTGAGAAAGTTGCTTTCACTTTTGGAGGCAACTTGAGCTAGTTGATTTCATATTTGAAGGCAACTTGAGCTAGTTGATTCCAGTTCGGAGGAAACTTGGTTATGTTTTTGGGTCCATTCATGCATCTGAAATTAACTTATACATATATATTAGAGTAGTTGCGATGAATTTGTGGTGAAATGGTAACACAGGGTTGTGTTGAGTTGTTGTTATAGCCAGTTGAACTGGTGGAGATTAGGTTGTGTTGAGTTGCTGTTATAGCCAGTTGAACTGGTGGATATTTGGTGAATGTACAGGGCTGTTGAGCTTCCAATTTTATTTGTTTGTAGCAATGGTGGAGGTAGTGGATGCACAGTGGAGGTGGTTTGTTGTGTTAGCAGTAGTGGTGATGGTAGTGGATGTTGCAGTTGTGGTGGGAGTAGTTGCGTGAGACAATATGAACTTGTGTTGGATGCGCGCAAACTACTAGGTATGTATGTGTTACAGACCATGAACATATGTGTAGTTTTATACATCAGTAGGTGTAGTATATCTATTTGGATGTGATTTTTATATGTCATTTTGCATTAACGAACCTGTGGTGCAATGGTAGCACGTCTGACTCCATGTCAGATGATGTGTGTTCGACTCACGCCAAGTTCACTTTTTTGTGTATACTTTTCCATATGTGGAGACAACTTGTCCTAGTTGCTTCCATATGTGGAGACAACTTGAGCTAGTTGCTTTCAAATATGGAAACAACTCGAGCAAGTTGGCTCGAGATTCAAAGACAACTTTGTGCTAGTTGCCTTCGTTTTTGAAGACAACTTGAGCTAGTTGGCTCCATTTTTGTTTTGCAACTTGTTCCTGCACACTATTTATTGGAGATAACTTGAGCTAGTTGCCTTCACTTTTGGAAACAATTTCAGCAAGTTGCTTTCAGATTTGGAGACAACTTCAACAAGTTGACTCCACATGATGGTGGTGGAATTGGTGGTTGGTGGTGGTGATTGGTGGCGGCGGTGGATGAAAGTGGTGGTGGTGGTATACATTGGCGCTAGTTGTCGTCAGTGGTGCGCAGTGGCGCTGGTTGTCGGTGGTGGTGGTTGGTGGCGGCGGCGGCGGTGGTGATGATTGGTGGCGGCGGTGGAGGGAAATGGTGGTGCTGGTTAGCGGCGGTGGTGGTGGTGTACAATGGTGGCGGTTGGTGGTGGTGGTCATCAGTGGTGGTGGTCTTCATCGGTGGTGGTGGTGGGCGGTGTGGTGGTGGGCGGTGGCGTGGTGGTCGGCGGTGGTGGACAGCGGGCAGAAGAGGTTTTTTTTTTTTTTTTTTTTTTTTTTTTTTTTTTTTTTTTTTGTATACAATATACAAAAGAGGGTATTTTGGTAATGTTTTAAGCTTAGGGTATTTATAAATTTCATAAGGGTATTTTTGCAATGGGCCTCATAATAGGGGTATATAGATAATGTTCCCTTTCGATAAAGGAAAAAGGAATAATACAGTAACATTATCCTGTCATGTCTCTCCCGCAGAAGTAGTGACAAAAGTTACTTCATTGTACCACACAACTCACCTTTTGTCTCTGAGAAGTTGTCGAGAATCATTAAGGAAGGATCAACGAAATAAGAAGTTAAGTTCTCCGTGGATGCTGAAATTCTGACCCAATAATATAATTCTTATATTATTAATTTGATTTGAACGTCCAAACTAACCGCGCTTATCACAATTTTATATCTTACTCAGACCAATACATATGATAATAAAATATACTAAAAACAAAAAAGGTCAGATAATTTAATCAATTCATGAAAACTACAGTAAATCATATAAGCTCACTTGATATTGATGCCCCTGTACGGATCATTATGTATAAGACCCTAATACAAGATAACTGATCTGTCCTTATGCAATACCAACGTACCTCTGATGTTCAACTTCGAATGACAATCTTTATGGTGGATTAGTCAATTCATATGCTGGAGTCTAGGAGACCTCGTTGACAATTTTATTTCAGCTATTATTAGGATCTACTATTACTAATTGTTTGTTATAAGGAATGTTACATGAATGTAAATTGCTGAACAATTCTTTATATACAAAAAAATTATCACCATTTACAAACATTGACGCGATGTTGTTGTTGAAAAAATTTGGCAAATAAATTCCAACTTTATCTAGGGTGCTCTTTTATGTGCATGAGCAGACTTAATAATTGTATTTTTAATGTCACGCCTCAAAGAGAAGATTATAAATCATAAACTGTAGAGAAACATGGCAAATCAAGAAAAGAGAAGATCTTTTTTTTAGAACTGAGTTAACTCACTTCTCCCGATTCGCAGAGCTCTGTGGATTACAGGTATTTACCTAAGACTAAGTCTTATGGGCTAGATTGGAGATGCTAGATTAACACTTAAGTGTTGCAATTCAAAAAAAAAGTGTGGCAAAAAAGTTAACACTAGTTCTCTCTCCTACCAGTTGCTAACATGTGAACTAGCATGTTAGATAGTTACGCTGAATGATTCAGCGCTTGAAAAACTACCTTTTCGCAGAATGATTTAGCGATGGGCGCTGAATGATTCAGCGCTGGGTGACGTGGACTGCTAATCTAGCTGCTAGATTAACACTCCCATAAGACTTAGGAGGTAGCCCTGACTGCTAATCTAGGTGCTAGAGTAGCACCCCATAAGACTTAGTCTAAGCACATCTTTGGAGACTTGTTTTCTTTATTTTGATCCAATCTCGGCCACTTTATATAAATATTCAAAATAAGGGCTATTTTCTGAAATATATTAGAAAAACATGGCCAGTTTATTAAAAAGCCCTTAAATATTTAAGTACGGGCCGTGCCGCATTATATTCTGCCGATTGGTTCTGTTGGGAGGTTTGAATGAGCATTATTGCTTGTGATGTTTCACTAAAGGGTTTCCAGAGATCTTGTGGTAGATTGAAGCTTCAATGGTAATTCAAAGATTTGAAGCATTTTTGAGGTGAAGATTTTGTAACGTTTCAGAATTTTCTCATGATTTTGTGCTCAAATTCATCAGATTCGTTCAGTTCATTTCATTTCCTCTTTATAAACCCTGAAAATTCCCAGCAAAATGTAACTCGGTTGAATGTTAAATGGTGAAATTCGTGAAGGAGCTGTTGTTCGGTTGACTGATTGTATGTGTAATACTGTTCAGAATCCAAAGTAAGTTTTTCTGAATTTGGATCTAATTTTTCTGTTTGATTTTAAAGTTAATGTTAAATGATGGTCTTATTTCAGTTAACTAGTAGGTTCTCGTACTGTACTGTTGTGTTTATCAGTTAAGAATCTAACAAATTTGAATTATATTTTGAATGCTTGGAGAAAGTAGAATTTGTATAAGGAAGCAAAGTTAGGGAGGAAAAAATGGAGTTAAACGATGCTTTACTAGTGGTTTTGTTGGTAATTGTGTTGGTTAGATTAGAAGATACATAGAATTATTCCTAGCCGAAGTAAATTGTGTGAATTTGTTGTTACTGGGTTTATCATCAGTGGTTGCGATTGATTTTAACCAGCTTAGAATCTCATGGACTAGGTTTTGGCGGTTCTGTCTCTGCCTTTTGATATGGATAACTAAGCGTATACATGTGTTTTAGTAATGTATTAAGTACTTGGGGGGTATCAGAGTGGAATTCATGTAAGCAAGCAAATTACTGTGAAAACATGTTCTGTACCACGTTTGCGACAGGGTTTCAATTGAAATGGGGAGATAAGGGCTGAGTGTAAATTTGGCAAGACGTGGAACTTGTAAAGTTAATAACTATTAGGTTTTTTAATTTTCTTGGAAATGCTGGATCTTTCCTTTTTACTTTCCTAGTTTGATTTTTAGCTGTTTTCGACAGGATTATTGTTATATCAAACATGGAGACTGTTACCTCAGAGTGTGAGATAATTGCTAACCTGGATGTTCTGAGTTAGTCTCATTTAACATCTCAAAGTGCTCCTTCTGGTAATAATGGTAGATATCCGTCCAGGGTTCTGTGTAATATGTCAGCTCCAACTTGTAATAGTACTAAGACGGTGAGTTTTCAAAGTGCATACCAACCTCCAGCACCAAATTACCAGAATGAGTGGGAGATAACAGGGCGCTATCTCCCATTCATTCTTGGATACTAGAGTTTCAGTTGTACAACAGCATGACTAAGGAAAAGGAGATCGTCATACCTAAAGAGCCAGGCAAAGTTGGGATATGTGTTGGTGGTGTTCCAGCTTATGATCTTAGCCGCATCCGCAATGCTCGTGCAGATGTTTCTGTTGATGTCCTTGATAGGTATAATACTGATATTTTTTATGTGTCTACTTTACATTTAGTTTAGTTTCTGTTTAAGATTTAGGGGTTCGATTTGTTTGTTGTGTCCAGCAAAATGATAAATTATATAATCGAAAATGTTTGAATAGCTTAAACGATCAATTTATCCTTGAGTCCCTTTAAAGGAGCATCCAGGTGCCTTGAAACTAATTACAAACTCATTCCAGTTTTCTTGCTCACGACCTGAAACCTGATCTGGTTCTTTCTGGCAGATTATACAAAATGATTATGCTGCTGATCGTAATGTCTACTTTTCGTCTGACAAATTCCCCGCGTACGGCCTGCTATCTGGGCGAAAACCAGAAGACAATCTAGCTGGTGATAGAGAGAGAGAGAGAGAGAGAGAGAGAGAGAGAGTTCAAGACAGTTTAACTTCAAACAAATAAAGTCAAAATGACTTTGCATTATGGAAGGTGAGAGAACACGCGCTTAGCATGCTTATGGTTGTTCTCTTTTTGGTGGCTTATTGTCTTTGTGTGGTTGCAGGATGCAAAGCTGGGTAAGTCCTTGGGGACCTGTCACCTGTCAATTACTTACCAGTCACCTGTCAATTACTCACAAGAACGGATTGAACTTGCATCTGACTGTGTTTTCTACTCGTATAAGGTAAATAGCTAATTTTTTAAGGCATTATGTCTCCTGTTCAATTGGTATGTCATGATTTGCTTAAACTGATGCTGCTTCAAAGTTAGCGCAAATTAGATAAATCATAAATACCTTCTTAACCAGTCTGTAATCTTTGTAATATATGGTGGGATAGAGGTTTCGGACTCTTTTTTTTTTTGTTTTTGTTGTTGATGCTTTTTTGCTTTGTTAAGTTGATTGCTTGTGTATAAAGAAAGTTAGTCTCAGCTCTTGGTTATTGACCACCCAAAATGATGATACTTAGAATTGTGTTGGTTAGATTAGAAGATACTTAGAATCAACCCAAAATGAGTCTCGCTTTCGCTCTATGTTTTCGCAGCGCTTTACGCTTTAGTATGAGAGCGCTTCACCCCACGCTTTCGCTTTTTAAAACCTTGCATGCAATGTATGTCTACATTGCATGGATAAGCTGATGTGCATTAAGCATTGAGTATTCAGATAAATTAATGGAAAAAAATGGCATGTATCTAATGCATTCTGTAGTTCTGCCGTCTTTTTTTTTTACTGTTCCCAGGATGAAATTTTCTTCATGGTCCTGCTAGTAGAATAAAAGCATTCCTTCCGATAACCCAAGATGTAGCTTTAGATACTTCGATAATTTTAGTTAAAAAGAAACATTTACTGACGACTTTCATGATATTTGATGGATTAGATCTGCTAGGTTCTGCATCAGTGTTTCTTGCGTGCGTAATATTCTTGCCGTTTATCTGACATGACGTGTGTAGTGGGTACACGTGTAATGATATATTTCTAACACGATGTGTCTAGTGGAAACAGGTGTAATTATATATTCTGAACATTAACTGTTGGTCATGTCTTTTAGGCTTTGCCGGTGTGTGAAGAAGCCTTATATTCTTTTCGATAGAACAATCCTGTGATACCAAAGTGCAGATTATTGGACTAACTCCTGAGGCTCAGAAGTGCGTTGAGAAATTAAAGAATGATTTCTACGCTGAAGTGTCAGATGATCTCCACACTCAAGACTTTTTGAATGCTGCAGCTCTTGAGGAAATTTTGAAGCTCATGAACCATCTCAAGAAGGTATTTTCTTTTCCCTGATCCATACAATTCTTCTAGTGTTTGTCGTCAATGGCTATGTACAAATTTATACCCCACATTGATGCTAAAGGTTACTTCGGAGCTAAACTTTTTAGGAGTTCTATTTTTGTGCCTTGAGGTCACTTGTTACCTGTGTCAAAGGCAAACCGGTCAAGTATGATACGCAATTTGTCCAGTTCAAGAATTTCTTTGTCCTTCATATGAATATCGATGAATATTCTTCTTCATATACTGTCCCCGAGAATTCGCTTTTTGAAACTTCTGAAGTGATTTCTCCATCTTAAGGTTTTCTGATGAATGTCTGTAGTACTTGAGTAATATAATTACACAGAAGAATAGCTTGAAAATAATCAGGCAAATGGATGGATCTTCATGTGCTACTCATGTGCATGCCCGTGTCATTAGTGATTGGGAACTGTCACTGACATAGTTGAGAATAGGGCTGATAGTTTCGCTTGTCATTTTTTCATGACTGTTCAAGATTTGGGATCTGGTCCACAAATTAGTATTTGGAATGTGTTTTAATCATTTATCTTGTAGTATGTAAATCATGTTTTGATAGTATCTCAGAAGCTGTTAACAGAGTTTTTAGAAACGTAATGAGATACATATTATGGGTACTTACTATTCCTTGTTCTAAAACACAATGCATCATATCTCGGTCACAAAACCGCACCATAACTGTCACGTAGTAGTTATTTATATGCGAGTCCTGTTGGCCTAGGTTGTGCTTATGCCGACTGTACATTGTTTTTCTCCCCGTGTAAGGAGATGCTTGATGATGTGTTGTTTACCAAGTAAGAAACACCAGCATGGTAAACCCCATCCGGGATCTATAGCTGTCCACCTTAGTTAAGCATTGGTGTTCCATGTATTCCTACTTTTTGGCCGAGTCTTACAGTGTGCATTTCCAGGCAGAGCACTAGAGCAGCATGACCTTTCATTGTTCCTGTCCCTTTCTGAAATGGAGAAAGAAGTGAAGCTGGTTTTAGATACTCCTGGACTAATGTCATTTTCATCCTATTCAGAGGTATGTCGTCCTACGCCCAATTTGTTCTAAAGATTATTTGTCATCGATAATCCAATTATCTCCCTCCAAGGAACATTTCATTGGAAGTTTTGAACAATCAAAATGAAATTCTGTCATTTTTCAGTGGTGTACTGAACAGGTTATGAGGCAATCCAAAGTTCAGGATTTGACAGAGAGCAAAGTTGACTGAGGAAGATGTTTTGTAACAAATGGAACTTAGGACCCAGGCAAAGAAACGCAAGGAATTTGTGAAGAGTGACCGAATCAGGCTCGTCTTGACTGTTAAGGGGATCTATGGAAACTCAATGGAGACCTTGTGTCTTTAAGATCAGAAACTTGTGAAATGTCGCAGTCTACTGAAATAAACAAAGTCCTCAACTGCCTTAACAATGATGAACCAGAAGTAGACTGGTATATGTAAATCTATAATCCCTTGGACAGCATCTGAACTGAACTGAACTTCATACAGAATTTCTTATTCAAAAGAGAAACAAATTGTTTGTTTTCGCTGTTTACTTATCTGGAGTTGCAAACCAATTTTTTGCCCCATCATCAGATTTTATTGTTCAAATTGACAATTTTTTTTTCCCAAAAGAGATTCATAGAATAACTGAGAACAGAAGAAAAGTAATACTAGACCAAACAAAAACTCTATCTATGAGAAATTCTGAGTCAGATAAAAAATGGCCTGGTTGGATATTCGCAATTTTCTTCTGATTTAGTCCATCTTGCTAGACATACAAAGGGAGATTTCCTGTCCTAAAAGTAGTAGCAACGGACAAATCTGGCTGAGCTACAACAATGGCCAAACTAAAGCAATGGCCAAAACTTCAGAATGACATTTGTGGCACAGCTAATTGCACTGGCCACAACACCCATGACAATTCCAACAGAGTTTCTGACAATAAAACCATATCAAGCAGGCCCCTAGGCTAGGCTCCCTCTAGCTGCACCATCACAACAAACAATTAGAATTTGGTACCAAACCAACAAAACTGGTACCTGCATTGTCAGCCATGCTTGACGCAATCCAAAGAACTTCATAACTTCAACAAAACTCCTTAATGAAAAGGCAGATCATCATTTTCACTCCTCTAATATTAGGCAGATCTTCATTTCTATGAGTCCTGATGGCCTAGGTTCTGCTTATGCTGACTGTACATGGTTTCAGGCGTCCACCTTAGAAACTGGTGAAATGTTGTAGTTTAGTGAAACAAATCGAAATCCATCTTTTATTTCAGAATTGTAGTTGATGACGGTTGGCACATGCAAACCATGTTTAATTTCCATGCTTTCCTTATACCTTATTATTCATGGCAAAACAAAGCCCGTTTGTATCTACATTCCTGAAACACCAAAACTGCAACTTAGTTCCCGCTTGCATACTGTATTTGCGAACCAATGCATTCCAATTTGAGCCAGTTAAGACCGGTTGACCCTCACCTACAACTGGTTTAACCTTACCCTTACCGATACTCCCCCAAATCTTGAAAACAATTTCTGATGTTCTTCCATCCGGTTCAACCAACATAACTGTGCATCCTTTCTTCCGCTCCTTATTATTAGTACTCTGGTCAGTATTTCCCATTAAAACCCAATATTTCTCACGTTCAGCAAGTGTCAAAAGATCTGTCACTATTCGAGTTATAAATATCCTTCCTTGGTTGGGTTTCACATCGCTCATACTAAGAATCTTCTCAAACAACCAATATACTGGTGTTGTGCCACCAAGGCCTGTAACAGTTTGCCGCATTACTTCCGACATATCTTGAGGTGGTGATGGTTCTGAAAAATTCGGTTTTTTTCTCATTTTATCGACTTTAGATTGTTGTTGCTGTGAGGATCCCCCTTTGTTTTCAACCACTATACTGCAATCACTAGTTGGATTACGCTGCTCCACTGTTTGTTGTTCTAACTGCATCCCAAGTTGTGTTCCTTGACATGGTTTCTGCAAGAGTCCCAATCCAACTTCACCCACTGGTGTAGCATCAGCATTCTGGTGATGTTGCTCTGCGATTTCCTGTTGGTGTGCATGTATCTTACGTGGTCTTCTTCGACCCCTCGATTGTCGCTGCTGCAAAGTTGTCTCTTCAATTTCATCCACTGAACTACTATCACCATCTGCATTACTCTGCTCCGCTGTGTCTTGTTTTACTGGCGTCTTAAGAGGTCTTCTTCCTAGACGTTTAAACTTCCGATTCAAACACATTTCAACTCCAACCCCTGGCTTAGATTTAAGTTTAACATTATGGTCATGTTGCTCCACTACCTCTTGTTGGTGTGCACGTATCTTACGTGGCCTACCTCGACCTTTCCTTTTCCTTGTTTCCAATCCAGGCTTAGCAAAAGCAGATTGCTGATGCTGCTCCACAGTTTCCCTCTGGTGTACTTGCATCCTACTTGGCCTACCTTCCCCCGGTAACTGCTGCTGCTGAAATGTATTTGCTGCAAGTCCAATCACTATATTAGAGTAATCAACTTTCTGATGCTGCTCTCCCGTTTCCTGCTGGTTTACTTGCATCCTACCCGGCCTTCCTCTCCCCGTAAACTGCTGCAATGTGTTATCTGCTGCAAGTCCAATCACTATATTAGAATAATCAACTCGCTGATAATTCTCTTCTTTTTTACCCAAATCCATCATCAGTTCCTCATTGTCACTCGCACATAATTCCAACGATTCATTTTCTACTGCAGAATTTTCCTCCGAGGAATTCCCACTTAGGTCACTAGAATCCACCAAACCCTCATCACATTCCTCCTCATCATAATCCACATATTTTTTACGAAGCCTACCCCGCCGACTCCGCTTCTCCTGCCACTGTTGTTGTTCATGCTCCTTTTCACATACCGGATTAGGTTTGCAATTAAAGTCATCTGGGAGCGCATAACAAGCATTGGAATAGGAATATAAAATCTCACCAGAATCAACAAGCTTTTGCAGATAATGTTTGAGAAAATGAGAGTGAGCAAATGGTAATCCCTGGAAATTCTTTTCAATGTATTTTGAAATTTCATATAAATCTGAACCTCCTCCATCATTATTCATTTCCTTAATTGCTTCCATAATCATCTAAACATACAAACATGCATGAATTCAGGTAAAACACACACACAAACACATACATCACTGATTCTACTGATCGAATATATATAAAAAAAAAAAAAAAAAAAAAAAAATTAAAACAAGAAATTAAAGAAAAAAGGGCTAACCGTTGCATAAGGAGGATGAGTTGGTCTGGTTTTTAACAACGGGAAAAATGAAGAAATATTATCTTCAATGAGTTTGATTTTCTGAGCCAAAGAAGGAGATTCTGACTGATCAGATGAATAATATCTAGAAATCAACAGTTTGATCACAGCATCTTTCAGTTTTTGTTCTTTGGGGTGCAAATTGGTGGAGGAAGGAGATGGAATTTCTGATGATGATTCATGCAGATCTTGAGATTTCATTTTTATTTTTTCTTGATCTATCTCTGTGTAGTTATTACTCAGATACTATAACGGGATCCCTGAAATTTCTCTTTTACACGTCAAGCCGTTACGTTGTTGCCGGAAATCTGAAATGATCTCAGACATTTTCAGCATTAAACCAGTACATAAATATTGCACGTGGAGATTAGTTCTGTCTACCAGGTGTAAGCAAACAAGAGACTATGTACACGTGGAGAGCAGTACATAAATATTTACAGCGTTAGTTCCTAATTTTGATCTGAGAGTACGGTTAAAACTTTTGCTTACATGTGTTCCAAGCAAGAAGGAAACGATGTACACGTGTTTATCACTTTTGAAATAGGCATTGGAAGTGGAAGTTAATAGTGCGGTTAATAGTGTTGCTTGCATTTTCATATTCTTTTTACTGTTTCGGTAAAAAATTCGTAAGAATGGTCAACTAATCCAATGATAATTTCGGAGTGAAAAATATATGTAAAATTTGATACTGTTCAAATGGACGAGAATATAAAAATAGCCATGTAAACAATTTCATCTTACCCATTTTTAAATATTTTTTTCTTATTTTTAATTTATAAATATTTTTTTCTAATTTTTAATTTACATCATGATGCATCCAGTTTCATCCATGGCCCAGGCTATTTTGTAAGTTTAAGCCAGGATAAATCCAAATTAATTCTTACTATTTTTTTTTGCTGTCCATTTCACCTATACTAATTTTTATTCGTCCATTAAAACCATGTTTTAAAAATATCAGAGCAATTAACCCAATTTCCTTAAAAAAATTTGGTGCAAACGATTCCAAATTAGTATCATCACCAAATGATTTTAGCACTATAGCGACGTCAGCCTTTTCATGCTAAATATGTATTGCCGCGCAAGACGGCCAGCCAGACTTCTTGGTACAAGCCAGATATATGAAGTTACGATTTGCTAATGGATGCTTGACTGACTCTTTTTAGGAAAATCAATTCGGTAACTGTTTCATGCAAGAGTATTCGTTTTTTCTGCTCTTCAGAAGCTGCAAACTGAACCGTATGTTCTGCGGGGAAGGTTTTGAATGAGCATTATTGCCATTTAAAGGTTGCGTGGATAGTGTGGCACTCTGGCCAACACCTAGTTGGTGGCAGGTCACCCTGTCAGATAGTTTTTATTGTGAAGTTATATACTTTAGACCCTGGTTGGGTATAAATAGAATCTGTCAATGGTTGAAAATAGGACAAACCAAGAAGAAACGGATCAAAACCTGACTGGCTATCCTCTGGATTCGCTTATAAGTAACTGGGATGGTGTGTGTTCAGTTCTTGAGCAAAGGCTACAGCAAGAAAAACACCGAACTGCCCAAAAACCAACAGCTTGTGGGGAAGAGAAAAAAAAAACATCACAAGCACAAAAAGCCACTAGTTTCCTAAGAAAAACAGACCCCAAATAATAACAGGAATGTCGTTGCCCACACTGTCTAAATATATGTATCCTCTTCCTTGTGAGTCTGGTCACTCACTTTCTTGGTGACAGCCCGTTTTCAATCCAATTTGCTAGAAAAAGGCACGATCACAATAGGCAAATTGAAGCACATTAAGTTAAAGTGTTACTTGACAACCATGCATAAATCTCATATGCTGCAACTAAAGCTTCATAACAAAAAGTTTATATATAGCAGCAATCTATGCATTATGTTCTTGTAAAGATTAAAACTACGAGTACTATAAAACAAGTAAAACTATTTGAAAAGGACAGATAAAATTTTACGAAAAACCATGTTAATCTTGCATGCTTTTCTTTATACCTTGTTATTTTTTCTTTATACCTTGTTATTAATGGCAAAACAAAACTCGTTTGTGTCTGCCTTTCTGAAACACCAAAGCTGCAGCTTAGTTTCTACTACTACGTTGTATTTGCGCACAAATGCATTCCAATTAGAGCCGGTCAAGACGGCTTGGCCTTCACCTGGTTTATCACCTTTACCCAGACTCCCCCAAATCTTGAAATCAATTTCTGATGCTTTTCCATCTGGCTCAACTAATGTAATTGAGTATTCCTTCTTCTGCTCATTAGTTTTATTAGCACTTCTGCCATTATTTCCCTGTAAAACCCAGTATTTCTTAAGCTCGGCAGGTGTCAGAAAATTTTTCACTGTTTGAGGTATAAATAACCTTCCTTGTTGGCGTGTAATATCACTCTTAGTTAAACTCTTCTCAGATAACCAACTTACTGGTATTGTGCCACCAATTTCTATAACAGTTTGCTGCATGACTTCAGACATGTCTTGAGGTGGTGATGGTTCTGCTAAATTCGACTTCTTTCTCGGAATCTTATTCCCTTGAGCCTTCTTCTTTCGAGGTTTTTCTTCTTCTTCTTCTTCTTCTTCATCTTCTTCGTACTCGCTATCCGTCATCTCTGATGCATCATCATCCATTGGTTCATGCAGATGGTCATATTTTTCAACCGGTGGCGTTACTGATCTTCTCTTTTTAGGAATATTGACTGGGAGTAATTCCATCTTCTCATGATCACTAACGAATGCCTCATTGCCCGATCTTTCAGCATCAGAAATCTCCTTTTCTCCATAAAGTACTAGTTCTTTGCCAGTATAACCATCATCAGCATATGCAGCATCGGCATTGACAGCTTCAGCGTATGCATCATTATTACCATGTACAGCTTCAGCGTATGCATCATTATTACCATGTACAGCTTCAGCATATGCAGCATTGACATCAACAGCTTCAGCATTACTGGGAACCTTCCTTTTTGGAGACAATCCTCTTTTCTTCTCCTCATGATAATTCCTTTCATGTGGTTTTTTCCTTGAGGGTCGTCGGCAAAGCTTCTCATCGTTCATCTTTCTGTTCTTTTCGTTTCTCTTTTCTTTTTCTGGTAAGATATCAAATTCATAATACTTAGGAAGAGAGCTAACCATATCAAATAGCTCTTCTCCGCTCACTGACTTCGAACACGCCATTGCCTGTATACGACAAGAACATAAAAAATAAACGCCCTTAAAATTTACTCAAACTTTAAGATAGCTGGAATAAAAAAACAATACAGTATAATATGCAAAAACTTAAAACGAAAAACTAGAAGAAATACAAAAAAAAAAAATCATACCTTGTTTTGCTGAGAAGACAATTAGTTAGGAATCAAGAGGAACGGAATGTGGAACTTATTAACTCTTGCTAGTATTTATAGTTGGAGCTGTTTCCTTATTTGCATTGGTTTCTTAATACGACTTCAACAAGAACTCAATTACTGTTTAGACCGGTTTTATTAGATTTAAGAATTAGAACCCTATTTTTACTCTAATAATAGCTGTCGTCTTTCAGTGTTTAACCGGAGTGGAAAAATTGGGAAAAATATCATTTGGTCCTTTTTTAGGTGGGCCCATGTCTGTTTAGTCCTTTGGTCAAACGCATATAACTGTTTGGTCCATAATTATTTAAAAATATTAAACTGACAAAAATACCCTTCCGTGTTAATTTTTTTATATATTCTTGTAGCAGTTCATTCCAGAAATGAAGTCCATACAAAAATAAAAAAAAAAACAGAAATGAAGTCATATAAAAAACCTAAAAAAACAGACTTCATTCTAGGAATGAAGTCCATACAAAACCTAAAAAAACAGACTTCATTCCAGGAATGAAGTCCATACAAAACCTAAAAAGCAGACTTCATTCCAGGGAATGAAGTCCATACAAAAACCAAAAAATGCAGGACTTCATTCCAGGAATGAAGTCCATACAAAAACCAAAAAAACAGACTTCATTCCAGGAATGAAGTCCATACAAAAACCTAAGAAACAGACTTCATTCCGTGAATGAAGTCCATACAAAAACCTAAAAAATGACTTCATTCCAGAATGAAGTCCATACAAAACCGACTTCATTCCAAGAATGAAGTCCATACAAAAACAAGAAAGAAAAAAATGACTTCATTCCGGGAATGAAGTCCATACAAAAAACTGACTTCATTCCGGGAATGAAGTCCATACAAAAACATCACAAAGATCGTCTTCATCTTCTTCGACATCTTCAACAAAGAAGAAGAACATCGTCGTCTTCAAAAACACCAGCGACAACATCATCTTCATTCGTCTTCATCGCCTCCAAAAACAACACCAAAAATCATTATCTTCATCGCCTCCAAAAAAAGCAGCAGACAATTTCTTGTTGTTCATCGCCTCCAAAAACAAGAAAGAAAGACAATTTCTTGTTGTTCGTCATCGTCTTCATCGCCTCCAAAACAAAGAAGACAAATTCTTGTTGTTCGTCGTCGTCTTCATCGCGCCTCAAAAAAACAGAAGCAACATATATTGAAACAAATCAAAAACAAAAACAGATCTAAGAAAATCAAAGCAAACATCATCGTCATCTTCATCGTCGTCTTCAATGAAACAACAACATCATCGTCTTCACCTTCTTCTTTATCAAAGACAAGAACCAGAAAAAACCCTAAAAACAAAGTTCATCTTCATCTTCAATACAAGCAGCAGCAACAACATGAGATCGTCATTCATCATCTTCTTCGTCGTCTTCAAACAAAAGTCGATCAAATCTTGAAATCAAGATTCGTTGTCCGCAACATAACAATGAGAGAAAAAAAAAAAGGAAAAAAAAAAACTAGATCTCGAAATTGAATTATAGATGAGAGAGAAAGTAAATCTGATAATGATTTATTCTCTCCTACTTTTGACTATATATATGGTCCTTATCCAAAAGGGTATTTCTGCCACTACATGGTGACATTTACATCATCCATGACATCAGCGTAGGACCAAATGATAATTTTTAGGACCAAACGATAATTTATATTACCAAATAAGACCAAACAGACAATTGACTGGGTCAAATGGACTAGACTGATACATATATTTTATTTTTAGGACTATATGGTATTTCCTACGGAAAAATTCCCCTCACTTTTGAGTGGAAAATACGTATAGTGACGAAAACTTTTACACAAAATTGGTTAAAAAGACCAAAATCAATAATTCGCGGGTGAAAAAGACATTTAGATTTTAATACTGTTTAAATGGACAAAAATATAAAAATAGTCAGGATGTAACAAGTTTCATCCTACCCATTTTCAAATTCTTTTTCTTATTTTTAATTAAATCAGGATGCATCCAGTTTCATCCTCGCTATTTTTTAAGTTTAAGCCAGGATGAATCCAGTTTCATCCTTGCTAAATTTTTTTTGTCCATTTCACCCATAATAATTTTTATTCGTCCATTTGAATCACGTTTTAAATTTTTTTGGATAAATGACCCATTTTCCGAAACTTTTAAACGTTTTAATGTCTTCCTAATAAACTAAAGTTATGGCCCTCAAAGAAAAACAAACTGAAATTATGCAGATAAATTGTAATCCACAAGAAGTGAAGAAAATATTGAAAGCTTAGCTCGTGTACCTGTCATGAGTTTAATGCATGGAAAACTAAATCAGACAAATTGTAGTATAGTGGTAAGTATTCCCGCCTGTCACGCGGGTGACCCTGGCAATGGCGTTTTTGTTTTAGTTTTAGTTCCTGCAATTTTAAATCTAAATGTCCCTCTCTTCATTTGCAGGCAGATAAAGCCTTGAGTACGTGAGCATACGGCATCATACTAATCGCCAGAGATAATAAAATTTAATAGACAGGTTAAATATTAATTCTAATATTTATTTAGTGGAAATTTCTAAGGAACCCAACTTTGGTTCCTCTCTCTTTCAAGAACCCATCATTAAAAGTGTATATATTTCTAGCCCAAAAAATATAATCTACGGTTGAAATAAGAGTTTTAGGTTGAGTTATGATTTTCAATTTCTAAGATGGACTAGTTTAACCTTTTATCCGATAGGTATTATTAAAAAAAAAATTTAAAATATAATTTCTTTAATAAAGAGTCATCAGTCTGTGCGTTTTTCGTGGGTGATTTTGGAGGGCGGAACGCGGAAGTTTCTCCTTTTTCTCTTTTTTTTTTAAGATATTCACTTTCATTATCGTTACCTTTTTTTTCTCCCTGTTCTATTCTTCGGGTTCCGCTCTCTTCTCTTCTTTTTTTTTCACAGTAGAAACCCTTTTCCCTCTCCCTGTTTTATTCCTCGGTTTCTATTTCCATCTTTTTTTCTTTTTCACAGTAAAAAATGCCAACGTTGGACCTTGTTAATGGTCTTAACAGGCGAATAAGAAGTTGATAGCAACCTTTATGTGTTTATTACTACATAATTGCTTTATAGCATGTTTTGCTCCATTGGAGTGACTACTTCGAGTCCTGCTAATCGTATGGAGAAAATAATTGTTACCTGAAGCGTTAGTTGTTACCTATCATCATCGTACATCGACTAAAGTAGTAAGGGATCAGAGATAAGCTCCCGATGTGTTACCCTACCTGGGGAGGTAGATCAAGGTACAGTCAAAAGATGCAATACCAATGTCTTTGTGGACATTACTTCAATTTTTTGCTTGGGTAGCCTTGTGAAAAATTAGCTTGATCAATCCTCGTGAAGAATTAGCTGTATCAACATTGAAATTTAATTAAAGTGATCAAAATTTTATTTTTCACCTTGTATATGGATGATAAGTAGATTTTTCACATCATATATTTGGAAAATAATTTGGTCTTTCACCCAAGGATGATAATTTGATTTTTCACCTTATATATTTGGATGATAATTTGGCCTTTCACCTTATATATGTACACAATTTTGATCCTTTCATTTTTATATAAAGATGATAATTTGATTTTTCACCTTATAACTTGTACTTTCATCCATGTTGCGGTAACGAAGAGGACGATCCCAGTGTCAATATGAACTCTTTTTGCTATAATGGCAAACGTTTATAATTCCGATTTTTATCGGTCATGAAATGTGAAAACTCCGAATTTGCTTAAAGTTGATAATTGTAATTTTCACACATGATCAAACATGAAAACCTTGAATTTCCTCCAGAGTAATTTGTTACAGCTAGAATTTTCACCAAATCTCATGAGATGCTTAATTTAATTTCATATAATGACGCTTTCCTTTATTATTTTTGTCCACATGATGGATGTGACCAGTGGAGGATGGTGTTGAATCTTTTGTTTGTACAAGCCATCAAACGTCAGTACAAATCAAACTAAAGATGGGTATGTGAAAACTTGATTCATCACAATTTACATTGGTATGAAAAGCAAAAAAGTAAACAAATTCGTCAATATTTATCTTCCGTTTGAAAACTTAATTTGATTTACCTAAACTAATTAGGAGAGATAAACAATGAAGAGTAATTCTAGCAATATTCATATGTTCTGTTTAAAAACTTAATTTGACTTGGATAAAGCCGTAGAAAATAATTGGCGTGGTAAGCGATGATAAGCACAATAATAGGTGAGCTTGATTTTTGGGATTTTCCTAAATTTTTGATTTTTTTTTTTGACTTTTTTTTTTTTTTTTTTTTTACCGTAGACCAAAACTGGATAATTACTAATATAAACATAATTACTATAGTAAAAGGTCAGTATAGTAAAATTAGTAAATCTAAAGCTAATTTTGGGTTTCTAATATAGGGTATCTTAGGCTTGGTTTGGTAATGCTTTTATTTTCTCAAAAGCACTTTCAAAAGCTATTTATGTCAATAATTTTTGAAATTAGTGTTTGGTAAAAAAAATTCAAAGTGCTTTTTATTGAAAGCACTTCCCAAATTCCTCAATTTTTAAAAGCTGGGGAGGAGGAGCTTTTAAAAGCTACAAAAGCATAAGCTGTGGCCCCACCTAAATTTAATGATTGATTTATCTTTTTTATCCCTACTTTATTTTATAAATGACAAAAGTTACCCCTTAAATTTGTATACAATCAATTTTTTTACTATTTCTTATATTGCATTCTTTAATTTTTTAATTTTTTTTTAATTTTTCAAACTATTTTATATACCATTTCATTTAATTTGTTAACAGTATAACTAAAAAAATATTAAATAATTACTTAATTTTAGTTTCATTTTTTGTTTGAAATATATATATATATATAAGTATTTAAGTAATAATTTTTTAACAATCATAATAATAGTGGTAATTAGTATGAATATTAATATTATATAGTAAAATAATTAATTATTTTTAAACCCATAAAATTGAATAAACCTACCATTAGAGATATGTCTGTTTTTGTCATTTGCTACAACAACTATGGTTGAATCTGAAATTTTACCAAACACATTTTGATTGCTTTTTTTAATCAGCTTCAACTTTAATTAATATTTTACCAAACGTCTAACTGCTTTTTTCTCACAAAGACAAAGACAAAGAACGCACAACGAGAAAAGTGCTTTTACAAAAGCTGCAGCAATACCAAACTAAGCCTTAATGGTGGGCTACTGATATAAAAAATTCCAAAATTGGGCTAGCCATATTTTTCCCCATTTATTTATGGATTAATTAATACTAATTGCAAACATCATAGTGTTGTATATAAAAGCTAGAGGGTACAGAGCTAGTTGTTCTACAACTCAAACCACCTTCTATATGATTCTCACATCCTCTTTGCTAAGTTAATTATCTGCGAGAGGAGAAGAAATTTCGTATTAACATGTAACTTCCCAGATTACTCTGCCAATAGTTTTTCCTTTTTGTAGTAGTTATCTTTGTGCGCTCTCCAGCCCTTCTTCGAGTTACTTCTCTTGTTAGAGCTAGCTACTTCCGTACTAGAGAAATGGACAGTGGAGATATTTATCCAGTAAAGCCGGAAAACTACTCACCACCAGTTAACTATTATGAATACCATCATAAAGCCCTGAACGACGTCGTCGTGCCTACTACCGGGACTTCATTGACGGCATCATCATCAATAGTGCTGGAAGCCCGACCAGTTAAAAGGATAACATCATCAGCGTCATCGTGCAAATTCATCAATTTCTTTCGCCAAGTGTATGAAGAAAATTATCCACCGGACTTTCTGAGAAAGGTTATCCATTTTTAAGTTACCGCATCCCTTTGTATATAATCAATGCCTAGCAGCAGTGGTAGTCGAATTAGAATAGTTTGACATATCGTGTTTTGTTCGTATATATATTATTCAAAGGAAGTCCTGTCAATTTTTAAGTATGAAATTATTATGAAATGATTAGGTAAGAGGGGGATGGGTCATGGACAAGCAACCTTGTCCACTACTTCCTTTAAGTTTGATTTTTATACTTCAATTAATAGCCTTGACTGCTTCCTAATGGATAACCTCTGGTTTGTGCAGCTGTGCTAATCTTCATTACACTGTCATTTGCTTTATAATATTCAGTAATAGTGACTTCTGTCTCCAGTAATATTCAATCTGCCTATAAGGGCGTTGTAAGCAGATTCCACATCCACCGCGAAAACAGTGACTTCTGTCTCCAATTCTCCAGCGAAGATCTTCACAATCAACTCACCTTTTGGTTTTAAACGCATGATAGAAAAGAATGTCAACCGAATTTCCGGTATCCACCAAGATTCTATCTATTGCCCATATCTTCTTGTCCCTTATAGGATCATTCTCCCACCATGAATGCTTGCCAAAATTTAAGGTTATAGCCAATGGATCCGTATGCGAAGCTCCTCCCTCTGGTACATCCATTGCTAAAAAGGAAATAACTCTTTTCTGCCAATCTTCTAATGGCCCTTTCTTCGCAATACTGAATATTTCGTTCCCCTCAAAATCCCTCTTATGTACTCTTTCAGCACGTTGTCATGAAAATTCTGTATATTCTTTGTAGATACCATAATCTGCATCACACACATGGCGACTATCGAGAGCTGAAGTAGGATAATATGGAGCAGCGCAATGCACCGCATCCTGTCCAAGGCTGCTTCAATATGAAGCTAAGGCTAATTTAGTAAACTGACTAAGTATTTTCCTATAAAAAGAAACATTATTAGGTTAGAAAAGAGGGGACCGGCCTCCTTCCTGCTCGAGCTCTCTCACAAAACTCCACCTCTAATGGAGTTTCATCACCTTTTGTAATAAAACCAATACGTAATAAAACTCACACTATCATTACCCCGTGGATGTAGGCAATGCCGAACCACGTAAATCACTTGTGTTGATGCCTTCTTATCCTGATTACTCTTTATCTTTGGCTTACGATTCTTATTTTCATTCAATTTGGTTTACTGTTTTATGGTTTCAATCAATTGGTTGTGTACACTAACAATCGGTGTTCACAATTTGGCGCCCACCGTGGGGCAGAGTAAAGAATTTATTCTACCCACTCAAGATTTGTTTTCTTTGAAATATTATACTACGAATTTCTGAAATTGGTTTTCAGTTTTCTTTATCTCTTTCATCTCATATCTCTGTCGATTTGTTGATTTTACACACAGTATTTGTTTGGGTACGATTCAAAATCTACCGAATACCATGTGAAAAGCAAGATCTGTTTTTTTTTCTTTGTTGGAAGCACAGAGAATCCCTATTCCTTTATCTCAGCACCGCCATCACCATTGGCTGATCAGCGACAACATCAACAGTCCCATTATTACTGCCAATACCTCTCGGCTCCATCTCTTGGATACGGAATGCTCAAGCTCACCTTAATTCATCATCACCGGAAAAGCATCGCTGCATAACTCTATTTACTGTCAATGGCAGCATCAAACGAAAACTATCGACATTAATGGCTTCAACCTACTTCGAACCTTCTCTGATTTCGAATCCCAACATCAAGCTCGTCATCCCCATCAGTCACCGATCATCACTTTCCTATTGGAGCCACAACAGCACCCACCATCGATCACTGCCACTCCTTCCGTGAACTCCCGGAGCTTTCTCCTAAACTCGACCCATATATATGCTCTCTACTCAGTCAATCCATCTCCATCAATGCCTCCATCAGACATCATCCTCGGCGCAGTTCATCGTACACAACTCATCCCGTAGCTACTGACAGCTCCAACCCGAAGCCTCTGACAGTTCATCGTACACAGTTCAACTTACAACAAACAAGATAACCCGAAGTGCAAAGCAAACTAGATAATGCTTCCACGAACAAATTGCTGCAGTGTACAAGAAATGCTGCGGTGCATACTCTACTACCTCATCGGATTTACCTCATCTGGACGCAGCACCATTCTCGCAGACAGCGCCGTTGGTAACAGCTACATCTCCAAGATTACAGGGAATATATTCGATGGAACGCACAGATACGCAGATGCAAACTTAATTCCCGCAGCAAAATCTCCGAAGACTCAATCTCGAAGGCTCAATTCCGAAGCTCAATTCCACAGCTCAGCAGTGCTATCGACGACATTAGGATTATAAAAGATTTCATCCAAAAGTGACGGAGCATCATACTAAAGAAGGAGCAGCAACATTTTTGTTCTTAATGCCACATAGGGGCAAAAAGTGAGCTTAGGCAGCGATACACAGATCCCTCACTAGAAAAGCTTCGTAATGCAGCTGTTAAGTTGGAAATGTTCAACTCCTATCCCGAAGCTCAATTTAACTCAGCAGCTTCACCAAAGCTGCCTAACCCCGACACCGAAGAGTTAACCAAAGCCTCAACCTGAAGCCAACAACGATAATCTTTGGAGATAGGAGCTGTGTACGCCAAAGGGTTGCTGCTCCTGACAAAGGGATGCATTCACCGGATCCCATCGAAGACTATTAAGCAGCATCGGTCCAACACAGATACGCACAGATACGCAGATACGCAGATGCAAGCTTCAAACCCCCGAAGCTTCGGTTCAGCTGCTCATTACGAAGCCTCATTCCGCAGATCAATCGCGTAGGACAACCAAGCCTCAACTCCAACTTCCCAGATTCAACTCCGCAGCTCCATCTCTGTAGGATACCACGCAACGCAGTCACAACCTCCTGGGAACAGGTCATGCAACCAACAAAAAAGCAACGATGCAGTGATGAACATGCAAACATGAACATGAAGCACATTTCGATGAAGTTGCCACTAGACCAGAAGCATTATCACCGATGCAGGGTGCAACCAATGCCTTTGTCTTCGCAGGTACACTGTCTAGAATTTAACCAAAGACCGAAGACACCCAACGCTTGTTCATGAGGTACGCTGACGTAGGGCGCGGACCGTCTCAATCCCCCCTGTCTACTAAAGATAAAAGAGGTGATGCTGTATAGAGGCAGCGGTAACGATAGTGCAACGCCTGACCCCAAGAAGATAGTCCGCGCGCTTAAAAGGATAAGCCTCGTAACGATGGACCAAGATGCAGTCCCATTCATCCACTGGATGCTAAATCCGATGTTCAACCCAGTAAAAACAACGCAGCTAAACCAAGGGTCAATGATAACGAAGAGGTACAGCCTTGCAACCACGAACCACGGTCCGGTGACGATCTTACCTAGCTTTGTGAAGAAGATCCAAAATCCACGAAAGTGACCTCCAAGAACAATGACGGTGGTACAACTACCAATACGGTGATGGTGTAAGCTTCCACTTTTCAGGGTCCAACAACGAAGGCTATGCTATTTACCGAAGGTTCTGCTACATACCCAGATGACGAAGATGTGGCATGACCTTGTTCAGGGGCAACGCAGTATAACAACTCAGGTCACGAAGCATCAATCCTGAAGCATCAATTCCGAAGCCTCAAGTCCGATGCACAAACAAAGCACCGAAGAAATTAGGGTCGAAGGCTCAACACCACAGCTCAATTCCGCAGCTAAACTTCGGGATGGACTACAAAGCTGATATACCAGTTGAGGCAACTAAAAGAGTGTAGCTAAAGCTCAGTTAACACCTATTGTCAGAATACAACTACAAGCCATGATTCAACCCAAGTCTGATGTCGATGGTGACATGAAGATGACAAGCCTGATGTTGACAACAATGATTTAACCCACATTCTATACAATGAACAAGTATCACGATGATGGTGGTACAAAGCAACACCGACGCTCCTAGTAAACCCATATTCCACAGCTCCTCATGCCGATGACCATAGGCCCGACGAGGACACCTTCCAGAGGACGGTGCAGTTCAAAACCATAACCATAACAGAGGATTAAGACGGAGCCCACTGACATAGAAACCCAACGTACAAATTCACACACCAATGATCAAAGTACTCAAAGTTTGATGCTGCTGTCTCGGAAGTATAACACGATGGTGTAAAGCCCAGCGGAAAAGATGCAAAGAAGATAAAGATTTAAAGCTCAAGACGATGTGCCAAAGTTGAAGGACACGGCCATCTCAAGTTGCCAGGCAAAGCAAGGCAAAGTCAGGCGAGAATACAAGTTTATACGCAGCTGAACCGCATAGCGGCTGCCTACGTACCCAGTTTACAAGGACGACATGGATGACACAGTTTTATAACGATCTCTCCAGCCCTCAATGGTACAAGGACGACATGGATGACATGGATGACACAGTTCTATGACGATCTCTCCAGCCCTCAATGGTACAAGGACGACATGGATGACACAGTTTTATGGTGTTACTTACATAGGTGGCCGTGATCAGATCAAGAAGAGGTTAAAGGAGCGTGATCCGGATGGTGATGATAATGAGAAGTTTCAGCTAGCTTGTCATGCAGCAAAGGTCACCTTAACTTCTTTAGAGGAAATGTTTGAGGCTGCACGTAGTATCATGAGATGGCTTGGTAATTGTGCGAATGTCATTGCCTCTGAAAATCATGCAGTGCGATGGACCACTCCTCTCGGACTTCCTATTGTTCAGCCTTACCGCAAATTAGGAAGGCATAATATCAAAACCTCCCCGCAAAAGTTGACTTTGAGAAGAGAAACCGACAAGGTCATGCTCAAGAGGCAGAGAACTGACTTTTCCACCGAATTTCGTCCACCCCCTTGACGGGTCTCATATGATGATGACTGCACTTGCTTGCAAAAAGCTGGGTTAAACTTTGCAGGAGTTCACGATTCATTTTGGACGCATGCATGTGATGTCGATGAAATGAACAGGATACTCCGTGAAAAATTTGTTGAACTCTATGAGCAACCTATATTAGAAAATTTACTGGAGAACTTCCAGGGGTCATTTCCCAAATTGGAATTTCCTCCCTTACCAGTGCGCGGAGACTTCAATTTAAAAGAAGTTCTACAGTCACCATATTTCTCCAACTAAGTTATAACAGATTTTTAGCAATCTACTCGAATATGTTGGCAAACTTTCTTTCCGCTTCTCATTCAATCTTCACGTTTGAGTTCCTCTCTAATAGGAGTTGGAGATAGAGGAGCTTTAATCTAAAGATCTGGAGATAGGTTTTGGATCTAGATACAATGCATCCACAGAATATGAAGGAAATCCATAAAGTGGGTGAATATCTGCCGGGCTTCATCCAAGAGTTTGTACTAACTTTTGCAAGGCAGTGACTTGCAAGTCCTCAAAGGGCAGGAGCTGTTGGGGGTGTACGATTACAAACAAGACTCGGAGATACTAGTTCTTTTCAGGATGATCGGTGTACTGCACAAGGCGGATCCCAGATTAGAAAACGTTTGGAGCTCGAGTCTACCAGGGAGTTTGGAAAACACTCAACTAGCTGAATACTGTGGGTTTTGTTAAAAGGCTCTATTGACGAACAGAGATGGTTACTTGATCCTACCGGCCGAAATGAACAAGTTATTTTGGTTCTGAAAATTGAAGATATTGTGCTTCGTATTAGTGGCCAACATGTTCCAAAGACGCCTAAGATGATGAATCTGTTCCAGATACTTCTCATGTATAATAATCCTTTGGTCAATTCCTTCTCCAGTAGCTCCCCAAGCGAGTAATTTGACGAATCCAAATAAGAAGATCAAAATGAATCATGAAAAGCACGAGCTTGAAGGACGATATCAAATTGTTGGCTATTTGACGCTTTGAGCTAAAGATGGGCAACCCCGGCGTTGCTGATACATGATGGGAAAGTCATATAAAGAAGATGTAGCATGACCCCATATAACTCCGAAGAGTCAACACCGAAGACTCAACAACGTAGCCTCAATACGAAGACCCAACAACAAAGTCCAACGCTCAACTCCCGCTCCGAACCTCAATTCAGTAGATTCAATTACGCAGTTCAAGCTACGGATCACGCAGCTGATAGCGGAGCTTCAAAAATATGAAGGGGATTCAGCTCCATCCGCAGACAAAAATCAGCGTAGTAGATGAGCTCAAAGGGGCAGTAACTTTTGCTTTCATAAGCTTATGCCACCAGCTTCCGAAACCAAAAGGGGGCATACATACATACATTACACGGAACCAAAGAGTTTGCAATCACTTTCAACCCTTGCATTTTGTTTTTACTAGTAGACATCTTTATGCACGCATCACACATTTTGCAAAACTCGATGCATGTCTTGCAAACTACATATATTTTCATAAAATGGAGAACCGGGGCAAGCACCACCGGTCTCAGATCTTCATATTGGGTAAAGCGTACACACGCAATTTCTCCGGACTCCCCTGTAAAGGTCTATGAGTGTAGGACCATGGGGATGGCATCCGACAGAGAGATGCCCAAGCAATTTATGACGGCGGGTTCATGGAACGAGCGTGCTGACCAAAAGCATCTCATGTCCAACCACGTTGCCTAGACCCCCACCGTTAGGGAATCCTCTGGCCCGGGATTAGCCAACGGGGTGACAGGTCTCAAGACGTTCACGAAGGTACATACATCTTCGGGTTCGCATCTCAAACACTCAGCAAAGACGTTCACTAAGGTACATACATCTTCGGGTTCGCACCTCAAACGCTCATTAAAGTCGTTCACGAAGTATACAATGGAGAACCGGGGCAAGCACCACCGGTCTCAGATCTTCATATTGGGTAAAGCGTACACACGCAATCTCTCCGGACTCCCCTGTAAAGGTCTATGAGTGTAGGACCATGGGGATGGCATCCGACAGAGAGATGCCCAAGCAATTTATGACGGCGGGTTCATGGAACGAGCGTGCTGACCAAAAGCATCTCATGTCCAACCACGTTGCCTAGACCCCACCGTTAGGGAATCCTCTGGCCCGGGATTAGCCAACGGGGTGACAGGTCTCAAGACGTTCACGAAGGTACATACATCTTCGGGTTCGCATCTCAAACACTCATCAAAGTCGTTCACGAAGGTACTTACATCTTCGGGTTCGCATCTTATGCATACAACACCCAACCGAAGAGTTTGCACTTACTTTCACCCATTACATTACGACAATGCTCGCATACTTATTACTCAAAACATTTTATGTTTTTTCGATGTTATCACACATACCATGAATGCATATTATTTATCTAAGAATATGATGCACCGATGCTTCTATGACAATTGAGATTACAGGGAGTGCTCAACTGCGTAGCCGCCACTGCGTACAAAGTTCTCAACCTCGCGCAGCTACCAAACTGAATGCAAAAGCCTCTTGACAAGGAGCAGCTGAAGGAAGAAACAACCGAAGCATGAGAGATTATGGCAAGAGTGATTTTTCTTAAGGACCGATCATCATCAACCCTCAAGAAAAGGGGCAAATTGTAGATACCATAATCTGCATCACACACATGGCGACTATCGAGAGCTGAAGTAGGATAATATGGAGCAGCCGCAATGCACCGCATCCTGTCCAAGGTCTGCTTCAATATGAAGCTAAGGCTAATTTAGTAAACTCGACTAAGTATTTTCCTATAAAAAGAAACATTATTAGGTTAGAAAGAGGGGACCGGCCTCCTTCCTGCTCGAGCTCTCTCACAAAACTCCACCTCTAATGGAGTTTCATCACCTTTTGTAATAAAACCAATACGTAATAAAACTCACACTATCATTACCCCGTGGATGTAGGCAATGCCGAACCACGTAAATCACTTGTGTTGATGCCTTCTTATCCTGATTACTCTTTATCTTTGGCTTACGATTCTTATTTTCATTCAATTTGGTTTACTGTTTTATGGTTTCAATCAATTGGTTGTGTACACTAACAATCGGTGTTCACATTCTTTGCAGAAAGGATTATAGAATTGCAATTCAGTATCTGCGCTCCTCTGTCAATCTCAATCAGGTACACCTGTGCTTGATTCTGATTATTGTCACGAGGTGGGGGTGGCGGCAATGGTGCTGGATTTTCCAAAAAAAATGCTTGAGCTTTCCCTTTTCAATTATTCGTCAGACGTTTTGTGTGGTGCCCATGGAAACGATGATATTTGCAAAACTCATTACTCCTTGCTCTTGTTAGTGGCTCACTCCCTAGGTTTGGCGGAGCAGGAATCTCTTCAGTTAATATAATTGCTTCCCATACCCTTTCTACTGTCGTATTAAGTCTAGGAAGTACTACATCTTCAAATTGTGGTCCCCTGTCCCCATATCTTTGAACTTGGTTATACCTTTGCTGATTTCCCGAGTTATCACCTCGTGATTTGTGATTCCTTTACCTTGTTCGATGTACCTTGGGTGTTGATGGATCCATTCTTGATCTCCGCCAGATACAGTTACTAGTTTTGCAGGAACTGCATTCGATGGTTCTTCTTTTTCATGCTTTGAGTTATTTTCTACTACATTTTCCATTCTTGGTAAAAGTCGCGAACTCCCTTCTTTTGGTTGGACTGGTGCAACTTCGTTAACTTCTTTCTGCTTCTCTTCTAGGGCAATATATTCTTCTTGGTACTCCCTGAGTTCATTCATCGTTAACGAGTCATGAATTATGAATATTTGAGTGTACAAAAGATCAGTTGGAATTAGGGCGTTCACAAAGGCTAAGATGAAGTTCTTCTCATCAGCTCTTCCTGCGAGTTCACTACATTATACAATCCTCTATCTAGTCACAAGACCTCGCAGACTCTCTCCGGGTCTCCTCCTTAGGTTGAATAGAGTTTTTATTCCTGGTCTCAACATGTTGTTTCTTATGTATGTCGTTAAAAATATTCTTTGCAAGTCTCTAAATGAAGAAATTGATCCCTCAGGAAATCCATCAAACCATGCCAACGCTTCCCCAGTTAGGCTGGCAGGAAAGTATTTGCACAACACAACTTCGTTTTGTGCCCATTGCATCAAGGAAGGGGTATATTGCTTTAAGTGTTGCACTGCACTCTCTGATCCACTGAATATGCTTCCGAAGGTTGGTAATTAACATCTCACAGGGATTCTAGCCTCCAATACTTCGCGTGTAAATGGAGATTTGCCCGCCTCTTCTATTTCATCAGCTAGTTGCACTCGTCCTCCTCTTCGGGAATTGATAATCATTGATCTCATATCTCGTAATTCGTTCAGAACAGATTGGTTTATCTCATCTCTACCTTCATCTCTCCTATTTCTTATTCCTCCTCTATCTCTTCTATCATCCTCGCGCCTTTTATCTTCTTCGCGTTCCCTTTCATCTTCATATCTTCTTTCTTCTTCACGTAATCTTTCCTCATCGCGCAATCTTTCCTCATCGCGCAATCTCTCTTCTTCGCGAACTCTCTCCTCCACTCGTCTTCTATCTTTTTCGAATCGTCGCCTCCGATATTCCCATCTAGTCTCTTCCAGTGCTCTCCTTATCTCAATTTCTTCGTTGTTTTCCCTTTGGCATCTCCTTCTTAGTTCTCTTCTCTCCTGATGCCTCCTTTCTTCACCTTCGTCATTTTCCAGCATTTATTCTCTCTGACGTAAATTCCTCCTAAATGACGAACCTGTTCTCGCATCTGATTCTCCTCCTCGTGGATCATGAGCTGCTCTTTCTTCGTTGAGCTGACGATTCTGCTTCATCAAAGTGGCATTTTGTCTCACAAGTCTGGTTCTTTGCTCCACTAGATCTCTTTCTCTTTCTCTTTCTAGACGAAGTATTTCCCTTAATTGCTCCAATGTCATATTCTCTTCATTGATATTCTCTTCTCTTTCCCCACCTAATGGTTCTTCTTCCCTAGCCGTGTCAGTTTCGGTAGTATGAACCGATCCTTCTCGATAACGGTTCTCATTAAGGTCGCAGTTTTGTTGTTGATTCATACCACGTCTTCCTCCCATAGTTGATGTTTCCCCTATCTCCATTCTTCTTCCCCTCTTTGCCGCTAAATGTTTGCTTCTTCTCGACGCTATTACATTCTTTGCCCGATCTAGAACTCTTGCCATCAACCAACTTCTGTCGAATTAGTTTTTGCTCATCGATTCGCCAACGATCTTTTACTAACTGGATCTAGCTTCTGCTCAATCTGATGATGGGTCTTTTGAAATAAGAAACTTCTCAAAATAAAGTCTAGATCTACCATACTTTCTAGATCCTTAACGCAATTGACCTATTTTGATTGTCGACTTCAAATTTTATGAAAAAGAATAACTCGTTAAGAGATTTTAAAAAGCTTGAGAATAGTTTCAACTCTTTCTCCAAATATCAAGTGAGAGTAAACTCTATTCTTGAATCCCTTCCTTCTGGACGCAAAAATGTAACTACTGGAAATCCAGTAGTACACCCAAATGATAAACACAACAACTCTAAGACATTATCAAGCACACGAAATAGAAATATTACTTTATTTATTTGATCGGGATGATGATGATGATGAAGAAGATATTACAAGTATGAGACTCACAAGAACCCTAACTACTTTTCTCTCAACATGACCTCTCCTAATACAAAATTCAAACCCCCCTTACAATGAACCATGCTCTCTATTTATAGGGAAAACTATGTAGTGGATTACAGCTCATTTTACTTCGCCAGACATCACACATTTCACGCAATCCTTCTTTTTACTTCGCCCAAGCTATTTTCAATAAAGTTAATCCATTGCTTTCGCCTATATGTTCGGTAGTTGTCGATACACCTATCCTATTTCTTGTACAACAATTCAGACTTCGTGTTCCTCCTCTTTCTTCGTGAAGTATCTTCTGGTCCAAGTAATCAATACCTCGCTGATTGACATCTTCGCAGATCTTAGACGGAGTGTAACTTCGCAGATCCATTATTCACTAAAGTATCTCTGACACATGACTTGACTCGTCACTGATATTTCTTCTCGAAATTGGTAATAAGCGATCTCTTACTTTAGGATTTACTTTGTGATTTCGTTCAGCCTCGTTCGACCACGTGGCGAGTAGATTTTCCGTACCTACAATGACCAAGACTGACAAAGATTATAGAGACAGAAAAATGTTCTAAGTTGGGTTTAATGGTTTCTTAGGTCTTAGCTAATTATCAGACTGGATATGCTTGTTGGATATCATGTATGAATTACTATTAACGAAAAAAAAAATTCAACTACAGATTGAATATGCTTAGCTAATTACATACGCTAAGCGTATAGCTGAGATATTTGTATGATTAAAATATTTTAAACAAGTTGCAGTAAAACATGTATGGCTGCCATTTTTTTCGATCTCATGAAGAGCATGTTCCCCCGCGGCCCTGCATTGGTCATCCTAATCAATTTAATTCCCTTTTCAAAATCAGTATATTTTCGGATTAGATTTATACTGCTTGCCTTTTATATATTTTAATTGAATTAAAACATGATTATTTTTTTTAATAAATAGATAACGGTTGGGTTAGATCCACCAATAAGATTAATTTGTTTTGTGCACACTCTTTAAAGGAGTGTGCACAAATTGGACTCGGCATAGTGGTAGATTGAAGATTTAAGAGTGAACATAGTTTGAATCCTCTTCTAGTTGAGCAACAATCAAACTAGGAGGATCAGGTAACCAAACATGACTCAATTTATCGACTCTAGATAGTTTGGACAATATGTCCGCTATTTTATTCTTCTCTTTAGGCACATAAGAACATTGCCAAGAGTTAAAATCTAAAAAACATTGCTTAATGGTGCGAATTAAATTGTGTCTTCTTCTGTAACAATTATTATGCTCATCATTCACTGCGTTAGCCACCAGTTTTGAGTCCAATTCAAACCGAACATTTTGTAAATTCACCTCATTTTCCCATGTAATCGCCTCCCACAGACCTTGGCACTCTACATGTTCTGGAGTAGTTGAAGCTGCTAAGTAGATGCATTTGGATCCTTTATGGGTACCTGCAAAATCACGAGCGATTAGACCTGTACCGCCATTATTATTTAGAAATGAGCGATTAGATCTGAATTAATAGTAATAGTTCCTCTTGGAGGAGAAGACCAATGAAAATTATTCCTATGCTGTCTATTTGAGTTAGCTGGTCTTTTCCTAGACATGTCAGTGAAATCTGAGAGATACTTCCTGCAGTTTTGTATAATAATTTCAGGTGAAGAAAAAACTCCCTTGAATACACTATCACATCTATGAGACCAAATGCACCAAGATACAATAGCTATTTTTCAAATTACGTCTTCATTAATCTGACCAGATTGTAGCTGCATGAAATGACTTATGATCCAGTTCTTAAGAGTTACAGTAGATGGATTTCTTATCCCCAGCACAGCAAACCAAACCAAGTGCACAATATGGCACTCAAGAATACAGTGTGAGGAGGTCTCAGTTACTTGCTTGCAGAAAGGACAACTGTAATTGCCATTTTGAATTACATGAGTTAATTTATCTCTGGAAGGAAAACCATCTTTCACGCATTTCCAGAGAAATTGGTTAACTCTTGGTTGTAAAGGTAACTTCCACAACCTTTTGAATACACTCTTCATAGCATCACTGACTGAGTGTCCAACATTTTTCTCCTCAAACATCTTTTTATAAGCTGACTAAACAGAAAAAACTCCATTTTTCTCCCGAGTCCAAACTAGTTTGTCTTCAAAATTAGGAAAGATGGAAATATTAAGAATTGAACTTTCAGTTTGGGTATCAAAAAGAGGGAACACCAAGTCTGAATTCCAACTACAGTTATCAACAACAAATAGTTGATAGACATGAGTATATTGAGAGTGATTAATAACACCTTGTCTAGGAGTTGGTGGCTCATCCATTCCATACATCCAGTTATGCTTCCAGATAAGAATTTTATGACCATTTCCAAGTGACCAAAAACTGAACCTAAGGATGGAATTTATCTCAGAACTGATGCTAGTCCAAGACCAAGTGGAATTTTTGCTTTTCTTTATATTAGAAAGTTGACCATATGGGAAGTATTTAGCCTGTAATGATTTTGCACATATTGAAGTTTGGTCAGTACACAATCTCCATGCTGATTTTGTCAAGATTGCTTTATTGAACGGATGAAGATCTCTAAACCCCAAGCCTCCTTCCTCTTTTGGAGTATTAACACTCTTCCAAGTAATAAGTTGTTTACCTTTGTTTGACTCCTTTTTCCTCCAGAACTTTTGCTGCGTGGAGTTCATTTTATTGATGGTATTATCTGGAAGTTTGAAACTCAGCATATGATGAACTGGTATAGTATTTGTCACATTTCTTACCATCACAGACCTAGCAGCTTCTGACATATTAGTGCATCTCCATTTTGTTAGCCTTGCTTCCATTTTGCTGTTAAGAATAGAGAAAGGAATTTTCTTATTTCTACCAAGAAAAAATGGTAGACCTAAGTATTTTCCCTCATTGAGATCCATTTTTATGACTTAAAGAATACCACTTATTGTCTGGCAAGATGAAGGATTCATATTCTTACTAAAGTATACTGCTGATTTGTGAAAATTTATGAGTTGGCCAGAACAAGAGCTGAAATATTCTATAATCTGAAGAAGTTTTCTTGTTTGATCTAAGTTTTCCTTACAAAATAACAAGCAATCATCTTAGGAGCAAATCTTGAGATTTTCATACCTGTCAACTGCTTTGTAGTTTCACAATGATTCATGTTTCTTGAGAAAGCCTCCATTGCTAGGATGAAAAGGTAAGGGGAGAGGGGATCCCCTTGCCTAATGCCTCTTGTAGGTTTGAAAGAAGAGATGGACAACCATTAACCATAATCTCAATTAGGGTAGTTGAGATGCATTGATATATGAGATGACAGAACTTTTCAGAAAAACCAAACTTTTTTAGAACTTCCATAAGAAACTCCCATTCTAGCCTATCAAAAGCTTTTGACATATCCATCTTTAAAGCTAGATGACCAGTTCTACCTTTTTTCTTCTTCATAGCTTGAACCAATTCTTGAACCATACAAATATTTTCAGAGATCAATCTCCCAGGGACATATGCATGGGAGAGATGATATTGACCATGTGCTTCTTAATTCTCAGTGCAATGACTTTAGAAATTATTTTGTAAATTGTATTGCAAAGAGCAATAGGTCTGAAATCTTCTGATTTTTGAGCTGAGTTGGTCTTGGGAATTAAAGTAACTCTAGTGCAGTTTAGTTTCTTCAAGAGAAAACCTGAATGAAAGAAGGCTTGTACTACTTTACGGACATCATCTTTAACCACTAACCACTGAGATGATAAAAACCAGGGGGGAAACCATCTGGACCTGGAGAAGTCCAAGGCTCCATAGACATAAGGGATTTATGTATTTCTTGTTCATTTGGAATTGCAATTAGTTCATCATTGTCTTGCTGATTGATACAGGAAGGAATATGCTGGAGAAAATAATGACTATCTGCTGGATTTCCTGTAGTGCTGATAGTCTGAAAATGATTTACAAGTAGCTGCTCAATGGAAGATTTTTCTAGACACCAAGAACCATCTGGAGCTTTAAGAGAATCTATCTTGTTTCTTGTTCATCTCTGATTAGCTCTAATATGAAAATATTTAGAGTTCTTATCCATATCATTATAAAACCTGTCTCTCGATTTTTGTTTGTTTGAGCTTGCTTGAATGTCATTTAAAGAATCAATTTGCTTCTCCAACTCTATAACTTTAGAAGTATTACTTCCTTGAACATCCGTGACTTGCAGAGTAGATAAATCTTGTTTGAGTTCAGTGATTCTAGAAGGAATATGTCCAAAAGTGGACTTACTCCACTTAGATATGAAATGTCTAGTGTTTGCCTGTTTATCAGTCAAGATAAAAGCTGCACAACCAGAGATGTTAGAGTTCCAAGCATTAATGATTTCATTAGCACATGAATTATTTTGAAGCCAGTGTTCAAAAAACTTCCAATTTTTCCCTGATGAGACTATATGGCCATAAAGAGAGAGCATGATAGGAGCATAGTGGTCGATTAAATTGAAGTTATGGCCTCAAAATAAAACAAACTGAAATCATGCAAATAAATTTTAATCCGCAAGGAGTGAAGAAAATGTTGAAAGCTCGTGTACCGTCATGGATTTATTGCATGAAAAACTATCAGACTCTATAGTGGTAACTGGTAATACTCCCGTCTGTCACGCGGGTGACCCCGGCAGCAGAGTTTTTGTCTTAGGCTTATTTTTGCTGACAGTTCCTGCAAATTTAATTCTAAATGTCCCTCTCTGTACTTGCAGGCAGGTAAAGCCTTGAGCATACGCCATTATACTAATCGCCAGTGATAATAAAATTTAATGGATTAGAGGTTAAAATTTAAATAGTAATTCTAATATTTATTTATGGATTAAATACTAATTGCAAACATCATAATTTTGTATATAAATGCTAGGTGGTACAGAGCTAGTTGTTGTACAACTCAAACCACCTTCTATATGATTCTTCTCTGCCTTGCTCATCTTCTTTGCTAAGTTTATATCCAGGTTGGGAAGAAATTTACCATTAACATGTAAATTCTCTGATTTGCCTAAAGTGTTTTCTTTTTGGTACTAGTTATCTCTGTGCGCTCTCCAGCACTTCGAACTACTTCTCTTGTTAGAGTAAAGACATTTATCCAGCAAAGCCGGAATACTACTCATCACCAGCTAATGATTATGAATATCATCATAAAGCCCTGAACGACGTCGTCCTGCCTACTACCGGGACTTCATTGATGGCAGCATCATCAACCGTGCTTGAAACCCGACCAGTTAAAAGGATAACTTCGTCAGCGTCATCCTGGAAATTCATCAATTTCTTTCGCCAAGTGTATGAAGAACACTATCCACCAGATTTTCTGAGAAAGGTTATATCCCCTTGTACCACCTTCTTTGTTGTTAAAATACACAAAATGCCTTAGAGTCGAAGTTTAACATCTCACTCCCGGTCATATATATAATCAACAGGTAGTGGCAGAGATGGTAGCTACATTTCTGCTAGTTTTTGCAACATGTGGAGCAGCAGCACTGAGTGAAAGTGATGAACAAAGACTCTCCAAGTTAGGAGCTTCTATTGTTAGTGGGCTTATCGTCACAGTTATGATATATGCCGTCGGTCACGTTTCAGGAGCTCATATGAACCCTGCCGTCACTTGCGCTTTCGCCGCCGTAAGGCATTTCCCTTGGAAGCAGGTACATATATGTTTATTTTACCAATCTCAAAACTATCGCACCACTGTATTATGTTTGGGATATTTTGACTTTGGTGTTTATAAAACCGTATACATTTGAGTTTGGTGCCTAACTTTGTACAAATTTGAATTTGGTGTCTAATTTTATCCAAATTTGAGTTTGGTGTCCAGTCAATCGCTTTGACTTTGTTCGCCTTGACTTTGTTTGACCGTTTGACCATCTAAATTTAGAATTGAAATTGTGAAATGACTAATGAAAAACTAATTTTTAATATATTTACTAACTATACCCACTTCAATACCATTACCATAAAAAGTTATTTTCTAATTAGCCATATGGTAGACACGCCTTTTCGAGTGGTCATATATGTTTATTTTACACAAAATTGGTCAATTAATCCAATAACGACAATTTCTGGGTGAAAAAGACATGTAAAACTTGATATTGTTTAAATGGACGAGAATGTAAATATAGCCAGGATGCAAAGAGTTTCATCCTACCCATTTTCAAATACTTTTTCTTATTTTTAATTTACATCAGAATGCATCCAGTTTCACCCTCGCTATTTTTTAAGTTTAAGTCAGGATGAATCTAGTTTCATTATTATTTCTTTTCGAATTAAAAGAATGATTTGAATTAAATGAATCTTTATAACTTTTTTTAATTTGTAAATTAAATGATTTGAATTAAAAGAATAGGGCAAAGTACAAAAGGATACAACAATAAATGAGTGACCAAGCGAAACAACAACTATGGTGACATCTAACACAAAACAAACAAAAAGGAAGCTGTTTTTATAAAAGTCAGTCAAGTAACCGTTCACGGCCGTGATGGATTGGTAGGACGGTTGGCTGGACTTGTAAGATTCCAAACTATTTACATCAAATAGCTTAGCTAATAAAGATACATACATGGGATAAAGATGTAAAATTCCATGTCATCCTTGAAATAAGGACAATTTTTAACTTTCTCTCTCCTCATGGTCTGACTTCATGTCGGCGACTTAACTTTCTCACGTTTCTCGCCTGTTTTTTCCTCCAACGGTACTATAACGGTCACTTTTGGCCGGAAAGTAACCGGATGTTCTAACCGGAAATTCAATGAAGCACAAATTAGTCACTCTACCATGTCAATGCAACTGCAATCATCTCAATCATCACAACTCGAGCAGCAATCTCACTTTCACTAAGGAAACTTATGATTTTGATTTATCGAAATCACACAACTCACACAAATCACATATCTCTCAAAAATCACCTAAACCTCACGAATCTCTCAACTCACACAATCATTTCAGCCTAATCTCTGGAAGTTCAAGAAGATCTAGTAGCTCAAAAACTCAAAGCCACAAAACAAACACAAATTCTCCCTTCTCAAATTCAAACTCTTTACTTCTGTTTCATTCTGAACTGGCTTCAATGCTTTTTGCTACTCATGCCCTGACAGTTCAATTCTCCAGTTCTGAACTCACAAATTCTATTTCTGTGATTTCCCTGAGATTCAAATTTCAGGGTTTCTTTGGTAATCAGTGGAGATGGAAAACTTTAGAGTACTTGAGGATTTTTTCAGTTGCACCTGTAAAGCCTTATGCTGCCTGGAAAATGTATGCTGCTATCCCTGGTAGACTTCCACCTCTATATGGTTATGGTGAGAAATATCTATGCTTCCTATTTCACCTTTCTAGTCACATTCAATTCTATTGCACTATCACAAATCAAAAACATACTACCAGGTGGAAAAACCCCTTTGTCTACCTAGGAACAATCATAATCATCAAGAAGATAACTCTTCATTATATATACAACCTCATCAGAACTCCTCCTGAGACCTGTCTTTCTCAGGTCTCCAATAGTAGACCCAAAATCAAACAATCAGACCACTCAATCATACATAAAAAAGTAAGCCAAACTACCCTTAGCTACATAACAACCAAGATAAACATCATCTACATTCACACCATCATTAGACACATAACAAAGATCAAAACTACCGACAATTACATACCATATCCAAGCAACCACAAAAATTCTAATTCTGTTTGTTCCCCAAAATATACAAAATATAAAAACCCAAAAAGCATTATCTACAAATTCACCTGCTTAAACTGGAACTGCAAGATTACCCACACTATCATTGCCAATCCCACCCAATTATGGATCAGCTTTCAGCCTAGACACAGAAAAATTACCTCTTGGTGTAGAAACTGGCAAAACAACATCATCTGGCACATCATTGGAAGCAGTCACCTCACCAGGGCCAAAGAGGGAAAGATCATACGCAGCCTTGGCCAATTGCTGCATCTCTGGAGCCAACAGAAGACAATTGGGGAAGACTACAGCGCCACTGGGATAGCCAATTCGATCATTCTCTCTAATTCTACTCTTAACAACAGCAGGAACGGGCGCAGAATAGAATCCTTGACTAGCACCCCCACCCACAACCTGCTCCTCTCCAACAAGAACAACACCCTCCCTAACAATAAACTGCCCCTTGTCAGGGTGAACGGCATACACCACCCAACCCTCTTTAGCAGCCTGCAGTTGAGGCAGTTGAGAACTAAATACCTTTGCCTTGGAGAGGTCATGCAGGGTTGGTATTGCTGGCTTGTCATGTGCTGTTGGTACTACTGGCTTGACATACTCTTCACCAGATTCTCCATGCATGCCAGAAAGAGCTTCTCCACCACGATTTTTTTCCATCACCTGGCAATTCACATTGTTAGAGAATTTCAAATAAATGCCATCTTGGTATCTAACAATCCTACTAAAACAAGTCGCAATCTCTTCTATCAACTTCCAGAAACCAAAATCAATCACAAAATTCTCAATAATTTTTACCTGGCTTGCATGCACTTCAAACCGGGGCTTTTTGTAGCAGGGCTCTTCACTGACACCTCGATTTGTAGATACCGCAGGCTGCTCATCCTGACTCACATATTCCATGTAAGCTTGTTCTCGCTTCGACATAGCCGTAGTCTTAGGAAATTGTTCAGTAAAAACAGATTTTGGGAAGGGGAAGCTACAGAGTTGCTAAATAGGAAGACATAACTGATCCTCTCCGTTAAAGCTCTAGAAATGAGAAGATCAAAGGTTAACACATCCCAACCGTCCAACTTCTCTCCTAGAAATCAGTTTGTGGATATCTCGGAGAACTCCTTACCTAGTCATCCCAGGCAGAGACCTATAGAACGCAAGCCCAATCTACTGGTAATGCAGGGGCGGCATCAGACACTTGGCAACAACTTGGATTTTGGTCTTTCGGTCCGGTTTACCCATTTCTTGGAGGTGGAACCGCTTACCGACCCGCAAATACCGACCCTACACCTGCACCGAATGGTGCCCAACAGGTTGAAGCAAGGAGCTTGCAATTACTCAGGCCCATGTATCAGGTATGGTAAAACAATTGGTCCAATCCAGGTAGGATGCGTAACCCTCTCCTCTTTTGTTATTATTACTCTGCAACTCAAAACTATAAGAATCTTAAATTTCATCTCTTATACCATCTCCTTCAGTAAAACCACTAGGTTGATTTATCATAAGATGAAAACCACACATCTCACACACAAAATCAAACACCCAAATATAAAACAAACAAAATGGAATACTAGCCTGACACAAAGCATAGGTCACTATCCCGTGTTAGAGTACACCTCCATAGGTCACTATCCCGTGTTAGAGTACACCTCTACTACAACCATGACCTGCAAAGTTAAAAATTTGACCAAAGCTCAAGCCTATCAGAAACTAGATATCAAGGTTGTCCAATTTACTTTTTACATTGTCATTTACTACTTGCATCACGGAATTGGTTTTGGTGTAGTACTTTCCTACAGGTTATGCTCCCTAAGATTGCTAGTAGTTCAAGGCAACATCAACCTCAACAACAATGGGTGGGTTCCTCTTAGCGGTCAACTCTGGATTGATGCATGGTCGCTATCTTATAACACAGACTTTACTAGGCTCACCTTTCTTCATTACAACCAACTGAAACAAAAAAACAAAGTGTATTATCTGCAAAATGTCAAATTTCATTTCAAAATTCAAATTAAAGCTGACCCAAATAGCTTTCAACCACAACCAAAATCCAAAACCACACTCTATATCAGCCTTTTCTACAAACAACCCCATAACAAACCCAGTCTTTACAATCTCATGGCCTCTACCTCAGGAACTAAAACCTCTGATAGTATTGGAAACCTTGTAAAACAAATGAACTCATCTTTAAACATACCAGAAGACTTATTCCCAAAAGTGTTTGTCAATAAATCCAACATCCTACCAAAGAAGAAGATAGATTGGCAATGGGTCTACATTGGGAGATTGTGCAGCAAAGTATCATATGAAACAAGAGAAATATCAAGATTCATCAACAACAACTGGGAATTACAGAAATCTTTGAAATTTCTCTATGGAAAAAGAAGAAACTACTATCAAATCGGGTTAACTAGCGGTGAAGATTATAAGGTTTTCGGGAAAGGGGGTACAAGAGGAATTTTCGATAAGCTCATTGTCCTAACCGAGGTACCGCAAGGTGACAGAGTTCATTGATGAAGCAAACTTCTACAAAGTCCGCATCCGGGGTTCTAGTCAAAAGAATCCCAACCCACATCGTTCACGACATAAGAAACCTGATTGGACCAGCAGGAATCTATCAAGGATCTAAGAAAGCATATGGAAGAGATGATGATGAGAAAAATCTGGAAGTTCAAATTACTATAGATGTTACGAAAGCTCTCAAATATGGTATTGATGCTCATGAAGATGAAAATACCTCTCACTGGCTTGAATTAGATTATGCTTTGAATGGTATTGCATTCTGTAAAATTTGCAGAATCCTTGACCATCCTGGTCCAATGTGCACTGAAGAAAAAAGAAAATCGCAGCCAACTTCAACTAATGAGTATAATCCTATTTCTGGGAACTCCCTCTCTTCTCATACCACCACTTCCACTCCGTCCAACAAAAGTCTCACTCCTTCCGCAACCCCCAAAAAACCACACACCATACTACATTACTCGGATAAATCAGGAGAAGAAGTTTTTGCTTTTAAGATGAGAGAAGCGCAGCAGCAGACTCTTCTTCGAAACCATTGTGAAGAATTGGATGGTCCATCCCAATACCTGACTTTCCAAGCTGGGTTAGACAAACCTATCGAAGGAAACATCCCAAATACCAATCCTGAAGCCATAGCCTGCCAGAAAAAACACAAGAAACTTCTAGAAAACCACAGAAACAAAACTTCTCAAGGTAGAAAGAAAAATATTAAAGATGCTGCTAGAAAGAGCTACAAACCAATGACAACCACTCAGGAACTAGAGGAAACATTAGATCCCGCAGTCATTTTCCCAAAAATTGATAACAAGATCCAATACCAATTTGCTGATACTGAACTTCAAAACCATACCTCGCTAGCTGACATTCAATCTCAGATGAAGGAAGCTCATAACAAACAGAAAAAACTCTTATGGGAAAGGAGAAGAAGCGAGAGGAACCTAAAAGCCGTCGATGCTGATCATCATCCCCAGCTGGTTGATCCAAAACGGAAAATTTTTACCTATCTAGCCGCCAGGATACCGGAGATGAAATGGAATGAGCACCGATCTGCTAAGAGGAGCAATACCCAACACTCTCCACTGGATGAAGAGCAAATGACAGACAACACTACTAGTAATCTGGAGGGAGCAAACACAAACGAAATCAACCAGGTAATACATTTAAAGCTTGATGTTAAATTCCACATTCATGTCACCATAAGTATGAGGATTGCATACAAAACTTTAGAGAACCACAAAGCTAGATTAATATCCTTAAATTTAGGATACACAATCATCATTTTCACTTACCCTATTATATCATATTTCTGGCAATTCTACTCAATTATAGAATGGGCTGTCAAGGATTAGGACAAGCGACACTACTAGGTATCTAAACAAAGATGCTAAATAAACATAATCCCGAGATCCTCTTTCTCTCGATACCAAACAACAATCTAGAAATCTAAAGAAAATCCTTGGAAACATAGAGTCACTAACTTTTGGTTTGTTGAACCAAAAGGCAAAGCCAAGACTGCTGGGGGACTTGTTTTGGCTTGGAAGACCAACCTAGATGTCACTATTGAAGACTTCTCTGATTATCACATTAATGCAATCATTAAACCTCACCATGGAGACCCTTGGCTTTTTACTGGTTATTATGGCAGTCCTTTTACTACTAATGATAAACCGCATTCCTGGAAAATGATTGAAAATACTCATCTTTGCTAACACTTTACCTTGGTTGATCATGGGGATTGTAACTTTGTTCTGCATGAACATGAGAAATTTAGTCAACATCCAATCAATCAAACTGAAGCTGATATTTTCCTGAGCAAGATTGAAGAAGTAAACCTCTCTGACCTGAGCTACACTGAATGTCCCTTTACCTGGACAAACAAAAGAACTGGTCATCAACTCACAGAACAAAGATTGGACAGAGGTCTAGCAAATGAAGCTTGGCTAGACAATCAACCCAATACCACCATCTCAAACCTTACAGCCATGGGCTCGATCACAACCCAATCATCCTCAATACCAATCCCAATTGGAGACATGGCCAAATCCCCTTGATTTTTTGGTCCATGGCTCAATCATGAAGATTGTAAAACCATTATAGTGATCTTTGGAAAACAACTCATAAAGGCTCCTTAGCCATAAAAATAGCAAGGAAGTTAAGGGACATAAAAGTCAGTCAAGAAATGGAATAAAGATGTTTATGGCAACATAAAGACTAATCTAGAAAAAGCATAAATTATCTGGACTGGTTAACTAAAAACCAGTTTAAACCAAATAAGTAATCGAGCTCAAAGCAAGACAAGACAGAGGGTTGAACATTGGCAACATGTTCAAGAAGCCTTTGGAAGACTAAAAGCAGAGATCAACACATCGATCGGGAGATAGAAATACGGGATACTTCCACATTGCTGCTAAGAAAAGATACGTAAGAAATAAGATAGATTCCATACAAAAGGGGGATGGCTCTTGGATACAAGACAATGCGAAATTACAAACATTTTCACCTGGGTCACTTTTCGGATATGGCTCTTCTTTGAACCCATTCACATTAATCCGTCCATCCTTCAACTAATTCCCACCACCATTACGCCCAAGAAAATCATACTCTTATCAGAACCCCTGAACCGTTGGAAATCAAGAACGTTCTCTTCGGTATGGATGGAGATAAAGCCCAGTGCCCCAATGGATTCCCCCAAACTTCTTCCAAGCCAATGGAACATTGTTGGGAAGATATTATTCACATGGTCCGAGCTTCTTCACAATCGGACATCTACTCAAGGAGATGAACTCAACCTTCATATCCCTCATTCCCAAGAGACCGAAAAACCTACCACACCAGCTCAATTCGGACCCATCTCCCTCTCAAGCAATACAACCTACAAAATCATTTCTAAACTTATTTCCCAGAGACTAAAACCCCTTCTTCCCAAGCTAATATCCCCATTTCAATCAGCCTTTATCCCTGGAAGACAAATCTCTGACGATAATATAGCTATAGCCCATGAAATCATTCACCATATGAATACCGGAAGGGGGAAGAAAGGAAACAATGGAACAATGGGCATAAAGATAGATATGGCAAAAGCCTTTGTGAGTTAGGCGGGAATTTTTACTAAGAGTTTTATCCCAAATGGGATTCAGTTCTCATTGGTGTAATCTAATCCATCAATGCATCTCCACCACTAGCATGGCTGTTCTAGTCAATGGATCTCCAGGAAAATTCTTCAAACCCTCTAGAGGCCTACGGCAAGGAGACCCTCTATCCCCATATCTATTTCTCTTCTGCATGGAAGCTCTCTCCAGGTATCTGACTCACGCTGAGTCCCAACAACAAATCAATGGAGTCAAAATTTGTAAGGATGCTCCAGCTATTAATCATCTTCTCTTCGCGGATGACTGCATGATATTCTGCAAAGCAAATCTACAGGAATGCAATAATCTCATACATATCTTCCAAGAGTTTGGAAAGTCCTCAGGCTAACTAATAAACTTCTCAAAATCTGGCATCTTCTTGACAGAAAATACAGCCCCGGATATTCTTTGATAATATAAGTAATACTATGAAGGTTCAACGGATAAACACAACCGACAGATATCTTGGATCTCCGCTCTTCACTACCAGAGTAAAATCCAAGCTTTCAAACCTTGTGTGGACAAACTTAAATTTAGATTGGCTGGATGGAAAACAAATCTCTCAACTCTTTGGGAAGATGACAATGATACGATCAAGAACCTCCACAACTAGCATATATCGGATGAGGCTGCTTCCAAAATCCCAAAGGCTACTTGCAAGGAGATCAATGCAATCCAAAGGGACTTCTTCTCGGAATAAAGATCGGGATAAATCGAAAGGAGTTTATTATTTTGCTTGGGATGTTGTTAACAAACCCAAAGAGTTGGGAGGGTTGGGTTTCAAGAATATGGAAATTTTCAATATGGCCATGCTTACTAAGATTGCTTGGAGACTAGTCTCGAACCAGATTCTTTATGGAGCAAAGACCATGAAGGCCTCCCATTATCCCAACACCGAAGTCTTAAGATTAGAAACCAAACCAAAAGCATCGACTCTTGGATATGGAAAGGAATGCGGAAGGAATAGCAATGCTTCAACAAGTACTACATTTGGAAGGTGGGCAATGGCTTGAAAATTCATATTTGGAAGGACAGATGGATTCACAATTTCTCTGGAAGACTCATAAAACCTGCCCTTTGCCCAAACAACCTCAACAATGTAAACCAACTTTTCAACACCAATGGAGTTTGGGACACCTCTATCCTAAACCAATGGTTCACACCTGAAACTCAAGCCCTCATCCTTCAAACCCCACATAACCATATTGAGCAGGATCAAGTCGAATGGTCTCTCACCACCAACAAAAAATTTTCTGTCAAGTCCTTATATGACAAGCAGATACAACACATGTCCTAATATCCTGCCCTGCTGCCTCTGAAGTTTGGAAAAGGCTATTTGGAGAACACCATAATCTATTCACCACCTTCCACTCCTTCCATGACTGGCTAAACACCTGGTTCCGGGCAGACAACAATAACACTAGCTGGAATGACACATATGCAACGATATGCTGGTTCATCTGGAAAGCAAGATGTGATTGGGTCTTCAGAAAGATTACCCCATCAGCCAATGCCACTGCTCAGGAGATTACACAACATCTATGCAACCATTCCAGATTCACCATAAACACCGAGCATATCATGAATAATCTCTATTACCAGTTCACCAATACCAACCACTCTCAAGAGAATCATAATCAACACAAACCGTTATCGATAAATTTGGAATCACTATTAGCATGCATATTGATCCCTTTGATCAATACCAGGCTAATAGTGAAACACATTCTTTTACTAACTATTCTCTTGTTGCTATGACCTTCTCAGGTAAATGTATGGGAACCAGAAACTACAAGGACTTTACAACTGGAATCAGCAGAGCAGAACGATCAAGCAGAGGAGCTGAACTAGCACTCTCATGGGGAAAAACAATGCAGCATGCCAACATCACTTTTGCTGCTGAGTCCGAAGACACTCTACAAACCATCAAAGCAAAATACAATTGGGAAGTTCACCAAAGATTCACAGGTCAAACTACTCATCAACCAGGCAGCAATAACAAAAGCCAACCAATTACTTTTGTTCTTGGGAAGCTCACTAGAATCACTCCTCAACAAAACTATGCAGCTATTAACTTAGCCAATCTGGCCAGACAGTCTCCTTTCTTCACTGACTCTATATGGAGAGGAGAAAATTTATCTACTATCATGCATGTTTTACAAATTCCTCAGAATCAGTTTGATCTGAATTTATGTAAAAACACTAATTCTATTTTGAGAAATGATCCTGTTGCTAGAGTTAGCACATGTATCACAACGGATGTAACCGAGGGTAGGCTTTCTTGCTAATGGCCGTTACTCTCTTTTTCGTATAAAAAAAAAAAAGGACAATTTTTAAATTAGAAAAATAAGAAAACGATTTGGTAAGCAAATTAAACAACTTAAAATGCAAGAGCTTGATATAATAAAAAATAATTAAACAGAAAAGACGTGTCGTCTCAAGATTTGACAACATTTTTTCTGATAGTAAACGGAAGAAAAATGATCAACAAATTCTTCACGTCGTACCCCTTTACTTAAGAGCATATCTATATGGTATTTTCTCAACAGGTGATCAAATTCCTTGGTGTGTGAATATGGCATGTCTACTAATAGTTTTCTCGATAGCTTTAATAACATGAGCAGGAGCCATAAAGAGCGAGAAGTAATAAATAGGAATACTCTGGAGTACACTCTTTATGAGGGTTAACTTACCACCCTTAGACAAGGTTTTTCTTTTCCAAGTAGCAAGTCTCGCTTTACAAATTTCCAGAATCTTATCCCATTTTGAAGCATAATTTGTTTTCTCGCCCAAGGGAATGCATAAATAAGTAGTTGGAAAACAATCACAGGAGCAACTTAAAATTTCAGCTAGACCGTCTAGATCTTCAACATTTCCTACCCCAAATAAACTACATTTGGCAAAGTTGGTCTTAAGACCTGAAGCACATTGAAACCATAAGAGGATGTATTTAAGATTTCTTACTTGCACATCATCAGCATCCATGAACACTAAAGTGTCATCCGTAAATTGCATATGACTAATCTTGATACCGTTAGAAGAATCGGAAGAAACAAAGCCCCCCAGCAAACCTGTCGCTTCAGCTTTTTCAAAAAGCATTGTTAGCACTTCAGATATAACAAGGAAAAGAAAAGGCGAAAGAGGGTCACCTTGGCGAAGACCCTTTTCGGAAATAAACTTACCAAACGCGGAACCATAATAAGAACAGAGAAAGGAACTTTTGAGATGCAACCGAAGATCCATTTTTGCCATATTTCTCCGAAACCCATAATTTTGAGAACTAGCTGGAAAAAGCCTCTACTAACCAATCTCCAATTTGTTTGCATGTAGGTGCCTATATATGCTGCAGCTCAACTTGTTGGAGCTTTGGTTGCATCTTTTACCCTTCTAAAGTTACTGCACCCAATCAAAAATATTGGAACTACTTCTCCTTCCGGAACTGACCTCCAGGCTTTGGTCATGGAAATTGTTGTCACATTTTCCATGATGTTTATCACTTCGGCAGTGGCGACCGATACCAAAGCAGTAATCTTTTTTTTTTTTTTTTACTTACATTCAGTTTTTGAAACGATGGATAAGAATTCTACATGTTTTGGTTTGTTCTACCTTAGGTCACGCAGCTTACGTTATGGTCACTTGTCATTTCTTTCCGAATTATTATTTCGCAGGTTGGAGAATTAGCAGGGATAGCCGTTGGTTCTGCGGTGTGCATCACTTCCATCTTAGCTGGGTATGATTAATATTAATTACTATATATGGATCAATGCAACACGACCAAATCTTACACTAATCCTTAATTATGTTGGTTTTGAATTAGGCCGGTATCAGGTGGATCAATGAACCCCGTGAGGACGATTGGTCCAGCCATAGCTAGCAAACATTACAAAGGATTATGGGTGTATTTTGTTGGACCCTTAACTGGGACGCTACTTGGTGCATCCATTTATAACGTCATACGAGACTCAAATAAGCCAGTTCCTGTAAAGTCTGGATCATCTTCATTCAGGATTGGTCGAAGTGGTCGAATAAGCAATGTGGAGGAAGAACATGAGATTGCAAATGAAGATCCTCTCCGAACAGCTTAGCGTACTCATCCTGATCAATAACTATAACCTTACACATTTCGGTTGTATCTGTACGAATTTACCTTGTGTGGAGTGTTTCTTTCTTGTTTAATAACTATGCACTTTATGGGTTGTATCTGTACGAATTTACCTTGTGTGGGGTGTTTCTTTCTTGTTTGTATAATAACTAGGTTTTAGTTCACCTGCTTCAATTTTATTGCAAGTTACTGTTATTTTCGTTTGAGACCCAAAGGTAGATACTCCGATCCCCGTTCTTCAAGAAGTAAATAAGAAACAAAAAGTCTCAATAGAACGTAAAAAGAAAACAATGGAAAAACCTTCCTCTCTCACAGTCTTCTAAGAGCTTCTCCAATGGTCATGTGGTCAGTTTCACATGTGGTATTGTGGGAAGATATCCTTTGTTATACATGGCAACCAATTTTCCTAAAATTATGGAATAATTTTTTTTCATGTCCAACCTATCCTATCTATATTGTGTTTCTTTTTTGGCGAGCTGTCCTCTTTATTTTCGTAATTTCAAATTACCTAAAATATTAATTCCATCCTTTTTATTTCTTTTTATCATTCGTTGTTCTTTACTGTTTGTGATTTATTTTTTCGTAATATGATGAGTGTCACAGAGAATTCTATGAGTAAAAAAAATTAACCAAATCAACTCGAAGCCACGTCATATTTAATCATGAACGCGCAATTGGGGGATAAAAAAAGTAATTGGGGGATACAAGAAAAGGACAAAAAAAAAGTCCAAATATCAATTCGGGGTCACCCCTTATCTAAGTATTTTTTTAAATCCTAATCTACCCCTCACTAATCAGGTTTAGTGGTTAATAATAATTAGTAAAAATCTTAAGTATTTGTTAAATGATTAGTGTGTATTTGTATTTGGGTGAATGAGATGAGAGTAGAAAGATGGAAAAAAAATTTGAGAGGGAACTTTTTTTGGTGGAAGTGGAGGATGATTGTGAAGAGAGAATTGTTGCTAAGAGGTTGAAAATTTGATTTTTTTTCTTTGAATCCACCATTGTTACAGCTGAAAAAGCTTGGTGCCGGCATGGTATTCAACCAAAAAACCATGCCGGCATGTTCTGGAAATTTTTATAAATTTTTATAAACCATGCCGGCATGGTATTTTTATAAACCAGAAATTTTTATAAATTTTTCTGGTTTTCATCTTCAAAACCTTTTTTTTTCTGGTTTTAATGAGTCTAATTCCGGCACAGTTATGTGATTTTCGAGCATGACGGACCTACTTCCGGCATGGTTTTTGCTTAAATTTCTATGCCGGAACATGATGAAAAGTATCCAGGAAACTTCAATTTTTTTCACTTGACTACCGGCATTGATAGATTTCTATCGAGCATGCTTAGGCACCATTTTCGGCGTGGTTCTTCACCAATTCCGGCATGGTCTTCATCACTTCGGCGATGTAAAAAAATATTCCGTTTTGAGTTTTTCTGGTTTTAATCAGTCCACTTCCGGCATAAGTAGTTAATTCTCGAGCATGCTAAGCACGGTTTCCGGCATAGTATGTTGCTTAAATTTCTATGCCGGCACATGATGAAAAGTATCCAGAAACTTCAATTTTTTTCACTTGACTACCGGCATTGATAAATTTCTATCGAGCATGCAGGTACTCGATTCTGACATTGAATGTTAGTTACCAACCATGCCGAAAACAAACTCCCGAGTTTTGGAAGAACAAACTCCTAAGTTTTGTGGTTCCAAACCGAAAACAAATCAAGCAAACAAATTGTTCAAGACTCACAAACAAACATAAACCAACACTAGATTGTTCAAACCAAACTAATACTCTTCATCTTGCTCATCTTGCTCATTGTGATCATTGTGCTCACGGATTGCAAGTCGACTACACGGTCAACACCACTCTCCCAAATTATCCCTCTTGTACCAGCCCCCAAACGAATCTTACGACCTTCATCTTTCCCTCGAGGAGGCAGAGATCGAGGAGTATCAAGACAATCCCTCCTTCTTCTCTTAGTGACAACATCTTTATTTTTTTCTTTTGTTGGCTTCCTTTGCTTTTGACCTATATCGTAAGCACACGGAAAGCAATGAATATAAGACAACTCAACTTCAGTTTTAGTACTGGTGACAAATTCATAAACTCTCCTGTGTGTTTTAAGAGTACTACCGGCATGCTCGAAATATTAGAAATGCATGCCGGTACTCAAAACCGGCATGGAATGAATCCAAAAAACAATGACGGTACTGTTGGCAAATTCATAAACTCTCCTGTATGTTTTAAGTCCACTACCGGCATACACGAATTATTATCAAACACCCGGGTACTACAAACCAAGCCTCTGTATTCATCCTAGATTGAATGCCGGTAGTGAAAATTCAGTCTCTGGTTATTCTGGGGTTGTAAACCGGCACTGTATTCATCATAGATTGAATGCCGGGAACACAAAACCGGCACTGTATTCATACGAATTACAATGCCGGTACTCTCTGAAACTCAACTGTTTGAGTTAGGTTTCGCGATTCTAACCTAAACCCATTGTCATAGAACGATTTAAACACCTACAAAGTAGTTTTAAATGACTTACCTTCTCACAGAAGCCATATATTTGTGTAGTTGATCGTCAGATAACGTTGCTTCTTCGTGTTCTTGCTCTTGAGCAATCTTAGCAAGTATTTCTGCCTGTTTTTGTTGAGCAATCGATGATGTTGAGTTGGATTGGGCATTTGGTTTCTTTCGTGGAGGCATTGTTAATGATTCGGGTTGGTTAATCGACGAAGAAATTTTTGAATCGACGAAGAACGATGAAGAACACTGAAATTTTTTTTTCAAAAACTAAACCCCTAACAGTGCCGGTACTGAATTAGAAATGGGGATATATGTTTGGGTTTTTTGATTTTATTGTTTTAGTAGAGAGGGTATTATGGTATTTTCATAATGTTTTTAATTAACCAAAGGGTATTTTGGTATTTTCATACCCAAAAATCACCCCTTATCAGACACCATGGGTTGGGAGAAGTAATCTATATCCCCCAATTACTTTTTTTATCCCCCAATTGCGCGTTCTTAATCATGTCAAATCACTTAAGTGATGATTTCATTTATTTCTATTGTATAAAAAATTAATCAAATACCTGGACTTGATTTGTTTCAAATTTGATTTGATCATCGATGATGATCATAACATAAAGTCAGAAACGTTGGATAATAGGAATAACTAAAAGTATAAGATAGGCAGATGAGGGATTGATCTTATACGATTGATTCAATGGCTTTGTGTAAATGTGAAATATTGATTTGCAATTAAAATCATTTTTAAATAAACTAAAATTATTTTTAATCAAAAAATCTGACTAGGATAGGTAGACATCCTCTACCTGAACCTCTAAAACAAGAGATTAACCAAGAGGATGTCTAGCCAAAGCCATGCCAAGTCATCAACCCATTAATCTAGGAGGTTAGGGTTGGAGAAAGTTTTTAGGAAAAATGATTGTGTATCCTACATGGATAAAGACTTTTTTCCTCACACAAAAGCCATTGGAAAAGCTCTAATGATGGCCCCTAAAAATGGCCCCTGCTAATCTCCAAGTCCGCGAGACCCGCCTCTCTATGAGGAGTGGTTTTTACGTAATTTGTTTGTGCCGTCCGAGTAGAATTGCTGTAATAAGAAATTGACGCAAGTATTTAACTTTGTTCGACTAAACCAAAATCCACCGGGTGATGAGAGTTTATGATCAGCTTATTAAAAGAGTTCCATTTTAGGGAGAGTGGTAAATGAGTAAGAGTCTTTCTAACCTAAACGATGAGAAAATGTGCAAATCCCATTGGAAACTTTTCTACTACTAGTGTCTTGCTCGTGCGTTGCACTGGGCTAAGTTATTTGTATTATTATTTGTGCTCAAAATGTGGAGACAGGTTCCCATATTGTGGCAAAATGTAGTATTAGGTTATCGGGTTTCGTTTTTGGGACGACTAATCTTCGGTAAGTTTTCCTCCAAACGCAAAGTATTAGCTTATCGGACTGCGTTTTTGGGACGACTAATCTTCCGCAAGTTTTCCTCCACATTTGTATTTCTTTTCTTTTGATAAGAAAAAGAATTTTATTAATGTGGTTCAGGCACAATATGCCTTGATAAAATAGCTTCAATCCAAGGAGAAAAATCTTTAAACTCCTCAACTATCAACTTATCTAATCTAAGTTTCCTGGAAATATTATCTGCTAAACTATTGTTATCTCTTAACATGAGAGATTTTCCAAGAACTAAAAACAGAAAGAATATGTTTGATCTCTTGTAAGAGTTTATTACTTTCCCATCTGATCTGAACATTATCAGTGGTAATGGAATTAACAACTACTTCAGTGTCTGCAATCAGGTGAAAATTGTCCAACTTTAAGCTTTTGCTCCATCTTAAAGATTCTAGTATAGCCATGATTTCTCCTGCTTCTGAGTCCATTACTCCACTTGCAAGGTGCCCTTAACTCCTTCACAGCAACCTGTATTTGAAAAAAGCACCATTCCAGTACCAGTTTCATTAGTAAGGTGATTGAAAGAAACATCTACAAATAATGTATACTGAAAATTAGTTTCCTGCATTCCAGTGTTAGTAACAGTAATATCTTTAAGCACAGGATGCATGGCAAGATGGAAATTATTCAAATGATGATTGATTCTAGAGACAACGGATATAGGGTTAAGAGTTTTGTCCTGAAACATTTGTATTTCAAAACTGGGATTCTGTTAGGCACACTGAAAGTTATATTTCTAATAACTACTGTTATGCTTCAGAATCTGCCATTCCGTTTTACATACAAAAACACAGTAATTGATCAAGTAACCACCTGATGAAAAGAAGACGTGATCATACAGGACGTTCACAAAGATGCGGAAGTGAATATGAACAGCAAAGTAAAGTAAGATAAGAATCTCATTTGAATCTACCACTTCCAAAACAAAACAAAAATAAAAAAGATAGAAACCCATTTGAATCTACCCCTCTCAAAAACAAAGTTAAACTGAAGTTTCGATTGATAAATTACCTTGACTAATAGATGCCCTGGGAGTTTAAATAATCTCGCCATTTTTTTGACCAATTTCTCGATAGTTTCAGTAGGGTTTTCGACAGTTTTCAGTATCAGGGGAAGAGAGGATAGGGAAGGGATGACAAAAGAATTAGGGATTAGATATGTTTTAGACGTGGTGAGTAGGAAAAGTAGCCAATTAAATCGGAAACTCTTTATTTCTATTGGTAGGGGGCCAGCCGGCCAGGAGCTGTTTTAGACATGATGAATAGTAAAAACAGCCAAATAAATACGAAACTCTTGATTTCTATTGGTAGGGAGCCAGGAGCTCTAGAATTCAAGCTTTTGGCCTAACTTTAGATGTGAGGCCAGCAATTTCACCTCAAATTATATATACAATATATACAATTTGTAAGTTAAGCGATTGCTAATTATTTTTCTATTGTAACACTATTTATTCTTTTGTTTTCTTCTCATTTCCATTGTAGATAACCAAATTCTATCATCCTTCAGTTTGAGATAATTAATATTGAGTACGCATTAATTACCGGTCACCTGTGAATTACTCACAAGAATGACTTGAACTTGCGTCTGAATATGTTTTTTATATACTTGTATAAAGTAAACAATCTTGGTAAAGGGGCGGTAGGAATCGGTAGAGGGGCGGCAACCTAATAAGACAAAAAAGGTCATTAGAAGTAAATTCAAGTGCCCCTTATCAATAAAACCCTGGAAATGACTAATTAACCCTTATTGTTAATAATCAAGTTTAGTAATGATAATCAAGATTAGTGTAGATAATCAAGATTAATTTTGATAATTAATTTTCACTTATTATAGAATCAAAAATCAGATGTTTAGAGTTATAAGAAAAAAAAATTGAGGAGAAGAAAAAAAAAAACTTTTGTGATATTTGTGAAACCCTAGATTTTGATTCACTCCACCAAAATGAGTGATTCCAGTGACCCGGTATACTTCTAAATTAGTTTTCATTAGCCTTTTCTCGCTCAAAATTATCTAAAGTATATAACAAAATCAAAACTTTTGAATTTTCAGAAGAACTTACGGTTGCAATTTTGCTCGTGACCAACCGTAACTCTTAGTTACTTTCGTAAGTTATCGAATACCAACCGTGAATCTTGGTTAAATTTGGGGAAGATCCAATCGTAAAACCAGTTACGGTTGGTAATTAAATTTGGACAACAACCGTAACTAAATTACGGTTGGTAACTAATGAATCGAGACCAACCGTAACTACCCTACGGTTGGTGTGTTAACTTAACTTTTGAACCGTAAATCATTATTTGATAATTTCTTAAGACACAGGAATATTTACGATTGGTATGGTTGTTTGAGTAACAAACCGTAACTCAAGTACGGTTGATAATTGAACTATTACCAACCGTATGTTCTTCAAAATCTCCAGTTACGGTTCGTAATTGAGTTATTACCAACCGTAACTGGCATAAACCCAGAAATTTCAATTTTCATACAAAACTCTAATTTTTGATACAAAATTAACTTAAATCCAACACGATAAACTAAACCCTAACTGGGTTTTTCCAAACATTTTTCAAATCGTCGATTAATCGAAGACGATGAAATTTTCGGTTTTAATGGAGGTTAGGATTGATGGAGGAGAAGAGAAGATGAAGAAGAAGATGAAAAAAAAAACTAATTTGATTTTTTTAGATTCATTAGGTTTAAAAAAAATTGATTTGATTTTGGTTAATTTAAGGTGAAAAGGGTAATCTAGTCAATCTACACCCCTATAGGACACCCCCTAACTAATAAGAGGGACATTGCTATCACACTTGCCGCCCCTCTACCAATTCATGCGGCCCCTTTACCAAGCTAATAGCTAATTTTTAAGGCATCATGTCTCCTCCTGTTCAATTAGTATGTTATGATTTGCTTAAATTGTAGCTGAATCAAAGTTAGCGTAAAGACCTGGATGCTGCCAAGTTTGGACCCCAAATTAGATAAAATCAAACCTTCTTAACCAGTATGTAATCTTTTAATTATCTGGTGGAATATAGGTTAGGTTTTTTAGAGGTTATTATGTTATTATGTTATTTGTTTTTGATGCGTATTCCCTTTGTTAAGTTGATTGCTTGTGCATCAGAAAAGTAAGTCTCAACTCTTAGTTACTGACCACCCAAAACAACATATTGGAAGTCTCATGCAATGTACGGATAAGCTGATGTGCGATAGTCATTTATAGAATACGTAGATTGTTATCTATAGAATGAACTATATAATTGTTTTTGATAACAACACAAGCCAGGAAGAGACTGGATCGAAACAATTTTGTCGACCCCCCTCTTCCCCTATGTGGCTATCGAAAGGTAAAGTAATATGCCTTTGTACAGCATATCTGATAAGAAGCCATATATCTCATGCATAAAAGTTTCATAACATAAAATTTATCAATTCACACATAATGTACAGATCAAAACTATCTTAGATCAAGAAGAGTTGATCTATATGTAGGCGGCTAACCAGTATTATAAAATAACTAAAATATTTAAAAAAAGACAGAATAAAATTTTGCGAAAAACTCGGAAGATGCTCTTGTTTGCGGTAGTTGGTGATGGCTCGCATATGCAAACCATGTTTATCCTTCATGTTCTTCATACCTTGTTATTAATGGCAAAACAAAACTCGTTTGAATCTGCCTTTCTGAAACACCAAAACTGCAACTTAGTTCCTTCTACCATGTTGTATTTGCGAACCAATGCATTCCAATTAGATCCCGTCAAGACGGGTTGGCCGTCACCTATAAGTGGTTGTGGTTTATCACCCATGCCCAGACAACACCAAATCATGAAATCTATTTCTGATATTTTTCCATCTGGTTCAACCAATGTAACAGAGTATTCTCCCTTCACCTCGTTTGATCTATTACTCTTAGCATCCTTAAAAACCCAGTGCTTCTGAAGCTCTGCCAGTGTCAGATAATCTTTCACTGTGTGAAATATGAATATCCTTCCTTGTTGTGGTAATGTATCGCTCTTAGTTAAAGTCTTCTCAAACAACCAATTTACTGGTGTTGTGCCACCAATTTCTGTAACAGTTTGCTGCATGACTTCAGACATGTCTTGAGGTACTTCACACCACTTAGGAAGAGACATAACCTCAAAACGTAGCTGTTCAAACTTCAATGAGCTTATACCTGCCATTGCCTGTATACAACATGAACATAAAAGCCCTTTAAATTTACTCAAACATTAAGACTAATAAGCAAAACTTAAAACGAAGAACTAGACAAAAAATAAAATATACCTTGTTATTAATGGCAAAACAAAACTCGTTTGTATCTTCCTTTCTGAAACACCAAAACTGCAACCTAGTTCCTTGTACCATATTGTATTTGCGAACCAATGCATTCCAATTAGATCCGGTCAAGACGGGTTGGCCCTCACCCGTGGGCAGACAACACCAAATCTTGAAATCAATTTCTGATACATTTCCATCTGGTTCAACCAATGTAACAGAGTATTCATTCTTCTCCTTGTTTGATCTATTACTATCACCCATTAAAGTCCGGTGCTTCTGAAGCTCGTCCGGTGTCAGATAATCTTTCACTGTTTGAGCTATGAATATCCTTCCTAGTTGTGGTAATGTATCGCTCATAGTTAAAGGCTTCTCGAACAGCCAAACTAATGGACTTCCGCCACCAATTTGCGTAACAGTTTGCTGCATGACTTCTGACATGTCTTGAGGTGGTGACGGTGCTGAAGAATTCATGTCTTGAGGTGGTGATGGTGCTGTTTAATATGCAAAACTCCAAAACAAAGAATTAAAAAAAAATTATACCTTGTTTTGGAATGCAAGCTTCTTCTTGTTGTTGGGAGAGAATTGAGAACACAAATAAGAATCGAAAGGAATGGAATGGGGTTTATTAACTCTTGGTAGTATTTATAGTGGAAGCAGCTTTCCTTATTTATGATGGTTTCTTAATACGAGTTCAACAGGAACTAAATTACCTTTTTTTATTAGATTTAGGAATTAGGACCTTGGTTTTTTTCACTCGCATAGCTGCCTTTGAGTGTTTAACCGTGCGCATCACTGTAAAAATTACCCTCACCGTGAGTGGAAAGTATGGATAAGAACATAATGGCGTTGGCATAGTCGTTTTTTCTTTTTACTTCTTGCAAAGATGATAGCGACGAAAGCTTTTTAATGTCTGCCATGTACAAAATTATGCACATATACCGTGCAGAAAAATGTGGACTTGAAATATATGTTGCTTCACAAAGTATCACAAGTCAAGTCGTTCTAGTATAGTGGTCAGTATTCCCGCCTGTCACCCGGGTGACCCGGATTCGACGGGCGGACTCGGTCCTCCCCGGCAACGGCGTTTTTTTTCTTAAAATTTTGCATTATAACATGCAAATTCTCTGATTTGCTGCCAATATTGTTTTCTTTTTATAGTAGTTTTGCTTTGGGCTCCGCCGAGCACTTCTTCGAGATACTTTTTTTATTAGCGTTCGCTGCTTCCAAACTAGAGAAAGACTCTCAAAGTTAGGAGCTTCTGTTGTTGGCGGGATAAAATGGGTCATTTGTCCAAAAAAATTTAAAACACGGTTCAAATGGACAAGTAAAAAAAAAAGTACGGGTGAAATAGCCAAAAAAAAAAAATAGCAAGGATGAAACTGGATTCATCCTGGCTTATACTTAAAAAATAGCAAGGATGAAACTGGATGCATCGGTGTAAAATAAAAATAAGAAAAAAATATTTGAAAATGGACAGGATGAAACTGGGTTACATCCTGCCTATTTTAAAATTTTTGTCCATTTAAACAGTATCTTTTTAATTTTTGGCTATTTAAACAGTATCAAAACCTAAGTGTCTTTTTCACCCATGAATTATTGATTTTGGTCTTTTTGACCAATTTTGTGATAATCGTAACAGTATAGTCATGATATATGCCATCGGTCACGTTTCTGGAGCTCATATGAACCCTGCCATTACTTGCGCTTTCGAAGCCACAAGGCATTTCCCTTGGAAACAGGTGCATGTTTATTTTACAAATTTCGCAAACTACTACCGCTAGATCCAAAATTAAGTAACACTAAAATGGTGATATCTTTTACCCTGTATTTGTATTAAAAATGCGAAGATAGAGAACCAATACAAAAACGAAAGACGAAAATGTTGTACAAGTTGGGATTTGGGAGCTAATACTCGATACTATTTTTCATTAACTAATGGGCTATTGGTTATTCTCACATGGGCTACAGCACACCTTTGTCACCCCCTGCCTCCGTACATATTATAGCTGTTCAGCTATCATTTTACATGCACAAAATTGGTCAAAAAGACCAAAATCAACAATTTCTGGGTGAAAAAGACCCTTAGGTTTTGATACTGTTTAAATAGCCAAAAATTAAAAAGATACTGTTTAAATGGACAAAAATTTAAAAATAGGCAGGATGTAACCAGTTTCATCCTGTCCATTTTCAAATATTTTTTTCTTTTTTTTATTTTACACTGGATGCATCCAGTTTCATCCTTGCTATTTTTTAAGTATAAGCCAGGATGAATCCAGTTTCATCCTTGCTATTTTTTTTTGGCTATTTCACCCGTACTTGTTTTTACTTGTCCATTTGAACCGTGTTTTAAATTTTTTTGGACAAATGACCCATTTTCTCTTTTACATGTAAGATCAATTTATGTTCAGCTATTAATTGGCGTTTCCACTGATTAAGGTTGCTCAACTGTGATAATTCGACTATGAGTTGTTTCTTTCTAGTATTCTGTATTGCCACCAATGTTATCAGAAGCGAAGTCAAGATTTTTTTAGTACTGCAGGTATAGGCAATTAGGAACGCAAAATTCTTGCTTAATACTACGTTCTTGGTTTATCAGCGTACGGTTTCGATAGTATTTGTATGAATTTACCTTGTGTGGAATTACAATTGATGTTGTGCTTTGCATAACTACGTTTCTTGATCGCCTGTTTCAGTTTTCATTGAATGGTTTTTTGGGGACCATGGTTTTTTTTTGGGGACCATGATTTTTTTTTGGATTAATGTGTTCGGTTAGGAAATATTTTTTGCGACGTAACCGAACTTAGGTTCGGTTGAGAAATATTTTTTGCGACGTAACCGAACAATAAGGTTGGAAAAAGTTTTTTGCAACTAAACCGAACTCTTGTTCGGTTGGTAAATGTTTTTTGCAACTAACCGAACTTATGTTCGGTTGGGAAATGTTTTTGCAACTAACCGAACTTATGTTCGGTTGGTAAATGTTTTTGCAACTAATTTTTGCAACTAACCGAACTGACCAGTTCGGTTGGGAAATGTTTTTTGCAACTAACCGAACTTACCAGTTCAGTTGGTAATTTTTTTTGCAACTAACCGAACTTATGTTCGGTTGGGAAATTTTTTTTGCAACTATGTTCGGTTGGGAAAGGTTTTTTGCAAGTAACCGAACTTTTCCCCAAAAAAACAATGGTCCCCCAAAAAAAACCCTGGTCCCCAAAAAACGATTCTTTTCATTTTATGGATCTGAATGGGTTGGTGGATTTGAATAACTTTTTGTATGAATTAGGATGACAACAATCCTTTTATAGTTCTTTAGGTAAGCCCAAAGTCGGATTCGTACATGGTTCTAAGTTTCCAATTCCAAAATGACAAACACTGTGCATGAAACTGAATAAAAGCTTCATTCATACCACTTGATCATAAGGGACTAAACCCACCAACATCCCAAGTGGAAACATAAAGAATGATGCAGAGCCACGAAATACAACTTGGTCACTTGTAGATACACTTAACAATTTTTTATTTTTTTTAAGCATGATACACTAACAAATATACGTACCTTGTATAAACTTCATTAATTAGTACTTGATTATTTAAAGAACGCGAAATTGAGGGATATAAAAAGGAATTGGGGATATAAAAAAAGGACAAAGCTGGATCCAGATATCAATTCGGGGTCACCCCTTATCTTAGTATTTTTTTAAATCCTAATCTACCCCTCACTTAGAGGTGTAAAGCGTCCCTAAGCCCAGCCCAAAGACACTGAAGTCGCGTGCTTCATGTGCCATGTCCGTGTTGTCTTGTGCCAACGATTTAAACGTGATGTGCCGTCTTTGTGCTTTACTAGTCAAAAGCTAGGCAAAGCACGGCCACCACGAGCACTGACACACGAATAAACGTGTTGTCTTTGTAAAGCGTCTTTGGCACACGTGCTATAAATAATTTGAAATCACTTAATGTATACATTAAGTCAGACATTATCACAAGAATTTAATTAGACAACATATCATTTGAAATTATTTCAAGTAAAATTAACAAGTTTATTCAATAAAAAGAAATAGCCCATCAAATATAAAATTGGATTATTGTTATGTAAATTAATGTTCTAGTTAAATATACATTATAACAACGATATTGAAATATATTTTCCAAATATTAAGGTATTATATGTGTTGTTATAAATAAGCCAACATAAAATGTTAAAAACTAGCTAGGATAGTGACTCTTTTGTGAAATATACAAAAAATGTGATGTATTATGCCTTATTATATGGTGTATTTGTACATGTTATGACGTGCTCTCTTAACGTGCTGGGCTGGGCTGGGCCACGTGCTTATCCGTGCCGCGTCTTTGTCTTTGTGCTCTTTGTGCCAATTAGTCAAACCCAAGACGTCCCATTTAACTAACGTCTTTGTGTCGTCTTTGGGCTAAGTCACGTCTTTGGGCTTGTGCTCAAATTTTAGCGTCTTTGTCTTTTAAATTTTTGTGCTCGTCTTGGCACGACCCAATTTACACCTCTAGGCCCTCACTAATCAGGTTTAGTGGTTAATAATAATTAGTAAAAATCTTAAGTATTTGTTAAATGATTAGTGTGTATTTGTATTTGGGTGAATGAGATGAGAGTAGAAAGATGGAAAAAAATTTTGAGAGGGAACTTTTTTTGGTGAAAGTAGAGGATGATTGTGAAGAGAGAATTGCTGCTAAGAGGTTGAAAATTTGATTTTTTTCTTTGAATCCACCATTGTTGCAATTTGAAATAGCTTGGTGCCGGCATTGTATTCAACCTAAAAACCATGCGGGCATTTGTTTGGAAATTTTCATAAATTATTTGCCACTATCCGGGGGGTTCGGGGGGGCATAGCCACTATCGGGGGGGGGTTCGTAACAAAATTTTCTGGTTTTGATATTCAAAACCTTTTTTTTTTTTGTTCTAATCAGTCCACTTCCGGCACAGTTATCCAATTTTCGAGCATGCCGGCACTGCTTCCGGCATAGTATGTTGCTTAAATTTCTATGCCGGCACATGATGAAAAGTATCCAGGAAACTTCAAATTTTTTTCACTTGACTAACGGCATTGATAGAAGAACCGTCGAGCATGTCGGCACTTAGTTACGGCATTGAATGTTAGTTACCAAGCATGCCGGCACCATTTTCCGGCATTGTTCTTCACCAATTCCGGCATGGTCTTCATCCCTTCCGGCGATGTAAAAAAATATTCCGTTTTGATTTTTTTCTGGTTTTAATCAGTCCATTTCCGGCACAACTAGTAAATTCTCGAGCATGCCGGACACTTAGGTTTAGGCATAGTATGTTGCTTTAATTTTTATCGGCACATGATGTAAAGTATCCAGAAAGTTGAATTTTTTTTTCACTTGACTACCGGCATTGATAGATTTCTATTGAGCATGCCGGTACTTAGTTACGGGATTGAATGTTAGTTACCAATCATGCCGGCACCAGTTTCCGGCATGGTCTTCATCAATTCCGGCATGGTATTCATCACTTGCAACATGATCTTCATCACTTCTGAATTAAAAATAATAATAATTTGTTTCCAAAGTGAGGAGCCGGCAGAGAAGGAGAAGAGAATTTGAAACAGAGTGGGGAGAGTTTAGAATTTGAAAGGGAATGGGGAATATTTGGGTTTCAAAACTCAAACCCTGAAAGAGATTAATAAGAAGTGGAGATGGAAATGGGGAAATGATTTTGTTTTTTGATTTTAAGTTTTTTGATTTTTATTTTGAAGGGAGGATATTTTAGTATGTTTGCACCCCAAAACCACCCCTTAGCAGACACCATGGGTTGGGAGAAGTAATCAATATCCCCCAATTCCTTTTTATATCCCCCAATTTCGCGTTCTATTTAAAGAACTCTTGAATAATATTTTTAGCCGGTCCCTAATCGAGGCTAAGTTGCTAAATTAATAATTCGCTAAAACTATTAGATAATACAGTTTGATTATCCATATGGACCCAGGTGAAATACAAATAAAACTAATAAATCATTATATCAATACATAATGATTTATGAAGATTTTTTGAAAAATGATTCGATTGTCTTAATTTTTAGTTGAAATTAATTTTATCTCTAATTTTTCTTATTAGCATAAGAACTCCTGGCGTTGTTTTTCTCATAACTAAACAAGAAATTATTCAATATGACTGCCGATCTGACGACCTCGTTTCGCGAAGAGGCTTTATCGTAGTACTTTCATGATCTTTTCCTCTTCTCTATCAATTTTCACAACGCTCTTAATTATCTCTTTATCAATCAACAACCATATAACTGCATTTTCTTCTGCGAGATTGAAGGTGCTTTAAAAATTGAATATTTTATTTAGAAATTAATCAGTGTATAATAAATTTATCTATAGATAAATAAGTTATCAATTAATATTTTAAGTTAATAATTATTAATGTATCGCTTAATTAATATCCCACTTTATTAATAAATTTTGGTGGTCCCAACAACATTACATTATTGAGTTTCTCCACTAACTCAAGATGTAATTGTCGCATAGATAGCCTAGGCTACCATCCCGAAAACAAGCTCCTCAGTTGTGTATCTTTTCTTACAGTTTCCTCCAACAACTCACATATTTCTTAATTTGAAATACCACTTTTTTTTTTTTGATATATCTATTCTTCCAAAATTTTCATTAAATAAACCCAGATCAAAGCTTAACATCTTTGTCTTGGGGTATTATGTACCCTCATGTAATAGTACTTTAGTAATTTAATAAATTTCATGCTTCAAAAAATAAATAAAAAATCTATGTCTATTTTTATACTCCCAACAACCAGAAGCAATCATGTAAAATAGATGTTCACAAGTTAAGGTATGGTAAATGGCTCATTCATTTTATTTTAGTTTAACCATGAAAGTTACATTAAGGAGGAAATAAATACTACATACAATACCTGAAACTCAAAATCAAGGACTAATTTGCCTTCTTAGTCTGGGGCCTAGTGCATTTATTTAGAATCCTATTTATTTAGAATCCTATTATTGGTACTTCACCATGGATGGATTTTCAAGGGATTCGCTAGGTCATTAATAGTAAGTTTTATAGCCCTTATCTAATTATTTTAGATAATGGCTAAAATACCCTAAATTTGATTAGTGTTAAATACCTCCTGGACGTTTGTTTAACCAATTTCCAACAGACACTATGACTCCTGGTGGTGGTATGAACATTAAATCAATTGGGAAATAGAATCTGTATACCCCAATTGCCTCAACCACATCAGGATTTCAACCATTTCATCAAACACCAGCATTTCAACCTCATGCATTTCAAGATTTGTATCATGTGCCCCTACTCCCGAGTGAACCCGTTGCTTATCAAGGTTATGATGATTTTGATGAGACTCGACCACCAATTCAGTCTCAAACCAGCTCAATAACTGATATGTTGAACAACACTCTTGATCTAGAGACCGTGTGCAATTGGATCTTCGGTCCGAGAGGAAATGGTTAGGGAAATGAGTAGTTTATGGAAATAATTTAGTTTAAATATTTCTAATGTAATCTTTTTGTTTTAGTTAATGAAAACTATATTTTAGATTAATGTTCAAATCAAAACTAGGTTTATATTTCATTAAAAATTAACCTCAATTACATAACACAATACTTAATGAAAATTAAATCTCTGCACGTGAACCTTGTAGAGTTCGTAACATTCGTCATTTATAAACCATTTTCTGTTGTCTTCAACAAATTTGGTATGAGCTCTAATTTTTAGTTCTTCAGTTGACGACCCAGGATGATCCCCTTATATCATCCACATAATTTGCGCATACTTTCTCACATCGTAATTGATGAAACAATAATGATTTTGAAGACACTCATTTGTTCTTCTTGAATTTACATGACTCAACGTCATAAACCTTTGAAACAAAGTTTTCGATAAGTTAAAACTATCTAAATTGAAATCTCTATCGCTTGCAACTGAAATCCAACATCGGATTAGAGAAACATTTTCTTCTCGAGTAAAGGGGGCACTAGACACTTCAGTTATGCAAGCATTAGGAATCTTGAAATGAATTTGAAGTTGAGATGATGTGAGTTGAAGTGGGTATTTATAGTGGGGTGGGGGTGGGGGGAGTTGTAATTGTTAGATGAGGAAATGATGAACGATGATCAAACCAGCAAACGATATTGTGACCATATAACGATGGACACTCTACCGCTCGTTAGAAACTCTTTTGTGTATGCCAAAGTGGTATTTCTGTCACTTAGGAAGATGTGTTTGGCAGTTTGGCATACCCATATTGAGTGCTGGAATGGCAAAAACCAGCTGCTTGACATGTGCACAGGAATATGCCTTATAGCCAGTGTAGTCGATTTCGGACGTCTCGACCGAGATCCCGACGATTTTTCCGGTTTCGTCCTAAGAGAAGACGATATAGACATTTTTGTCGAGCCGAGTTATCACCGTAAAAATCGCCGGAATCATTCAATCTCGGTTGGATTTCGGCCGAAATCTCGTTATTTTTTTCTTTTTTGGCTTTAACTGTTTCATGGATTCCCTCGTTCAGAAACTCTTCGATTTTTATCCTCTACATGAATCCCATTGTTTTTTCAAACTCAAATTGTAGTACTAGTTAGTGAAGAGCTTAACCATTCCAAAGAAATTGAACCAATCAACATTCTAAGAAATAATTAAAAAAAAAATGGATAACAATTGGTAGATCAATTTAGTTACCGAAAATGATCAATCCCATCATAAAAATATCAAAACCCCAAATTTGTATAAATTCATGAATTACAGTATCAATTCGCATTCAAAAAAAAAATAATCCCTAACTTGTATGTATACAGAGACTTGTTGAAATACTCTAATCAGCTAGTACATCTCATATTTAGATGCAACAGCACTTGTTCTCCTCTTTGCTTTGCTTCAATGAACCACTCTTAGGTTGGGAGATTTTGCTTTTGTAGTTTCTTCAGTCGACCTGTAATTAGTAGTTTGCATCACAAAACCAATCAGTTAATCAATTTAGCTTAATGGTAGGAGTACATCATTCATGATGGTGAAAGAAGGATTTCAAAAGAGAATAGAGCTTACTTCTGTGGGAGAAAGGGACTATCGAACTAAGTATGGGTTAGACGAGTAAAAGAGAAAAAGAAATTTGATTCTTCCTGATAAGAGAAAAAAAAAAGATTTCCCCTAAAGGTATACAGGTGGTGCTATGCATGGGAGTTGAGTACCCAAACTTAACACATGTTAGTACAAAATATCCCTACTTCTTTGGATTTTACGAGTATCTCTACTCTTCTATATAAATTTTAGGAGTAAAATATTGGCTCCGGAATCCGGTCCGATCATCTCGGCGAGATGATTTTTTTTCGGCGTCTCCGGCCCAGCCGAGACAGTCCGAGATACGGAATTAACTACTATGCTTATAGCTTGACTTATTGTTGCCTCCTTAGCTCTACTCAACCTCCATAGAAGAGAATATTTTTCTTTAAATAGAAGAATAATACACCAACTATATTCCTAAAACCTTGTTTTGTTGCCATCATTTAATGATGATATGACTGTTTTCTTGATTTAATTGCTTAGATTGCATTATCCCCTTTCACAGCCTCAATCCCTCCAAATCATTTTATTTTTTTGATTTGTTAGTTTCCCTGATCTTCCTAGCCTTTCAATCGGTATTGTATTCATCATGTATTCAATGCCGAATGTTAGATGTAATTCCGCGGAATCTATCTTTCAGATTTTGTTTTCCTTTTGAGAAAAAGAGAATGAAGATGTTCTTTTTTTCTTTTTACTTCATTTAGATTTTAGGTTTTTCTTCTTAACTTTTAGGAAAAAAAGATAAAGACTAAAATGGTATTTTTATCACTAAAACCTCCTCCTGTAAATAAAATGGGCTCCATTTAACCGTAAGTGAGATGAACTTCAACATTGGTGATATCTACCTAAGTTTCCTTTTTTTTTTTGATCGGTCAAAGAGAAAATTCATTTAAATGAGAGGTACTTAAGAGGGGTACCTCAACCCAATGAATACAAGCGGGAAAAAAAAAAGTGAAGGGCATTTCGAAAAACCAAAACAACGAACAAACAAACTTACAAAGGCCGGAACAAAGAGTCCCATAATGCAATCACCATATTCGCCGTTATACCTAACATCCTTATGTTCGATTTGGCCCAAAACAATGCTTGTTGTTTAACATTTCTAATGAGGCTTACCAAATTTTTCTTTTTGTTTTCAAAGACTTTTTCATTTCGCTCTCTCCATATGCACCACCATATTGCAACCGGAATGTTATTCCAAATTTGACTAAGTCTTTCGTCACCCAAATAAACTTTCATGACTTCACATTTGTGGTGACATTTGAATTGTAAGTCCAATCAAATCGGCATCCTTCAATAAAGTAATCCAAATTTCTCCGGGTTCTCCAACGTTCATTGAACAAATGCGAACTAGTTTCATCATCTTCATCACAAAAACAATATAAGCTAGAGCCTTCCATACCCCTTTGTTAGAGCATAGCTCGGTTGAACCCACTAAGTGTTGGTATGTCAAGTTTGGTTGTCATATTTTAGTGAATCAAAACTCATCTAAGAGTCGCTTGATTATGTACTAGAGACAACTTTGTATAGGTTAGACTAGAAAGTCTAGGAATATGAGACATACAAGTATTACTCGAAGACCCGAAGAATGTGAAGAAGTAACGAGCTACAACGACAACATCATCCTTCCTCTTGAGGTTAGTAATATTGACTTGAACTGTTTCATTCCTAATGTATCTTCCAATTCGTGCTATATTGAAAACATAACTGCGAAACTGTGAATGAATATTCTACTCTAGTAGTGAGACATGATCATATGAACATAGTATTAAGAAACTAGACTATGAAGTATAACACTTATCTTTGGAACTTCGTAGATATATCATCGACATAATATTATGAATGTTATTGTGATAATGTGTATGGGTAAAGGTGAAGATTTCATCCTAGGAAACAATGTTTACATTTGTTTAAAGAAAGTACATTCATGAACTTGTTTTATGAATCGAAAGGGAAATCGCTAGGCTTATTGGTATTATTATTCCTTGCATATATTTGGATTACCAATATGTGTGAGTTAGTAGAACCGATCATAACTTGTTATGTATCTTGGTATAACTAATCACAATGCCTGACTTATGATTTGGTATGACTAGTTTTGATTAATTCGTGTAACCGATCCTAAGTAATCACCTAAGATAGTATGATCGATATTTGTAATTGGTGTGACCGATCCAAGTAATTGGTGTGAACGATCACAAAAGAGTTGTGTAATCGATCCTTGTAAGTGGTGTAATCGGTCCTAGTAATTGGTGTAACCGATCCTGGTAATTGGTGTAACCGATCCTCGTGACTTGTGTAACTAATCACAAGCAATACCATGAGTATATGGTAACCGGTCCTGGTAATTGACGTAACCGATCCTTGTAACTGATGTAACCGGTCCTAGTAACTTGCGTGTCCGATCACAAGTAATCCATATTAAGGTATAACCGATCCTAGTGATTGGTAGAAACAATTGATCCCATGATTGTGATTTGATATTTGATCAATCACATAGTTGTCTTGGAATACAGATGAACCAATTCTAAACTTGTTTGGAAGTGTGGTATAATCGATTCCAAGATTGATTTACAAAGAAAAGATGTCAACATACTTTGAACACGAACAATAACTCTTATCTTTTATTGTTCAAAGATATTCCTTAATTACTCAAGGAGATCCTGGTCCGAAATAAATTAAGAATATTTTAATTAAGGTTGTTAGTTTTATATGCTTTAATTACCAGTAATTAAATGCATATCTCTTGAGAATAAAAATTAGTAATGTGCATTTACTAATTGGAGATTTTCTATTGAGAGATTTCAGAAAATATTGGACAGAGCATTTCCAGGAATTATGAAAACCAATTCGGGCATTTATTGCATATCTTGAGAATACTTTCGGTTTTGGAAATTCCTTGGTGTCCAAACATCTTTGGTCTATAAATACCTAAGTTTGCATTTTTAGCAAACTATCCTAAGAGCCATGCAAACTTCATCTTCTTGTTGTTTCTGGTGGATGCGTCTATCCGGAGAAGAAAGTACCCTAATTAGGCGAAATCTCTTACGACCGCTCATTTAAAGACTTCCGTGGGATCAATAAGCACTACGAGTACTGTTGGTGGGAAACTAGATAATTGCAGTTTATTAGTTTTCTATTGATTTGATTGACTAACGGTTGTTGAACTTTGATTGCACCTAGTTTGTTTATTCTTTAGAATCGTCTCTTCTAATATAAGATTCACTCAAACTAGATTGAGGTGTCGATAGGATCTTTAGAACTGTTTGTATATATAAAGACATCTTGTGATAATCCATTGTTAACAGACTCCGTTCTGCATGTGCATGATTGATCACAAGAGATGCAAGTGGTGTTTGTGCTGGTTTAATTGAAGATTTGAAGACGAAGAAGATTTCTTATTGGTTTCTCATATCTTTGTGTACCATAAACCTTGATCGGATGGGATCCAACTATAATCGGATTTATTCGATTGATTAGTTGCGTGAGATCGGTGACACCTAATAGTCTCTTGAGTTCTATTTTGATTGTTACAAATCCTAATCTTATTACTTAGGTAATAGAGATTGGATTGATCTAACCAGGAAAAAAAGTTTATAAGTTTAAATGGAAGAGACTTTGCATATGACTTGAGATATCTTTATTTGGAAAAAATCAATAGAGTTGTTACCAAACAGATTTATTGTTCCTTTACTATTTGGAATACGATCCAAAGGAATTGTTCCAGCGCATGAACTTATTGAATTTAGGAAGCACCAGAGATAATGAAGAAACTAAGTGAACTAGGTTTAGTTGCTTGGTCTCAAATATACGAAGTTGGTTTAGATTTTGTATAGCGGCTTAATTCTGGGAGTATTCAATTCTGGACTTGGTCCCGGGGTTTTTCTGCATTTTCGGTTTCCTCGTTAAAAAAATCTTGGTGTGTCTTTTACTTTTCTATTTCCGCAATTATAATTGTTAACTATAATTAGAAGTAAAATACATAAACGTTAACTCCGTATTACTTGATAGTGATCCTATAGAGTTTGGTTAAGTCCGAACCTATTATCAAGTAATCACATTTTGATTGTTGTATTGTCTCGATCTTGTATCCATAGACGATCACACAAAGTGTGAATACCGATTTGTCGTATTTTCTCGACTTTGTCCATAGACAATCACTTTCGGTAAGAGGACTTATAGGTGGATAATTTAAAGATTGTGGTGTATTTGGGTACCCTCATCTTTTCACCCTTCTTAATAGCTTATTCACCGTCATTATCCTATCATGAGAAAGAAGCCAAAGAAAAAAGTTGATTTTGCAAGGATACTCCCGGCTCCATACAACATTGATTAGAAAATTTGACTCACCTTGATCTTCATCGCTCCTAATACCATCTTTAACCGTACAGATACCATGATTGTTTCCGACCCAAACTCGGCTATCCAACACACCTTCTTGAATTGAAATAGGAGAAAGAAGATTTGATATAGTTGTTACTTCATGTGAAATGGATTTAGGGTATCTATGCCTCGATATAAACACGGCCACCTTAAAAAACCTTCCGCAACTTCATACATACTAGCTACCAAAAACTCCTTGGTCCTTGAAGCTTCATATGCCAACGGAAACATATCACATAGTCTTCCTTCACCTAGCCAAGAATCATCCCAAAATCTAGTTTCCTTTCCCGCTCCAATCTTGAATCTAATACCTTAGTTGAAATATTCAAGCTCTTTATAGATATTAAACCACAAGGGTTGGAGAGTTTCCCAACCGGTAAATGTTTTGCCAAATTTTTTAATTATGATCTTCCTCCACAATGCATCTTTCTTTAAGCGCATCACCACCATTTTTTTAGCAAAGAAAAGTTCACTTGTTTAGTTCTTCATCGTGAAGGACTAAATCCCACTGATAACTCCAAGGGTTATTTGGTTTTTGGTACTTGCATTTTGTCCAATGTTAGTGTTTGGTCTAACATTTGTCCAACTTAGAGTTTGGTACTTAAAAATGACGTTGACCCTTGTTGACTGTCTATGACCGGATTTAATTAATTTTGTGTGATATATTAATAGAGTTTACAAGTTGTACCCCTGGTGTGGGCCTAGGATCTAACGTTCTAAAAAATTCCAAAATTACATACGGCCAGGATGCAAGGGATCCACAGTAAATTAGACAAATTAATATTACACCATCCCCATTCACGCCACTATCAAGTTGTTTTCCTCCACTGGTTTCCTTCGCGTCCATTACTTTCATCGCCATTAATACTAAACAAAATTTAGACAATTTATTCACCACCATTTTCTGTTCCTTCTCACAATCATCACCTATATGTTTCTTTTCTTCCTCAATTAATTCCCTAATCACCTAGGAACAAGATCTATTTACTCGGCCATCTAAAATTGGAAAATCACCTCTGTAAATTAGAAAAATACAAATCGATATCGATCTCGAAGATCAAAACCCCTATCACCACAGCACAATAGAGATGTATAAAGAAATTGATGGCTAATTGATTTGGGGATCTGAAAATCCGAACAAAGAAATTGACGGCTAAATTTTGGGATCTGAAAATCCTCAATCGTTTGACCAGAGAAGAAGTAATAAGAAGAAAAGTAAGAAAGGTTCAACAAATTGGAAGGATTTTATACAGATCATTGTTGGTTTTTATTGAAAGAATTTATGGTTAATAGTTGTAGTGGTGATATGTTTAATTGCAGGGATGGTGGTGTTGGTAAATTAGGGTTCGTGGATGGGGGAAAATCTTTTTGATTTTGGTGTTTGTTCAAAAACAGGCGTAGCAATAGGATTCTGAAACGGTTGAAGAATGATGAGAAGATTAGAGACAGAGAAAATGGCGGTGATGGGTTTGGTCCGTTTGGAGAAGATGAGAAGATGGGTTCTCAAGATTACAGGATAAATGTTAGGAAAGTCGAGGTTATAATAGTAAACTTGTCTAAAAATTTCAATTTATTTTTTGTTTTACTAAATTATTTTATGTTTTTAATAATTTATAAACGGAAGTTAACATTTAACTGAGTCAACTAAAGTCAACGTTATTTCCAAGTACTAAGCCCTAAGTTGGACAAATGTTAGACCAAATATTAATATTGGACAAAATGTAAGTACCTAAAGCCAATTAACCCTAACTCCAAACGAGAACCATAAACGACTGATGAAAAACCATAAAGCCACAAAGAACCGACTGATGATATCTATTGGATTATGCCGTAGATAAATTAACTTCCATAAAAAGTAACAATTAAAACTGATTAAAGGGAGTTTATATGTTAAAAGAATAAATTACGTATATACATAATTACTCGGATATAATTGTGGTGTGAACTTAGCTATCCGAGGTAGATATGCGCAATTGTGCAATTTCTCATTCATTTTCCTCAAACAAGTCAAATAAAATGTTTCCTAAGTTGGCATATGATTATTTTGATCATATTCCTATTCTTTCAAAATTTCAATTACATTCTCACCCAGAAAAAAGCTTTACATTTGTATCTCTATTTTATAAGCACATCAAGAAAACTCAAAACTTAGGATTGCTCCAACGTCATGCAACATATATGAAGCAAAGATCACGAATACAGTGGCTTCAGTCAGTAGATAATAATACAACCTTTTTCCAAACAAAATAAACTATCCACCGCAGTCGCAATAATATTCAGCAGCTATAAGATTCACAGAATAACTGGGTCAACGAAAAAGATCAGGTAATCCGGCTCATACTTGACCACTTCACCAACCAATACACAGCTCCCACAACAATCATATATAAGGTTCTATTTGCGGAAATTACGCCAAGATTGACACCCACACAATGTGACAAGCTATCAGCGGAAGTAACCACTGTAGAAATCAAACAAGCCTTGTTCTCCATCAATTCTAAAAGTGCTCCCGGTCCTGATGGCTATACCTGTAAATTTTTGAAGGACTTCTGAAAAACCACTCAAACTCAACTAGTAGCCATGGTACGTAGTTTTTTTGGTTCTCTAAATATTCACCCACTCATGAATCACACAAATATTACTTTAATCCCAAAAGTGGACATACCAACAAAACCATCGCAGGTCAGACCTATCAGCTTATGCAATGTCACATACAAAGTGATATCAAAGATCCTAGTCAACCGTATAAGACCACTCCTACCATTATTAATAAGTCCTTATCAAAGTACCTTTGTGCCTCAACGATCCATTCATGATAACATAGCAATTGCAGGCGAACTATTTCATCTCATCAAAACCTCAGCGATAACCAAAGATCCAAAGATAACTATGAAATTAGATATTAAGAAAGCATATGATAGCCTTGATCGGGGATTCATCAAAACAACCTTTTCTAAACTAGCGTTTCCAACAATATTTGTGGATTATATCATGTTATGTATGTCTTCCGTCACTTACTCAGTCAACATCAATGGAACCCCTCTTGGTTTCATCACCCCAACAAGAGGAATCCTACAAGGGGACATAATCTTGTCCTATATATTCATTATATGTGCAGAAATCTTATCAACAAACCTGGGCAATCTGGAGGCCAAAAAGCTAGTAGGAGGACTCCACATATCACAAAAAGCTCCACCAATCTTACATATTATGTATGTTGATGATCTTCTCATCTCCTATAAGGCAAATCAAGAAAGTAACAACTACCTATAGAAAATTCTTAATTCCTACAGCACCTCTGTTGGACATTGCATTAACACCATAAAATCCACAATCATACACCACCCAAGATTACACCCGCATGCCATGGATTCTTTACACCAATTATACAACATACCCACAACATCAACACCGCCCGTATATTTTCGAACCACTTCTTCAAAGGTTTGTACACAAAGCTCAAGGTTGGATGACAAAATGTGTTAGAGCACTGCTCGGTCCAACTCGCAAGCGTTGCTATCTCAAGCTTGTTTTTCAAGTTTAGTTGCCAAAACAATCAGTCTTGATTTCTAGTCTACTTATTGCTAAGTCTCGGATTAGGATAAAAAGTGCAGTTGAGCATTAGACTTCACGGCGTTCATCGATTGAAGACGGAGAACTACTAAGGGGATCTTGTTGAACTTCATCAACAAAAGGTATGTGGAGACTTGAACTCATCTATCACTCAAAAGTCTATCTACTCTATCTCCTATTTGAGACAAAAGTCGTATATCTATATAGACTTCGATTATACACACATGATATTTCGAGCTGAGTTTAACTCGCTTACATATTTCTCGAAATATATGTTGGTAAGCTTTCTCTTTAACCAAGTTCATCTTATATTCTTGACGAAAGTCAAATGATGATCATGTGAAAATCGCCTTGTAACATCTTACATGATATGTGTGGGACAATCATTTGATGTAGACTCGGAATGTTTCGTATTGATCATTTAATCGCTTGAAAATTGCTTTAAAGTTAATAGTTTGTGTGAGACAGCTATTGTCGTCTTCTAAGAATGTTTCAATGATTGAAATGGGAGTTTATAACACTTAACCATAATTGAATTATAAGCATAGTATGCGTACTTGCATATGTGTTGATCCAAGACCGGAATGCAGTATGCATACCCGTATGCGTACTGGCGAGGTCAGGTAAAGTCCGAGAACTAGAGTATGCGTACATGTACGTGTACTGGCGAAGGCAGTTGAAGTCCGGGTACTATAGTATGCGTACATATACGCATAATGGATTCAACTGAAGCTTTGAAGTGTACGATAGTATGCGTACACGTTTGCATATTGGTGAACACAGTCCAAGTTCGGCTACTTAGGTATGCGTACACGTTTGCATACTTGAGTAGGTATTGTTCTAAAATCGGTTTGTTCATGAACTAATACATTCATATATTAAGGAATGCAATCTTTTGCAAACCGTGCCTATAATGTTCATGAAATGATTCGAGTGAATCAAAATCGATTTTGCTTCAATTGTGTCTTGTATACTTCTATGAGAATATAAACATTTGAACTAGTTATGATAAAGATGAATAAGGTTGATATGAAAGTGCTCATATGGCTAACCATTGGTTAACTATTGTTGATAAAAATACGAGGGTACCCAAATATACCTCAATCCAAAACTTTTCCACCTATAAGTCCTTTCTCCGAAAGTGATTGTCTATGGACTGAGTCAAGACAATACAACTAATCGGTTCACACTTCGTGTGATCGTCTATGGATACGAGATCGAGACAATACAACAACAAAGTATGTTTACCTGATAAGAGGTTCATACTTAACCAAACACAATAGGATTACTATCAAGTAAATAAGAATTAACGTTTGTGTATTTTACTTCTAATTACAATAAAAACAATTTTAATTACGGAAATAGAAAAGTAAAAGACACAGCAAGATTTTGTTAACGAGGAAACCGCATATGCAGAAAAACCCAGGGACCTTGTCCAGAATTGAATACTTTCAGGATTAAGCCGCTATACAAAATCAAACCAACTTCGTATACTTGAGACCAAGCAACTAAGCCTATACCTAGTTCCATCTGTATTCCCACGCCTCCAACTTATAAATAAGTCACGTACTTGGAAAAATTCCTTTGGTTCGTATTCCAAACACTAAAGGAACAACAAATCTGTTCGGTAGCAACTCTTTTCAACCAAGTAATGTGAGTTTGACAAAAGGCTCTTCCGTTTATCTCAATAAACTCCTTTGTCAGGTCCTTAGATCTATCTACTAACAATTACCGAAGTAATCGTCTAGATTTTTCAATTAATACCTTGAATCACAAAGAAACGTATTGATGCCGATCTAATAAACTAATCAATCTAATCTAATAAAAGGATAAACTGATTATAGTTGGATCCCTTTAACCGAAACAAGTATTATGCACACCAAAGATTATGAACCCAAATCAGAAATCTTCAAAGTCTTCTTTGTCTTCAAATCTTCTTAGATCTTTAATAAACACCTGCACACAATCAACTTGAATCTCTTATGATCAATCACGCACAGAATAGAGTCTGTTAACAATGGATTATCACAAGACGTCTTTAGATCTACAAACAGTCTAAAGATCCCTTTCGAAACTTCGATCTAGTTTGAGTAAATCTTATATCAGAAGAGAAGATTCTCAAGCATAAACAAACTAGGTGCAATCAAAGTTCAAAAACCGTTAGTCAATCAAATCAATCGAAAACTAATAATAAACCGTAATTATCTAGTTTCCCACCAACGGTACTAATAGAGCTTATCAATCCCAAAGAAGTCTTTAAACTGAGCGGTCGTAAGAGATTTCGCCTAATTAGGTTACTTTCCTCTCCGAATAGGCGGCTCCACCAGTAATAACACAACTAGGTAGTTTTGCTGGCTCTGAGGGAATAGTTTGCTAGAAATGCAAACTTTGGTATTTATAGACAAGGAAGTTTGGACACCAAGGAATTTCCGAAACCGAAAATATTCTCAAGATATGCAATATATTCCAGATTTGGTTTCCATAATTCCTGGAAATGCTTTGTCCAAACATTGACCGAAAATCTCGTAGAAAATCTCCAATTAGTAAATGCACATTACCAATTTTTCATTTTTCAAAAATAAAATTAAAAACCTTAATTAAAAGATTCTCAACTTATTTTTCGATCTGGGATTTTCCTTTAGCTATTAAGCAGTATCTTTGAACAATATGTCGACATCTTTACTTTGTAAGTCCTCTTTCATACTTACAATCTTGAAACCGATTTGCTACACTTCCAAACGAGTTTAAAATTGGTTCATATGACTTTCAAGAACTATGTGATTGATTAAGAACACTCAATCACAAATCATGGGTTTCACGGTTCTACCAAAATAAGTTTCGGTTCTACCTCCATGTGAGTATTGTGCATAGTCACACTAGTTTTCCAAAAATTCGGTTGACTAGATACTAGGATCGGTTCCCCACATACTTATGGTAACTACTTATATTTGCTGCACATGTCCATAGTATTGCTTCCCCTTTCACTAAAAACTTGTTGCAGATGTTTATAGGATCGGTTCCCCCATCTACTAAAAACGTGTTGCACCTCTTACAAGGATCGATTCCCTCTTGTGATCGGTTGCACCTATTCATAGGATCGATTCCCCTTTTCCTAGAGTTGGTCATACCAATAACACTAAATCGATCATACCATCTCAGGTGATTACTTAAGATCGGTTTCACTAATAAAAGTCATACCAATACAAAAGTCAGGCCTTGTGAATAGTTTTTACTAAGAATATAAACAAGTCATGAGCGGTTATAATAATCACACATATTGGTAGTTCAAAAGATATGCAATGAATAATAATACCAATAAGCCTAGCGATTTCCCTTTCAATTCACGAAACAAGTTCATGAATTTACTTCCTTTAAACTAATGTAAAACATTGTTTCCTAGGATGAAATCTTCACCTTATACCCACACATAATCACAATAACATTCAAACGATTATGTCGATGTCTTATTGTTGATGGTGGTTTTTAGACAAGGGGTAAAATCGTAAAACCCCATGACCTAGTGTTACCCGCAACACATTAACTAAGAGCATTTAACTCAGGTGTAAATAATTAATAGGGGTATTTTTTTCAAAATACCAGATTAGGGTTTTCAACACGAAACCCTAATTCCAAAATCAAGCCGCACCCGCGCACCATGGCAACAATGCCAAATCAAGCCGCACCTCGCGCACCATGGCAACAATGCCAAACCAAGCCGCATCTGCGCACCATGGCAGCAATGCCAAACCAAGCCGCATATCTGCGCACCATGGCAACAATGCCAAACCAAGCCGCACCCTCGCGCACCATGACAACAATGCCAAACCAAGCCGCACCCTGCGCACCATGGCAACAATGCCAAACCAGCCGCATACTGCGCACCATGGAAGCAATGCCAAACCAAGCCGCATACTGCGCACCATGGTAACAATGCCAAACCAAGTCGCACCACTCGCGCACCATGGCAACAATGCCAAACCAAGCCGCACCCGCGCACCATGGAAACAATGCCAAATCAAGCGCACCCTCGCGCACCATGGTAACAATGCCAAACCAAGCCGCATATCGCGCACCATGGCGACAATGCCAAACCAAGCCGCATATCTGCGCACCATGGCAACAATGCCAAACCAAGCCGCACCTGCGCGCACCATGGCAACAATGCCAAACCAAGCCGCACCCGCGCACCATGGAAACAATGCCAAATCAAGCCGCACCCTGCGCACCATGGCAACAATGCCAAACCAAGCCGCATACTGGGCACCATTGCAACAATGCCAAACCAAGCCGCACCCTGCGTACCATGGCAACAATGCCAAATCTCCAAGCCGCTATGCCTTTGGCCCACGCCAATTATAGCGCCCTAGGCTTGCAAGACTTGCAACTAGGTCAACATGGCTGCACGTGCCATTGGCACATGCCAACACGTGTCGCAAGCCATATTTCCAAAGCCGCTATGCCTTTGGCCCACGCCAATTATAGCGCCCTAGGCTTGCAAGACTTGCAACTAGGGTCAACATGGCCACACGTGCCATTGGCACATGCCAACACGTGCCGCAAGCCATATTTCCGAGCCGCTATGCCTTTGGCCCACGCCAAACATAGCGCCCTAGGTTTGCAAGACTTGCAACTAGGTCAACATGGCCGCACGTGACATTGGCACATGCCAACACGTGTCGCAAGCCATATTTCTAAGCCGCTATGCCTTTGGCCCACGCCAAACATAGCGCCCTAGGTTTGCAAGACTTGCAACTAGGTCAACATGGCCGCACGTGCCATTGGCACATGGCAACACGTGCCGCAAGACATATTTCTAAGCCGCTATACCTTTGGCCCACGCCAAACATAGCGCCCTAGGTTTGCAAGACTTGCAACTAGGTCAACATGGCCGCACGTGCCATTGGCACATGCCAACACGTGCCGCAAGCCATATATCTAAGCCGCTATGCCTTTGGCCCACGCCAAACATAGCGCCCTAGGTTTGCAAGACTTGCAACTAGGTCAACATGGCCGCACGTGCCATTGGCACATGCCAACACGTGCCGCAAGCCATATTTCTAAGCCGCTATGCCTTTGGCCCACGCCAAACATAGCGCCCTAGGTTTGCAAGACTTGCAACTAGGTCAACATGGCCGCACGTGCCATTGGCACATGCCAACACGTGCCGCAAGCCATATTTCTAAGCCGCTATGCCTTTGGCCCACGCCCAACATAGCGCCCTAGGTTCGCAAGACTTGCAACTAGGTCAACATGGCCGCACGTGCCATTGGCACATGCCAACACGTGCCGCAAGCCATATTTCCGAGCCGCTATGCCTTTGGCCCACGCCAAACATAGCGCCCTAGGTTTGCAAGACTTGCAACTATGTCAACATGGCCGCACGTGACATTGGCACATGCCAACTTGTGCCGCAAGCCATATTTCTAAGCCGCTATGCCTTTGGCCCACGCCCAACATAGCGCCCTAGGTTCGCAAGACTTGCAACTAGGTCAACATGGCCGCACGTGCCATTGGCACATGCCAACACGTGCCGCAAGCCATATTTCGAGCCGCTATGCCTTTGGCCCACGCCAAACATAGCGCCCTAGGTTTGCAAGACTTGCAACTAGGTCAACATGGCCGCACGTGCCATTGGCACATGCCAACACGTGCCGCAAGCCATATTTCCGAGCCGCTATGCCTTTGGCCCACGCCCAACATAGCGCCCTAGGTTTGCAAGACTTGCAACTAGGTCAACATGGCCGCACGTGCCATTGGCACATGCCAAACACACACGCTGGTAACCTAACTTGCAAACTGTGCAACCTACCACCAAGGCATTCCGCACATGCCATTGGCACATGCCAAACACACACGCTGGTAACCTAACTTGAAAATCGTGTAACCTACCACCAAGGCATTCCGCACATGCCATTGGCACATGCTACACGCGCCACTAGCAGCGCCACTTGCACTCAAGATGCAACCAACACTCGAGACATCGACACAAACTGGGGGATGCTTCTTTAGGGTTTTGGTTTGGCGGTCACAACATGCGCGTACACTACGCTCACATTAAGAAAGCGTGAAAAGGAATAAAGCGGTCAAATAAAAGAGGAAATAATGATGAAAAACGTTTTCGCCCATTAAACCATGCGGTTACCACCTCCTCCCATTATTTCACCCTTTACTCTCTTCCTTCATGAGGCCAGGGTACGTTTAATCTCGACTTGTATAAATAGGTCTTACCTATTTCCACCGGATAAAGGTATCGGTCGGGAGAAATATACTACACTTACACTCTAAGAAAGGCAACTTTGCAAGCTCTCCTAAAAAGCTTTCATCTCTTGCAAGCTTCCTAAGCTTTCACTTTCTGATGCAAGTCGAGATACTACTCTCCTCAACACCTTTCTTTGCTTCCCTACCCAAATCAACCCTTCTCCTCCACTTTGTGACCGAAGCAAGTCTGGAACGGCCATTTCTTGGTTTAGGCCGGACTTGTACAGATTGATCTCTCGAATCTATAAAGTCCTCACGTGCGGTACATTTGTTTAGGGTTTGAACCGGTTTCTCACTCACCTACCGAATTTACGGAAATCGGCGAGAAAACGATTTTTACCCATAAACAATTGGCGACCACAGTGGGAGGATTGATCTATCGGCTACAATGTCAGACTGTCGATCTCGTTCTTCGACCCATATGTCAAGATGGTGGGGGAAGGCAACTCAATCCGACATAACTACCAGATAACCCGGTTACTAGTTGTAAAACTACACGAGAAAACTAGGGACTTGCCGAAGATGCTACCGCTCGATCCGACTCAACTGCCAGACGCCCCAGTTACCAGTTGTAAAACTATACCTGAAAACTGGGGACTTGTTGAAGATGCTACCAACAACTGGGGACTAACTGGCGATGCTACCAGCAAGCCGCCTTTTACACGGAGAGGGGCGTGTTCACAAAACCTATGAAGTGAGTAAATTTAGACTGCGCAAGATATACGATCTATTTTTAGGTTCCTAGTAAAACCGTCATACTGCTGAGTCTTGTGCCTATTGCTAGCACACACTCTCATAGAAACAATATTCCTTTCCAAAAACATAATCAGAGTCATATTATCAAAACCATTCATCCCAGAAATAATCCAATACCCTAAAAGCTACCAGCTGTCTATCAAAGGTCAAGCTTTGAACCAGACATCCAATATGTCTTTCAAAAAAAAAAAGAACCTAAATGAAAGATTAACAGAGAAACGTTCAAGGAAAATCATCCAACAGAAGTCTGCTCTTCTTGGAGAAAGTCAACTTTGCATCTTCAAGAGCCGCTCTCTTCATAGTCAACATCTTGGAAAGCTTTTCGAGTTCCACCTCCTATCGTGCAATCTCCTCGGCGGAAAGGCTTTCCATTGCTGCATCTTTCAACTTTTGGATCTAAGCAAGGCCTTCGACAAACCACGAAGTGTTGAACTCCTTTTCTACGCACACGTCGCGATGGTGCTCCCAGTCGGCAATAACGTCTTCAGAAACGGTGTGACCAGTCACCTCACGCATATCCTCGATGGAAGATAAAGCCTCTTCCACACGCTTAACCAGTGCAAATCGACTAGTGACTTTCTTGGTTGTGGACATATGTCCGTACTTCTCCCAGATTCTGGTGTACAACGCCTCATGCTTAGCCGGCACGCTGAAGCCGCCAACTAGCACATGACCTGGATAAGGAACCAAGTACGGGGGATCAAAAATGGAGCCTGCACCTGGCCTCACGACTCGCAGAGGGTCTTCTTCCATGTCTACGGCAGCAACCATCAGAGAATCATCCACCGTTTGAACCACATCCGTGTCCGGCAATTGGCTAACGCCCATCTCCAAGTCACCGGCGGTGGTCACAAAAGGCAAGTTTTTGTGTGGCTCTACCCCAGAATCATCCTCCTAACCGGATTCCTCCTGCGAATTCTAGTTAGACATTTTTCAAAAGAGGAAACAGAAGGAGAAAGAAAAGAAGTGCTTGCCGGACACGCTTGCCAGACGCGCTTACCAGACGCGCTTGCCAGACACGTTTACCAGACGTGCTTACGGACACGCTTACCGAGACGCACATGCCGAGGCACACATGCCGCACGCGCATGCCAGCCGCAGATGCCACACTGTGCTAACAATTTGCATCCTTCCAGCGCTAACATCTTGCGCCCTTCCAGCCACCATCCTTGCCCTTCAAAAACAGCGCCATGGCTCCAAAGACTTCGTGATCAAAACCGTGTCATCTCTGTACGATACACTTACGATCACGGAACTGTGCAGCCGCTTCGCCACCCCAACGGTTCTTCAAGCATGGCAGCTTCAACCGTCACCAGAGACGCTACTCCACCATCAGGGCAAGATACTATCCGGAAGAAGCCGACCTTCTTTTAGCACTGTTGATTTGATGAAAAAACAAAAGATACTTCAGCAGGACATGCGTTTATAGATGAAGAGGCTCGCGTTGCTCTTGGACGCCTTGAAGAGAAGGGGATAAGCAATCCAATTTCGTCACACATGAAGATCGGGATAGACTTCTCAAAAATCGAAAGCAAGGGAAGTCAACAACTCTCCTGAGTTCACGGAGACCCTTCTCCCGTCAGGACCCGCATAATGGGAACTTCGCCCACAAAGTCGTACAGTCTATGATGAGACAGTTATGTGAGATTCTATGTTTCTCCAAGGCGTAGCGTCAAGACATATTTGCACCCCTCAACCGCACTGCATCAGGAAAGCAGGCGCTTCCAGCCAGGGAAGCCGTTCCCAAACCCCAACCTCTCCTAGAAAGCACGATCGATAGATGAAGCGGGACTCTAACCTCTTGTTCTCTTGAGGGATGTCGAGTTTGACAGAACGTGACGCGGCCTCCGACTTCAAAATGGTAACCGTCAATGCTCTAAAAGTTGCAAGACGTCGTTCCAACGTTCTCTTTAGAAGTAGCTACGCATCAGTGTTCTCCAGCAGCGGCGTCGCGTCAACATTCGCTTCAACGCCACTCCTTCTTGCAAAGTTTGCTCGCTATATCATCCAACCTACCTTGTTACCACGATAATGTAGTCTCTCCTGATTACATATCCAACCAAGAACTGTTTCTCCTCACCCGTTGATACCAGCCAGAGCCTCACCACAAAGCATCAATAATGCGTGCTCGAGTCAGTTGGTGTTTATGTGCTCCTTACTCACCATGAACTCAACCCATCTATCAAAAGAACGCAATGGGCTTTGACACATCCTGAAATCAATGTTGGAAGAGGAATATACCCCTTTATGAAGACAGAACCGTATGGTGTTCTCTGGGCGAACCGAACGTATCTTCTTTTCATCTTCACCACCGGTTAACAAAATTGGCACGAAACCTGGGTGATTCTTCCGTGCAGGGGCGAGGGCTCTAGTGAAGAATTCATCATCTGTGTTCGGTTTGGAATTATGAGCATCCTTCGACGAAGTGAAATGTGGTTCAGGTAACATCTTATCGAATTCCTTCATAACAACTTGGTAATAAGATATCTGCACAAAATAAATGGAGAAAGACGAAGTTATCTCCCTGACACATAATCGTACCCAACAAATTCGGTTTCAAGACTATATGCACGGTATTTTATTCGGGTTCAAGACTATATACGCAGTATTTTTTCTTCGGGTTCGAAACTATATACGCGGCATTCTATACGGGTACAAGTGTGTCTATATCATATGAAGCATATACACAGTATTCTTCTTCGGGATTCATACAGGGTTCTCTACGGTTTCGAAATACACACGCAATATTTTCTTCAGGGTTCAAATATTTCTTTCAGGACCGAAAATTCATATATGCAATATTTCCCACGGGTTCAAACAATATATGCAGTATTCCCTTGTTTGCATACGTACAATATTTTCTACAAGAGGCACGCCAAGGAATCATATGCAAGGATTTTGGAAGCGCCTACTTTTAAGGTGTATACCTATATAAAAAAAAAAAAGAGAAAGAAGCTACTCGAAGACATACCTGGAAGCTGGTTTCTCTTTGCCGCTAGTATGAAAAGAGGAAAGAATAAAGCGCAGGATGGGGAGAAAGGGGCTTTATATATATATATATATACATATATAGGCGTGAAAGACTTTGAAATAGGGAAGGATTTCCCTTTTTCACCAAAACCACGCGTGTAAGAAACGGGCCCACAAAGGGTGCGACTTCCCAATGCCGCCCAAGTCACACCTGCAAGCATGGTTTCCAAGTTGGACCGGCCCCACCAATTGCGACTTCCCAATGCCGCCCAAGTCACGCCTGCAAGCATGGTTTCCAAGTTGGACCGGCCCCACCAATTGCGACTTCCCAATGCCGCCCAAGTCACGCCTGCAAGCATGGTTTCCAAGTTGGACCGGCCCCACCAATTGCGACTTCTCAATGCCGCCCAAGTCACGCCTGCAAGCATGGTTTCCAAGTTGGACCGGACCCACCAATTGCGACTTCTCAATGCCGCCCAAGTCCCGCCTGCAAGCATGGTTTCCAAGTTGGACCGGCCCCACCAATTGTGCCAGCCTCCCGATTTGTGCAAAACTACCAGAGGCAAGGATTCCAAATCCTATCTATAAAGGTCAGACAAGCCTCCTTCAATTTTCCTTACGTTTTGCTGTTAACAGTTTGTCACCATCTTATGCTTACCTCGCAACAAAGCCCCTGTTCCGAGCTAAGAAGGGGACTTAATGTTGATGGTGGTTTTTAGACAACGGGTAAAATCGTAAAACCCCATGACCTAGTGTTACCCGCAACACATTAACTAAGAGCATTTAACTCAGGTGTAAATAATTAATAGGGGTATTTTTTCAAAATACCAGATTAGGGTTTTCAACACAGAACCCTAATTCCAAAATCAAGCCGCACCCTGCGCACCATGGCAACAATGCCAAATCAAGCCGCACCCTGCGCACCATGGCAATAATGCCAAACCAAGCCGCATACTGCGCACCATGGCAGCAATGTCAAACCAAGCCGCATACTGCGCACCATGGCAACAATGCCAAACCAAGCCGCACCCTGCGCACCATGGCAACAATGCCAAACCAAGCCGCACCTCGCGCACCATGGCAACAATGCCAAACCAAGCCGCACCTCGCGCACCATGGCAAAGAATGCCAAACCAAGCCGCATATCGCGCACCATGGCAAAGCAATGCCAAACCAAGCCGCACCCCGCGCACCATGGCAACAATGCCAAACCAAGCCGCACCCCGCGCACCATGGCAACAATGCCAAATCAAGCCGCACCTCGCGCACCATGGAAACAATGCCAAACCAAGCCGCATATTTGCGCACCATGGCAAGCAATGCCAAACCAAGCCGCATATCTTGCGCACCATGGCAACAATGCCAAACCAAGCCGCACTCGCGCACCATGGCAACAATGCCAAACCAAGCCGCACCCTGCGCACCATGGCAATAAAGATGCCAAATCAAGCCGCACCCTGCGCACCATGGCAACAATGCCAAACCAAGCCGCATATCAAGCGCACCATGGCAAAGAATGCCAAACCAAGCCGCACCCTGCGCACTATGGCAACAATGCCAAATCTCCAAGCCGCTATGCCTTTGGCCCACGCCAAATATAGCGCCCTAGGCTTGCAAGACTTGCAACTAGGTCAACATGGCTGCACGTGCCATTGGCACATGCCAACACGTGTCGCAAGCCATATTTCCAAAGCCGCTATGCCTTTGGCGCACGCCAATTATAGTGCCCTAGGCTTGCAAGACTTGCAACTAGGTCAACATGGCCACACGTGCCATTGGCACATGCCAACACGTGCCGCAAGCCATATTTCCGAGCCGCTATGCCTTTGGCCCACGCCAAACATAGCGCCCTAGGTTTGCAAGACTTGCAACTAGGTCAACATGGCCGCACGTGCCATTGGCACATGCCAACACGTGCCGCAAGCCATATTTCTAAGCCGCTATGCCTTTGGCCCACGCCAAACATAACGCCCTAGGTTTGCAAGACTTGCAACTAGGTCAACATGGCCGCACGTGCCATTGGCACATGCCAACACGTGTCGCAAGCCATATTTCTAAGCCGCTATACCTTTGGCCCACGCCAAACATAGCGCCCTAGGTTTGCAAGACTTGCAACTATGTCAACATGGCCACACGTGCCATTGGCACATGCCAACACGTGCCGCAAGCCATATTTCCGAGCCGCTATGCCTTTGGCCCACGCCAAACATAGCGCCCTAGGTTTGCAAGACTTGCAACTAGGTCAACATGGCCGCACGTGCCATTGGCACATGCCAACACGTGCCGCAAGCCATATTTATAAGCCGCTATGCCTTTGGCCCACGCCCAACATAGCGCCCTAGGTTCGCAAGACTTGCAACTAGGTCAACATGGCCGCACGTGCCATTGGCACATGCCAACACGTGCCGCAAGCCATATTTCCGAGCCGCTATGCCTTTGGCCCACGGCAAACATAGCGCCCTAGGTTTGCAAGACTTGCAACTAGGTCAACTTGGCCGCACGTGCCATTGGCACATGCCAACACGTGCCGCAAGCCATATTTCTAAGCCGCTATGCCTTTGGCCCACGCCCAACATAGCGCCCTAGGTTCGCAAGACTTGCAACTAGGTCAACATGGCCGCACGTGCCATTGGCACATGCCAACACGTGCCGCAAGCCATATTTCCGAGCCGCTATGCCTTTGGCCCACGCCAAACATAGCGCCCTAGGTTTGCAAGACTTGCAACTAGGTCAACATGGCCGCACGTGCCATTGGCACATGCCAACACGTGCCGCAAGCCATATTTCCGAGCCGCTATGCCTTTGGCCCACGCCCAACATAGCGCCCTAGGTTTGCAAGACTTGCAACTAGGTCAACATGGCCGCACGTGCCATTGGCAC